>CM049843.1:24274784-24874784 GCA_027422415.1 Schizothorax lantsangensis | reverse complement strand
TTGATTCAAAAATTGTACTGCTTAATATTTTTGTGGAAACAACAAAACTCTTCTTTGATGAATAGAATGTAAAAAAGTAAAAAATTCTGAGAATTGTGAGATTTAAACTCGCAGTTGCGAGTTATAAAGTCCAGTTCTGAAGAGAAAAAAAGACTGATATGTTCTCAGAATTGTGAGTTTATATCCCGCAATTATGAGAAAAAAAAAGGCAGAATTGCAAGTTTGATTCAGGCAATTTTGAGAAAGAAAAAGTCAGAATTGTGGGATAAAAAGTCGTAATTACCTTCGTTTTATTTATTTTTATTCAGTGGTGGAAACGGGCTTCCACAGTAATGTATACTTGCTAAATAAAGATAGTAGGCCTATTTCTTTAAAAATAAAATTAAAATCTGAAGCAACAACCATCAGGATGAATAAGAAATCTCCCACTGACTTGCATTGCTTGAACATTCAGGTTAAAAAAATTCTCTAACATGATCTCATTAAAATATGTAACTAGTGCATTGCAATTGTTCGGCATAAAGCATGCAGCTTTAAGCCACACGATTAATGATTTATAACTGTAAAATGAACTGTAATTGGATAATCTGATTTCCTCAAATCTACTTTCCCTGTGAGGGCAAACAAGGTCTGATCCAGCACTGATACTACACAGACACACAACAAGCGCTTGAAAGCACCTGAGCAGGTTTGTTTCAGCACTGATGTTTACATTAAACAACACTAAG
This sequence comes from Schizothorax lantsangensis, assembly GCA_027422415.1. Taxonomy (NCBI): domain Eukaryota; kingdom Metazoa; phylum Chordata; class Actinopteri; order Cypriniformes; family Cyprinidae; genus Schizothorax; species Schizothorax lantsangensis. The sequence goes on along the minus strand of CM049843.1, from coordinate 24,874,056 downwards.
CATGAGGATGAGCGCTTCTGTTGTACCAAAACACACACACACACTTTCGAGTGTCCGGTGGAGAGGCTCTGTTGTACCAATAGAGGCAAAAACAAACAGAAAGCGATTACAGCAGGCCAGTATCAGCCTGTTCAAACATACGGCTCACAAGCTAACCAATGTTACGCTCATATATAATCTCCTAAAACACACACAGGCTAAGTGTCAGCGCTAACACTGCTGCAGGGAAACACTGCTTGTGCATATTTGTACATAAACTACATTGTATAGCCTGCGGGAACACTTTCTCAAAGGCTACGGCGAGTAGGGCTGGGTATCGAGTTCGATACTTTTTAGGCACCGACCGAATTGCCTCGATACCACAGAGTATCGAAAAATGTCTTGTCGGTTGGTACCAAATTTCGATACCTAAGGGGTTAATCTCATCAACGTCAGTGAGGCAATAAGCCTGCAGCACTATAGGTGTGTTTGACTAGAAGCGGCACGCCGCAGATTGATCAGTGTTTGACATCCGCGAGAGCGATTCGAAACTGAACGGATCAGTCTGCTCTCTATATCGCATGGTTTTGTTTCACACACAGACTGAAGCGTGCTCACGGTGATTTCAGCGTCTGCCGTCTAAATGAGGACATAAACACATGAACAACACCTCCAGAACTGATCTGAGAGTCACTCCATGAGCATTTTACCATTTGATTTGAGTAAAACTAGCATCATATCATATTCACACAGAACTGTAAAGGTATTCACGGCAACCCGTCAAAATAAAAGTCCGGTTTAACTTGGAAGACATGGCAGAAATATATTAATATTGTTCAGCAGACAGTACATACTACTATTAAAATTATTACAACTATTTTTTTTTTAGTAATGATCACAACATTTCTTCCATGTTCTAATTTAAACCCCCTTTGTTTGCCAAAATAAATAAATAAACTTTGATTTTCAATAATTTAAAGATAAATGAAATTAATGTTTTATGCCTTCATTTGAAAACCAGATACAGAACACAGAATTTCTGAGGAAAAATAAAACATTTCATAAGGCTATTTTAAGAATAATTTTGAATAAACTAAGTTGTTTTTATGCATTCAAATAATTAGACATACTACACCAGAATTTAATAACAATAAAACATATGGTGAAGGAAAATAAAACACCCACTTATGAAAGTGGATAAAGATTTTCAATTTCTTGAAGTCTTTTAACAACCTAGAATAAATGAATAGAAATGATGATTCTGTTTGAGTTATGCGTTTTAAAACGAACACGCACTAGTGTAAATGTAGCCTAACAGATGTGTAAACTGAAAACTATTTGAGCTTTATTAAAATTATTTGCACTGATTTATTGTGTTGGATATATTTTGTTCCTTTGTGCAGCGGCTCAGGAGATGAGGCTTTGAGTCTGTATAAATGTCAACAAGCTGAAAAAATTTTTTTTTGAGATAATGTAATCTTGTTAAAACGGATTTCATAAAATTGGTATCGAAAAAAGTATCGTTCAGGAACTGGTATCGAACTCAAGGTATCGGTATCGACATTTTTTGAACGATACCCAGCCCTAACGGCGAGTTCCTCGAGCAGGTTCTGTGAGACATGAAAGACGCGTCTGAGTATAAACAGCTGAGTTGTGAGAGCACAGCCTAACAAACTCATAAAGATCAGCTCTGCTGTTTCTCACACACACAGTAACACAACCGTGCGATGCTCTATGCAGTTATTTGATATGTTCACATAATTGTGATAACCGTTAATATGCTTTTTCATATTATGCACCCTGGGCATAGAATAATTTGCAAAAAGACCTAAAACTAGATAAATGTGTGTCTATTGGTGAATTTAAAGGCATCATAAAGAGAGTGGTATTGGAAGCTTGTGATTGTTTTTGTTGAGAGGATGTGTTTAAATATTGTTGTAATGTGTACTTCTTGTATTTTAAAATTGTCTTACTGTATGGTTGCTACCTTGGCCAGGACTCTCTTGTAAAAGAGATTTTAAATCTCAATGAAACTTCCTGGTTAAATAAAGGTAAAAAAAAAAAAAATAAATAAATAAAAATTGTGCACTTTAAATGCTAGTCACATGCTGCAAACCAAAAAAGGAAATTAAGTGAATATATTTTAAATATTAACAACATTTACAAATAAGCAAATGTCAATGTTGATAACAGTGTTGTTATTATTATTATTATTATTCAGGAGAAGAGGAAGAGAACGAAGAACAGAAACATTTAAAAAATATATTTTACATTTTATACTATTGTTATTACTAATCATAATTATATTAATAATAAATATATAATATAATAAATAACTCAAATATAAATATACAAATAAAACAATGCTAAATTATTATTATTATTAATAATAATAATAAATAAATTTTATTACATATTAAATTATTATTAATTATCACTACTAATTATAATAATAATAATAATAATAATTAAATAGAAAATGTTTTTTTCTTCACATTTTACAATATTATTATTGTTTTTATCACTATTGTTTTGTCACCATTATTATTAACTAGTAATTTAACATTTAATAATTGTTTTATTTATTATTTATTTTTTATTATTATTTGTAATTATATATAATTTATACTTATTATTAATAAAATTATTACTAGTAATACTAACAAAAACAACCATAGTATAAAATGTAAAACAATTACTTATTTATTATTATTATTATTATTATAAATGGTACTAAAAGAAAAACAATTATTGTTTATTATTATTATTAATAGTAATAATTAGTGTTATATTAATAATAAATAAAATATAAAAAATAGATTTAATTTTTAATCTTATTATCATCATCATTATTATTATTGGTACTAAATTAAAAATGTTCTTATTAATGCTTCTTATTTTTTTTATAATATTATATAATTTTAATACTAATATTATTTCAGTAATGATAATGACCGCAACTATTATTAGTAAAAACAAACAAGCAAAAAAAAAAAAGTGTTAACTTCGAAGAAAGAAAAAATACATTTTTTTATAGTTAACTAGATGCTAATGTTAGATGTGCAAATTCTAACAGTACACGAACAAAGGAGTACGTGGTATTAAGATGCGACTTCAGGATGTGGTGATTTTTCCCTCTCGAAATGATGTACTTTCCCCATCACCAGCACATACTTTCAGTGCAGAGCGCAAGTATGCAAACTGATATTCAGCCACTGTTTCATGCTCCGCTACAATGAGCCACAAACACAGGGCCACTTCCGAACAAGCTCTGAGCCAAAGTACATACAGATCCGTACACATAAATTTGACAGTCGACCAAACACAATGGGGCCGCGGAGGCCACATCAATGAGACATTCACGAACGTCAAGTCCCTTTTAGTCTCTTTGTGCCTAGAGACACAGATTAATAAAGACCTGAGTCACAGAGCTAATGAGCTTCTGGGTCAGAACCTGTCTGAGCTGGATGGCCATGTGGACCCGCTCCTCCCAAGAGATCTGGTCTCAAGGAAGTCATAAATAGTCCTTTGACCTCTCAAACATGGGAACTGAAAGCAAGCTGGGATCAGGGGATATTCTTGCAGTACACACAACCCCGGAGGCACTGCCGTCTTCCAGGGAACTGCTATAAAGTAATTCAACATAGCTGGGAATCCCAGCCTGGGATTTAACTGTGAGGATCCCTGGACTAGAATTTCCATTCAAGCGCATTAGCATACATAACCACAAAGAAACGGATTCATGCAAACAGTCGAGAAGGTGCATCTATAGTTTATCCTACAAAGGTCTTGAAAAACACAATGAAGATCTTGCACAACAGAAGTAATTTCATATAGAAATCAAGATACCATAGCACAATGTAGTACATTTAATTCTGAAGGTCAGTGGGAGGGTGAGAACCTGGCAACCTAATTGTTTGTACATGAAACACTGACTAACATCAGTTGAATTCAAAGGCAAATGTAAGTGGAACTAAAGGCAGGTGCTTTGCTCTGATACCATTTCCTCTCTTGCAGTATTGATTTGCCATTGACAATAGAAACCATTTTGGGTTTACTGTGGGTTCAGTTGGAAACCTTGTGAAGTAGCATCACAAGTGACATAAGTATCATAAGACCAAATGAGTGAGTGCAAAGAGTGAGTGTTATACCAAGCACAAATTAAAAAGATAAATGAAAGCATTTGTTCCTTAGCAGTTGTGTAATGCAGCAAGTAGTCAAGACTTTAGATTTTAATGGGATAGTTCACCCAAAAATTGAAGATTCTGTCATTAATTACTCACCCTCATGTCGTTCCAAACCTGTAAGACCTTCGTTCATCTTCGGAACACAAATTAAGATTTGTTTAATGCATTCCGAGATCTCTCTGACCCTCCCATAGACAGCAAGGATCCTAACACGATGAAGTCTCAGAAACGTAGTTTTCATCTCCTTTGAGTCACCCTGGCGCTATTGAGGAGAGTATCACATACGTAAACAACGTATGCTGTTCTGTGTCTGCAGCACTGTACGCGGATACGCCGTTTACGTTGTTTACGCATTGATCTGAACATAAACAACGTATCCGCATACATACGTTGTTTACGTATGTGATACTCTCCATAATGGCGCCAGGGTGACGCAAAGGAGACACATTGTTGAATAAGGTCGTTATTCAATGTGGACATGTTCAGATTGACTGAGCAACCACAAAGCCGGCATCTGAACCACAATTGAAGCAGAAGTGAATAGCTTGTAGCTTGCAGGCAGATGTTGCCTCTATATAAACAAGGAGCTGATAACGACGGTTGCAACTCGGCAACAATCTCTTAAAATCACAAAGCAAGAGGCTGAGAGCTGTCAAGGACTTGTTGAGGCAGCGAAGCCTTGACTAGTGAAGTCTTGATCCTACTGTAAAGCCCAGGTGGGTATTCATAAAACTTGGGAAATAAAAAAGCAAAGACCTAGATAACAGGTCAAGAAGGAACAACCTGAGGTATGTGGGAATAAACGTAAAGGCTAGCAAGGGTTCGTCATCACATCTGTCATAGATAGGTTAGGCCTATACGAGGTGCTTCTTGTGGATTAAGCTAATTGGATATCACGATTTTAAACCTGCTCAACCACCAGGTGTCAAGTAGGGCTGCACGTTATAAAAAAAAAAAAAAAAAACTCATTACGATATTTTGTTTTTCTGCAATATATATTGCGATTAAAAAAAAAAAAAAAAACCCGGTTGACTTGAGTATTTGGATCTATAGTTTAGCTCAAACCCCAATGGAACACACCTAAACCAAATAATGAAGGTCTTGAGGATTATAGGCAAATGTGCTGGAGCAGGATGGAGCTGAAATCTGTAGGACGGTGACCCTCCAGGAGCAGGGCTCACCACAGGGGTCGCCAACCCTGCTCCTGGAGGGATACTATCCTGCAGAGTTGAGCACCAACCTAAACCAAACACACCTGAACCAGCTAATCAAGGTGTTCAGGATTACTCAGTCTGCAGGATGGTAGCCCTCCAGGAACAAGACTTGCTACCCTTGGTTTACCATGTTTGGGAGCAAATCCCTTGTTGAGTCTCCGAGAGCTTACCCCAGTGCCCCCCAACCTCCTGTTCCTGGAGACCTCCCAGCAGTACACATTTTGGATGTCTCCTTAATGTGATGAGTTTTGAAACCTCCACTAATAAGCTGATGGTTTGAGTAAAATGCTTTTATTAAAGAGGCATCCTAAATGTCTACTGTTTTTGGGACCCCAATGTACAGAGTTGCAAACCACTGACTTACCTAAGAGTTCAAAAAGTAGATGTGCAAATCTAAATTATGTCTTCAGTTGAACAAACCGTGACTAACAAACAATCTAAGGGGAACATCAAGGGAAAAGTGCTACGAAAGTGTAGAGTATAACACCTTTTAACTCTGACAATATCTTAATACATCAGTTTAATTTTTACTGCAAGTGCACTTATCTTCCCTCTAAGCTGCTATCAATCACTGTTTCAATGGCACACTCTCTTCGTTTTCAGTGTGCTTTTCCACGGAAGACCAAAGATAAGTCTCGTCTTGTCAGGGCAGGATACCCACGGCAGGTCAGGTAAAAGAAATTGAGAGACTGCCTCTTCACATTGACTGACTGCGACATTCCTCATGAGCACCCAATGTCTCCAGAGTCAATCCCTTCGTATTACTCCATTCATTGCAGCAGTGAAAGAAGGAAGAACAGGGACCCTCTGGAAAATTAGACTTGCTAGGTCAAAGTAATATAATTCTCAATTTTATCCAATTAGTCCAGTCTCTGTGATATTCTAGTCCCGATACGGTTTCAGTTCTTACTTCAGTGCATACAGGATTTTCTTGCAAGTCCGACTGCCCGAAAGTTTAATACTTAAGGGTTAGGGAGTTTGTTCCAATCCCTAACCCTTAAATATGAGCAACAGTTTGCTCTAGGAAGCACCCTTTGAAATGTTAGAGATTATCGTACAATTTTACAGCAGTTCTTCTGAGCATCTTAATAGTGAAGTCTTTACTGTTAAACGACTGCAGCGAGCTTGCCCTGCATTCACTTCCTGTCACATGACCTTTGACCCAAGCAACAGTGGTCTTTGCCCTGCTGGGTCACATGCCCCTACTGAACTCCAAAAGATACAACTTTATGCATCTAGAGTGCCTGGGTTTATCCCAAAACATATCTTTTGGCTGATGAAAAAACCCAGTGGAAATTTAACAAGCTAATTAGCGCAATGCAATGATGACCTGTCCCTTACTCTCAATGTGTCTCTTCCTCTGAAAGACGGTAGTAACTTACTCCCACTCTCTCTCTTCCTCTCCTGGCTAACCACAATGTTTCCACTCGTTCTGCCAACCTCCGTAGTGCAGACAAAAACAGAGGGAAGGGGAGCAGAGAGAAACAAAAGATGCAAAGAGTTGATAAAGTAGTAAAATCAAACAGACTAGGTCAGTGTGTGAAGCATTAAATTACTTTGTTGGTAATTTTTTTGGAGTGCAATCGGTTGGGGGTTTAAAACCTAACGTCACATTCTGAGCTGAATGGAAAGATGCTCGTAGGCTCTGGGCCAGATGTTTTCACACTGTTTCCTGTTTGCTCATCTTCGGTTTTCTCTTAATGAATGTGCCACAGACTTTTCCACTCGTCCATTAGCCCCGTTCTTTCTTCTTTCTGACTTCCTGTCTCCGGCTCTCTTTCCACATGTGTGTCTTCTGTGAACTGTGTCCTTGCTGTTCTGCTGATAATTCTGTTTCCATTTCTCTCGCTTTCTCAGAGATGGGCGGGGAATGACGAGACGCGTAGAAGAGGACTGAGAAAAAGAGAGTGTGTGTCCAGTGAGGTTTCTGATGACACCATATTAGGACACAGTGATGAGCCCAAGGATACTGCTCAAATCCCACCCTCCCCACTCGCTTACTTGCTCTCTCGCTCAATTCAATTTAAAACTTTATTGGAATGACAAATTTGTTTTGTATTGCCAAAGCAATGACATTTAAAAACAAAACAAAGTAAGTACAGGCCACAATAATAAATGTGCTGTGCAAATGAACAATTTACTAAATCTGGGATGGTCAATGTATTTACGATTATATCACATATGTATTATATATTTATATTTAAATAAAATATGCACATGAATTTTGTGATAAGGAAAAAATGGAATTCCATTTAAAAAATGGAATAATGAAATTTAACATTTTTGGCATCCCAAAACCCCTGTTTTTTAAAGGGGTCATGAACTGCTTTTATTTATTTTGCACTGTTCTCTGAGGTCCACTTATAATGTTATCAAGATTTTTACATAAAAAACAATTTAGAAGCAATAGGTTATTTTCTGTCCTGTCTTTGACCCCCCTCATCAGAACGCTCTGTTTGAATAGGCGTGACGGATTGTAGACTCTAAAGTAAACAGCCACTGCTATGATCGGCTAATAGTTGTGTATGTTTGACATCCTACATCCTTCATAGATGGACGCTGCTGTGATTTAGGTTAAAAATGCATAAATACTCCGTACATATCAAATGATCTGTAACAACAAATCAATAGTGACCACATAATAAAAACAGTTTACTCACACTTGTGTGTTGCGACATGACTGTCAGATCCAATATAGTCAGCACAGCATCGTCTTTTAGTTTCAACCTTTCTGAAAATCCTGCATTGAATTGTGCCTTGTTTGTAAATGAATCCGCAATAAAATGAAGTGAACAAGTCGGTGCCAATAACCTCGTGGTTAGTGCGTCGACATACAGCGCAACTGCACGGCGACCAGAGTTCGAGTCCCGTCTCGAGGTCCTTTGCCGACCCTGCTCCCCTCTCTCCACCCAATGCTTTCCTGTCGTCACTCTACTGTCCTATCCAAAATAAAAAAGGCATAAAAGTCCCCCAAAAATAACTAAAAATTAAAAAATAAAAAGATGAAGTGAACAAAGGACCAAGTTCTTACTGATGGAGTCTGAAACTTCATTAAAAATAAAGTTCATCAAATCAAGTTTATCATTTGGTTTCTGTGTAGACCTTTGTTCGCCTCTCGTTATTTACACTATGCGTGTGAATCGGTAGGCGGGGCTAAACAGGTAGTGCTGTAGAAGCAGGTGTTGATCATCTTCTGCAGAGGCAGTGCTTATCCACACTATTACATCATAGAGTAGAACATTCCACAAGCTGTAGTTTTGGCAGACTGCCTTCAATAGACGCACGCACCTTGCCTGAAGTTAACTTCCAGTCGGTGTTTGTTTATCGGTCTGGCTAGTGGCGCTGACTACAAACGCAGTTAAAGTTAAGGTGATGAGTAGACTTAAGTTGGGCTCAGGCTATTGTGCTGTGGGATGTTTCCTATACATTTATTTATTTGTGGCGATCCGCCACAATATCAAAACTGACCTCCTTAATTAGATTTTCCAAAAGGCTTTGACTTTGTTGAATAAACATGAGCACATCACGTTTCAAAATCGAAATGCGTCACGAGTGTTGATCACTGTATTTTTGAAGGAAACCTGTCTTTAAACAATGTGCAATGTCATTTTCATTTAATCTTGCATGTAATGCCTGATAAAGCAGCTTTTGTGAGCAGAGCACTGCTTTGTGTACAGCCGTTTCAGGGGAAACCTCTATCTCTGCCGCTCCAAAAGCGCCTCCTGCTGGCAGAGAATGAATTAGCATTTTCAATAAGCCCGTCTGATTTACACAGTAAATATATTTAGCTTGTTATCAGAAATAATCTACTCTAGAGGGACTTTGCTGTTGTTATTGATTCTTTGTGGAAGTCTACCGGAAATTAAGTTTGGGCTACAAAAGCGTGCATGTGCAGTAATGTTGTTGCTGTTGAAACAGTCTATATAAGCTGTTTTTAGACTAACGAGAAAGTTTTGAGTTCTGAAACTTAAAGAATGTTTTATAGCACAATGACCTCATATATCAAAAGATCAAATGAATTTTGATTTCTAGGATCACGTGACCCCTCGACGGTGATGCAGGCTTAGTTTTTCGCTCCGCTCACTTTGCCAAATATTTTGCGATCCTGTCAGTGAAATTTGAACCACTCTGCATTAGACCCATCATGAGTACTAAGGCAGACAAAGGAGATCGGAAAAGGGAGATTGAGCAATCGCCAATGAAGAAAAAATTTAGAGATTCAGCCATCTCCATTGAAGAGCTGGACAGTGCTATTGCTAGCCGCATTGAACTAGCATTTAAAGAGCACCAAAGCACTTTGAATTCGGTTGTGAACTCGGCAGTAAGAGATGCGATGGACTCTGTGCTGATTCCAGCATTGCGCGAACTGCGTGAGGACATACTAGCGACCAATAAGTCTGTTAAAGAGCTAAGAGAGGAGTTTGAGGCCATAGTTACCAAGACGAAGCAGACACGTGACCGCGTTGATTCTGTTTGGGCAGCGGCGCGGGAAGATAAGAGAACAGTCACGGACTTAAAAGATCAGCTGGAGCGACTCACCGAGAAGATGACAGATATGGAGGACAGGTGCAGGCGGAACAATGTTAGACTGGTGGGACTCCCAGAAGGGATGGAAGGTCCAGATGCAGCTAGTTTCCTCCGAGCTAATCTTTCCAAGTGGATTCCTTCCTTGAGGGGCCGTGACATTGAGATTGATCGGGCGCATCGCGTGTATGACGGAGGGAGGGGCTCCGATCGGCCGCGCACTCTCATCTTCCGTGTACTGAGATGGCATGACAGATCAGATATCCTGAAAGGTGCTCGGCAGGCGTATCCGGTGAAGTGCGCACAGAACAATGTCACACTGCTGTTTTTTCCTGACTTTAGTCCGGCTACAGCGATCAGGAGAAAGGCATTTGGTCCGGTTTTGAAGAAGATGACTGCACTTGGTCTCCAGCCCTTCCTCATCTATCCAGCGGTGATTAAGCTACGGCACAAAGGAGAACAGAGAAGCTTCGATTCCCCTCAGAAAGCGGAGGATTTTATCAGTTCCATGTCTCAGCAGAAGTCCTATGCCGCAGCTCTTCGGGGGGGGGGACGGGGGAGCAGCGGCCGCTGTTTCTCCATTTCCACGGGAGGGGCGTGACGGCCGGGATGGACTTGGCCCTAGCTGCCCAGAAGGGGATGATAGCAGGATGGCCATAGATGCTTGCTAAACCTATTGTTTGCGTTTTCTTCTCTTATACTGGGATATTGTCCTTATTTATCCGGTACAACGATCTCTTTGCTGGTAAGACTGACACTCCATTTTTCTGTTTTGGAGGGGACTAATGGAGAGTAGGTTTAATTACTAAAAAAAATTTTTTTTTGGCTGTGTGAGCCTTTCGGGAGACATGTCTTGCGTTAGGGTGGATCGGTCACAACCTATCACTGTTTTTTTTGTTGCTCAGTCAGACCTATGTTCTCGGTAATGTGCGGTCTGAGTTGTTCTTTGTTTATGGTTGTCGGTTGTTCACATTTTTATGTTGTTTTTGTTTTTTACAGCAGACATTTATACTTTTATCTATTTTACATTATTTCTAAAGGGATTTTTCATATAGGAGGTTTGGTATCTAAAATGCACATCAGTGTTTACGGGTTATTTACGGAATGGAAGTGCTTCTGTTTTTTGTTTTTTTTGTTTTTTGCATTTATTGTGTACAATCTTGGGATTATGAATATTCAATGCATACTTTAAATATTTTATCACTGAATGTGAATGGTTTAAATTCTGCTGTTAAAAGAACCCGTGTATTAGAATATTTACACCGTAAATCTATCTCCTGTGCCTTAATACAAGAGACACATTTAAAACAATCTGACGTGGCACGTTTCCAGAATAAGTATTACAAATTAATAGCTTTTTCCTGCGCTCAAAATAAAACTAAGGGGGTGCTTATCCTTGTTAACAGGAAGTTAAACTTAACAATTGAACACCTTGGTGGTGATGAAAAGGGTAGATTTTTTTTTATCCGATGCAAAATATATAATAATAGGTTAGCATTGGTCTCTATTTATGGTCCGAATGAGACAGACAGTGCATTCCTTACACAGATTTCCAAAACTTTACTTGAGGAGATTGATTGCCCTCTAGTGGTGGGTGGTGATTTTAACACAGGAAAATGATTTTGATTGAACTTTTAGATGTTGAGTATGTGTCTGCTGTTTTGTTTTGTTTTGGATATTATGTTGTGTTGTTTGTAAAAAAATGAAAATAAAAATTGTTGATAACAAAAAATGAATTTTGATTTCTCAGTTCATGACCCCTTTAGTGGCAGGACAAAGACATCTAAAGACGTTCTGCTTAAAGACAATGAATTTAAAGTTTAGCCTACTTTTTTCAATTTTTAAGTAGTTTGACACGGTCTACTCTTAATACCATGCCATTAAAACTCTGTTGTTTTGGTTACAACACTGAAATGAGGCCAGGGAGTGCAAAGGGGGTCCCCTCTCTCTTTTCCATCTCACTCAATCACGCCTCACTCATTCTCCCTAGTGTCAAGCACACAGCATGACGCACAGGGTGAGTGAGCTGCGTCATACTGACACGCACGGACCTACAGCAATGTCCCTCAGAAGAACAGTGACCAAAATGAATGAGACACATATTTTTCTTTTCGTTTCTCTCCCTTGGACAAGCACACAACAGCACAACGGTTTGCTGAATCATTGATAGGGATGCAACGATTATAGATTTTGTTGGTACGATTATAGTCTGAGGAATAATCACGGTTTCACGATTATTACGATTGTTATGCATTTATTCATTTCACAACAAAAAATCACATAAACACTCTTTAGAAGTGTTATTTATTGCTGCCTTTTGAAACAGAAATAACACAGTAACCAATAATACAGCACAAAATAATAATACTAAAGAAAGAAAAGTCCATCTCTCCTATTGGAATTAAAAAAGGTGACCTCTGCTCTGTAAACATCCATGTCAGTATTTCCCTTTTGAAAATAACAAGTGGAAATAGATCACAAATGTATTTGGTGTTTTCATTTTGTATATTCTTTCTACAATTCTTTTGGACCTGAGGTACAGAACTTGGAAAGATGGAGAAAAAATGTTTTGACTTATGAATAATACTATAACAGGGATGATAAATCACAATGTTAATTAAGTATTATTAATATAAGACTAATATTAACTTTATTTATCCCACAGAGGACACTGTTACTAATGAGAGGAATAAACTAAATTATTATTGTAATCAACTGTCATCCATACTTATTAATTTTAATAATCTTTATTAATCAGATTTTACATATGGCCTGAGAAAATAATTTTGGTTTGTGAGATCGAGCTGCCCACACAAACATTTAGGAGGACAGAAACTTGTCGTCAACGCTGCCCAGCGACTTTCATTAATAAAATAGCTTAGATACTGGATCGCTACATTATATTAATCAGCAAAGAGGGGGTAAAATGACTGTTTAAATAACTAAACTCAAATCTTCATTGTTTGTAGTGACGCGCAGATGCAGGTAGGCTAATTCACACACGCAACTGTCACCTCTCTCTCTCTCTCTCTCACCGCACTATTTCATCTCTGTCTGAAGCAGGCAGAATGCTAGAGCTAACGAACTTCGCGTCAGGTGGTCCTTGCCTTCACGTCGTGCATTAAAATTGTTTATTGCACAGCAAGAACAGGTTGGCTAGCCGTGCATTATCCCTTATGTATACTCTTTAACAGCAATTTTTACGGCAATATTTAAATGATGCCCTGGTCGTTCTTGGTGTACCCAAAATGGTCCCACACTATCGACTTCAGTCATTTCTCTGGTGGAAATAATGGATCGCTGTTTGGTTCCTCTGTCATAGTTAATCTAATGTGTGTAGTAGCTCTGATAAGCACATTTTAAGCTGGTGCACTGCTAGTGTAACTTTGTTTTCATTTTGCGCAAGTTGCAACAGTTCCGTTCCGTGCAACAGAAACACTCGGTGTCGCAGAGCCTTTACGATTAATTAACCCAGGGGTGCAAACTCGTCAGGAGTGAAAAAGGTGACAAACTAAACTCAGAGATAAAAAAAAATCAGAGGCAGAGTAGGGCGGGTCCATTCCTTCGCCAGTAGGGGAAAAAAAAGCAACAGGTGACGTGACACAGATGACTCGCAAATACGACGACGACTACGACCCCCCCCCCCTCCTCTCAATATCATCCAATAGCATGATTGGGCATTCTGCCTCGCTGTCTCATTTCTCTCTCACACACACACATTATATCTGATAAACACCCCAAGAAGCCACTCTGAAAGCGAGAGTTGAAACTGCAGAAGTGCAACACCTATGTTTCACAAACTTGTGCATATCTCTCACCCCATGTTCATTGATTAAATATTTAGGGACATTTACATTTACATTTATGCATTTGGCAGACGCTTTTATCCAAAGTGACTTATATTGCATTCAAATCTCAGTATTCTCCGCTCTGTTTAACACATTTTAAATTTAGATCCATTTTGCAGTATACCAAAAATGTGTCAAAAATCTGGACGGTGCAAAACAAACAAAAAAAATTCACTAAATCAAATGAGGACACATCAAACTTCTACTGTTTTCATATAAAGCTAATTATAATTACTAGACTAATCAACACCATACCAAATAGAGCAAAAAATAAGACAAAATAAATCATTTAAATTTAAAATTATCAGTAATAGCATTATTACTTAACTAAATAATGAACAAATCTAAATAAATAAAAAATATGCTAATATATTAGAAATAAATACACTGTAAAAATGATTGTGATTTTAAAAGGTAAAAGACTGTAAAAATGCTACAGTAAAAATGTATTAATTGGTTTACGGTAAGTTCCCCTACTATATACGGTAAAAAACTGTATTGGACATTACATGTAATTTACATTGTAATGTATTACAAAGGTACAAAACTAATTTCAGTACTTCAATAGGATGGTTATATTAACATTATATCAGTTAAAGAAATTACAGTTATTAAATGTAAATTTAAGTTAAATCCGTAAAACCTAAAATGTTGCTACCGTATTGAACCACAGCTGCCACTTTTTTTACCTTCAATTTTACTGATTTTATTTTTACAGAATAGGCCAATAAAACAAAATTAAAATATAAAGTAGTCCATCAATTTGCAGATTTCAGCATGTAATTCTTCTCTCCAAGTTGCATTACAAAAGCTCATCAGTGGGAAAGCCGTGTCACCTTCCCTCAATGCATTGCAGTTAACCATCCCTGTCCCATGTATGCCGGTATGCAAGCACATGTATGTGCATGTGATCCCACGGTACTCGCTCGTGCCCTTGCTTTTAAAAACACGCTCATGCACACACAGCTTTGTATGTCACCGCTGGGAATCAGCCATACCAGATCTGATGCTGAGAGCCCTGCGTATGTGGGCAGGTGTGTCGACGTGCAAACGTGTAACGCATGTCATGCAACTCGCACTGAAGTTCACAGTGTTTGTGTGTGGAGAAATTAGTGATCCTGCAGTCTGAGTTAATGTCCTGTATTAGCAAATGTGTAATGCATACATTAAAAAAATTTAAACTGAGACAGCACACACAGAAATGTTGAGCTAGCCATCTAAATCAGAACAACCCAATAGGCTTGTACTGTTTTATATAAAGCTAATTATAACTCCTTTAGACAAACCAAAACCCTACTCAAAATAAAATAAATAATTGAAGTACACAAAAATAAATTACACAAATCACAAAATATAATTATAAAAGTTAATATAAAAGATAATGAATTCAACAAAATGTAACTCTTAAAATGTTAAATATATACAAATAAAATAAAATGCATGCAAATAAAATTGAATAATAAATAAACTACATAAATTGTAAATATATACGAATAAAATAATAAAAAACTAAAATAAAATACAATAAGAACTACACAAGATGTTATTCTAAAAGGGTAAGTAAAATACATGCAAATAAAAAGTAATAAATAAATTACAATGTAATTCTCAAAGGTCAAGTACAATCAAATAAAAGTAAATTAATTACACAAAATGTAATTGAAAATGTTTAAATAAAATATAAAAATAAAATAATTTTAAATATAAAAATTATGAATTACACAATGTAATTAAGTGTAAATACAATTAAATAAAAGTAAATTACACAAAATGTAATTGTGAACATGTTTAAATAAAACATATACAAATAAAATAAAATATTTAATATAAAAATATTAATTACACAAAATGTCGTTTCAAAAGTGTTTAATATATAAAAATAATAATAATAACAAAATACATACACACATATACACATATATATATATATATATATATATATATATATATATATATATATATATATATATATACACATTAAAATTTCTACATTTTTGGAGCCATGGTGTGACTCTAAAAACTCTCTCTTTATTTTTTATTTTTTTAATCATCTTAAGTTATTTTTGTCATTTGCCAGTGATGTGCGTGCTTGTGTTTGTCAAATAAAACGCATACATAAAATAAAAAATAATAAATGAAATAAAAATATAAATAATATAAATAAAAGTAAACTTTTTGAGAATTGTGTAATTTTCATTTTTATAGTAATTATACACACTAGCAAACCCCATTCAGTCTTGAATTTATCATTTATAGGATTATTTAGTGGACGACTCTCACAGCGCATGCTCCATACAACACACACTTTCACACGCACACACACAACATGACTCTGACCTCTGGCTACAGGAAGGTGTCTTATCAAAGTAATTCCCTGACCTGTTCACAAGCAATGCAAGGCCAAAGCCTGGCAAACACACAAAACCAACCAGCTGTGTCAACACACACTCACATTGCTGCGGTGATGTAAAAGCTGAGCGTTAGAGAAACAGAGAAAAAGAAAGAAAAACTAAAACGTCTGGAGCTGAAATATGCCTTCAGTTTCGGAGCAAGAGTTCGCAGACATGCCAAGGCATGATTCTCCAGAAAAAGAGGAAGATTTTTTAGATTAGTCAAAAACAGGTCATGACATCACCTGACAAGACTGTTACTCGAAATCACAGTCAAGAGCTTTAGCTCAAGGCAGATGAAAATCTTAAAATATGAGAGGTATGTGTGTGTGTGTGTGTGTGTGTAAACTCAAAGTTTGCCGGCTGACAGAAGATGACACAGACGTTTACAAAAGCTGACTGAATTTACAGGGATGGTGAAACATCTCCAAGCCAGGAGTTTGGAGAGCTTCCTACTGAAGACAGATTTCGGAGAAAATGTGAAATTTTGTGGGTAAAAAGGTCCATTGTCTGTTGTCAATAGTGTATCGATATGTAAAGCACAGCTCACACAGAAGTCACTTTTAAATCAAACAGTTTTTTGTTGGTCGATGTGGCGCAGAGAAATACTACGCCTTCACATTAAAACAACTAACTGTGCGTTCACACCGCTGCCGGCGAGAGAGTCAAAGTGGCCGGAAGTCATTCATTTTCAATGTGAGCCGGCGACGAGCTCCGGTGAGTAGCGGCGCAGCGCATCTTGGATGGTGTGGGCGTCGACGAGAGTTGAAGTCAGGACAACTTTTTGGTAATGAGCTATGACGCGGTTGGCCGGCAACCAATCGGAATGTAGAAGTCCTCCGCTAGATAGGATTCCAGAGAACGCAGTCCTGTAAACTTTGCTTCCGACCACATTAGTTCCCAAGCATTTTCACGCTAGAACGCTTGTTTTTCAGCGCGAATGCAATTCATTTGCTCAAAACAACACCGATTTGACCAATTGCATTAAAGGGATAGTTCACTTTGAAATTAAAATTTGGTATCTATCAGCTTACCCCAAGGGCATCCAAGATGTAGGTGTCTTTTTTTCTTCAGTAGATCCAATTTTGATGTTTTTTAGGTCAAACCGTTCTAGTCTGTCAGTCATATAATGGCAGGTATAGGTCACTGTCTCTATAAGAGGGGAAAAAGAACATGCACAGAGAAATCCAAATTAAACAATTCCCCATCGTAACTACACATTGATGGCCTAAGACACAGAACGAGCGGTTTGTGTGAGAAAACGAACAGTATTTATATCGTTTTTTACCTCTTGTACACAACCATGTCCAAGTGATCTGAGTGTGCACACACATCCGGTGTGTGACGTGTGTGCGCGCGCTCTGGCTCACGCTTGACGGAGGGCGTGTCTGAAGCGTAGTGCTGATGCAACTTCGTGGTATTTTCTTGTTGGAAGACGCGCACTGTCATCGCTCGTGTCGTTTCTGAACTGTCTACTCTAGGATAATGATGACTTATTTTAAGCAGACCCGCTTGCTGTCATGCATTGTATTTCTATACGAGCGCTCCATGTATCCGTTTCATTCATCTGTAGCTCACCGTCAACGCTTGACGGAGGGCGTGTCTGAAGCGTGGTGCTTTAAAAAATTATTTGAATTGTTTGACAGTTTTATTATATACGGTTATGTATATTCCTTTTGGTACAAAATGATGGCTCTTTAATTTCGGAATGGCACAAATATTATTCATGGACTAATCCTTCGTCATAGTAAGATTCCTTTTATTTTCCTCGCCGGTGTCATGTCTCAATAAACTGTTCCTGGATCTGTTATTTTTTACATGGTTAGGTGGAAGTGACGCAGGGTGAGGAGGGTGGAGTTGTGGCATGTGTGTTTGGCTAGTTACAGATGAATGAAACGGATACATGGAGCGCTCGTATAGAAATACAATGCATGACAGCAAGCAGGTCTGCTTAAAATAAGTCATCATTATCCTAGAGTAGACAGTTCAGAAACGACACGAGCGATGACAGTGCGCGTCTTCCAACAAGAAAATACCACGAAGTTGCGTCAGCACCACGCTTCAGACACACCCTCCGTCAAGCGTGAGCCAGAGCGTGCGCACACACACGTCACACACCGGATGTGTGTGCGCACTCAGATCACTTGGACATGGTTGTGTACAAGAGGTAAAAAAAACGATATAAATACTGTTCGTTTTCTCACACAAACCGCTCGTTTCGTGTCTTAGGCCATCAATGTGTAGTTACGATGGGGAATTGTTTAATTTGGATTTCTCTGTGCATGTTCTTTTTCCCTCTTATAGAGACAGCGACCTATACCTGCCATTATATGACTGACAGACTAGAACAGTTTGACCTAAAACATCAAAATTGGATCTACTGAAGAAAAAAAGACACCTACATCTTGGATGCCCTTGGGGTAAGCTGATAGATACCAAATTTTAATTTCAAAGTGAACTATCCCTTTAAGGATTACTTCAACCAGGACAGTCTGTAATATAGGCTGTGCACAAATTAATGTTACTTTTGAACAAAATTTGATTTGAAATGTAACACTACATTACATTTATGTATTTGGCAGATGCTTTTATCCAAAGAGACTTACACTTCATTCAAGGTAGGGCTGGGCGATAAATCGATAACGATAATTATAGCGATATTAATTTTCCTCGATAAAACGATATGTGGTTATTTGTATCAAATTTTATTATATTATTAATGTAGACATTAAAGGTGCTGTAAGTTAAATGTATTAAAGGAGTAATGGAATATAATTACAGTATTTTTGTGATTAAGCATGTAATCAATAATTAATTAAATTTATTTTATTTATTTATATAATAGCAAGCACATAAATGCATGTGTGCATTTAGCCTATACTAAGTTTTTACACTACTGTTTTTTCATACAAATACCTAAAAACCATAATAGTTATATTTTTACCATGGTTTTGACGTGTGCTATATGTGTGGTTTCAACTGTTTATCATGATTTGTTACTGATGTTACTGATTTTGATAATGAACAAAAATTTGAATCTGCATCCTAACTCAAACTACTACTACTACAATCAAATGTGCATTTCTAAGAGACAAAAAAGTTATATCATTATTAATATTATCAGGCAACACAACCCCGTTTCTTGATTTGAAACACTAAATCACATGCAGAAACTAATAAATACATTTTTCTATTAAGATATTTATTCTGTTAAGGAAAATGAATGGTCTGGTTTCTACAACGTTCACTTTGGAGCAAAAATCTGTCTTTAAACTTGAAAGAAATAAAGATTTGACACTTATCGTGATATGAAAAAAATAGTGATAATTATTTTGGCCATATCGCCCAGCCCTAATTCAAGGTAAACATTTTTTTTCAGTTCCTGCTTTCCCTGAGAATCGAAACAATGACCTTGGTGTTGCTTGCATCGTGCTCTACTGTTTGAGCTACAGGATTGCCTGAACTTACAGAGATCACATGGGGATGCCACTCATTGAATTAAACATGCAATGTAATAAAGTCATGTAGTCAAAAAAGTAAAAATAAAAGTGCAATTTTAGGCCCAGCTCTACACCCCGGTCCAATTGCCTTCTCTCCTTTCTTGTCTGCCCTCCTACTGTCCTGTCTAAATAAAGGCAAAAAAGCCTAAAAATATATTCAAAAACAGTCAGCAATATATAGCACGCTGGTTTTCTATTCCAAACAGCTTCTATACATAGAACAAACTCATTTTGGTAAAGATGAGCCAGCTGTGTGTTTACTTGCTCACTTCTTTAGTGATTTCAAAAGAAATCACTAAAGGGGGCAGCCATGGCCTAATGGTTAGAGAGTCGGACTTGTAACCCAAAGGTTGTGGGTTCGAGTCTCAGGTCCGGCGGGGATTGTAGGTGGGGGAGTGAATAACCAGTGCTCTTTCCACCCTCAATACCACGACTGAGGTGATCCCCCAACTGCTCCCCGGGTGCCGCAACATGGCTGCCCACTGCTCCGGGTGTGTGTTCACTGCTGTGAGTGTGCACTTGGATGGGTTAAATGCAGAGCACAAATTCCGAGTATGGGTCATCATACTTGGCCACACACCACTTCCCTTTCCCCCTTTCCCTTCAAATTCATGTCAAAAATGTATTTTACACCTCGTAAATCACAACCAAGACATAATGGATGTCTTAATGGATGGCTGTGTGTATCTGCACCCGCATACATGCTGAAATTATCGACCGACTGGACAAACCTGTCCATCTCAACCAGACTCAGTCATGACCTAAGATTAACAGTGCGGCACGAGAAAGAGAGGAATGAGGACAGACAACATAAGAGTCTCCATGACATTAGCATTCAATGACTCCAGCTCGAACTCTGTGACCTCAATGTATACACAGAGTGTATGTATATGACACATAAACTACGTAAAAATAACTGTTTACACATGTCTATACGACTAAATGGAGGAAGGGAATTTCTTTCCCATATAAAGAGCTCATCGTCTAGATCTCCTGGCACGAGTGTGTCCATGTGTGTGAGCAGGGTTGGGCTCCTTATCTGCAAGAACACACTCCCATCTGCTCCACCAACACAACTTACACTGGGAGTATGGCTGGCTCATATAGCTTTACAAAAAACATGCACACACCGCAATAGTTATTCAAGATAACTATACATTTTAGAATTTAAATCTTTTTAATTGAGCCGTCAAATGATTAATTGCAATTAATCGCATCCAAAATAAGTTTTTGTTTACAGAATATGTTTGTGTGTACTGTGTATATTTATTATGTATAAATACACACGCATATATATTTAAAAAAATATGTTATGTTTATATTAAATACATGTACATATAATATAAATTATGAATATAAATATATACACATTTAAATACATGTAAATATTTTCAAAATATATACTGTATGCGTGTGTCTTTATAGCTACATAATAAATATACACAGTACACACATTTTGTATACAAAAACTTTTATTTTGGATGCGATTAATCGTTTGACAGCACTACTTTTTAACCTTTTTTTTTTTTAATCAGAGGAACTACAATTTTGATAAAAGTAAAATGCTGTAAATTATCTAGTCACACTAAACCTAACATAACAAGCAATATTTAGTTACTATAAACGCATATATATGGTAGACATACCATTTTGGTGTACGCACTGCATCAAATTAAATTTGTGAAATTGGTTTTATATACATAGAAAGCATATTAAATGCACGTAAAGTGTCCACTCTAATGTTTCAAATAACTTTTGTGAAAATGTCAAAATATGGGATGAAATGCCGTTCCTTTATTCAGCATAACAGATATATTTATGTAATGAAAAAGCATACTTATTCTGACCTGTACTTGTTAAAATATATAAAAGAATAAGTGATCATGCACTATTATATTTTCAATTATTAAAATATTGCTAAAACTTGCTGACTGCACTGTGGTCCTTAAAGTGATAGTTTCACCCAATAATGGAAAATAGTTGAGGGTAGCCATTGACTCCCATAGGATTTTATTCCATACTATGGAAGTCCATGGCTACCGCCAACTGTCTGGTTAACATTTTTCAACATTTAACATTCTTCAAAATATCTTCTTTTGTGTTCAACAGAAGAAAGAAACTCATACAGGTTTGGAACAACTTGAGGGTGAGTAAATGATTTTCATTTTTGGATGGACTATCCCTTTAAATAGACTAGAGTCCTATAATGTCCTCTAATAATTGTTATTCTAAATATGTCTCAAAATATTTTTTGATATACAAACCTTCAAATATGATTAATGTATCATATTTGATATGCACATTAAATACTCTAAATTATCAACATGATCAAAACTTTGCTAAAAAACCTGTTGTCCACAATCTACTTCATGCCTTCTGTCATCTGATTGATAATTTATACCTTTTCAGCACGTAACTGTACGACTATTATTTCATACACCAGACTTTACAGAGTTAAAGTTAAATGTCCATCCTAAAGCTTTCATCCTTGCAAGACAACAAAGAGCAGTAAATGTTTAAGATTTGTAGTTCTTAACTTAATGGCCAAATAAAAAGCACTTTGAAAATCAATGTGAAAAAATTTGAATATTGCTGAGTCTCCATGAATTTCAAACCCAGCTCTGTCAGCACCCTCAAAATACATCTTAGTCTTTCTTACTATAGTTGTGTTGACCAGGGCCAGATCTCTGTCCCACAAGGCCCCTGGGAACATGTATTGGATGCCCCTCCAGCCACTTCTGCCACCAACACCATTTACAGAGGGAAATACGGTAGACTAACATCAGACAACTTTAAAAAAAAAAAATAGTACTCTGGGGCTGGGTACTACTGTTGACTGCAGGATCACATAAAAAAGTGAAACAGGAAGGAGGAAATAAACACCAATGTAATTGGCTTGTAATTAAACTCAATGTTCCGCAGTGATAATTTACCAGCTCTGTTTGTTTCACAGTGTGGCAGCACAGCGGTAGAACAGATTATAACTGGAATTACGCACATGCAAATATGAAAGCGCACCTGCAGACAAACGCAAAGCCAAGCATACACTACAATGCTTGAGGTCAGTATATTTTTTTATTAAGAAATTAATACTTTTATTCAGTAAGGATGCATTAAATTGATCAAAATTAAGAATAAAGACATTTTAATGATACAAATGATTTCCATTTCAAATATTTGTTGTCCTATTTAGCAAAAAAAAAAAAAAAAGCAGAGCTGTTCTAAACATTGATTATAATAAATGTTAATTAAAATAGCAAATCAGCATATTAGAATGATTTCTGAAGGACCATGTGACACTGAAGACTGGAGTAATGATGATGAAAATTCAGCTTTTCATCACAGGAATAAATTATATTTTCAAATAGAAAATAGTTATTTAAAATTGTAATATTTCACACGATTACAGTTTTTTTTTTAACTGTATCTTGAACATTATTAATTTTGGGCCAGAGTCACACAGACAGTGATTTGCAGTAACAAAATGGCTGGAACTTATTAATTCTCAATGACAGTTGGCAATCTGACAAGCATCAGTAATTGTGAAAAATAAAATAAAAAGGCAACAATAACAACAGCAATAATAATAATAATAATAATAATAAACAACAGCAACAATAACAATAATAATAATAATAATTAGTAGTAGTAGTAGTAGTAGTATTGGTATCATGGGCCTCTAAACATGGAACATATTAAAAATACTTTCAATAGCTTGTGTCTAATCTGTCTGAAAACCAAAAAACACATTAAAGGGATACTCCACCCCAAAATGAAAATTTTAATTTCAACATTACTGTGCCTAATTGTTGAATAAAGTCGTTATTTTTGTTTTATTTCTGTACAAAAAGTATTCTCGTCGCTTCATAACATTATGATTGAACCACTGATGGCAGATGGAGTATTCTGGCGATGCTTTTCATACTTTTATGGACAGTCAATGGGACAGTCACAAGCCTCCCAGTTTTCATCCAAAATATCTTAAATTGTGTTCTGAAGACTAACGAAGCTTTTACGGGTTTGGAACGACATGGGGGTAAGTGAAAATGGGTGGAGTATCCCTTTAAGGGTGTACAGCAGGATCAGACCACAGCCAGGTACCGACCAGGGGAAACGCTGGAAATAGAAACGCTCGCGGTGAGACAGACAGTGACGCATCTCTCACACATCTGGGCTACTAGCGTGTCATTGTTCGCACCCACCGCAATCAGACGGTCAACTTGGGGTGACAAGACTGGCACCGGGGCAAAGGGCAATTTGCGAGACCGCCCTGTCCATCACTTTAACGCAAACACCAGCTTTACTTCATTACAACTTTATGGTACAGAACAATCTACTGTGAGCTTGAGATACGCCTGAACTGGAATGGACTTCAACAAGTGCAGTAAAGCGACCCCCAATCGCTACTTCGATTTTACTAATTCTCAGCAGACTTCATCATCAGCGAAGAACCGATCTAAACATGCTGCAACAAACACAAGACTGGTTTTGGAGACTATGGGTTTACAAACACTGTCATGATTCATTTCCATTAGTCAATCACTATAGCTGCCTGAAGTGATATAGCTGATAAAGAGGGAGGAGATCCAGAGAGGTTCAGTTAGGGAACAAAATCAGGGTTCAGATTAAGGACACAGGCAAAAGAGAGGCCCGAGAGAAGGACAAGGAAAAAGAGAAAATAGAAACCTCTGCTTGTGTCTGTCACAACGACTTTACATCAACAGCTCTGCTGGATGCGGCTGTTCATACAGCCAATGATGCTAGTGAGAAAGCAGAAGCGTGAATGCGTGGCGACTGTGTCACAGGGAGGCCACAATAAAAGATCTACAACAGCAATACAATAGAGCTACAGATGAACAACAAAGAGCCTTCAATGACACAACGAGGCTACAGTTAAGATACAAATGAGATTATATAAGGGAGCAATAAAAGTGAAAAAGATCTGTAGCCAGGGTCAAAGATTGGCAGGATATTTATTACTAACTCTAATTTTTGTTTTAAGTTTTTTTTATCTATAAAAAAAAAAATGATTTTAATATACAATATGGTCATTTTCATTTTCATAATTTAATATTACACTTCAGTTCCTAATAAAAACAAACTGGTTTAAAGTACACAACAAAGCTACTTTTTTAGCATTTGGCAGTTGGCGGGTGTAATTTTGGAGCGTGGTTGGAGCCCTTTATACAGGGTCCTGAGAGGATAATATGGCTACAGACTGCAGTAAATGTCAAAAACAATCATAATTTTCCAGCTTTTCTACAGCTAAGTTACTAACGATATCATATGAGGGTGCAATAAAACTAGAGAAGAGTTGCAACCCTTTGTACAGAGTCCTGAGAGGACATGAGTACAGGGTGCACCATAAAAAGACTATCATCTTTCTCCATCTTCACCATCTTAACCGCAAAGCTTGGTAACAGCAGTCAGTAAAAGGACAGAAACACACAAATGCACAAAGCTAACATATCAAAGCAAGCATTAGTACATAAACATATATAGTGTAGTCCAAAATCTGACAACCAGGGACTTAAAATGAAATTTAGGTTAAACCTGAAAAATAAAGAGCTTCACGATTTAGAAAAATGCAAAGGTAATGTTAAGAATTGTTTGGGATATTTATGTAAATTTGTGGTATCATGTCACACAATGAAGCACAAGCTGCTCTTTTAATCATTTTTAAAATCACACTGGACAACATGATCAGCAGGTTTTGTGGAGCTAAATACGAAGACATTCATCTTCATTTTCAATTTAAATTTTGAACTCAAATTTTTAAACTAATAAAGAAAAATTCAAAACAGAAGCATTTTCACTAGTGGTCTCAGACTTTTGCACCCTAATGCATGAGTTCAAAGATCATAGATTATTTTTGTGTCTTACCTTTCAGCTGATCAGTAACACTGTGCCCAACACGTTCCATCACTCGCCCGTCCTCCCTCTCGTAACGGTCATCCAAAAAACTTGCCGTGACCTCCGACAAGTGCACCTTTCCCGCCACGCCCAGCTGCTCCATAAGATTGGCCAAGTTGACATCATTGGACCAAACGTCAAACTTAAAGCGCTTCATTCCCAGAATACCGCAGAGCACGGTGCCGGTGTGCACGCCGACACGCATGTCCACGGTCTCCGACATCTCCTGGCAGAACTGCTCGATGGCCTGGATCATCCCGAGCCCCATTTCCACACAGCAGTACGCGTGATCGGGGAGCGGCTCAGGGCAGCCCGCCACACAATAGTAGCAATCCCCAAGAGTGCTGATCTTCTCGCAGCGGGTCAACTCACACAGACGGTCAAAGCGGCCGAAGAGGTCGTTTAGCAGTCCTACCAGTGCAGGGGCGGACTTGTTGGCACTCATTTTGGTGAATCCCACGATGTCTGCAAAGAGGATGCTCACCGGCTCCATGCACTTCATGTTGAAGGGCCTGAAAATGATTTGCCCGCGAGGGATAGAGTTCTTCTTACGCTTGTTGCTTTTGGGACTGGAAGAGGTCACGGCGGCGACGGAGCAGGTACCTGTGCTGTATCGTTTCCCAGAGCTCTCGCTTTCCTCGTCTCCTTGCTTCATGAGCTCATCCGCCACCCGCCGCGGCATCACGGAGTGGATCATCCGCTCCTTCAGCGCCTTCTCCACCTCCAGGTCCTTCCCGTGCATGATCGCTTGACCTACCTTGAGAAAGGTACTCCGAGAGCGCACTTCGGACATGATGAATATATGAATGCCAATGAAATGCGCACACAGGTGAAGCAGGACTTTACCCGGGCCAAGCCAGATCAAATCCGACCTTTCTGACCCTACGTAGCTACCGTCCATCTGAGCAAGGTGCAGCCAGCCTAAAGCCTCATAGAGGACAGAATACAGCAGGCCGAGAAGCACCGACACATACAGGGGCAAATGCAACACACTGTACAGCAAAAGCAGCACCTCCATACAAAGTGAGAACGTCCCAACGGGTGATATACATGGAGCCGTAGGTAGTAGTGACTGATTGCCTGCTTTTTGGTTATCAAAATAGGCAAACTGAGCAGTTTGCGTTTGAGGAGCCAAGGTGATCCCAAACATGATCACTGTAAGTAAAAAGGACGTGTGGTTGTAGAAACGCGCATACGGCCTTGAGAACGTAAACCAGAGGAGGAGGAGGCACAGTACTAGAAACCCCATAGTGGGGACTAGGAAGTTTGTAGGGTCACACCTGGCGCTATTGATCCCAAAGTATATCCCCCACAGGAGCGCGGCGGTGGCCAGGTAAAACAGGATGTAGCGGAATCTCCTCTGCATCTGCGGGAAGCAGCGTTCCCTGCACGCCTCCTCCAGGATGGGCGAGTCAAACTTTGGGTCCCAGCACTGTGCAGCAGACCTCTCAAACAGCGGCGGCACTCTCCTCGGACTCCTCAGGTGAGTCATCATAGCCCTGGGAACACCCAACTCCCCTGAGCTGCAGCTTGATGAGATACTGTATTTGCAAGGTTTGGAGGAGCCCATGTCAAGCGGATCGCCCTCTTGGTCTGGACCCACCTGTTGATTACGGCTGTCGGTTATCCGCACTGTAACCGCTCCTCCTTCGCTATCGCACCTCACCTCCGTCTTGTGCAGTGGCTGGTGCTGCTCTGGCAATGCCATGCGAGGAGACAACAATTGACTTTTAATTATCACATATCACCTACTGCTGACAGCACAGAGGAAGCGGCACTTGACATGGATTGGTGCGAGTACAAAAAGCAGTCTGTTTGTGAAAAGAGTCCAGCCAGAAGTAAATTCCAAGTGCATTCACTATGTGCATGGACCGTCTTGGACTCTTGAGCAGTTTCTTATCCGTGCTGGGATTACGTCAGCACTCAGATTCCATTATATTCTATGGCTCAGTGGCGCGTGAACGCGCATGTGTGTACTCTTGCTCCGTGCGCGTGGACGAGACTGAGGCACTGTCATCCGCTAGATCCTGCTTTTCAGAGCACATCGTTTGAATTCAACACGACAGGAGCAAGTAGGTATCGATAAAATAATAAAAAAATAGGGTGGTTAGTTTACATAGGGTGTTCTGAAACGCTTCTAAATGAGTTTTTTAATCCAGTCAACGCTGTCCCTCAAACACCCTCTCCAATGCTCGACAATGTTTTTATTTACTTTCCCTTTCCAAATGACATGCAAAGGTAATACAAGTTTATATTTCATATTTCACACATTTCTTGTACTCGGTTTCGGTGTAATGTCAGCAAACACCAAACGTAACGGTTGCTGTTTGTCGAAAGAGTTGTAAAAAAGAAAAAAAAGGCGCCAGTTTCTTAGAGAAAACTTTATTTTTACACGAGCCACCGTTTCCTTCATACGTAAAAAAAACACAAATGGTTTTCAACAATCTCTAGCGATGCATTCCCTTAGGTTCTGGCATCACGAGGAAGCGAGAGTCGTCCTCATATTCCGTGAACTGATGGAAAAAAATAAACGCCTGAGACGGTAAAAGCTGCCCGTGTTTTTCGGTCAATACTCAAGGCAGATCCCGTTACTGCCTGCCCCGTCGAGGGTCAGGAGACGGCCTATACCCACGGAGGAGCCCCGTCCTTTCCTGAGCACCACTCCGGATGTCAACCGTCAATATTCCAGCTTTTAAAGCGCATTAAAACACTGCCGTGACTCCAGAAGACGAGTAATACTTAAGATTTCAACTTCAGAGAAGAAGAAGATACTGATGGCATCGAGGCACTCTGACAAGTCACCGTGTGCTGAGGGAAAGTATATCCTTGTTTGTGTGTAATCCCTGTTAACCACTCACTTAGAGGTAATCTCAAATCATTTCACTGCAAAGTGTTCAAAATGAAGAGGAAAGTTTAGTTTTGAGTCGTCTGATCGTGCTGGCAGTTCAACACTCGTGGAGTTCAGAGAAAGACAGAGCTCTCACTCTCCTTGTCTTAAAATCACACGCCAACGCTTCAGCCTTATCCGCCTCTTTAATCCCCACTTTGTCCGTTTAGCGTTCCTCCAAAACTCCGTTCAAGTGCGCTCTTTTCATGGGCAGGCGAACGCGCCGCAGCTGTGTCGCGTCGCGTCGCGCGCTCTTCCGTTAGCTCTCGGTTCTCCTCCCCGTGTTGAAGGGAACGGCGGTGAGAGCCGGTTCTGGTCAGCGCTTACCCTGGCGCTGCATTCACCAGCAGCTCCACCATGTTCTTCTGAGCGCTCTCTCGGAAAGGATGGTTGTGGGCGGTCGATGGGGCGCACAACTTGACTACAATGTTGAAATACAGGGGAGGGGGAGCGCGCACGCAGGGCTCTATGACGGCGGCGCGCACGCATGAGAACGGCTTCCCTCAAATTTCAGTAGCCCCTCACTGCAGAACAAAGATCCAGGGGGCGGGGTTGGATCCACATCCAGGGGGTGGAGATTGGTAGGTTTAGGGGTGGGGATGGGTGGGTTTAGGGTTGGAGATGGGTAGGTTTAGGGTGGAGATGGGTAGGTTTGGAGATGGAGATGGTAGGTTTAGGGGTGGGGATGGGTGGGTTTAGGGATCAGGGGGTGGAGACGGGTAGGTTTAGGTATATGTAAGGTGGGAGGAGTTAGATCTAGATCCAACCTCGCCCCCTGGATCTTGTGTTCTGCAGTGAGGACCATCTCTCAAATTTGACTGATGCTCTCTTGGCGTGGAGTCCAAATTTATGGAATTTAATAAATAAATAAATATTTTGTAATTTACAGGCCTGGAAAAGTCACATAAAAGAATAAAATATTTAAAAAGTAATGGAAATTCTAATAATGGATATAAATACTTTTACTGAATAGTAAAATTACTGAATAGTAATTTCTGTTTGTAAGTGGAAATCATGTCAAATTATATTTAAAAATCGCTATCGAGTAATTACGAGAGAAAAGTCATGGAAATATGAAAATTCATTGGGGAGGGGAAAATAGCAGGAACACTGTCTTTTAAAAAGACAGTTTTATTTTTGTTTTCTTAAGGGTTATTCTTAGTCTGTAGTGTTTATAATTCACTTTATTTAAAACCAATATAAGTGTGAATTGTTGAATGGTATGTTCCCATTTAGGTGAACATGAGTGTGTAAGTGTTCCCTCATCTAGGAACATACCTGAGATTCTGGGTGCGTCTTGACCTTTGATCTTTCAGATAAGTCACATCCAAGTGATAATCATCCGGCGCTTCCTGTGTCAGACGTTCATCATGTCCAGTTTCTAAGACGTCGTGTTTTGTCAGACGGGAAAGGTTATGACACAAGAGTGCGTTCAGGAATTTGACTGACACCAGCCTGTGGAGTCGTCATGCATGTCCAGCTTTTATTTCTTAGTGTCCACTTGTGGTCTCTGACTCAAAAAACACAGCTGTGGATTATTAAACAAACAAGAGTATAACTAGCTACACGGTATTTAATGCGAAACTCTTATCGGTTGTATTATTGCCTTATTGCAGATATTTCAACATTCACACTTTTAAGCCTTCTAGGGATCATAAATACTTAAGAGAAGTGAGTTTTGATGTGATGCAGCTCTATAAAATAAATGTTTTACACAAATTGCCCCGCTTGAAATGGTATTTTATATCAAAATTACATGAACCATATCTTTTATGAGACCAAAGATTACTTCGTTGAACTGTGACCAGTTTTTTATTGCAATGAGTTTAATGATATGCTTCGCCATCTAGTGGACATTTTGGACTCTCTTATGTTGAAGTGAATCAATCGCAGCTGCAAAATCATTATCATTTGTCATATTATTTATCATATCAATTCACCCACTTATTTATTTTATCTAAATGTGATTTTATTGACTTAAATATCCAGTTTAATGTTTAATTTCCATATTGCAGAACTCAACAGCCAGAAAAGCAATTTAATGTCACCACAGTTGAAACATGCAGTAATGTGAGCAAATGCAACAACAACAACAAAAAAATCTAATTTCATTTACCAACAACTCATACACCAGTAAATTGTACAAAGGAATATGATCAATATGTACAAGTGGAACTGAAGTAATGAAGATAAACGTTTACCACATATGGCAAATTCATTATGGAAGCCTGTTTCCAACAAGGGGAAAAGAAGAAAAAAAGGTAATTGCGACATTTGATCTCACAATTCAGAGCTATATACCTGAATATAATTTACATATATAAACACAGAATTCTGACTTTTTTCTCAGAATTGCTAGTTTATATCTTGCAGTCTTGATTTTTCTCAGTATTTCAAGAAAAAAAGTTGTGAGATAAAAAGTCACAATTACCATTTAAAAAAAATTATTATCCTGTGGTGGAAACAAGCTTCCATAATTCACACTTTTAAAAATGACATTCAAACAATAAATAAATAAGATTATGACAGGTTATTTATTTTGAACATAGTATAAATAAGTAAAATCTGCTAGCTGAGTTAAATTAGAACAAGGGAGAAAAAGAATAACGGAAAAGGAAGAAAAATAGGACACCGAATCCCAGCGTTCAGGTCGGTTTCATACAGAGTGGTAAGAGTCTCTGTACATACTGTGTTTAACTGGCTTTCCATTGATGTGAATCTCATCTAAGTGTCACTTATACTCTCATTCATTGCTTTGGTGCCATTCTTCCATACTTCCCCAGATGGTCCTCACTGCAGAACACAAGATCCAGGGGGGCGAGGTTGGATCTAGATCCAACTCCTCCCACCTTACATGTACCTAAACCTACCCGTCTCCACCCCCTGATCGCTAAACCCACCCATCTCCACCCCTAAACCTACCATCTCCACCCCCTGGATGTGGATCCAACCCCGCCCCCTGGATCTTTGTTCTGCAGTGAGGGGCTACTGTACTTCCCACATCTCCCACCATTCTTCTGTTACTGTCTCCTCCAACGGTTTTGGGGTTTCTCCTTGGTTTCTGCAGCCGCTTCTGCCTTGGCTTCCCGTTTCTCTGCCAGACTGCTGAGCAAAGCCGGCAGGTCATCTGTGATGGCCTTCTCGATCTTCTCCAGCAGGCATCCTCCTGACCAGCTGCAGTATGAGGAGAGGAGCTTAAAGCTGCTGGGAGGATTGACTCCAAAGAAGTCCCGGTACGCCTCCGGTTCTGGCAAGTCGAACTTACTCACATTGGTCTTGGCCAGAATGGACTTGAAGATGTAGAATTTGTCAGGGTCACTGACAATTTCGTTGAAAACCTCATGTGGGTCACTAAACCAGCCCAGCTTCTCATAGTACGTCTGCAGGTAGCGGTCGACCAGGAGGGCGTGGATGCGCACACGGATGCCGTGCTGCCGAATGAAGGCGATTTTGTTTTCCAGCCGGTTCTCGATTACCTGATTTAAGTCCTCCAGCAGAGAGATCTCCTCACGTTTAAAAAGATCTCTGTTGGTGTCAGGAGCGTAATCCTGCGGCCAAAAGGAGCTCACGTAGACACGTGGTGGTTCTGTCACGTTAATCAAGGGTGCCATGCTCCAGAAGAGGGCACCGTACACACGCATTAGGTCCTGGGTTGTTAGACTGTCAGCCTTGTTGAGGATGATACGGATCTGTGATTCGTGTCCCTTCATCTGTCTGAACAGCATTTCAAGTTCTAAACCGACATCCAGTTTGGTTGGGTCAAACACCAGGAAGATGAGATCAGCACGGTCAATAAACCACTGGCACACTTCACTGTAGGGGTACCCTAAAGGACAACAAGAGAGTTTTAAATTTGTTTTTGTACACCAACGTACACTAATACGTTATAAGTATTAGTACTCATGTTAGTATCTTTTAGAGTTGAAACTGTTTTTTTATTCAGAACTGGTGCCTTCTGGTTTCTTCTGGCAATGGTTGGAGAATACTATACTAAAATACTAAAAAAACGTCTTATTCAGTGGTGCTACAGCACCGCTAGTGAATATATATGGTGTAGAACAAACAGCATGACCAGTGAGCGAATGATTAATATGAGCTGGTTTTTAGTGAATTTAAAATTTAGCGCAACAAGTGTAGTCTGATTCTCAAAAGAATGACTCTACTAAGGTGATTCTTTCTACTGAGTCAAACACACAAACTAACTAGTTACTGACTGGTTGTTTATATAACAATGTGTAGTTAAAGATACAAGCCTACTTTATGTGTTTTGTCAGAATTTTATCAAAATTAATGACATACACTACTGTTCAAGTTTGGGGTCGGTCAGATTTTTTAACCAAGGCTGCATTTATTTGATCAGATATGTAGTAAAAACAGTAATAATGTAAAATATTATTACAATTTAAAATAACTATATCTGATTTTAATATATTTTAAAATGTATTTAATCCTTTGGTGAAGTTGAATTTTCAGCATCATTACTCCAGGCTTCAGTGTCGCATGATTTTTCAGAAATCATTCAAATATGATGAACTGCTGCTTTAGATGCTCTTTTTATTATTATCAGTATTGAAAGCAGTTGTGCTGCTTAATATTTTTGTAAACTATGGTGCATTTTTCAGAATTATCTGATAGAAAGTTCAAAAGGAAAGAATTTATTTGAAATAGAAATCTTCTGTAACACTGTCAATGTCAACTTTTGATCAATTTGATGCATCCTTGCTGAATGCTGAACTTTTCAATGGTAGTGAATATTTACAAATTGCTTTGTTTTAGTATTGCTGTTTAATAGAGTTAAAGCCAATTATTGGATTGCATTTAAACTCTGAAAAGTCATTCAAATGTCTGTGTACACACACTTTTTGCAAGAATTGTTATGACTGCATTTTAATTCAAAATTTGGGTCACACTTTATTTTAAGGTCCAATTTTCACAATTAACTACTAACAACAACGTTTGCCTTAAAGGGATAGTTCACCCAAAAATGAAAATTCTGTCATCATTTACTCACCCTCAAGTAGTTCCAAACCTGTATGAATGTCTTTGTTCTGCCGAACACAAAGGAAGATATTCTGAAGAATGTGGGAAACAGAGCAGTTCTGGATCATAGTATTTTTTTTCCTACTATGGAAGTCAATGGTGCCCCAAAACAGCCTGGTTACAAACTTTCTTCAAAATATCTTCCTTTGTGTTCGGCAGAACAAAGAAATTCATACAGGTTTGGAACTACTTGAGGGTGAGTAAATGATGACAGAATTTTCATTTTTGGGTGAACTATCCCTTTAAATTCCTTACTGCTTATTAATAGTTAGTAGGGTAGTTGTGAAGTTTAGGTATTGGGTAGGATTAGGGATGTAGAATATGGTCATTCAGAATATGTGCTTTATAAATACTCATAAAACAGCCAACATGCTAGTAAAATGCATGTTGATAAGCAACTAGTACTAGTGCTGTCAAACCATTAATCACGATTAATCGCATCCAAAATAAAAGTTTTTGCTTACATAATATAGGCTATGTGTGTATACTGTGTATATTTATTATGTATATATAAATACACACACATACAATATATATTTTGAAAATATTTCCATGTATATATTTATATTAATATAATTGATATTATATATAAATATTTTAAATGTATAAACATAGTATATTTTTCTTAAATATATACATGCATGTGTGTGTATTTATATATGCATAATAAATATACACAGTATACACACATATTATGTAAACAAAAACTTTTATTTTGGATGCGATTAATCGCGATTAATCATTTGACAGCACTATTTAATAATAAATGACGGTAATAAATAGTTCAATTAATAAATAATAAATTAAAGTTTTACTAAAATTTGTTCATGAAATTTAATTTCCTTTTCCAAGTATGTATTCCTTAAATGTCATAAAAGAATCATTAATGGAACTGTGGCACATTAGAAGTGGACTGATAAGCTAGATTGTGTATCTATATTCAATTCAGGTTCAGAAGTGCATGTTGTGTGATTGTCCTCTTGTACATACCAAACTCAAACAAAGTATTTGTGAGCACTGTATTCTCACCTCTCTCTTGTTGTTTGCGGTTCTCAATGATTCCAGGTGTGTCGACAAAGGTGACGCGCTCCAGGAGTTTGTGCGGCATCTCGATTCCCACCAGCTTTTCCAGAAACCCCTGACCAAACTTCTCCAGGGGTGAGAAAGAGCGGGAACTGTCTGCCGCCATGACAATGCCCTCAATGGTGCGAAACTTCTCACCGTGCATCAGTACAGTGTATTCTGAGGTTGTGGGCTCAGCCCCTGAGAAAGCAAAAAAGAGCGAGATGAAGGAACAAAGGAAGACTAAATTTCATTTTACAATCATTAATTTGAAGATTGATGGGTTACCAGTGTAAAGCTGTTGTGAAGTATCATCGAGACCCAGAAGATAATTGATCATGGAAGACTTGCCAACGCTCCAAGGACCCAGGAACAAGACCATGGGCTTAGATGTGATCTCTGCATCTGAATAATGTGAAGAAAAGACAGAGTTCAACTGAGGATAGGGGTTCATTTAAATCCGTTTCATGGTAGAAGAGCAGTAGTCTGGAATGATGTTTAAAAGCTGAATCCAATATCCAAAGATCTTACCTGACACTTCATGCTGCCGGAGCTCATTATATTTGTAGGCCTTGTCCATGGGTTTAATTGCAGTGTTGTAGACGTGCTGCAGCTTCTTCAGAGCATCTACAAGATGTAGAGTTGATGAAATTATGATAGAAACTGACTCATTCTACTACTTCAAGATCCCCATTTACCATTTGGAGATGTTGGTGAAGCTAAAATGTGACTGATTAATGAAATAACTCAACTTATATGGTACATACTGTATTGCCCTGAAAGGTAGTACTTATATATATATATTGTGACGAGTCAGCTGCCTCCCCCTAATTATCAGCACTCCCCGTCCCTTAATCGCCGCCCTTCACAAGATGCTGAAACAGCCAGTGTGATGAGGACACATGAAGTGAATGGAGCCTCATCACCGCCGCTGTTAAAAGACCGGTCTCTTCCCCCGTGCATGCACGCTTGTGTCCTCGTGGGTCCAGGAAGGGAGCGCGGAGGGATTTCCGCGCCACCTACTACTTCAAGATCCCCATTTACCATTTGGAGATGTTGGTGAAGCTAAAATGTGACTGATTAATGAAATAACTCACCCTTATGTACCCCTCCCTTCTGCACCCCGCCACGGATATTATATATGGACACTTTCCCCTTTGGACACTTTATTTTATTATTTCTGTTTAATAAAAGCCTCTCCGAGGCCTGACGCCACACCCATATATATATATATATATATATATATGTTTTTTTTTTTTTTTTCATAATATGACTCACCGACAAATTCCCGTGAAGGTTCAGCTGTTGCCAGACGCAGCGTCTCTTCAATGTGAGACTGATCTCTTGTGGTAGGACCTGAGGGGGTTGTTTTCTTCACTGCCAGAGAAAAACAGCCAGTCAAAATCAGCATGAAATATGAACCTCATATAATAACATTTTCTTGTAGACCCACAAAACAAGCTTTTAATTTTTTTTCTAAACACTTTTTAAAATGTACTTTACATTTTACTTTCTATGTTGGTTTTTATTCTGTGGACATATTTCTAATTTGTTTTTATGTATTTTACCTATATTTTTTATTCTTTATAGTTACGAAATCTGTTATGGAATCAACAGAACATTGCCAGAGTTTAGATTTACATTTGAAGTAAAAAAAAAGATCTCTGAGGAAAGAAGCTGCATCTGTACTTGCACAAGAATCACAATCACAGGAAACAATGTATCAGCTCAACGTGTTGCTTGTTTATTTTAGTGCACAGCTAAAAGCTAAAAAGGCCATCTTAGACCAACACAAATGCTGATGGTCTAGTTATGGTTTTATGCTGGCACACTAGTTTTTCAGCCATATTCTGGCATCAGTGTGATGTGTTCTACCCAACAGACATACACTTCTGTTTTTTTTATTGATTGCCATTTCAGTTATTTTTCTTATTGCTGTTTTAGTTTTATCAATCGTGTTTGTCTTAGTTTACAAAAATAATCTGCCTCCAAAACACAAACTGTTATGTTTGGTCCATCTACTGAAACATCTACATCAGCCATCTATTTGGAGCCAGTCAAACACAATCAATGTACTATTAAAAGCATCTGAAACATTTCTTCCCTATTACAAAACTGTCCTCCATGCAGGCCTGAGAACATATTTCTATGAATGGCAATGGACTTGTGCCAAGGGTTATTCCTGTTAGGTTATTTTGGTGGTGGGTTTATTCCTGTGCCACCTTCGACCAAAGTATCAGGTAGAGGAGCACGAGGAACTGACTTTTACAGTAGCGTCCTCCTCTGCCCCCTGGCGACGAGACAACAATATAGTTCCCTCCCTCTGGTTATTTCCACTGTAATGGAGTTTAACCAGAGGCTTTATGATGATTCTGAAGCTTTTACATATATTAGACTTTACATTAGTATAAAGGTGCAGTCACATTAGCAATTTTCTTTTCTCAGACAGAAGTCACTTTTAAACCAAGCAGCTTACATTCTGCTGGCGAATGGCAAAATTACGTGACCGAATTGAACATGAGGAAAATCTGCCCTCGCACTTAATTCCTGATTGCATGGATTCGTATTTAAGTGACTGGATATCACGCATGAAATTTTGCAGAACAACGATAGAGGTGCCATCACATTTAACATTGTTTAGGTGTGCGAAATTAATTGTGCGAAATCTAGAACTTGCAATTTTCTAAAATATCTTTGTAAATATACTGAATGACTCTAATTTGACAATTATCTTGTTTTTAAATGTCCAATATCATTTCTGCTGACTGAATCATATTGTACCTTTCACAGATGCTTTGGTTGCTGGTACATCATTTGACACTTCTTCCACTGTTGTTTCTTCAACAGGTGCAGAAACATCTTCTTGAACCTGTTCTGGAGTTGGTTCCACAAGCTCCACAGTTGCCTCTTGTGCTACTTCAACAACCTCCTCAACAACATCTGCAACTAGTTCCTCAGCTGCTTCTGTTTCCACCATTTCTTCAACAGATTGCTCTTCTTCCACAACCTCAGGAGCTTCTTCTTTCTCTGTTACAGCTTCTTCTTCTTCAGCTTCTTCCTCGGTTACCTCTTCTGATTTCTCTTCCACTGGCTCTTCAGGCTGAGAACCCGCCTCTGCCTCGTCTTCTGTCTGAGAAATCTCCTCGTCCTCAC
The DNA here is from genome assembly GCA_027422415.1 of Schizothorax lantsangensis. Taxonomy (NCBI): domain Eukaryota; kingdom Metazoa; phylum Chordata; class Actinopteri; order Cypriniformes; family Cyprinidae; genus Schizothorax; species Schizothorax lantsangensis. The sequence continues at coordinate 24,836,359 of CM049843.1, read as the reverse complement.
TTGCCTCATCTTGAATCTGAAAAACCTCCTCTTCCTCAACTACCTCCTCTTCAGTCTGAGCAAGTTCCTCTTCTTCACCTGCTTCATCTTCAGTCTGAAGAACCTCCTCTTCCTCAACTACCTCCTCTTCAGTCTGAGCAAGTTCCTCTTCTTCACCTGCTTCATCTTCAGTCTGAAGAACCTCCTCTTCCTCAACTACCTCCTCTTCAGTCTGAGCAAGTTCCTCTTCTTCGCCTGCTTCATCTTCAGTCTGAAGAACCTCCTCTTCCTCAACTACCTCCTCTTCAGTCTGAGCAAGTTCCTCTTCTTCGCCTGCTTCATCTTCAGTCTGAAGAACCTCCTCTTCCTCAACTACCTCCTCTTCAGTCTGAGCAAGTTCCTCTTCTTCGCCTGCTTCATCTTCAGTCTGAAGAACCTCCTCTTCCTCAACTACCTCCTCATCAGTCTGAGAATCTTCCTCGTCGTCTTCTTCCACAGATTCCTCAACAACCATTTGTGACTCTACATCACTGTCTACCTCTGAGATCTCCTCCTCCTTCATGTCTTCACGTGCCTCCTCAAGAACTTCTTCCTCCGCCGCTTCATTAGATTCATCTAATTCAACTTCTGCCTCTTCTTCCTGTGCCTCCTTCTCAAATATCTCTTCAGAAGAGGTCTCCTCTTGATTCAACTCTTCAGATTTCTCTTCTGAAACAACCTCTTCCTCTTCATCTTCATTAGAGCTGACATCTTCTGCCGTGGTGTCAATATGTGCACCAGTGCCACAGGGTTGGCACACAGGTCTGTTTGGTGCAGGAGTGTCATTGGAGGAGCTCTGGCTTATATCCTCTGTGCCATCACAGCAGTTGAACAGCTCGCCTTCAGACTTCAGCTGGAACGGCACAAGCGGCTCAGTCTCAGACTCCACTGCATCTGTGGAAGAAAAACAATAATATTACTCAAAATGTGATGGAATATAACTCAGCACATTCACACAGAATGAAGAATGAATCATATTTGATATTACAACATAACGGCGACAAAAGTAATTATGCACAAGTTCGATTAATTTTTTACCAAAACACCATGAAAGTTTTAATTTAGCCGTAAACCAAAACTTGAAAATAGTGTTTAAATAATTACATTTGGTAGTTGGGTAATTGATTTGGTACTCTGTTTAGGGTGTTGTGTTAAACTTTGTAGTAAAGTTCTTCTGCAACGAGCTGCCTCTCAATATTTCAGCCAAACAAATTTGATATGTTGCTACTCTAGCATCATTTTTGGTCACAGTGAATTGCATCCACACTGCTGACATGTTCACCTATTGTACTGTAGCTTATCCATGTCGTATCCACAAAATGGATGCTGATGCAGGTTTTTTGGCCATATATTTTTGTTTGCCGAAATTTCAGTACAAGTGTGCCACACACGTCCTGAAAAGTGAAGCCAAATCTTTTTACGTCTGAAGTATAGGTCACAAATTAATTTAAACAAATTGGATATGAGCCAAATTACACTCCAAATAAATTTTTCCCAAAGATGGTTTCCATCATTTTAGGTAGTTCTTATCACGTTGATGTATGTTCAAGCAAGTTTTCTAATAAGTTTGCTTTTAGTTTGTTATTTGATGCTATAAAAACGAGGTGTGGCGCCATGATTGTGAGCTTGTGATTGGGTCTGCAGGTGTTTGGGCGGGACTTTGATACAGCGGCGCCACCTCACGATCACTAAAGCGCAGACTCGCCCTGCGTCCCAATGTTCATACTATCCATCCTGAATAGTATGTGAGATTACAATAAGTATGTCCCAAAGCATAGTATGTTGAAAAGAGTATGCCAAAAGTCCCCGGATGGTCATTTCAGGTCGATTTTTGAAGTGTGGATCCGTGCACACTCTAATGGCTAAAATTGCCCACAATCCATTGCGCTTTGGCGAAGGATTCGGTCCAGAACTACAAACACGAATAAAACGCGTTAGAAAAACTACAAATGTGGCAGATGCACACGATCGACTGTTGTTAGAGAGGTTTACAAAAAGGTTTTTTTGAGTTACTAATAATCAACATTTAACCTGGTAAAAAATATTTATTTATTGTTATCCGTGTTATATTTCATCTGCAACAGCAATGTGAACTTTTATAAACGTCGTTAACTTTTAAAAGTTAAATGAAATGAAATGTGGAGGATGTTAACTGTGTCAAGATGATTGACAAGCCAGTTTACAGTGACAGGGTGAGTGTAACCGGTGCGACAGAGCGGTCCATCAAAGACGCAGTTGTGTGACGTGATAGTATGTCCCAAAGCTTGCCTACTCTTCTACTACACACTCAAAAGTGTGAACATTTTCTTCACCAAAAGAGTACATACTTTAAGGGCGTAGTATAAGTAGGCACATTGGGACGCAGCATACGACTCCAAATGAATCGCTACTGCGCAGACTCAGGCTTCAAATGAATAGGGTGGCCATACGTGCCATTTTTATGGGACATGTCCTGGCCAGGATTTCTGTATTTGGCTCTGTTTTTCTGTTGTTATACTTGCTGAGGGTAATGATCGACCAATTACGTGCAGGCATTGTACACATTCGACCAATCGTGGCTCGTGAGAAGGAGGGATCTATGGAGAATGGTCAAAGCGATGCAAATACGCGCACATGTTATGTGTTCATTCGTTTGTTCGACTTGAAGTGGCGCTGCGCAGACCGATCGTTGTATGACATCAAAGTACAGCAAGTGCGATTCGAAAGCATAAGGAGCCGTCTGCTCTCTATTGCTCTCGTGGATGTCATACAACGATCGATCTGCACAGCGCAAACAGCCAACCTGGATATTTTAGGCAATATAGAAATCCTGGCAAGGACGTGTCCCAAAAAAATGGCCCTTATGGTCACCCTACAAATGAATCACTACTGTGCAGACAAGAGTTGGGATCCAAATGAATCGCTACTGTGCAGACACAGGCTCCAAATGAATCGCTACTGCGCAGACTCTGACTCCAAATGAATCGCTACTGTGCAAACTCAGACTCCAAATGAATCGCTACTGCACTCAGACTCCAAATGAATCGCTACTGCGCAGACTCAGACTCCAAATGAATCGCTACTGCGCAGACTCTGACTCCAAATGAATCGCTACTGCGCAGACTCTGACTCCAAATGAATCGCTACTGCGCAGACTCTGACTCCAAATGAATCGCTACTGCGCAGACTCTGACTCCAAATGAATCGCTACTGCGCAGACTCTGACTCCAAATGAATCGCTACTGCGCAGACTCTGACTCCAAATGAATCGCTACTGACTCTGACTCCAAATGAATCGCTACTCTGACTCCAAACTGATGAATCGGTACTGCGCAGACTCTGTCTCCAAATTAATCGCTACTGCACAGACTCTGACTCCAAATGAATCGCTACTGCACAGAACTCCAAATTAATCACTACTGCGCAGACTCTGACTCCAAATGAATCGCTACTGCGCAGACTCTGACTCCAAATGAATCGCTACTGTGCAGACTCTGACTCCAAATGAATTGCTACTGCACAAACTCAGACTACAAATGAATCGCTACTGTGCAAACTCAGACTCCAAATGAATCGCTACTTTGCAGACTCTGACTCCAAATGAATCGCTACTGTGCAAACTCAGACTCCAAATGAATCGCTACTTTGCAGACTCTGACTCCAAATGAATCGCTACTATGCAAACTCAGACTCCAAATGAATCGCTACTGCACTCAGACTCCAAATGAATCGCTACTGCGCAAACTCAGACTCCAAATGAATCGCTACTGCGCAGACTCTGACTTCAAATGAATCGCTACTGCGCAGACTCAGACTCCAAATGAATCGCTACTGCGCAGATTCTGACTCCAAATGAATCGCTACTGCGCAGACTCTGACTCCAAATGAATCGCTACTGCGCAGACTCTGACTCCATATGAATCGCTACTGCGCAGACTCTGACTCCAAATGAATCGCTACTGCGCAGACTCTGTCTCCAAATGAATCGCTACTGCACAGACTCTGACTCCATATGAATCGCTACTGCGCAGACTCTGTCTCCAAATGAATCGCTACTGCGCAGACTCTGTCTCCAAATTAATCGCTACTGCACAGACTCTGACTCCAAATGAATCGCTACTGCACAGAACTCCAAATTAATCACTACTGCGCAGACTCTGACTCCAAATGAATCGCTACTGCGCAGACTCTGACTCCAAATGAATTGCTACTGCACAAACTCAGACTCCAAATGAATCGCTACTGTGCAAACTCAGACTCCAAATGAATCGCTACTTTGCAGACTCTGACTCCAAATGAATCGCTACTATGCAAACTCAGACTCCAAATGAATCGCTACTGTGCAGACTCTGACTCCAAATGAATCGCTACTGCGCAAACTCAGACTCCAAATGAATAACTACAGCGCAGACTCAGGCTCCAAGTGATGCCATTTTTGCAAGATGACAGCGGCCATACTGAGAGGTTTTGGCTTCACTTTTCTATAGTGGAAGGAAATAGAGATACTTTGTCCATCTTTTTTTACAGTCTATGCTTCCACATAACATCCCTGAAGAAAAGCATCTCACACTGCAGATATATAACATTAGCATATAGGATTCTGTGTTGGCGACAGTATCATCTACAACAGGAGTGTACATTCCTGTTCCTGGAGCTCTGCCTTCCTGCAGAGTTTGGTCCAAACCAAACTCTGCACCAACACACCTGCACCAACAGCACCTGCTCCAACACACTTGTCTGTAATTATCAACTGTTTATGAAGGTCTTAATTAGCTGGTTCATATGTGTTTGATCAGGGTTGGAGCTGAACTTTGCAGGAAGGTAGATCTCCAGGAACAGGGATTGGGCACCCCTAATCTACAACATCACTCAAGTAAACGAAATAAAACCATGGTTACTATCCTCATGTACAAAACCATAATTTAAAATGGTGTAGCTGTAATAGCTAGATTTGAACAATGTGACTTGGTGGTAGAGCTGCTGTTGGCACAAATGTGTGAGTCTGTGGCGATGAACCATCTCTGTGATTCATGCGGCGATGAATGCTCTCGATGAGAGCTAAATGCTTTTCATGTGATTCACATCCTGAAATAGGGAGCAGAGCTGGCAGGAGAAGAGAACGCCAAGTCCTTTCTGTTCATGTGGATCATCAGAGCAAGGTTTATTTTTCATACAGACCTCCGGCGCGGCGGCAGGCGGCTCTGATAAAGGTGTTAGCATGGCGGCTTTGTATCGGATTTCAACCTCTAGGTTTAATGTCAAATGCTTCCATTGAAAAGTGCAGCTCTGCTTTCAAACAAATTTGTTTGCCAGTAAAATATTTGCAGATTGAAGTGTTTTCTGTACACAGCCATTTCAGTGGCCTACAAAACGGAATCCCTATTAAAATGTAAAAAATGCACATTCAAAAGCACTTTTTTTTACTTAATGCTAAATTACTATCAAATGACAAACCCTCAATTGATTTAGCCATACATTTACGCAACAGTTCAACAACATACAGACAGCAGAGGGCACCAGTGTCTATAGTTAGTTCAGATAAACCTCTTCCACCTTTGGCATTTGACCACTTGCTTGTAAAAATGCTCTCTGACAAGCTTATGTGTTCCTTAGAAGTCTCTAATTAATTGATTTGGCTCTAGTCAGTGTAAATGTGATATGTTTTGCACACTTACACACACGCTCACACACTCAGGAGAGCTGCGTTTAGGCCAAAGTCATAGTGCAAGTGTGTCATCAACATAACCGTGAGTCATTTTGAAGGCTTAAGGCCATGTTACTGTGGTATGAGTTACTCTTTATTGCTAGCTTGCTGTCTTTACTAGTCCAGGATTATGATTACATAATTGTCACAACACTAATATGATGTAAAATAATTACTTTTATGAAGATACAGATGAGGGGAACTTGGATTTATTTGACCTCGCAACTTCTTTTTTTAAAATGTCACTGAAATAGAAAGGCTGGTTATGATGTGCTACAGAACTTGAGTGTTGTACTATTTTATAATAAGTTCAACAGCTCATTCTGTTCCATATCATATTCTGCCATGTTGATTTAATTAAATTAGAGCCTGGTAGGAAGAGCAGCAATGCTACGCTCTCCAAGGACCATCCCTATCCACACAGGTATTGTTTTGTAGACAATGACTGGGGAGCTTTTGGTCACAGCGGAGAAGGAATGTTTGTGTGTATTATTATTCCAGTGTCTCAGGTGTCTCTTGTTGAAGTAATACCACCAATGCTTGTAAATCACCCCAAAATGAAACCAACCATCCATATATTTGATAATACAAGATCATCTACATTTTTCCAGTAAGGTCTAAGTGACGCAGACCAGCCCCTTCCCCCTTCAACAGCATGTTCTGAGGTGAGGACAGAAACGGACAGGTGCTTGATCCCAAGTCCTAGGTCTTCATGACACAAATAGCCTACGCTGAGAAGAGTTTCTCTGCTTTTATCTACTAAAATTACATTTCTCTTCAGTTTATTTCTGATAGCACTGACTGTCAAACCACTATCTTATGTGATTGTGTCTAGAGGAGTGATTTATCAAAGATAGCTGTGGTCACTAAGCAAACTTTAACTAAGGACTCTTCCTCTCTGGAAAAAAAGAACACGACAGAATGATTTTCATGACATTCATTTTTTGTTATGTTTCCAATGCGGATAAAACACCAAAATACTGTAAACATGTTCCCTGCATTATATTCAGTGCAAAATATGCAGTGCAATCAATGTAGACCAATTCACCACCAAATGATTCATATGTTCTGGTTCTTCTTAGTGAATCAAAAACATACAATGTTTAGAAAATAGGAGCTGCTCAGGAATCTTACATCATTGGTTGAATATTTTTGTGTTTTTTGATTCTCGAACAAAAAAAATTAACCTTCTATTTTTAGTGAATCGAATCATAATTTGACCAGTGAAGCCTGATGCTCGAATGAATGACTCTTGCGAGCCGGTTCTTTTTAGTGAATCGATTCATCATTTGATCAGTGAAGTCAAATGCTCGAGTGAATGGCTCTTACGAGCCGGTTCTTTTTAGTGAATCGATTCAGCATTTGACCAGTGAAGTCTGATTCTCGAGTAAATGACTCTTACGAGCAGGTTCTTTTTAGTGAATCGATTCATCATTTGACCAGTGAAGTCTGATGTTCGAGTGAATAGCTCTTTTTACGAACCAGTTCTTTTTAGTGATTAACTAGTGAAGTCTGATGCTCGAGTGAATGACTCTTACGAGCAGGTTATTGTTAGTGAATCGAATCATCATTTGACCAGTGAAGTCTGATTCTGGTGTGCATGATTCTTACGAGCCGGTTCTTTTTACACATTTAATCATTTAGCAGACGCTTTTATCCAAAGCGACGTACAAATGAGGAGAACAATAGAAGCAATCAGACCATCGAGAGAGCAACAGTATACAAGTGCCATGACAAGACTCAGTTAGTCTAGCACAGTACACGTAGCTAGGATTTTTTTTTTTTTTTATTAAATAGAATAGGTAAGTGTTAGTATTAGTTAGTCAGGTGCTGGCGAAAAAGAGGTGTCTTTAGATGTTTTTTGAAAATGGCAGTTTTTTCAAAATGGCTTTTTTTAGTGAATCGATACATCATTTGACCAGTGAAGTCTGATGCTTGAGTGAATGACTCTTACGAGCTGTTTTTTTTTAGTGTACTGAATAATAATTTGACCAGTGAAATCTGATTCTGGGGTGCATGACTCTTACGAGCCGGTTCTTTTTAGTGAATCACATCATTGCAAAACCTGTGAAATCTGAAATATATTGCCACTTTTTGTTTGTTTGTTTGTTTGTTTGTTTTGTTTTACATTATTGAAATTATCTCAGCATTGTATCTACGACTCGAATTCTGGAAATGTTGGGACATTTTTTTAAATTTGAATAAAATGAAAACAAAAAGACTTTCAAATCACATGAGCCAATATTTTATTCACAATAGAACATAGATAACATAACAAATGTTTAAACTGAGAAATTTTACAATGTTATTCACAAAATGAGCTCATTTCAAATTTGATGCCTGCTACAGGTCTCAAAATAGTTGGGACGGGGGCATGTTTACCATGGTGTAGCATCTCCTATTCTTTTCAAAACAGTTTGAAGACGTCTGGGCATTGAGGTTATGAGTTTCTGGAGTTTTAGTGTTGGAATTTGGTCCCATTCTTGCCTGATATAGGTTTCCAGCTGCTGATAGTCTTTGACGTATTTTTTGTTTAATGATGCGCCAAATGTTCTCTATAGGTGAAAGATCTGGACTGCAGGCAGGCCAATTCAGCACCCAGACTCTTCTACTACGAAGCCATGCTGTTGTAATAGCTGCAGTATGTGGTTTTGCATTGTCCTACTGAAATACACGTCATCTGGAGGGGAGCATATGTTGCTCTAAAACAGGGGTGTCAAACTCAGTTCCTGAAGGGCCGCAGCCCTGCAGAGTTTTGTTCCAACCCTGCTCCAACACACAAACCATCTAGTTTTCAAATAAGCCTGAATGACTTGATTAGCTGGATCAGGTGTGTTTAATTAGGGTTGCATCTAAACTCTGCAGGACTCCGGCCCTCCAGGAACTGAGTTTGACACACCCTGCTCTAAAACCTTTATATACCTTTCAGCATTCATAGTGCCTTCCAAAACATGCAAGCTGCCCAAACCGTATGCACTTATGCACCCCCATACCATCAGAGATGCTGGCTTTTGAACTGAACGCTGATAACACGCTGGAAGGTCTCCCTCCTCTTTAGCCCGGAGGACACGGCGTCCGTGATTTCCAACAAGAATGTCAAATTTGGACTCGTCTAACCATAGAATACTTTTCCACTTTGAAACAGTCAGTTTAAATGAGTTTAAATGAGTCTTGGCTCACAGGACACAACGGCGCTTCTGGACCATGTTCACATATGGCTTCCTTTTTGCATGATAGAGCTTTAGTTGGCATCTGCAGATGGCACGGCAGATTGTGTTTACCGACAGTGGTTTCTGGAAGTATTCTTGGGCCCATTTAGTAATGTCAATGACAGAATCATGCCGATGAGTGATGCAGCATCGTCTGAGGGCCCGAAGACCACGGGCATCCAACAAAGGTCTTCGGCCTTGTCCCTTACGCACAGAGATTTCTCCAGTTTCTCTGAATCTTTTGATGTTGTTATGCACTCTAGGTGATGAGATTTACAAAGCCTTTGCAATTTGACGTTGAGGAACGTTGTTTTTAAAGTATTCCACAATCTTTTTATGCACTCTTTCACAGATTGGAGAGCCTCTGCCCATCTTTACTTCTGAGAGACTCTGCCTCTCTAAGACATCCCTTTTACAGCTAATCATGTTACAGACCTGATGTCAATTAACTTAATTAGTTGCTAGATGTTCTCCCAGCTGAATCTTTTCAAAATTTCTTGCTTTTTCAGCCCTTTGTTGCCCCTGTGCCAACTTTTTTGAGACATGTTGCAGGCATCAAATTTGAAATGAGCTCATTTAGTGGATAAAAGTGTCAAATTTCTCTGTTTAAACATTTGTTATGTTCTCTATGTTCTATTGTGAATAAAATATTGACTCATGTGATTTGAAAGTCTTTTAGTTTTCATTTTATTCAAATAAAAATAAAAATAAAAAAAACATCCCAACAGTTCCGGAATTCGGGTTGTATTTTTTGCTATATTTCAATAGTGCTTACAAATTTGCTTATTGACCAATTGTATTCCAATTTGTCTATTTGGTTCAACCCAATCTCATGAGAAACCATAACTATTGTATGAGGTAATGATTTAGTATAAATTTGTAAGATATGATTTACGTATATCAATATCAATATATATATATATATATATATATATATATATATATATATATACAGTATATATATATGATAATATATATAATATGTTTTTTAAAAAGAAATAAATAAATAAAGCTTGAAAGTCTACCCCTAAAACTAACAAATTTGCAACCAATTTACCAAAATGTAAAATAGTCACAAATTTTTTGAGTGCGTTGAATTGGTTTCATGTATTTGTTTATGCATGGCTATCTGTTTTAATATACCTAATGCATGTACGTACAACTTGCTGATGTAAGTATTGTGTACGCTTTATTTGTTTGTATAGCAACACGGTTTACTCTGGCTTGCGAGTAATGTCTGCGTACGATTGGCTGGTGTGAGTGGACTGTAACAGGGAAAGCCCCGGTGCTAAAACAGGCCACATACAGTAGCAAGGCAGGACGGAGGCTTTAAGTCCTTCTGTTAACATAATGGTTGCCCCTACAAGGCCTGCAAGACAGAAATAAATAGTGATTGAGACAGTAGCGTTGTGACAGCAGCTGTGGATTGTAAGCATATATGTGGATAGAAAGTACAAGGGGGCGTGTTAGCGGAGCTGTGAAGCATGACCACGCAACTGCTCGACGAACAGTGTCTGATTTCATGGTGCACACTAGGCCTGACCACCTGACAGCACAGACGCAGAAAGAGAACAAGAACAAGAACAAGGACAGACAAGGATAATACTTAAAAGCAAGCAGGAGGAAGCAACAGTCTCTAATTATTTCACCAAGAGTAACCAGTTTTCTTTGACTACTGAGAGACAAGAAAGCCACCAACAGTTTCCCTTACAGTTGATTGCAATTTTGACCAAAGGATTCCAGCTATCATCAATTCAATGAATAGGAATTTTAAAGAAAAATATATAAAAATTAGTATTCAAATTTGTAAGAATAATAACTAGTTTTCTACAGCAGTCTGCCTTTGTGCCAATAAATTCTGATACATACAAGATTACAAGAATGCGGCAAAATATATATTTTTTCATGTGTATTAATAAGTATTTTTTTTAAGGCAGCGGCTATTTGCACTAAGTGTAAATAGCGATAGATGCTATTTACACTAATTGCAAATAGCAATAGATGCTATTTACACTGTGTAATTAGTAATTAGATTCTGTTTACACTAAGTGCCAATAGCATATTTTCTTAGAGATAGATGCTATTTACACTAAGTGCAAATAGCTATAGATTATATCTACACTATTAAAACAGCAAGTTTTTTATGCTATTTATACTACTTATTTCAAATACCAATTATCTGCACCTCAGTATTGTAGTACATTATAACACAGTACGCAATAATAATGTATTGAGTGTAAATTATAATTTTAATTCAAATTATTAAATGGATGACACCTTATTGGGACAATAAAGCCCTCCCTACACCTACCCTAACCCTACCCGATACTTTATTTTCAGGTTTTTGATTATTTCCTTAATTTTTATTGAAAATAAATGCCTTTCCAATGCGATAAGAGATTTGAAAAGGGAGAAAAAAAGTTTGGCAAAAGGCGGGTTCGAACCTGGGTTGATTGCATCAAAAAGCACACGCTTTATCATTTACGCCACTGAAACTGCTGTTCAATGAGCGTCTTTTTTTCGGTGTTGACTATCCCAATCAGACGTTGGTGGGCAGTTAGTGTAAATAGCCTCTGCCAACAAGGCGGGCTATTTGCACTTAGTGTAAATAGACACTCTGTTGTTTTTTTTAAATACAATTAAAATGCAATTTATACATACAATAACTTTAAACCTCTTCTGTGATGAGCATGTTTTTATATTTCTAACTTAAAATTAATTTCACTATTTGTCAGGGTGATATAATTTAAGAATTAAAGTGCTGTAGAGAAAGTGTATTAAGTATTTTGAAATGTTTTATTATTTACCTACTAACAAAAGGTCTGCACTTATTAATATTTGAAGAACATTTGTCTTCCAATTCAAAGGTATGTGTCGTTACTGATAAAGTCATGTGGTGCAACCAACATGTAGAAAAAATATATATAGAAAAAAAAAGAAAATGAATGTGTGTCAAAGTCAATAAATGTCTTTAAATAATTATGACAAGACAAGGTTAGTTCAGGTCATGCGGTGCAACTCCCTAAAATAATAATAATTCATGGTAATTGTAAAATATGACTTTTAAAAGTATATCAAATTTTAAAAGAAAGCTATATAAACGACATGAATATAAAAAGTATATTTCGAGAAATCAGTATGTATTTTAAAGTAGAATTTTAAACTATTTTTTATTTTCTTTATCGTGGACACTCTTATCAGTCATTGACCTATAAAAGTGTGTTAATAATTAAGGTGTATGATTAATATTTTAGAATTATTTGACATTTACTAATTTTTTGAATGTTTTTATTTTTTACTGTTTTTATTTAATTGAAGTTTTAGTAATAGTTTGTTATTTGTCATTTTAATTAGCTTTACAATTTTGTTTTAATGATTAGCCTAGTTTTTATTAATTTTTATCCCAGCTTTAGTTTTTTAATACACCAAGTTAAACTAAACGAAAATAAGAGATTTGCTTTGTTATATAGCTGAAATAAAAGTTCATATATATATATATATGTATATATATATATTATTTTATTTCAGTTAACATTCATGTTATTTAATCTAACAATTTTTTTTTTTACTATTTTTCAATTTTAGTTAACTATAATAATCCTGGTATAAACTGAGCACAGCAGATGAGATCTCCCGTTATGAGACATTTTCATACCTATCAGAAGTTACATAATTCAACGGAGTAACAAGAAAGGAGGTTGTTCAGTTTTTCAAGGCTTTGTGTGTCTACACAAGCCCTGAAATCAGTGAGAATGACTCCCAGAAACACTTTTGCCGGCACTAAACATACAGTACATGCCATCCAGAAACTGAAATTCAGTTGTACTGAACATGTTGTACTTGAGTGCACTTGATGATTCTTAGTGAAGGAATCATAGAACAATTTGACTAACTTAGATATTTAAGTTCATAAAAACAAGACAAGAAACCGTTATATTCTGTAAAACACTTCTCCATACACAAACTATGAATACAAGCAGGCAGATGCAGGGACGCTCATCCCCACCAAGGACAAGCAATCTGATCTAGGACTTCAGACACTTATCTTGAGGCCTAATACTCCCAGGCGAATACCCAATCACTGTTACTAAAACCTTTAACTTCACACTTCAGCAGCGTACATGCAGAAGTCACCTGCAGCTGTTAGTTCAGCAGTCCACCTGCATTTGAATCCAGTTTTTAAACTTCTTACCTGCAATGGCGAGTGCCAGTAGAGGCAGCAGGCAGCAGACGGAGAGGAAAAGCCTCATTTTGACTGCCGGGACTGTCTAGGACCCCTCTCAGGCTATATATACCCCCGGAGAGAGGCAAGAGGGCATGTGAAGGGTCTGGGGGTGGGGCGGCACTCACGGAGCATTTGCACAAGCGTCAGCACTGGGAGCAGCTGCCTTCTCCAATCAGGAGGCCTTTAACCTTTGCCTATTTGTAACCGTTTCTGGGTAGCTGGGTTTACTAATCTGTGGAGGAAGATTCAGTTGTTCACTCAGGGGGACCAAATCTGAAAACATAAAGAACTAAAGGTGAATTTAATTTGAAAAAACTGAAGGTGGTGAATTTAATTTTAGTACCTCAGGTGACCAACAGATGACTAGACATTTAAACTATCAAAAATAAAGTACTAAAAATGCAAGTATTACCATGTTTTTTGAACATTTTAACATGGTAATACAATGTGCTTTAAGACCAATAGACCATTTGGATGTTTGCAAACAGCGATGACAAGCCAACTTGGTGGCAGAAAATGACAGTTCTGCAGTGGCAGTCTATGGAAGCCACGGAATTAAAGAGTAAAAAAATTAAATCCGAAGTTTATACACAATTCTGAGAAGAAAAATCTGAATTGGGAGAAACTCGGAATTGTGAGTTATAATGGCTGACTTTGGCGATACAAACTTGCAATTGGGAGGGTAAAAAAGTTGTTTAAATGATCTGAATATTATAGGTTTAAATATGATTTCATGCTGTTACTGTGGGCTAATACATTATTTCCCACTTATGTTTGCATGTTATGTAAATCTACAGGTATATTGTTTATGTCAAATTCAGGTTTCATCAGTCCGGTCTTTGGCTTGCAACCAAAAACAACTGCATTAAGCTTCACAGGGCATCTTTGACAATGGTATACTATAAAAACCCTTTTTGCATCCTGATCCTGACATCCAAAGGCGGAAGAACACATGTTTCTCTTATTCCGTGGATCTTGCCCATTTCCCTCAATTGTTACCACTGTTTTTCTGCCACTACAACACAGCTGCTAGTAACATTTAACTGTGAGGTCTGCTCACAAACAGTGTATAATCTGTGGAGGAATATTCAGTTGCTCACTGGAGGGACCAAAACTGAAAAAAGAGCTTTATTGAGGCGATCTTAATTATTATTATTTTTTGCACCTCAAGTGACCACTAGAAGGCGTGCTTTTATTTACCAGATGTTTACACTATCAAAAAAAGTACTAAACATACCAGTATTACCATGTTTTTAACATAGTAATACAATTTACTTTGAGACACGGCTAATGGTATTCAGTACCTTATAATAACCATTCAATAGCCTACAATACTTTTTGTTAGGCTAATTTGCATAGAAACATCTTAACAAACATTTGTCGGTCGAAACAGAAATGAGAAATCCAGATGAATATAGGCTACATGTTGCAAACTTTTTTTTTAAATTAATGTCTTTAAAGTAAGGGGTCACACAGCAGGGCGGGATTGATGGAGGGAGAATAATACAGTAATCTGAGAGAGAGAGAGAGAAACCACATCTGGAGGGAAAATAAAGAATCATCATTTCATGTCCTCCACCCTCTGTGTTATTCTCCTCCCTCTCCCTCCGTCTCTTTTTCTGACTGAGGAAGGAGACAGTAGACAGGCGTCGTAAGCAAACGATGCTCCTTTGAAATGTATTTATTTTAGAACGATTTACGGCAACTTGACACAATTCTACATTTCCTGACGATTTATCCTAATAGCAACAGTTTGCGTTTTTGGTCTGAGTATAGCCTATCGTGTCATGCGTGTGTTGGAAACGGTCAACTGGATCCAGGGGTGTTTTTGATGAAGACATCTGGCGTTTTAATCGTTAAGCGTTAAACGGACCGCGCGCTTCAAGGCGTCTCGTATTTCGGAATCAGACGGAGCGTCTTTATTGAGGTAAAACCGTCGCGCACATCTGGACAAACACAATCTGTATCAGCTCACGTCTAGAAAAGCATTAAGGTTGTGTGTGTGTGTGTGTTATTTTGCGTAAGTTTTATCCAGACAGTCTGACCCAGTTTCTCTAATGTTGAATAGATATCGAATACCACTCAACAAGGAATAGGTTTGGTAAACAGGGACCACCTGGTGTTATATAACTTCTGACAGTCATGTCAGGGCAGCTACAGGTGTGAACGGAGGACACCTGAGCGGGTGGGTGGGAGGTTATTTGTGTTTCAGATGCTGTAATATGTCATTTTACAAGGCGCTTTAGAATACTTGATGCTGATTGGTCAGTCTTGACATTCCGCGGTCAAGTATTTTTGTGTAATGATTTTTTTATTTGACATTGTCTCACAAGATTTCTCAGCTATGCTAGTTAACATGTCTTGTATTAGTCAGCAGCCGTTTTTGCACATAGTAAAATATTTCATGTTTATTTTTTTTATGCAGTAAAATATGTGAAAATTTCGTAATTTACTGTCAGCTGTTATTTATCTCAAAATTAACCCCTTCAGCATGATACAAGATGCTTATATTTCGTGTCCTGATTGGCTTTATTTTAATTTTTTTTATGTCGGGGCAAATAAGATCCCATCCTGCATTATTGTGTTATCTTGTCGTAGCTAATCAGAAAAAAAAATCATAAGCATTTAATGTTAAATTAGTAGGCTAAATTGTTAGCTTGCTAACTTAACCCCTTCAGCATGATACAAGACCCATATGTTTCTTGTCCTGATGGGGTTTATTTTGCATTTATGTCAGGGCCAACTAAGATCCCATCCCTCACTATTGTAATATCATGTCGTAGCTAATCAGAAAAGCTTTTCGTAATAATTTAACATTAAGCTAGTAGTAAATTGTTAGCTTGCTAACTTAACCCCTTCAGCATGATAAAAGACCATTATGTTTTGTGTCCTGATGGGGTTTATTTCAATATTATCTCGGGGCAAACTAAGATCTCATCCAGCGTTATTGTGATATCTTTTCGTAGCAAATCAGAAAAGTGTTTTGTAACCATTTAACACTAAACTAGTAGGCTAAATTGTTAGCTTGCTAACTGAAAACAACATGTTTACGTTTGACCACTTTAGCTAAAGTAACATAATGGGATAGATATCTAATTAAAAGACAGATTATGAATAAATACACCATATTTCATTTTTCACTAACGACAACAACAAAATACATTCCGTTAAATGGGTCGTATAGTTTTAAGGTCCTAAATCAAGTCTTAATTTTTACAAGCCATGTGTACTCTTTTTTTATATATATACACATTTTTATTTGCAAACTATTTTGTATGCCATCTACCTTTAGGTTCATTAACGCTCACATATCTCACAGATGCATGCAAATAATCAAGATTGGAGTCTTCCAAATGTGCATTTAAAAATCGCTTATTGAAAAACCCCTACTGATGACTGCTAATCCGAATATGTGGGCGTTTGCCGTGTCCAGCTCAGTGTCTATGGTGGTTATGGCAGTACTTTGGGAGGTTCTCGGTGCAATGCCAAGCCCAGTCCTGATGCAACAAACTGCAACATTAACAGAGGATCTGAGGAATGGAATGAGAGACAGATTGTGGATTAATGTGTGGCTGAGGGAGTATGCGTATGAATGTTTCAGTGGGTTGTGAGACATTGTTTGCTGCGATTGCTGAGGGATGTGTCGGTCATACATCAGTTTTGACTTAAAATGTGGTCTTCGCTTTTGCGTTGAGGTTCGTTGGGTTCGCTGGAGAGAATGGGTGAGGAAAGACAGAAGGGAGAGATGAAACCACACATTCTTTTCTTGTGAAACACCAACCACCAATGGCTGCTTCTGGAATTCTTCATCTCCATTAGTTCCTTATTTAACTTTACCTATACGAGGACGCCTTGTACAGCATAAAAACACTATATTGAGCAATATATCTGTTCATTTCCAAAAGAAACAGAATTCCTGAGCTCCCACCCTCCTTTTTCTCTTCATCAGCCCTTACGTCTCATTCTATTTTCTCAATCTCTCCCCCCTTTGGCTGGAGTTTGAGGTTGGACAGAGTTCCTGGAGGCCTTTACGAATCATGAGCAATCCAAGGGAAGGGGAGAAGAAAAGGCATGGAAAAAGAGAGCGAGTGAGGAGAGAAATATGAGAGCGCGAGAAGGGAGAAAATAATGCTTGAAAAAATGTTGAATTGCACTTAATCCACACCGTCCAATTGATACTCAGCCGCGACCGTTCTCCCAGACTTCCTCTTCGCTCCACGTCGATGGAGAAACTGCGCACGATTGCTGCGTTGGGTCCGCAGCTGGTTCTTGTTATTGTTTATGAGCTTGGCTCTCTCTTTGCATTTCTAATGTACACTTAAAAGCGCAGTGGAAACAAATTGGGTGACTCTGCTGTGGCCAGAGGAATGTGTGTGTGTGTGTCTGGATGACAGACTATACGGAGAGAGAGAGAGAAGGGGAGAAGAAGGAATGGGAATTTTAGAGGAGGGGAGAATGTGTTGACCTTGTCCTGTTGCCAGATGCAGGGGGTGGAAAGTGAAGGAGCGATGAAGAAAGAGAGAGAGGGAGCGATGTGGCGCTCATTGCCTTCTGTAGGATGTTGTTGTTTCTTCCTAATCAGTGATTCATTATTTAGCCGTGTTTTGTTCTCCACCCTCATCCTGTTATGGATGAATGGCAGAGAGTGTTTTTAAGGGGGTCCTCAGAAAATTTGAGAGAGAAAAAAAAAATGAAATAAATTAATTAACAGTAAAGGTCCTTGCACACTGAGTTGTTTTCGTATTCGTCATCCTTTCCTATCAAAATGCTTGTTACGGATGCGAAAATGCAGAAAATCAAACCTGATCCGATTTTTTTATGACGGACGAAAGTTTTGGAGGCAGTGTGTAAACGTGATTGACACAACGTGAGGTCGTATTTTATTTTTTTAACGTGCGAAAAATTCGGACGAAAATTTCGGACTCATTGTGCAATGACCTTCAGAAAGAAAACACAAATATGCATGTAGTATTATATTGCTTTAAATTGTTGGCTACTTGTTTAAACTAATTTAAATATTGTTTTAGATTAAATTGTTAAATAAATTATATAATTTACACTGTTAACTTTAAATAAAGATATTTTCCAGATAATGCCATTGGATTTAAAAAAAAAAACAATTATATGGCATATAAACCATGATTTGATATATATAGCAATTAAATGGTTAAATAAATTGACCAATAAAGTTCATAGATTAGACAATTTTATATAAAGCAGCATATAATTTACATTTTACAAGTAATAGTAGCATATAAATACAATGTTATTTGTTTATTTATTTTGTTGCCACCAAATTAAATGGTAAAATAAATATATTAATTATAAAATGTAATATTGTTTCAATTGTTTCTATATATAAGTTATTACTAGTAATATATAAGTTAGTATATGTATAATATTTAAATAAACTGACAAATATGTTACATAAATTAAACTATGAATGTTATACAAAGCAGATAATTTCAAATGACACTTTTTATATATATTTTATTTACATAAATATTTACTAATAATATATAAGTAATAGTAACAGTATTATTTTATTATTTATTTATTTTGTTGCCACCAAATTAAATGGTTAAATAAATTGAAAAATAATTTGTTGTTTACATGTTGTTTCAAATGACAATTTGTTTTTAATATAAAAATGATTACCAGTAATATATAAGTAATATATATATCATATTTAAGGATGCAACTAAAAAGTAAAAAGAAAAACTCCTGGTGAGATACACTAGCACTCCATCCTTTCTTTTCCTGGCTCTTTCTCATACCAGACACTGAGATTGCAGGCTAAATAATGGGATTGCATCACTGAGTTTTGGAAGGAAGGAGTGAAAAAGAGAAATAGGAAAGGAATGATCACCCACTGCTTTTTGATGTGAGTCAACAAAAGGAGGTAAAGGGCCAGAATTTCAGACACTTGCAGATGTGGAGGAATGAGAAACAGAATAGAGAAAGAGTGACCTTGTGTGTGTCTGCGTGGAGAATGTAATCATAAAAGTACATATTTAAAAGACATTTGGGTGGAATTTCTCTCCAAAATTAAAAAAGAAAGAAAAGGTTTATTGCATCATTTGGACATTTTGGCTCTTTTGTCCTCACAAAAACACCAGCTCACTGTCACTGTGGTTGGACGCATTGCAAAGCAGCTACTCAAAATCCATTTTAAAACCTGTTGAATGTTACCAAGAGGTCGACATTCAGAAATGTGTGCAATATTTGTGGTGTTTGAACAGTATGTCTCAGTGTTAGCGTGTATATAAAGCCCAGAAAGTAAGGGTGGAGCTCGAGGAAGAAGTTAGATTGAAAACAAACCCCATGCCAGAGACTGAGAGTGAGGGAGGGATGGAGACGAGGGGAAGTGTTCAGCTCTCAAACCTTTTGCAATACTGTGTAATATCAGAGAGAGAGAGAATCAGAGGAGTGAGGAAACGAAAGCATGCAGGAGCTGAAAATGAAAAGCCACAAGTGTTTGCTCGGAGATCAACATTTCAACAGTGGGAATGTTCTCTGTAAGAAAAAAACATAACTTTGGGTCATGATGAATGTGGTGGTGTGTGCTGTACTTCCTCATTCCTCTGTAAGTGAAGAAAATAATTATATGGTTAGATGAATGTTTATGTAATGCACATCACCGTAAGAGAGGACTTTCAGTGGGGTCCAAAAAGGTGTCCTTTAAAAGTCACTTTTTCACTTGTAGTTAAAAGTTTTCTAAAAAATTACTCACACTCAGGCCATCTAAGATGTAAATTAGATTATTTCTTTATCCAAAGAGATTTAGAGAAATTTGGCATAACTTGCCCAGCAATAGATCCTCTGTAGTGAATGGGTGCCATCAGAATGAGAGTCCAAACAGCTGATGAGAGCAAAAACATCACAATAATCCACACAACTCAGTACATCAATTAACGCCTTGTGAAGTAAAAAGCTGCATGTTTGTAGAAAACAAATCCATCATTTAGGCATTTAAACTTTAACCACTGCTTCAGTCCATATTCCATAATAATACTTCCTCCAGTGAAAATGCCCATTCCCTGTTGTCGTCTCACTTCAAAGTCCACCAACATATTTGTTTACAACTGTTTTCGCTTGTAAGAGGTGCTTTATCTGTGCGTATTTCTCACCTGATTCAGACAAGACAACTTTTTCACTGGAGAAAGCAATTTTTTTTTAGATTATGGACTTGTATTTTAGCCGGAGGCAAGGGTTTGAAGTTAAAATGCCTTGATGAATTTGTTTACAAACATGCAGCTTTTCACTTCACAAGACGTTAATTGATAGACTGGAGTGGTAAGGATTACTTGTGGATTATTGTGGTGTTTTTATCAGCTGTTTGGATTCTCATTCTGACGGCACCCATTCACTACAGAGGATCCATTGGTGAGCAAGTGATGAAATGCTGAATTTCTCCAAATCTGTTCTGACAAGGATAACAAATAACTATGTTGGAGCAAGTCAGTTACATTCATTTGCATTAAATTCTAATCATTACTTTGGGTGAACTAATTTCTAATTAAACATTTTAACTATGATTTATTTTAGTTTTATGGTTTTATATATTTATTTATACAAAATAGTAAAGAACTTTAATATCGGCCATAACCTGAAAATGATGAGTGTTGGGGAAAGTTACTTTTAAAAGTAATGCATTACGATATTGTGTTACTCCATAATAAAGTAACCGTTACTTAGTTAATTTTAATGGAAAATACTTAAAAGTAAATACTCTCAATACGGGGGACAGGAGAGGAGTCAGTGAATACATGGAAAACAAAGTCATTTGTATTACTATTAAATTAACCCAGATAATTTTTTGTAAATTTATAAGTAATGCATTACTTTACTACTAACTTGAAAAAAGTAATCTGATTATGTAACTCGCGTTAGCCTACTATAGTAATGCGTTACCCCAACACTAAAAATAATTATCAACCAGAATTTTAACTATGGTGCATTCCTAATTTCAATAGGTCTTAGACTCTTGGACTCTCTTGTACAAATAATTGTACATATATGTGGAGCCAGAGGCCCAGTCTTCATCAACTTTTCCTCTGCATCACAGAAAGAAACCGAGACAGGAGGAAGAGAATGAAGGAAAGCAAAGAACTCAGATCTATATATCTCTGTAATGCGTTCTGCATGTTTTGACTGCAGTGGGGCTGCTGGTGTGATGAACTGATTGTGTGTGTGTGTGTTCGTTTGTGTGTGTGTGTGCGTGACTTGTCTGGCAGAAAGAAATGTAAATGACTTACAGTTGCTGAAGTGAACGCGGAGCTGCACGTGTGTGGGAGTGTGTCTGTGTGTGAGGGAGAGAGAGGGTATTTCCTTCTACAAAATAAGCTGCAAAATCACAGCTGTCAGTGTTGGTGCCACTGGGAAGAGTCGTAATGGAATTTTTTTTTTTCAATATACACAGTATGTATAAGATAGTTTGATTTTCTCAGGCTGGTGGATCAAAGCCATGCTGTCGCTGGACGAGCCCCTGGACTTGAAGATTCCCTCTGGCCGTGACAGGACGCTCAGAACGTCCATCTGTGCCCCACTGCACTTTTCTCGTGCTCGAATATCCCGCGCATTGCACAAGGCCAAAAGCCCTGGTTAGTCAACTGACCACACAAACCACTACATAACTAAACTATAGATGAAACACATACCACTACAGTTATAACATGCATACAGTCATATACGTTTCAATGGAATGATAATGCAAGTTATGAGATTAATTTACAGTAATGTGGATTATTTAGTCACTTGTTTCATTCCTGCAGTGAATCAGAGTTTTTGAACAAATCAGCTGAATAATGATTCAGTGACTTGATTCAGTATCTTTATTCATTTCTGAATCAGTCAACTTTTTTTTAACAAACTGGTTCAATGAATGATTCAATGACTCGCTCATAAAGACAGTCACTTGTTTAGTTCCTGAATGAATCAGCTGTTTTGAACAAAATGTTGAGTGAACGATTCAATGACAGGTGGCTGCATCCAAAAAAAGCATATTCACTGAATAGGCACTTTTTTTGAATAAGTAATTACTTTCCAACTGTTAAAAAAGTTTGTTATTATATAATATGAATGTGTGTAGTATGAATGTAATTCGGACGTACTACATTTGTCTTGTTATCATTGTCATGTGACCAACGATTGAGTCATTTCTCTGACATTACAACTCCTCTCCTGTAGCCTCATACGATAGTAAAATGTTCATCAGAGGCACAAATCAGAATCTACCAGAAGTAGTAGGTCATCTGGGTACATGTTTCGTTCCTCAAAGGTTTTGAACAAATTAGTTGAATGACTGATTCAATGACTCACTCAAAAAGACAGTCACTTGTTTCATTCCTGAAATAATCATTGTGCTTGAACAAATTGATTCAATGAATGAATCAGCGACTCACTTATTGTGACTTTTGCCACCTACTGGCGTAACAGTGTAACTACAGAAAATCGTCACTAAAAACCATCACTAATCTATAGTCTTGACAGTCAATAAAAGTCTCAGTTGTACAAAAACTAACCTCATTTCTTCTTATCTCCAGATGCAGCTGACAAGGACATGTCAGATTCTTCATCGTCCACGGTGGTAGATCTGAGTCTGTCTCCATCTTCCTCTCCCTCACCACCCTCTCCTATAGACAGTGGCGCTAGCTGGAGCCCCACAGCGCCTCTTCTGGCCTCAGTGAGTAACTTATAACTTCAAACTGCAACATTTTTCAAATGGTTCAGTTGATTTTGAACAACACAGTTAAATGATTGTATGTATATATATATATATATTAGTGCTGTCAAACGATTAATCGCGATTAATCACATCCAAAATATGTGTGTGTACTGTGTATATTTATTATGTATATATAAATACACACACATGCATGTATATATATTGAAAATATTTACATGTATATATATGTATATTCATATAATTTATATTACTTATAAATATATTTATTATATAAACATAACATTTTTCTTAAATATATACATGCATGTGTGTGTGTATTTATTTATATATAATAAATAATAAACAGTACACACACATATATTTATGTAAACCAAAACTTTTATTTTGGATGTGATTAATCGCGATTAATTGTTTGACATCACTAATACATAAATAAATAAATATATACATGTAGATATATATATAGATGTATTTGTAAAAATCACTCTGGTTGACCTTGAAAATTACATTTTAGTCTCAGCGATGTCAGAAAATTCACAGAAAATCAGAAAATGAGTCTGTTTTTATCGATGTGGTAAATGGATTCAGATGATTCGGATCACTTTCAAGAATCAAAGTATAATTTCTGAGATGAGCATGATCTCAGAAGTTTTTAGCTTTCTGGGGCGTAGACAGTTTCTTTGACAAATAAATGTAATTCTGCTGGAAGAGAGACTGCCTTATACACCATTACCATAATTCAATTCCCCTCCACACTAATTCATTTCAGTCCAGTCTCACAGAGTGTCCTGATCTGAACCGTTTCTAGGATCAAAAATAGAGGGTAGGTTTGGGAACATGTCCGGACTTGTTCGGCCATGAGGTGGTGGTCTCTTACTTCCCAACCAAGATGAGTCGGACATGATTCAGAAATTAATTACTGATACATAATAAGCTCTTCTACTCCTTCAGGAATCCGAAAGCACCACGTACCACGAGGACAGTGCCTCTCCACCTCCAGGTTTCCAGTTCTTTCTGCCGATTGGTGCAGACGGTCCCCTGCGCCTGCCCTCCTCAATGCTGATTGGTCAGCACTCCCCTGAGCCCTCGAGTGACGAACAGCTGGCCTGCCACTGGCTAAAAGTAAGTGAGAGAGAGCTGGTATTACTGTTTGAGCCATGATGATGAGGCTGAAGACTAAATGAAATGCATTTCACTTCCGTAGTATGTTTCCAAGTGAAAACAGTAAATATATCACGAAACAGGAAATAATGTAGCACTATTTGTTCTACAGATGCGTCAACTTTTGCAACTAAATCTGTAAAAATACCTTAGATTTACTTTAAAAGAAAGACCCAAGCCATGTTTAGAGACCAGAATATCATAGAGACCAGTTACAAACTACCAAGAAACTACTTAATGCACTAAGTGCACTCCAAATGTAAGTCAATGGCTACCGTCAATTGTTTACCCAATTGTTTATCAACTGATTAACTAAATTCCACAAAATAGCTTCTTCTGTGTTCAGCAGAACAAAAAAAAAGCTTGGAACAACTTGAGATGTCAATAAACAATAAACGATGACAATTTTCATTTTTGGGTGAACTATTTCTTTAAGTGCATGATATTAGATATTAAAAGAGCTATTCACAATCTATTCATTTTGTGCTCCTTATCTTCCTCCCTGCTCCTGCTATGCTCTCTATCATTACTCTGTAGTGCCATCTGCTGTTCGAGAGTCTGCAGGATCTGGTGGACCATGTGAATGACTCACATGTGAAACCAGAGAAGAATTCAGGATACTGCTGCCACTGGGAGGGCTGCGCGCGCAAGGGGAGAGGCTTTAATGCCAGGTCAGACAACATGCACACATTCATATAATTTAAGCATGAAGCAGTTAGAATTCCACCCACTCCAAGATATTGAGAAACTTTAATGCCTGTCTGATGTTTGCTCTTGGATGGTGTGCATGCAATATACAGTCATAGCCAAACATATCGGCACCCTTGGTAAATATGATCAAAGGTGGCTGTGAAAATTAATTTGCATTGTTAATCTTTTTGAGCTTTTATTAAAAAAATTCACAAAAATCTAACCTTTCATTGGATAATAAGAATTTAAAATGGGGGGAAATATCATTATGAAATAAATGTTTTTCTCTAATACACATTGGCCACAATTAACGACACCCTTTTATTCAATACTTTTTGAAACCTCCATTTGCCAGTTTAACAGCTCTACATTTTCTCCTATAATGCCTGATGAGGTTAGGGAACACCTGACAAGAGATCAGAGACCATTCCTTCATCCAGAATCTCTCCAGATCCTTCAGATTCACAGCTCCATGTTGGTGCTTCTTCTCTTATATATCTCTTCAGTTCACCTCACTCATTTTCTACAGGGTTCAGGTCAGAGGACTGAAATGGCCATAGCAGAAGCTTGGTTTTGTGCCCAGTGACCCATTTGTGTGTTGTTTTTGAGGTTTGTGTTTGGATTATTGTACGGTTGGAAGATGGCCAAACATGGCCCCAATATAAGATTTCTAACAGAGTCAGTCACTTAATGATTTTTTATCTGTTGGTATTTGATATAATCCATGATGCCATGTGTCTAAACAAGATCTCCAGGACCTCCAGCAGAAATATAGGCCCACAACATCAAAAA
Organism: Schizothorax lantsangensis; assembly: GCA_027422415.1. NCBI lineage: Eukaryota > Metazoa > Chordata > Actinopteri > Cypriniformes > Cyprinidae > Schizothorax > Schizothorax lantsangensis. The sequence continues at coordinate 24,810,893 of CM049843.1, read as the reverse complement.
TACAGCAGTATATTTCAATGTACATGGGGTACTTTTTATCCCTGTGTTCACCAAACCCATCTTGAGTGTTTGCTGCTAAAAAGCTATTTTTTTAGTTTCATCTGACCATAGAAGCCAGTCCCATTTGAAGTTCCAGTCGTGTCTGACAACTGAATATGCTGGAGTTTGTTTTTGGATGAGCTAGGATAATTATTCTTGAAACCCTCCCGAACAACATGTGGTGATGTAGGGGCTGTTTGACAATTTCTTTTAAGGTTTTCTGACCCCGAGACTCAACCTTTCTCTACAATTGTCCAGCTATGGTCCTTGAAGAGTCTTTGGCCACTCAAACTCTCCTTCTCACCGTGCATTAGGACGATATAGACACATGTCCTCTTCCAGGCAGTTTCGTAACATTTTATGTTGATTGGAAATTCTTAATTATTGCCCTGATGGTGGAAATGGGAATTTTCACTGCTCTAGCTCTTTTCTTAAAGCCACTTCACTAATTTGTGAAGCTCAATTATCTTTTCCTGCACATCAGAGATATATTCTTTGGTTTTTCTCATTGTGATGGATGATTAAGGGATTTGGGCTTTGCTTTCTCTCCTATTTATATTTTTGTGAAACAGGAAGCCATGGCTGGATAATTTCATGTTCATAATCACCCTGGAGTGCTCAAAATTGTGAATATGAATGGGAATATACTTCAGAGATATTTTACTCATAAGAATTTCTAGGGGTGCCAATAATTGTGTCCAATGTGTATTTGAGAAAAAACATTTATTTCATAATGATATTTCCCCCAATTTTAAATTCTTATTATCCAATGAAAGGTTAGATTTTTGTGATTATTTTTTTTTAAATAAAAGATCAAAAGGATTAACAATGCAGATTAATTTTCACAGCCTTCTTTGATCATATTTGCCAAGGGTGCCGATATTTTTGGCCATGACTGAATAAGCACTAATCCGGGATCCATTTGTTTAATGCAGGTACAAGATGCTGATTCATATCCGTACTCATACCAACGAGAAACCTCATCACTGCCCTACCTGCCACAAGAGTTTCTCACGCCTGGAGAACCTGAAAATACACACCCGATCACACACAGGTGAGAAACACACATTTGCAATATGGACCAGCTTCTGTTCCCTACAGAAAAACACAACAAAAAAATGCAAACACAGATATGGTACTAGGGCTGGACCAGAATATTCGATTATTCGAATATTCGTTCGGTGGGTTGGCATTCGATTTTCAATTTTGAGATTCGAATTTTGAATATCCTTTTTTTTTTCTTTTTTTTTTTTGAACACTGGCATCCCCCGCGAAATGGTTCTCAACTTGTCCTGCCTGGCTGAACATCTGCACCAGCAACAAGACCGTTCGCCAATGAAAGACGTTCGTGCTGACCTATAGCATGCATAAATTTCATGAAAAATCTTCTATTATGAGTGCGCTTGCCGCACATCTACATTTGAAATAATTAACTTAAGCGCACAAAAAACACGACATGTGAACGGACCCTCTGCTACCACAAAACCGAATGTGATGCATGCGTTTTCTTTCTGTCAGCTGTCCCGAGATGCGAGTGAAAGTCTTGGATCAGTGTGCAGTAGCTCTTGTAGTGCAGACGAGATGCGCTGATGTGAAGCCGCTTTGAGAGAGTGAAAGAGAGAAGACGCGGTACAGCTGAATCACTCACACTGTTTTCAAATGACTGATTTAATCTGATAGTTTGTGGGGATTTATTTACTCATCTAACCTACATGCTATATTCAATAAATGTTTGCAGGAATTTCACTCATTATAAACTCGAAAGCTGCGGGAATGAGTAAACTATGCGATATACACATAAATTCAGGACCTGATTAAATATAACTATTATACAGAAATAAATATAACTCTATTATACATAAATTTGTGAAATAAAATTCCATGACTTTAACAAAACTTTTCCAGGCCTGGAAATTGCTGTTTTAAATTTTCATAGCTTTTCCAGGTTTTTCATGACTGTACGAACCCTGTTAAAAGCAACTGATGCACGCTTTCAATCACTAAAGATTGGTCCTCTCCCTCCTCTAATCACAGGTGATCCGTTACCCCGCTTTATTCCGGCACCTCTCAATTTACAAATTAAGCACTGCAATTAAATTCCTGCAAACATTTATTGAATATAGCATGTAGGTTAGATGAGTAAGTAAATCCACACAAACTATCAGATTAAATCAGTCATTTGAAAACAAGCGTGAGTGATTCAGCTGGACCGCGTCTTCTCTCTTTCACTCTCTCAAAGCGGCTTCACATCAGCGCATCTCATCTGAACTACAAGAGCTACTGCACACTGACCCAAGACTTTCACTCGCATCTCGGGACAGTTGACAGAAAGAAAACGCATGCATCTCATTCGGTTTTGTGGTATAGCAGAGGCTGCGTTCACATGTCGCGTCTTTTGTGCGCTTAAGTTCATTATTTCAAATGTAGATGTGTGGCAAGCGCGCTTATAATAGAAGATTTTTCATGAAATATATGCATGCTATAGGTCAGCACGAACGTCTTTCGTCTTTCAACCTTATTAAAAGTATTGCTCTTAACAGACCTGTGTGTTTTGTATCACTAGTGTAGTGTCCGTTCTCGGAGCATTTAAGCCCCGTCCGCGTGAGGCGCGCCGCTTCCGGCTCGCGCTGTTCTGTAGTTTATTAAAAGTTTATTAATTCTGAACGTGTCACGTGTCCATATTGCACCAAAATGCGACACTGCGTCGCAGCAACACCCGCCACGCGTGAAGTCGATTGGATGAACGGTTCTCGACATAATAAAAATGCAGACAGACAGACAGACGCACAGAGATTCCTGCCTTTATTAGAGAGAAAAATATGTTCAGGCCCCTCCCTCCGAAGCTTCGAATATTCGATGTTGATTTATACCGAAGCTTCGAAGCTCAAAAAATGGTATTCGGACCAGCCCTATATGGTACACACATAAAATCCAGTTAGCTCACATTTAAACAAGAATAGGTTTTCACAATACTTAAATGTCAGACGTAGATACCAATATAAAAGTATAATATGACAACTCTTGATATCAGCTTTGAAACCATAGAGAAACAACTGTTATGCTCTCCAAGACATTGATTTATTTAAAGAGTTACATATTAATGCCAATATTAAAAATATGTCATGTAGCCTTAAAATATTTTAGTTTTACGTAAATGTTTCTTGATGTTTTTCAGGTATCTAACTGCAACATTCAGTAAACATTCAGATATTTAAAGTGTACAAAAATACAAAAGTAATCAAATGTAAAGTATACAGTTAAAGTATTACAGCTTTTAAGTTTACAATATATTTCATTGTAAAATATGTACAAACTAGTGCTGTCAAACGATTATCGCATCCAAAATAAAAGTTTTTGTTTACATAATATATGTGTGTGTACTGTGTATATTTATTATGTATATATAAATACACACACGTACAATATATATTTTTTAAATATTTACATGTACAGTGCACAGCATAAATGAGTACACCCCCTCTGAATAAATATAAAATATGTATTTTCTTAATGATCACAAATATAATTCATGGAAAGATGGCAAAATTGAAATATATTAAACATATACTTAATAAAAACGACAAAATATATGCCAACATTTTCTGTAAGATAAGTAAATTAGCCAATTTAGTTAAAATGAAGGACTGCAGAAATGAGTACACCCTAGATTTAATTCAGCAAATGTATAATATTCTAGTACTTAGTATGTCCTCCAGAACTTTAAGTATACTGCTCTGACCCTTCTTGGCATTGAGTGTACAAGTTCATGACAAATTTTCACATCTGTCCTGTTTAACTCCTGGAGGACGACCTCCTTAAATGCTCTGGTCTTTAATGGGGAGTTTTGCTCAGCTCGTCTCTACAGAATCCCCCACAGCTGCTCAAGAGCGATAAGATTGAGTGAAATACATGTCCACTGAAGGATTTTCACCTTGGGAGAATGAATATCTTCATTGTCATGCTGAAAAAATGCCCAATAATCAGGGAATGAGGGGAGGGTAGCATCTTCTGTTTCAAGTTTTTGTATTCCGTCACACAGTGGTGTGTGAATTCATGACAGCGTTGATAAAGCACAACTCCCTCACACCTTCAGCACTCATTCATCCCTATACAAGAGCTTTACTACCACTGAATGTCACTGTGGGTACCAAACACTTCTCACTGTACTCCTCCTCTAGCAACAACAGAACATTTTTGATGCTTTTGGATCCGAAATGATTGACTTGGTCTCTTGAGACTAGAGTATGGATTCCCAGAAGTCTCTATTTTGTAGATATGGGCCTTGGAAGAGGTTAAATGAGTTTATTTTGCTTTGGCTACAGTAGGTAATTCTAGTGGTGACAACAACCATGCATGTCACTTCTGCAGGCTGCATCATACTCTGTGAGATAAAGTGTCACTCTTTTCATAGCTTTTGCCGGCTCTGAGACACTTGCATGTTATTTCTCCTGCTCTTTTTCTAGCAAAAATTGACTCATCACTAAATGAAAACTTAAAGTAAAGACCTGATTATTTCAGGAGCCTTGTCACAAGTCCATTGTTTTTGAATGTCGGTGCTACTTATGCTAAATTTTCACACTTAAAATAATAATTTGGTATTCCTCTTGTAACATTGTCCTCTTTTATGCTAAGAAATAGGTCAACTGGCACTTCTCTCACAAGTGGTTCCAATGCTGCCAGCATTAAGTCTGAGTATGATTCAATGGGCTATGTAACACTTTTAATTGTCAGGAAATGACTTGTCTTTAAAAGTTTTGGTTCAATATACTTACCTGTTGATCAAAAATAACCTTAAACCTATACACTTTTTTTTTTTTAGTAACTTTCAGGAGGGTGTACTCATTTTTGCAACACAACATTTTATCACTTTGATAAGAAAATCTTATTTTGCTGAATAATTTTGACATTCTTCTTTGGTAATTGATCAAGCAGACTTGATGGAACATTATATTTCCAAAGAACCCTAACATGTCATCTAAGTAAAGAGTATTTGCTGAATTTGTTAAGTTTTAGAGGGGGTGTACTCATTTATGCTGTGCACTGTATATATATTTATATTTACATTTGTAAAAGAAGAACTTTTTTATAATAAAAACAAACAAGCAAGCCCAGTCCAGATGAGAAAAAGTAATGCAAAAGTAACATAACGCATTACTTTCCCTAAAAAGTAGCTAAACTAAATAAGTTACTTTTTAGGAAGTAATGCAATATTATTACATACAGTATATTCTCCAACGCTGATTATAAGTTCAAGTTCATTTTATTTGTATAGCACATTTACAACAGCCACCAGGCTGACCAAAGTGCTTTACAGAAGAGCAAGATTATACCACATACACAGAAAAGAGACCAGGCAAAAATTTAATACAACCCGTTTAAAAATTAAAAACTACCATATCACAGTAGTCAGTACACTAAGGAAAACAAATACGTTTTTTAGGAGGGACCATCTGGTCTGACCTCAGCTGTCTCGACCCCTGCATTCCTCTGGTACAGCCTTTGATTATCTCTTGCTCTTCTGCCCTCTCAGGAGAGAAGCCGTACATCTGTCCTTACGAAGGCTGCAATAAACGCTACTCGAACTCCAGCGACCGCTTCAAACACACGCGCACGCACTATGTGGACAAACCCTACTGCTGCAAAATGGTGGGCTGTCTGAAGCGCTACACTGACCCCAGCTCTCTCCGCAAACACATCAAGGCCCACGGCCACGCCGTAGTGCAGGAAAGCGCTGCCTCGCCCAGAACCAACAGGCTGGAATCGGAAGGTGCCTCATCGATGGATGGCCGACGGATGAATCATTCTTACCCCGGAGCGGCTCGTTTCGTCTTACCAGGTGCGGCGACAACCTTATTTGGGGCTCATGCCTTCGCTGGGGCCCTTAGCAATCACCCTCTGGATCTGTCCAGGCTCAGTCCGCTTTTAGGAGCCGGGCCGGTGCTGTACCCCAGCTCTGGTGCTCTTGGGCTTGGGAAGGTGCCTATCCTGCACCCCTTGTTGTTGCCGCCATTCGGTCTCGGCATGGGTCAAGCTGAAAGAGCGGTTGATGAAGAAGATTATGTTGATGATGAAGATGAAGGCATGATGGGAGCAGGACGGAGCCCTCACTCATGGGTCGTGATTCCTCCAGGCATGCTGTTCTTGAAACAAGTGGCGACCACATAAAGAGACTCATGGGCCTTGTTCACACTGCACACAAATCTGATTTGGATTTCAAATCGGATTACGTTGTCATTTTGCGAGTGCTGAAATCACATCAGCTATGTTATGTCCCCAAAAAAAACTACCTGGAAAAATGTTTGTTTGGATTTTGAACTGTTCACGAATTTGGTGTGAATCCAGTTTGTCTGTTTTCTGTTCACACTACAAAAGCTAAACTGGTTTCACACATGGCAAAAAATGTTAAACAAGACCTTATAGGCCATTCACACCCATGACAATAACTATAATGTTTTAAATGAATTAAATTATCTTGGAATCACTTTTAGGACAAAATCCATTTTTCCAGCTGAGCTTGAGCATTTAAAGCAACAAGCAAAAAAACGACAGTGTTTACTTACATTGATAGTTACTGTTATAATAATCTTTATAGTTATTGTTCCTGGTGTGAGCCATTAGTCACTCACTTTAGTATTTGCTATTCACAAGGAAAGAGTTGCTGGCGTTTAGGGGAATCATCTGGGAGAGTATAATTACAGAGTGTTTAAATAGTCAAAACAAAGTTCACTCAAATATTGATTTTTTTTTCAGTACTTCCTGACACAGCGACCAATATTCATGCTCCATCTGTGTGCAATATTAATCAGTATGTCATCAAAGATGTCAGAGCATATGTAATGTGATGTTGATAAGAAATTCCTAGAAGTTGGTGCTTGGTAATTAATAATATACCCTTGATTTACCTAAGAATCTCCTGGAGACTATTGACAGTGACCAAACAGAGAACAGGATGTGACATGAAAAGCATACATATGAACACACACCTTTAGAATTTTGCTAAAGAGCACATGCTGTGAGCTAACAAAGAAACATTAGCCTTTGTTCCACAACTATAGGCCGGATATGTTCATTTATTAAAATAAAACAAAAGTAGAACACTAAAATAAGAAAGTTTTAAATGCTACTCATGAATTTAGGCATCACTGTAATGTAAGTATGAAAAAAGAAGATATTCATATTGAGATTACTTTATTCAGTTTGTGGTTAACGTTAAATTAACGTTAAATGAGCTTTAGAAAGCAAAGCTAAATCTAAATAATAGAAAATAGGTTAAAATGAGCATGCACAATTAAATATCTTTTTAAAAGTTATTGATTTTGTTCAGTAAAATATAAAAATATCTTATGGTCTGTATTGTAGTGTCTATAAAACCAACTATTTGTTAAAGCAGATGTGTGTCTTATTCGCAAATTTTGATACAAGTATGTTTCTCACAACCAAAAAGTAACCGATTCGGGACATATAGTTACATTTTAATAATAACTTAATCAGTGAAGATGTTCACCCTGATTTCTATAAGTAATCATCAGCTTGAGTTTTCATTATTAGCCATTTAATGGTGCTGCTTTATGTTTTATACGTTTTCAACGACGAGACATTGACTGTGTCAAAACCCTGTCATATGATGACATGAGTCCACTTGGACTCAACTATTTGTTATCCATTATTTAGTTATGTGCCTAGCAGATTGGTAAACCTTTATGCATGGCTGACCTTTTTCATTTAATTGTAAAACCGGAGCCCGGGTTTGCACCGGGAACTGCATATTATGTAATGTTGTATAGCTCTGATTTGATATCTGCCATGCATAATGGATAAATGCTAAGACTATGGCCTGTCACGGTCTGCTTGAGTATTGTAATGAACTATATTTGCACAGGATATTTTATCGAATTTTTACCAAAACAAAGTGCCTTATATTGTAAGGTTGTTATTGACGAAATACAATGTATGAAATACATTTGGATGTATATTGTCAGTTCATGTATGTATATTTTACCAGATTTAGTTCAATGGGCTTCTATCGTAAATGTTTTTTTACACGTTTTCCTGACGTTGAGGCTAATGCCTCTTGAAGTTGAGCTAATGCTAATGTGTCTTACCATACCACAGGACGTCTGTCAATGTGACCGGAATGAAATGTATGAAATACAGGACTATGATGCATAAGTCCAATAAAGAGTGCAATGACTAAAGTGTGTACAATGTTATTTTTTTATGCAAAGGAGATTTAAATTTAATTTTTACATTGTTTGGTTAGTAATAATGTGATCAGCTGAAGCCTATTTTGTGTTATTAGTATTACAAATGGCAAAAAAAAAATTAGAATTAAAATGTATGGTATAATTGTGATCTCTTTTAAAACAACCATAGAAACTAGCCCAGCCCCCTATCCTCAGTGAACACCTGTATGAGGTTGGAAGGGGGTGGGGCCACCTATAATTCTACAGCAGCTTTAACTCTCAGGTTGTCAGTTAAAAGGGCCATTGATTGCCCTGAATCCAGACGCACACACACCACGACATGGAGGCGAAACTCTCCAACAGAAATGGCTGGAAGAGGTGAGCTCATACTTGCTTTTGTCTTTTATGATTTAAAGTAAACTATGCTTAAAATAAATAAAAAATTGATATGTGCATATTTTATGGTCATCTGATATTTTAATAATGCAATGGTGTGGTAAACTGCAACTGCATGGATATGAAAAATATGCTGAACTGATTAGAACTCATAACTACATTCATTTAGGGACAACTTTACCTTACAAAACCATAAATGTAAGTTAACCCTCTTTGTTTTTTAAAACTATTAGGCAGCGGTTATTTGTACTAAGTGTAAAAATAGCGATAGAGGCTATTTACACTAAGTGAAAATAGCAGGATTTTCATAGGGATATACTATTTACACTAAGTGCAACTATAAATTCTATTTACACTATGTTAAAATAGCAGGATTTTCTGCTATTTATAGCTACTAATTGCACATAGTGGCAATTATCTCCACCTCAGTATTGTAGTACATTATAAAACAGTATGCAATAATAACGTTGAAAAATTACGGGGTATCCCTGTCCAAAGAGTCCTGACCAAGTGTCATGAATATGTGACAAGTTGGGAGTGAGAATGTTTTCGCAAATTTACACTTGGAGCAATAGCCGCTGCCTTAATTCACCTAAACTAAAGAAGGAACGGGCTGAGTTGGGGAGCCACTAACAAAACGTTACCTAATTAAAGCTAACGACACAGTGAGTAAATTCAGCAATTTTTAAAGTAACGTTAGTGAAGCTTTTTCAGTAAGTACAGCAGCGTACACATTAGCAAACTTTCGGTGAAATTTCACCTAATAATGTATGAAAGAACAGCTCTCACAGAAGTCACTTTCAAACCAAGCAACTTACGCAGACTGCGTGGATTCCTATTAAAATGACCGACTTTCAAACGTAAAAATTCGCCTAGCAAGAGCATGAACTTGTCTGAACCGTTAACGACCTAGCGGTGGAGCGGAACCATCACTATTTTAAACGTCTGCTGGGGGAACAATCAAATTCGCTCACCTGAACGTTCTCTTTCTGAATTCTAGTGAATCGCTTCATCCTAACGATTCTGTCTCTGTGTGTAGCGTTGGAAAGTCTTATAGAATCTGGTAAATCGGTTCGTCTAAAACTAGGCTACATCATGTATTGTTCTAAAGTTTGTTTTAAACTGTCTCTCATATGTAGCGTTGAAAGTCTTCGTTCGGTTCATGTGAACAGATTTATTTAAAACAAACAAAAGATTAACAGTCCCCACCATGTTTTCGACTTGATTATGTAAATAGTGTGTTTAATATTTAATTTAAATTTAACTGTTCTAAGTTTGATACTGACACTCAAGAATGTTCCACATTTGTTTGTGTCAGCAAATAGCCTAGATTGCATTATTGGATTTTATTTTATTAAATACCTTAACTGTTTTTTTTGTCTCTTTTCTATGCAGTTTAGGTGCGGATAGAGCTCCACACAGGTGTCACATTAAAACAGGATTCTTTTTGCTACTTACATTAGTGATCTTATTGACTGCCATTGCTTATGTCTCTGAATTCCCTCTCAAGACTGCTGCGCTCCCTGACACCTTGTATCAAAAAGTGCTAAATCAGTTACGCTCCTATTATGTGGTGACTGAGTACCCGTCTGCCAGTGAAAATCAAACAATATTTGTAACACCCAAAAGTGTCCAGCAGAGTCCTACACAAACCACAGACATTTCAGTGCATCATCATGTGGTTCATCCAAGCAACTATCATTTCACTCTGGACGAACCTGATAAATGTAGTCAGTGGGATCCGTTCCTGGTCTTGATGGTCCCTGTGGCCCCCCATGAGGTAGATGCTCGTAACGCCATCAGGAGCACATGGGGGAATGAGAGCTCAGTGCAGGGAAAAGCAGTGCTGACTCTGTTCTTGGTGGGTTTGACTGGAGGAGCTGAAGCTCAACAGCAGCTGGAGGAAGAGAGTCGACAACACAGAGATTTACTGCAGAGCAACTTTGTGGACTCCTACTTCAATCTGACCATAAAGACGATGGTGATCATGGACTGGTTGGCCACTCGTTGCCCTCAAGCGAGTTTTAGTATGAAGGTTGATTCTGACATGTACATAAATGTGGAGAATTTGATGAGCCTCCTATTGTCACCCAACACACCCAGACAGAACTACATCACAGGGTATTTGATGAGGAACCGGTCTGTTATTAGAAATAACAAATCTAAATGGTACGTGGCAGAGGAGCTGTACCCCGAACCAAAATACCCCACGTACCTGCTTGGAATGGGATATGTTTTCTCCAATGACCTGCCAGAAAAAATAGTTGAGGCTTCCAAGGAAGTAAAGCCCTTTAACATAGAAGACGCATATGTGGGCGCTTGTCTGAAACAGTTGGGCGTTGCACCATCATCTCCCCCAGACCCTTCACTGTTTAGAGCCTATCTGGGACAATATAATCGAGAAGATTTTCTCAGAGTTATTACGACAATCCTGGGATCCCCACAGCAGCTAATAGACATTTGGAAGGATGTAAAACAAATCAAATTGGAATAGATTAGTGGTTGCATTCATTTTATTTATAAAAGACTGTTAGACAATGGCAGACACAATCAGTGAACTAAAGACTAAAAAAAATTAAATGATATTTGTTTGTATATAGCTCATACAGTAAATAGTTATTTATAAATGTATATTTTTCATTTTTCTTTTTTTTTTTTTCTTTTACATTATTTATTTATATGTGACCCTGGAGCACAAAACCAGTCATAAGTAGCACAGGTATATTTGTAGCAATAACCAACAATACATTGTATGGGTCAAAATTATTGATTTTTCTTTTATGGCAAAAATCATTAGGACATTAAGTAATGATCATGTTCCATGAAGATATTTTGTAAATTATCAAAACTTAATTTTTGATTAGTAATATGCATTGCTAAGGACTTCATTTGGTCAACTTTATAGGCGACTTTCTCAAGATTTTTTTTGCACTCTCAGATTCCAGATTTTCAAATAGTTGTATCTCAGACAAATATTGTCCTATACTAACAAACCATACATCACTGGAAAGCTTATTTATTTATGATGTTTAAATCTCAATTTCAAAAAATGTACCCTTATGACTGGTTTTGTGGTCCAGGGTCATATATTTAATTATATACATATAATTATTATACAGAATAATGCACTTATACTGTCATTATGCATTATTACATTTAGAATTTATGACACTAAATTAAATTATTTTGTAAAAAGTTTTTGTTTAAATGTTGCTTTTTTTGTGGTATCTGTGAATGTGACCATAAATATTGAAGATTGATAACCAGCTTGTATTACAGTATACACAGGATTTCTTTGCAACTGAATCTTAATTTATTTTATTGGACTTAGCTGTGGTTTTCTTTTTTATGTTGGGCTAAAAGGTCAAATAAATGTTTAAAATAACATTAAAAAAATATATAAATACCCTGTATATATTAACTTTAAATAAACCATTTAGGACCCTCTATCCACAAATCCACAGTGACAGATTTTAAATAAAAAAGTGAATTTTATTTGATCGTTGTTTTCAGTTCTGTCCGACCCACGTGTTGACAAGGTCACATTGGCACCATCATCTTGTATTTTGCATGTCATGCAAATAATGTTGGTAAGGTGAGGTGGCAACATCCAGACTACTATAATGCCACAGATCTTCAAGACATTTAGACATTATATTCAGAACCATGTTAGCAGTCATCTTAAGATGCTTATTCCTATTTTTAAGTTCCAGCTGGCATCAGAAACATAACAGAAAACACTTGCAGATGGAGGAGAACGATTAAAAGATGGGTGGTAACATGATCCTTTTGAGTTACAAAATGTTTCTGGAACTTTGCCAGCTCACTGTGACACTCTAGCCTCACCAGGTGTTTTTAAAGGATCCAATAGGTCAGAAGAAAGGACAAGGAGGAACTCAGATATGACTCTGAGATATGTACAGTATCGCTGTTACAAGACAATATAAGGTATGTTTAAACGTTTCATATTTCATTTGATTTGGTGTTTTGCAATGGCTTCTTAGAATAAATTCTACACTCTTAATAAAATGGTTCTAAACTGTACCAAGTTAGGATTCTTTGGCTCGTAACAATAGCAGAACCCTTTTTGATGCTAAATAGAACCATTTTTAATGTTTTGTAGGACCTTAATGGTGTTATAAATAACCTTTTTAAATAATATATTTTAATAAAATTTGTATGTTAGTAATTATTTATATGAGCATTATCATATTAGGTAGACTACCCTTGCTCTAACAACAGTTATTAGATGAATACATTAATAAATTAAAACAAAGAACATGACTAAAATACATTAAATAAAACCAAAAATAGAAATAAATGTAATGAAGGCCACATTCCAGTGAAATATCTACACAATCCTCTGTGGTATCCATTAATATGTGTATATTTTGGTGTAATTAAATGGCACTTCTACTACTGCACTGAACTACACAACTGAGTTTAGAGTTACAATGTATCACTTCCATTTGATTATGTAAAAACAATTATACTTATGAAGGCCAAAAGAAGCAAAAATAAATGCAATATCTCTGTTACTTTGTAGAGAAGAGGAACAAAGTATCCTTAACTGAACAGAGCTGCTTACACTTACACGTTCTGTTTAACTAAAAAGAGAAAAATACTTGGTTAGTTAGAAACCAGTTACAATTTGAACATTTTAAGAATTTACATTTTGATAGTGTGTTGACTGCATAGTTGGATGGTTGAGCACTAGCAAATCAATACTGAAGGTAGCTTTGGCAGTTAAAAATTTGAAACATAAAAAGGCGGGAAAGAACCCTAAACTAAGAACCATTTCAGCATAAAATGGTTCTTCAGGAAGATATGGTTCTAAATAGAACTGTTAAGTGTAAAGAAACCTTAAAGAACCATATTTTTTTTAGAGTGTATCTTTGGTTTTGAGTTTTTAGTGAGGAGAAAGTATTGAATTTGCATCAGGGAAATGCAATATGAATTTTCTTTAGGTGCCGTCAAGCCTCTGAACACAGTGGTCAAAATAATTTGCCTGTTTCCTGAGAGGAGCACTGCATTTTTGCATTTTAATAACTCTGTGACCCACTTTGAAAGAAAGAAAGAAAGTTTCTTTTAAATTTAAAGGGATAGTTTGCCTAAAAATGAATATTTTGTTATTGTTAACCTCAGGTCTTTCAAAATATGTAACATTTTGGCTTCATCTGTGGAAAACAAAAGGCAATTTTTTGTGCCAACTATCCCTATAAAATTTAAATCTGAATAAGAAATTCAAGCTAGAAATAAAATAAAATAACTTTTTAAATGAACACTTTATTTTCTTTTCAGCCTCGTTCAGATGTTCTGTAAGAGTTGGCTACTGGTTGGTCTCTTCATCCTTCTTAATATTTTATTCCTGTATTTCACTGCCACTACCCTCGAAACAAGAAAGTGGCAGAAAATGGCGAAAAAAACAGGGAACCCCCATGTTGCTTACCCTCGAAATTACAGATTTATCCTCGACCAGCCAAAGAAGTGTGAACAGCAAAAGCCCTTTGTGGTGATTATCGTCCCCGTGGCCCCGCAGAACTTCCAGGCACGTAACACCATCAGGATAACGTGGGGCAGCGAGGAGCTCGTCCGGGACAAATTGGTGCTGGTTCTCTTTCTTCTGGGCTCACAAAGTGGCAATGAAACACTGCAGGAGCAACTCCAGAATGAGAGCGAGGAGTATCAAGACCTTCTCCAGAGCAACTTCCTGGACTCCTACAGGAATCTGACCATTAAGACCTTGGTGATGATGGAATGGCTCAACAGAAATTGTCCACAGGCATCCTACGGAGCGAAAGTGGATGCTGATGTGCTCCTCAATATGAAAAACCTATTACATATGCTTGTGAGTCTGAAATCACTACAGCGTAACTACATCACCGGCCTAGTATTGTCTGGAAACACTGTCTTGAGAGATCCATCCAGCAAGTTTTATGTCCCTCATGATGTGTATCCTAAATCCAGATATCCTCCGTATCCTCTGGGCATGTGTTATATCTTTTCTATGGACTTACCAGAGAAGATCCTGCACATCTCCAGGCATATCAGGCCTATTTTTATTGAGGATGCATATCTGGGCATGTGCTTGAAGCGTTTGGGAATCGCACCTAAGAAACCACCAAATATTGGACAGTTTGTGGTCAAACCACCACAACAATTCAATCGCTGTTACTATTCTAGACGAATAGCAATACTCACAGACAGCCAGACTCAGCTGATTTCCTATTGGATGGATATTCACTCAACCAAAAGACCCTGCTGAAAAGCACTTGTACTCTTTCTAGAAATGACAATATAGTTAGTAACAGGTTCAGCTTAATGTATTTTTACAACAGCAGCTTGTTTGTTTAACCCGATAGCTGTGTGTTCTTGTGTGAGTATTGTTTGATACATTTGCATACTAAGTGATACACTCGATCCATGAACGTGAAATGTAAAACAACACTGTCTTTACAACACTCTTTTGCACCTTTTATGTAAATGAACACTGACTCATTCAGGACACAAATAATTTTTGTAAAAAAAATTATAAAATACATTTGTTTGAAATCTAAATACATGAACATTTTATGAAATGAATAATAAATGAAAAATAAATTAAATAAAAATAATAAAAAAATAGCTGAATTTAAAGACATTGCTCAGCAATGGATCCTCTGCAGTGAATGGGTGCCGTCAGAATGAGGGTCCAAACAGCTAATAAAAACATCACAGTAATCCACACCACTCCTGTCCATCAATTAATGTCTTGTAAAGTGAAAAACTACATGCATTGACTATAAAGATTTTTAAACTTCAAACTGTTGCTTCTGACTAAAATACGAATTACTGATCCTCTGAAGTGAATGGGTGCCATCAGACCAAACAGCTGATGAAAACATTACAATAATCCAGAAGTACTGTAATTCACATGATTTAGTCTAATCCATCAATTAATGTTGAAAAACTGCATGCATCCATTATTAAAACTTAAACTTCAAACCATTGCTTCTGACTAAAATACGAGTCCATAATATTGCTTTCTTCAGTGAAAAAGTCATCTTGTCTGAATCAGGAGAAAAATACAGACAGATCAAGCACTGTTTACAAGTTAACTTGTGGATTATTGTGATGTTTTTATCAGCTGTTTGATAAAACAGCTCATTCTGACGGCACCCATTCACTGCAGAGGATCCATCGGTGAGCAAATGATGGAATGCTAAATTTCTCCAAATCTGAACAAACAAATACATCCTGAATGACCCGACGGTGAGTAAATCTTAAGCAGATTGTCATTTTGTGTGACCTATTCCTTTACAATTCTATTTGTCATTATTTTAAATAACCTAGTAATATAAAAATGTACATATACACTACCCCATTAAGGTAACATCTTGATGTTGATAAAAAGGTCCATGGACACATTAAGCATCATCCACTCACATACTGCTTGTAGAAATTCTGTGGTTGACAAAATAAATAGGACTATATTTGAGGACTGACTAAAGTGCTAAAAGCAATTTTGCTTCCTGCAGGGTATGCTAAGCAATCACCACTCCCATAAGCAGACCAGATAGTCAACACAAAATGAGCAGTTTAGACATATTTACATTTACATATATCCGTAGCCTTCATGGACAATAACCTCAGAATAGGAACTCCGGATTTCAATCTGCTACTGCTCTAGAGCCACTAGAGGGCAGCAAAGATTTTACCTTCTCTCTTCAAGTGTTTTTTTTTAATAACGAGTTGTGGAAACTAAATTACTGACACAAATGACTGACACAAAATATAGGCCTAAAAATACCATTACTACAAATTGTACAAGCACCAGTCTACAGTTTTTTGCAATACATTGTGGTGACTTGATTTTAAACAGTAGCTATCAAGAAAACATTAAAATGAATTAAAATGGAAGGATTTTTGTTTTTTTCAAATGCCAGAACATGACTAAACGATACCCCATATTAATACATATACTGATTCGCATTTACAATTAAACCATGTAATTAAAAGAAATAAGTACCCAAGTCTTCATGAAAAGAAGCTACCTGAAGAGGAAGAAGAATTCCGAGCGCGGGTGTGGCTGTGGGCGGGAGACACCTGTTGTTTTACAGATGGAGGCTCTTGTTCGCTGGCACAAACATCGATTGAGAGACTATACTGGATATTTGTGTTAAAGTGCTGGACTTGGCTGTCGAAACGGCAGGAGCACGCATCACAAACGCGTTTCAGAGGCGTTCACCTGGTGTCACCGCGTCTGATGTAAGTAATACACTTTTATTTCGAGAGTTTGATTCCTATGTCGTACTTTATAGTGTAGGCTACAGCAGTGAAACAGAAACAGGTGGTGGTTACCGCGTTTCGAACTAATATCGCGAGAAATACGAGTATTTAATGAGAGGAAAATGGCGATTTTTAGATTTAATATAAATTTAAATATAAAATTTAATACAATATTGTCAAGATATTATCACAAAACTACAATGACTAACTTAGTTCCATGTTAGGTTAAATGGATAAGTTCATAATATAAATTTAATCTTAAAATAGCTTCTTAGATAACTGTTTTAGTATGATGACCCATTCATTAATTAAATTAGTAATTACTTGTACTACTACTAGCCTAACTAGAACTATATATATACAACATATTTCAGAATTAGGTAATAAAGACAATAGGCCAGGGCCAACAATTAGGGAACACTTTTAAATAAATCAGTTTAATATGATACATTAAACTATTTTATAACCTAATTAAAATTGTTTATGTAAGGGAGTCATTTGGAACATAACACAAAAACAATAAAAATCTAGTCTAGTGTATGAGAACGTTGACCTGTATTCACCCTATATGCCATCATACACGAAACCTTTGGTTTCTAGTGAGAAGCATTGAGTTTCAGCCTCATTTAAAATGCAAGTGTAAGTTCACACCTGGCAGTCTTATGGTCTACCTTTCCAATTCAATAGAATAAGTTGTCAAAACCGGAAAAGGGTGTGAGTCTCGCCCTAAACGTCAGCGTTTTACCAGCCAAACCAGATGCAACTGACACTCATATTGTCACAACACAGGCCGGAGACAAAAGGTTAGTGAATATAAAGTGAGTTTATTGACCGGTTGGTTGAATGAATGGATGGGTAGATACTGTGATGAGGTGAGTAGTAACACTAGTAGCAGTCCTTTGGTTCTTATCTGGGATGACTGAAGTATCGTTCTTTGCAGGTGGATCCGGATTGCACTGGAACTTGAGGAGGAATAGCAGGAAGTCAAGAGGATCTGAGGGGAAGCGCATGACGGTAAGTAAAGCGTGAGTCAGGCTAGTTCAGGTAGGTGAACGGTAGACCGGACAATGAGTGTCTCAGTGAAGCGTGTATATATGGAGTGCTTGATTGCAGGCTGCAGGTGCGGGTGATCAGTATTCAGGTGATTGAGATCTGGTGAGTGTAGTGGCTGGTGACTGAGGTGACTGAGACAGTGGAATCCCTGACACATATGACTGGGGTCTCTCTGCACCTTTTGTTGTGTTTGGCATACAGCCAAAACTGTTAACTGGAGCAGTACCTGCATCAATAAAATGAGATTTGTGACCCTGGACCACAAAACCAGTCATAAGGGTCAATTTTTAGAAATTGAGATTTATACATCATCTGAAAGCTGAATAGATAGGCTTTTCATTGATGTATGGTTTGTTAGGATCGGACAATATTTGGCCGAGATACAACTATTTGAAAATCTGGAATCTGAGGGTACAAAAAAATCAAAATATTGAGAAAATCTCCTTTAAAGTTGTCCAAATGAAGTCCTTAGCAATGCATATTACTAATCAAAAATGAAGTTTTGATATATTTACAGTAGAAAATTTACAAAAGTATCTTCATGGAACATGATCTTTACTTAATATCCTAATGATTTTTGGCATAAAAGAAAAATGTATCATTTTGACCCATACAATGTATTTTTGGCTATTGCTACAAATATACCCCAGTGACTTAAGACTGGTTTTGTGGTCCAGGGTCACATTTGTGCGTGGCTCCAACTTTTAGGCCTTGTTCAGATATGTTCAACTGATTTTAGTTTGATTGCATCTCCATCTAAAAGGTCAAGTCAGATTTCAAGTAGTTTTTCGTAATTCCTCCCAAACAGCACATTAGTTTTTATACAAAGTATGCATTATTGTTTGAAAAACAGAACTATAATATTAAATGAATCTGTCTAATACTCAGTATTCAGATATATATATATCTATATATATATCTATATATATCTATCTATATATATATATATATATATATATATATATATATATATATATATATTTAGTGAGGTAAATTTCTGCTAATTAAATATATGGGTCATTCTGTGCCAACTCAACCAGAGATCCGGAGCAAAAAAAAAAAAAAGAGAAGATTTTAATATTTTTCTTTTTTTTTTAGTAAAAGAAATACATGAATGAAGAAGACACAAAATATTAAATGTCACAGATTGAGTAATCCACTATTTTGTAGAGGGGGCCTAAATGACATTTATCACCTGAGGTTTGGAGCTAAATTACAGGGGGTACAAATGACTTTAGAAAGATGGCAGCATCATTATTTGTTTATACAGAGATTGGTAGGTCTAATAGTGAAATCTATGAACGTTAACAGTCTTTGTTACATGTATACTGGTGGTGATAGTTCAAAAATAGGAAGCACTTGTTTTGTTTGTTTTTTTCCCTCTGGTTTGCATGCCTGTAACTCAAGAATTATGATGCATATCTTAATATCCTTTTAGATTCTGGTTCTTAATAAACTTTTATTTTAAAATCTTAATTTTTAAGGCCCTATATGCTTCAATCCCAGAGATATGGGGTTCCCAATGTGACTCAATGTCCAAATGTTACCAATAGTAATCCAGGGTTTAGGAATGTATAGTGTTACACGTCAGAGTATGAATAACCAGGATTAATTGTTAACTCTGGGTCAAGATTACGCAGGAGTGGGGTTTAGAATTACACAGGGTTAACTATTTTTTCGTATTTGAAAGAATGTTTCAAAGTTTGAGGTACTATCAGTGAATCTGCCAAATAGGCTATGCCATTTAACAGTGCTTGATACTGCTTGGTCTATGATTATGCTTCACATGTTATAACATGAGGAAATTCTAATGCTTTTACAATCCAGCTGAGGCAAATCTTGGTTAGTTGATGTGAATACAATGTGTGAGGAGAGCAATCACATGCCTCAACTATTTTTAGCATGCAGACAGGTCTGTTGTATGCAGTTGTTTTGATAGAGAGAAACAAGATACATTTCTAGTTTCAGCATTATTTATCCTTCAGACATTCCCCTTTAAATAAATAAGTATCAGCTATATGCAAAGTGACCCAAATTTGGTTAACCATATTTGGAAAATGGTTAATATTCAACACCACATTGAGTGCATATCTATGCAATTTTATCATATAGTGAGTTTGAAAAACAAACTTAAAAAGTGCTTTTTCCCATTTTTAAACCCTCACCATTGGTATGTTATTCCACAAAGACATCTAAAGTCAATAGATTTTACCAATAGGCCTATCAATCTCTTTGTAAAGATAACATAATGCCATCTTTCTAAATCATTTTTACCCCCATGTAATTTGGCTCCAAATCTCAGGTGACCCCTCTCTACAAAAATGTCATTTTGACATTTAATACCATTATTTTGTGTTTGGCCTCAGAAGTTATATTCAAAATAAAAAAATTACAAAATATTGGATCTAACATCAAATTACTTAGTAAACTGGTGTTTCTGGTGTACCTGGTGAAATAGTAAACATCCATAGTGTGTTGAAGAGAAGGAAATGACATTTAATAGTTTGGCAAGTAAGATGTGTGGATTTAATTAATTCATTTATCTTTTAAATAGAATTATTTTGTGTTTGGCAAATGTGGTGTTTTCTTCAGAAGTTATATTAACAGAATTTAAAAATAAAGCACAAAAAAATTGTTTCTACAAATTCAAAAGCTTAAAAAAGTTTCAATAATGGAAAGGAAAGTTTCTAAGATTTATCCTAGTTGATCTAACATCAAATTACCATATGTGGATTAAAGTCCTCATGATTGTGTTTTGAGTAGACATTAGAGGAACTGGTGTTTCTGGTGAACTCTATTCAGAGAACATTTGGTCCCACAGGTTAAATTAACACTGCAGAGTTAAAGTTAATCTAATTAAGTGGTGAAATAGTACCTGCTGTTAACGAGTCTGAAGAAAAGAGCATAGTCAGCCACAGTGTTGAAATAAAATAAGAGAAGGATTAAACAACTCCACAAAAATGCAAGCTTCATTATCGCTAAGAATTGACTTAAGTGAAAAAAAACTAAAGGTATGTTATCAATCATCTCTGAAATTGCTTAAGTGTCAGCATTTCAAGTAAGATGTGTGGATTTAATTAATTCATTTGCCACAAACGAAGAGCCATACCCTTTTAAATAGAATACTAAATGACCAATCACTGCTTAAATCAAGTTTATGTTGTTACAAATGTGGTGTTGTGCTCAAGAGTGTCATGATGTTAAGATTGGTTAAATTCCATTAAGTATCATCAACATGCCAGAATTTAAGGGATTCAGTTTAAAGACTTAAAGCACAAATATTTGCACAGTTTGGCAAGCAAACGAATTTGTTCTCTGTTTCTACAAATTCAAAATGCTTAAAAAAGTTTCGATAGATGATAGTATAAATTGTTTGTGCATTAAATGCCTACAGCTAGAAAATGTCTTATTCATTTGTGGTATATATTATGAACTTCTTTAATGTAGGTGCCTATCTTTTGATGGGAGGCGTTGGAGAGCGGATTGCAGTATTTTGCACGGCGCGGCTTGTGGATGTATTTTGTATGTGAACTGCAGCTCCGGTGGCTGTGGATAACACGCCGCAGACGCGTGGTGACGCATACATTTGTGATTTATTCATCATACTGTAATCATGATTGTGTTTTGAGTTTTAGTACTCAAGTCAAGTCAGAAATGTTTTTATGGTCTTGTCATAGACTTGGGATGTTCTTTGCTCGTTTTGATTGAGGAAGGACTCACTTGTTTGATTCTCCAGAGTAACTGCTCGAACTCTCGCCAAACATTTCAGAGAACATTTGGTCCCATTCCTCCTCTCCTGAAAGAACGTCTCTGTCTCTTAGAGTTAAATTAACACTGAAGCAGAGTTAAAGTTAATGAGCCCCTGCTGGCTAATTAACTGACGAATTAAATGACTTGATTGAGACCTCTCCAGCTGTCTTGATGAACACCTGCTGTTAACAAGCAGAATACTGAAGAAAAGAGAAACACAAGAACTACAACTGACTTCAGCCTTAAGTTTGAAAGTAGGAGTAAACAGATGAAATCAGCACTGAAATAAAATAAGCATTAAGTCTCTCAAGATCTGATTAAATAACTCCACAAACAGCATCACCAGCTTCACTCATTACTAACCAGATTGAGTTTATTGTATGTCTACAGAAGCTCTAATTGATAATTAACAGAGGTTTGATGTTTTATTGGTCAAGAAAAACAAAAAAAACACATGATGCCACCATAATAGTGGTCAGTGTTACTTTAGTTGGGCTCTTGGCACTTTTAATAACCTATAATTGTTTGCTTCTGAGCAATTGCAATATTGTTTCACAACAATCATTTGTGCATTGCTGAATCAAAAGCTTGAAGCAGCAGCTTAACTTATGCTTTCTCCTTACGATTCCTTTGAAAGAAATCATGAAGTGATCTTTTTTTGGTTTGTTGACTGACATTCAACTGCTGCAGAACTACGAAACCAACCCCCCAAAAATAATATAATGCTCCTGTGTTGAAGATATATATAAAAAAAATAACAGTGCATTAGCTCAGGCTTTTAGACATGAACACTTATCATATGATCCTCAACAGTGGTGACAATAATTATTAATACGGCAGTGCATGATGGGAGTATTTTTTTTTTTTTTTTTTTTTTTTTTTTAACACTGTGCTGGTACCCAGCATGCATTGCAGCATGAAGCGTTTTGTTGATTGTCACCATTGTTGAGATTCATGTGCTGGTTCTTGATGTCTGTGTATCTACATAACACAGAAATTTGAATTTTTTTATGCATTACATGGACTTAAAATCATTCACAAGAACTATTAGAGCAGCGCTTTGTTTGCCTGCTATAGTTTCACAGGGTAGATTACACTAATTAGATTAGTGATTACACATCTAATGAAGTAACAAAAAATGTTTTCTATGTAATCAAACCAGTTCATGATATGATCTCATCACAAAATCAGCTATTACATGCTTAATTTTACAGCACTGATCTCTCTGCTTTATAATACTACATGCATTGCTACAGAGAAAGATCTAACACAGAAGTCAAGGGTCAAGAGCCCAACTAAAGCAAACACTGATCTCCATGATGGTGACATAATTTTAACCAATAAAACATCAACATCTGATCCTCTGTAATTCTCAGTAAGATCTTCTGTAGACCTCATCAATAAAGTCAGTCTGGTTAGTAATGAGTGAAGCTGGTGATGCTGTTTGTGGAGTTATTTAATCAGATCTTGAGAGACTTAATGTCTTATTTTATTTCAGTTGATTTCATCTGTGGCTGAAGTCAGTTGTAGTTCTTGTGTTTCTCTTTTCTTCAGTGATTCTGCTTGTTAACAGCAGGTGTTCATCACTAATGCTCAATCATCATTTAATTCGTCACTTAATTAGCTCATTAACTTTAACTCTGCTTCAGTGTTAATTTAACTCTATTTAGAGTGGGACCAAATGTTCTCTGAATAGAGTTAATTTTACTCTGGAGAGTTTACTGTGTAGCTTGAGTCAGACTAGTGTTGAATCAGATTTATTCCCGAGATCGGACGTGTCCCGAAAAAGCCCAATAATTATCATCATCAGCTTACTTTCACTTAAATTACTTCACCGACATAAAAAGAAGTAGTGACCATGGAAGCTGTGTTATCACATCAGGTCACATGTGTCTGGGTTAACAAGTTGAACACACCACAAAGGCTACAGCCAACAGACAGCTAGCACATACGTTCTGCATCTGCATGAGAGGAAGTAGCTGTCAGTGGCAGTAATTTATATTTATCATTCAGACAGGGAAACAAACTAAGACTGCAGATTTACAAACCGCAGACAAATTAGTCTACTATTTTGAATATGAATTATGCTAATTTCTTTCTTCATTCCTGACATCCAAGTTGTTATGAAAATATTAGCATGTTGTAATCTTTAGGTAAGATGATGTAAAATTAGAAATGTGTCCCCCCCTTAACTTTGTTGTTTGCTCGCACTTGTTCCTGAGACCAAGTACCAAAGTTCGGTACCAAAAAAGCTCACTTCCATCATCAGCTTATTTTCACATTCACAACCTAGGATGTGACATTTATTTAATCTGTATTCTTGGTCATTTTTAAAGAAGCCGCTTTCCACAGCTGGGAAAAAAATTACTTCACTGCTTACATTTGCAAAAAGTGTACCGTTAAGGGCAAAGTATACTTTGGTTTTTACGCATACGTGAGAGTTTGCATACAATGCGTGTGGCACAAATTTCGTCACCAAAATAGCATGCAGGTACTGTACGCTCACCATCCATTTATTGTAACCGTGCTTACTTTGTGCGCACAGGTCACATATGCGCATTGACTTGGTTTTGTACTAAACAGTTGTTCCACAAGGTGGCAACACTGGCCTGGACTGCTGTTTCACAGTAGAAAACGAAACTAAAGAGACAACAGCAGTAATCAGACGCCTGCATTGACAAGCGCATGTGTGAGGGGGTTATGAAAGAGCTGCAACTTCAGTTTAGAAGAGAACAAAGACATTTTTTTATCGGTCATAACTTCTGGAGAAAAATACAGCAGACACTGGACAAATATGAAGCTTTCTAGAGCGTATGTGTCGACCGCCTGAGTTTGCGCATGCTATCAAATGGAGTATACTTTGATAGGCTACGCGTTGGACTGTACAAAAAAAAAGGATACTTTGGGCTTTAGTGGTTCAACAGCTTGTCACTGGGGCAGTACTATTAAAGGGATGACTTTTAAACTTACTTACCCCAAAAACTGCACGTTAGTACCTTTAAGTAGTAATATGCCCTCTACTATGAAAATGTTTAGGGTAAATAAGGTACAAATATGTCCCTTTAAAGGTACAAGTGACAAACTGTTGTATGCCTAAAGGTACAATGTACAAAAGTGTTAATATTAGCAGTGAAGCAGTTAATATTTGAACTATTTGAAAACATTTGTTTACCAAATCAAAGTCATATGATGCAGTTTGACAGAAATTACTCTTGCTATTGAACAGATCTTAATTTAACCAGCAATCCATATTGAGGTGGAAACATCCCAAGTAATAGGATATACTGCAGTATTTTTTTCAGTCAAACAAATTCCAACTTTTTCTGAAATAGTTTAAAAGTGTTTTAAAACCACATGAAATCAATATCAGCAGGGCCGTGCACAGACATTTTGTGGCGCAGTGGCCCAAACCGAAATAAGGGGGTGGGTGCTTGTTAATACAAATTATCCAGTTGTTACAAATATACAATTAAAAGAGAAGACACTCTGCAATAATTTCAGACTATATTGTAGATGTTTCATAGAGTGGGCTCACTTTTCTGAGCCTGCTTCTGCCTCGTCTTCAATGGAAGTATAGCCTAAGTATTAGACATTTAATTTAATATTATACAGCATAAATCTATATTATATTCGGTAACACTTTATTTTAAGGTGTCCTTGCTACATATTACATGTACTTAATATTATAATAACAATTAATTATGCATAATACATGCAAGTAATCTTAAACCAAATCCTAATCCTAAACCCTAATCATATAGTAAGTACATGTAGGCCCGGTTTCACAAACGGGGTTTAGCTTAAGCCAGGACTAGGCCTTAGTTAAATTAAGATATTTAAGCAACTTTTACAAAAATGCCTTAGAAGAATACATTACAGGTGTGCATCTTGACACAGAACAATGACACTGACATATTTTAAGATATGTCAGAGCAAGATATTTTCAGTTGAGACAGCTCAAACATGCATTTTAGTCTGGACTATCTTAAGCCTTGTCTGTTAAATGTATAGTTACACTGTAACAAGGACACCTTAAAATAAAGTGTAACCTTATATTCTAATAAACAACTCGTTTATATTAGCTTTTTAACTATTTATAGGCCTACTATTAATATGGTTTTAATAAAATATTGTAAGGATGATGTGTTATAGATTACTAGTATCAACTAAGACAAGGGTGCCTAAACTCAGTCCTGGAGGGCTGATGTCCTGCAGAGTTTAGCTTTAACTTGCCTTTTAGTAAGAGCTTTAAGGTGGTAAGGTGTGTTTAATTGGGGTTGGAGCTAAACTCTGCAGGACACCGGCCCTCCAG
This sequence comes from Schizothorax lantsangensis, assembly GCA_027422415.1. NCBI lineage: Eukaryota > Metazoa > Chordata > Actinopteri > Cypriniformes > Cyprinidae > Schizothorax > Schizothorax lantsangensis. The sequence goes on along the minus strand of CM049843.1, from coordinate 24,784,892 downwards.
GGCCGAGTGATTATAGTGGGAAATTTACTTAATTACAAGAATTAATGTGTGACAAACTGCTATTTATACTATGGGGCCGTTGAATGCTTGAATCTGATTGGCTGACGCGTCGCATCGTGGCTGCATCACCACCTCAGGTGTGCATTATTTTTCTAATAATCCAACGGCCCATCGTCAATTATTCCTTACATATTCTATATAATGATTTACCTGCTGGCTTGCTGGAGGTTTGAATTCATGTTTGCAATGTTGAACTGCCGTTAGCAGCCTCCCTTCGCTCTTTCTATCTCTGTCTCTGCCTTCTTTTCATAGTATTTTTATTTTTATCTTTTTTGTCTACAAAGTGTGCCAACAACAGCAAATTTGGTGTTATTTATATTAGATCTGATCGGGTACAATAATTTGATTAGACATTCTAAGAACGTGGATATTTTGTACAAGTTACAGGCTAAGCACTTTTAGAAGACAGAGAGCAAATTATTACTGACAGAAATACAAAAACAAACTACCAAATATTAATTCAGTGGATCAACCACTGACTGTAATTTGAATTGTAATGCATCTACCTGTTAATGCAACGACCTTTGGGGACTGTCTCTCCGGCACACAGATTGTGAGTGTTGCTGTGTAGCGGGCGGGAAAACACGGAGTGGATTAGCGGACTCAATGAATCTTTAGCGATGCGGTAACAGAACGCTTTGAGCTGAGGTGATGGGGGGGATTGGTGAGAGAGGCAGTGGCTCTAGCCACCGGGCCACCTCCCTGTGCATGGCCCTGAACATCAGCACAAGCATACAGCTAAGAACTTGCTTACTAGACACTTACATGTCTGTGACTCTTTCTGTTCTCTTTCAGTTGTGCCTCATCAAGACAGATGTCCTATAACAAGAGTTTCCTGGTTTTTCTCCTGGTTCCAGGAACTGCTTTACTGCTGTATCTCTGTTATTCCCCTATGACATCAGGGCAAGATAAGAAAGAACCACAAATATATCCTCTTCCAAAACGACAAAGCACAGCAGCACCAAGTAAGGGTCCTGTAAATGAGGAACCAGAAATGGACACTGTCCAGGAAGAACCAGGGTTGTACCACGTGGCCTACCCCCGAAAATATAAATTTATCATTGACCAACCAACGATATGTGAACAGCAAAAGCCCTTCGTGGTGATCATGGTCCCGGTGCCTCCTTGGGACGCTGAGGCACGCAGTGGCATCAGGAGGACATGGGGTGGAGAAAAGCTCATTGGGGACAAAGTGGTGCTGGTGCTGTTTATTATAGGCTTACATAGTGGAAATGATCAAGAAACATTGCAGGAGAAGCTCCAGAATGAGAGCCAGCAGTACCAAGACCTTCTCCAGAGCAACTTCCTGGATTCCTACAAGAACTTGACCATTAAAACCATGATGATGATGCAATGGCTCAACAGGAGTTGTCAACAGGCGTCCTTTGCTGTGAAATTGGATGCTGACGTGCTCCTTAACATGAACAATCTAATAAATATGCTTGTGAGTCTGAACCCAGTACCAACAAACTATATGACTGGGCTAGTGTGGTACGGAAACATTGTCATTCGAAATCCACTCAACAAGTTTTATCTCCCCTATGAGGTGTACTCCAGAGAGACATATCCACCGTATCCTTTAGGCATGTGTTACATCATTTCTTTGGACCTGCCGCAGAAATTTATTCAGGAATCAAAGCACATTAAGCCCATATTCATAGAGGATGCATATCTTGGCATATGTTTGGAGCGTTTGGGTATTGTCCCAACCAACCCGCCAAATATAGAACAGTTTGTGGTGAATCCACCACAGTACAATCGCTGTTACTATTCTGGACTGATAGCAATACTTACGGACAACACAAATCAGATGACGTCTTATTGGACAGATATTCATTCAACCAGCAATCCATGCTGAGGTGGAAACTTCCCAACTAATAGGATATGCTGCAATATTTTTTGTCTGACTAAGATTTACTGTTTTACTGTTGGATTACTGTTTCACTTTACATCAGTCTACCATTTTATTTGTGTGTGTGTGTGTGTGAGTAAGCATTTTATATGTTTCAAGTGAAACCATTTGCAACATACAGTATCCTACTCAAGAACAAAGACACAAGTATTGCATATAAAAAAAACATGAATGTATTTTTTATTATTTAAAGTTTGACATGTTAAAGGTGCACTGTGTAATATTTAGGATGATCCATAGACAGAAATGCAATATAATATACATAACTACGTTTTCAGAGGAGTATAAAGACCTTACTTAATGAACTGTTATGTTTTTATTACCTTAGAATGAGCGATTTATAACTACATATACCGTGGGTCCCCTCACATGGAAGTCGCCATCATGTTTCTACAGTAGCCCTTAACGGACAAACTGCTCTACAGAGCGCGTATCGTCACTATGTTGTTCTCACGAAAAAACACTGACACAATGATGAACAAGTAACAGTAATATTCGCAATGACATCGTTTATTGAATAATTAAGTTAATATAATTCCTTAATTGACCTTTGTAAAGAAACCTCATTGCTCTCTGCGGTCTCAGACGACGGCATCTTAGCCCTGTATCGGCCACCGTAGCTTCTCTAAAGGGAGGGGTGAGCGGGGGACTGAGCTGTTGGTTGCAATTCGCAACCTCAACCGCTAGATGCCGCTAAAAACTACACACTGCACCTTTAAATAACAAGAATTCATTCAAGGGAAAATAATGGAACTGTTATTACACTTTTTTTTTTTTTATTTAGCCTAATAATTAAATAATTTGCTTGTTGATGTATTCTTGTTTTTACCAAAACTACAGGGTGGCCGCGGGTCCTTAAAAAGTCTTAAATAAAGTTAAAAAAGGCCTTGCTTAAAGTGGGTCTTAAATATCTTCGGGGCAAAAAATGGTACAATGCTGTTTCATGCATTCAGAGTTGTTTACTGTAGTTACTCAGAGAGTTAAAGAGTTGGATTCTCAATTAAAATGAATGTAATTTTTCTAAGCATGAAAATATAAATTGACAAAGTTTCTGAAAAAATAAAAAAAAATGTTTTGGACGTATAACAGAGTTTTCTCCTCTTTATTTCTGTGCCAAAAATCAGAGTTTTCACTTCCGTTTTCGGTTCGTATTCATTTACGCTTCAAGTTTTCATTTCGGAGAGTTTTTTTCGATCTCTCGTGGGGGCGGGGCTCGTTGTTCTCATTTCTGAGTTTTTGATTGAGCTTCTTGATGTAAAGTGTTGTGCCCCCGACGGTGCTTCCTATTTCATTTTAATGATATAAAATAATATATAAATATTTTTATTATTATTATTTTATCAATTGTTCTGCTGCTCCTTATTTCTTATAGCACAGGGATATCATCAATAATCATCGTCGTTTCTCCCAGTTGTCTTGAAGCCCAATCATTAATGTTCTCTACATACGTCCAATTAGTATTTGCTTCATGCATCGACCAGAGTGAGAGCGAGAGCGTGCCCATCAACGCGCTTCAATCAGCAGGCCTTATACATACAAATAATTATGATTGAAATGGCAGCACAGGACTCGCTCGGGAAGAATGTCTAATATATATCAAATTAAATAAAGAAGTGTGTTTTTGGTTGTGAGGATTATAATACATCTTTCTCAAAAAGATAACCTTGTTCAGCTTCCCAAAACAACCCACCATTGCATGAACAGCAAATATTTAAATTTCTTTGGATATAGTTTGTTTTTCCGGGGCAGCAAGTGCTCGCATATTACTTTCTTTTTCACTCAAATTAAGATTTTTAGCTCCACCCACACGGCACGCCTCCAGTAAAACAACAGAGAAAAACACTAATAATTTAAACTCGGCTTTTTTCGGAGAGAATCGTAAATCTGTATCTTTCTTTTAGAAATATGATATTTTTTGGAAACTAAAGAAAGCACTCCATTATAACATACTCATTCACTTTTTGGAGCTTATATAACAGGAACTGTTGAAGATCATTGATGTTTAAAACATATAAGAATTTTAAACATACTGTATATTATGTTCTCATTTTGTGTAGTAATGTAAATGATGAGAATAGCATTACATGTACTCAGTTAGTGTTTCAGATTCTGGTCTTTCCTTAACATGCATCCAAGTCTTTCATTGATACTTGGTATATGAAACAATAAAGAATGTAAATTTATTTGAATTATTTCATATTTCATTTACATTCATTCAACAGGTTTATAAAAGTCACACTTGAAAGAGTTAGTTAAAAATGTATTTCAATTTTAAATGTTAGATGATAATGTTAACTAAATAAAATAACCAAAATTATCAGCATTAAAAAAAGGCCTTTTGTGTGGAATATGTTAAAAGCTTGAGTCTTAAATTCACGTCTGAATATATCACACATATTTAGTGTATTATCTTTCAAATGTAACAGCTCAACCTAATTAGACCCTACAATGCAAAAGAAATGAGCAATCAAATATTACGAGAACGGACATTATCAATATTTCATTACTGTATATGTACTTTAATAATTAACCCTCAATATGATCTTTTTCTCTCGCGCTCCTAAAAATGTCAGAGTAGTAGCAACAGATAAATACAGAATTCAAAAACAAAACTCTAACTTTATATCATTAAAATGAAATGACTAAGAGGCTCACATCCACACTGACACAACAACAGTGTCTTCACTGTCAAGAAGCTTACAATCATAGCCAATGAACACACCACTGACAGCCCCCACGAGAGATTTGTGCCAGAAGGGCGGAAAACTTCAGAATTAAACGAAAACTTCAGAATTAAACGAAAACCTGGAAGCGTATTTGTAGTACAGATACTGAAAGAGGAGAAAACCGCAAAACATCAGTGTATAAAAACAGTCAAACATTTTGAGCAATTAATTTTTTGCAGACATTTTATTCCGTTTCAATTTATATTTTCACGTTTCTTGAATACATTTTAAGCACAAAGTTAATCGAACACCAGCTCGCTGACCAGCCTCCCAGCTGCTTTAACTGGGTTAATGCAAGTTTACTGAAAAAATGGCTTGAATTTTACTTGCCCGATGGGACAAATAGTCTGATTAAAACTTAAGTGACAAAAAAATAACTAGTGACGCATCGAAACGCGAGAATGGTTCTTCTGATTTTATTACATTCAGCTAAACAGCGATTGATAATGGATGGTGTATTTCTGCGCTGTTGAGGCTCGCGCTGCCCGTCTCTGTGAGAGACTTTCATGGAGAAATCAAATCAAATGAGCGTAACGGCAAACACAAAGAAACTCACAGAACAAACATACTGAGGTAAAAATTCCAAATGTTTAGTTTATTTATAACATGATGTAGTTAAGTAACATACCATGATAAGGGGCTATTTTGCCGAATATTTTCATGATTGATTTTAGTTCAACAAACAAGTAGTTAAGTAGTTACTTACATTTTAGACACAATATTGACTGTTTTGTTCTATTTCACCAACGAAAATAGTTCCAAACAAAGATCAGAACAGAAGTATTGCATATTCTCCAAGCAACACTTGATTTTTTTGCTACTGAATGATTCAGCGATTTGAATGAATCGGTTGAATGAATGTGACTTACCGCCACCTACTGGTGCTTAAAAGTATGCAGTTTTCCCCCAACATTTCTTATTTGTATATTCAAATGTTATTTAAAACATTATTCTCATAACATTATTTATTGCAGTTGTAAATTTGATTGGTAACAGCCCTGTTGTGTATATTAAATTTCTTCATCAGTTGTAAGAATTTGACATGAAAGATGACGCATACATTTAATAAGGTTAAAAATATTGGACTTTATGAAGGTAAATAACATCCTGGGGTAAATATTAAAAACATGCAGATTTAAATATATAAAAGCTGATAGAAAACTGAGGAAAATATTGCTTTGTTTACACCACCAAAAATCTCGCTGGTGCAGTGCTTTTGTGGGGATATTTTGTATGGGATATTGTCTGCAGATATGAAAATTTCTCTGCATATCGTAATAATAAATAGCATTTTTGACAGCGATGATATTTTGTTTTCTTTTTAAATTTAAAAACACATTAAATATTATATATACGTATGTAATATAATGTGTATTTCCATCACAGGTTTGGTCTTACATTTTACATAAGGTGGTATTAAAAAGGTCTTACAAAGTCTTAAATTGAACTTGTTCATATCTGTAGACACCCTGAACTAATTGGCACACTGTTCTGTTTGAGAACTGGACACTTACTGTTACTTACTGTGAAAAAGGTTTTCTTGCATAAGGAAATAGTGTATTTTCAACTGAAACCTAAGCTTGCACACAATCATGCATGCCATGCTTGACAAAGAAATATGAAGAAATTCTACTCTAATATGTCTGTTTGACATTTGAGTTTCTTTTTGTAATTCCTGTTATTCTTTAAAATGATGCAACTAGATTTCATTGTTGTTTTATTTAAAGCAAAAATAATGTAATTTTTATTTACATCAGCATTAACTGAAGACAGTAAGCTCGACTCATTCCTCAGTTTGTAAAAACAACAAAAACAAGGACTGTATTTTTGTAAACTGTAGTTTACAGTACAATGGAAGCCTATAGGGCACACTTGAGATTTGAGAAGCAGCAAAATAATGCCACAATTAAAAATGTACATGCTCTTTTGAAAATATAGTGTGTAAGTGTTAGCTAGCGTGATAGAATCACTTTCTGAATAGCTGTGAAGTAAATTGTCCTTCATCTCATATCGGTCATATAAACCAACGTGGAAAAATCCCACAGCATTTCTATAATCAGAAGTTCATCCGCCTAGAAAAGTAGTACCGCCTCATAAAGATGATTTACAGTTCACATACTAAACTTTTTTTTTTTTACTAAATAATTCTACAAAGTTATGAGCTTGAAGACGTTTTAAACTGCTTCTACTGAGTTACTTCATGGTGGGTTATATTTGACATTTAACTGATGAATTAAGTAAATATTTGCTCACACAAAGCAAACCGGACTATTTGAATCTGACTTAACTCCCCCTCAGCCGTTTCAAGTAACCTACTCAACATCAGTTATGTCGTCTATTACTCCAAACAGTTAACTGCACATTACATCAAAATGTTCAAGGTGTCTAAATGTCTGTTTTCACCGTCAGCAGTAACAGCTACCAAGATACTTCATGACTGACCTGCTAGGCCTACTGTAAAAAAGACCTGTCACCTCAAACAGCATTATGTGGGCCATTGTGTTGACTAAAACACCACACCCAAATGTCGTAGTTGAAGATTATATTTAAATCCCAGAGGTATCGATAGGTATTTAGTCATACCTGTATGGTGCTCACTGGAACTTAGATATGACGTAGATCCAACAATAGGCTACTTTAGCTGTGGCTCAAGACTGCATTATACTCAGTTTAAGAGCTGCTCTTGCACACGTGATTTTGCATTTTGCTTATTTAAACTCTGCATATGGGTGCCGCTCATTTTCATGCAATTTACAGATAGTTTCACTTCTGCAAACACTGGTAAACTAGGGGTGGGCGTATCGATCCTAATATCGATAGTATCGATACCCACGTTGGTATTGGTATCGGATCGATACTAGCCTGATAAGATCGATACTTTAGGTTAATTTTTCCTCCTATACACTTAATACATTGCTTAATACATTCAACAAAGTGTAGACATGTCTGTGAGTGTAGGCTATATTCCTCTCTTTTCACATCTCGTATGCAAACATCGCTGCTCCTCCCTGCTACGTTGTTTTCTTAGGCGCGTTCAACTTGAAGCAGCGCTGCGCAGAATGAGCACTGTATGACATCAAAGTACCGCGAGAGCGATTCGAATGCATAGGATTCGTCTGCTCTCTTGTCGCTCTCGCGGTACTTGATGTCATACAGTGCTCATTCTGCGCAGCGCTATGGCAAGCCGTTTTAGCCTAAAATATACTGTGTTACTCGTCGTAATTGCATTTTTACTAGTAACAATTCAATTAGAGAGCTCTACAATTAAATTATTTCTAGTAACAATGCCAATTAGAGAGCTCTCTAAATCAATATTTACTAGTTACAATTACAATTAGAGAGCTCTACAATTAAATTAGAGAGCTCTGCAATTGCATTCTTACTAGTAAGAATCGCTATTGTAGAGCAATACAATTACATTTTTACTAGTAAGAATGCAATTACACAGCTCTACAACTGCATTCTTACTAGTAAGAATTACAGTTAGAGAGCTCTCTAATACAATTCCTACTAGTAACAATTAAATTAGAGAGCTCTGTAACTGAATTAGAGAGCTCTGCGATTGCATTCTTACAAGTAACAATTCAGTTAAAGAGCTCTCTAATTCAGATTTTACTAGTAAAAATTAAAGTTCGAGAGGTCTTTAATGCAATTTGTACTAGTAGCAATTGTATTAGAGAGCTCTCTAACTGAATTAGAGAGCTCTGCAATTGCATTCTTACTAGTAACAATTGAATTAGAGAGCTCTACAATTCAATTCTTACTAGTAACAATGCCAATTAGAGAGCTCTTCAATGCAATTCTTACGAGTAAAAACTGAATTAGAGAGCTCTTTAATTCAATTAGAGAGCTCTCTAATTCAGTTTTTACTAGTAAGAATTCCAATTAGAGAGTTCTCTAATTCAGTTGTTACTAGTAAGAATTCCATTTAGAGAGCTCTCTAATTCAGTTGTTACTAGTAAGAACTGAATTAGAGAGCTCTTTAATTCAATTACAGAGCTCTGCAATTAAACATATCTCTAATGTGTTTTTTTACTAGTAAAAATGTAATTATAGAGCTCTATAATTGCATTTGTACTTGTAATAATTAAATAAGAGAGCTCTCTAATCGGAATTGTTACTAGTAAAAATTGAATTAGAGAGCTCTTTAATTAGAATAGTTACTAGTAAAAATGTATTTAGAGAGCTCTCTAATTGGAATTGTTACTAGTAAGAATTCAATTGTAGAGCTCTCTAATTGGAATTCTTACTAGTAAAAATTCAGTTGTAGAGCTCTGTAATGAAAAATGAATGGAAGTCAATGGAGACATATGACTAGTAAAAATTCATTTGTAGAGCTCTCTAACTGGAATTGTTACTAGTAAGAATTGAATTAGAGAGCTCTGTAATTGGCATTGTTACTAGTAAGAATTTAATTGTAGAGCTCTCTAATTATAATTGTTACTAGTAAGAATATGATTAGAGAGCTCTCTAATTGGCATTGTTACTAGTAAGAATTTAATTGTAGAGCTGTCTAATTGTAATTGTAACTAGTAAATATTGATTTAGAGAGCTCTCTAAATGTAATTGTTACTAGTAATAATTTAATTGTAGAGCTCTCTAATTGAATTGTTACTAGTAAAAATGCAATTATGACGAGTAACACTTAGTATATTTTAGGTTAAAACGGCTTGCCATATCATACAGTGCTCATTCTGCGCAGCGCTATGGCAAGCCGTTTTAGCCTAAAATATACTAAGTGTTACTCGTCATAATTGCATTTTTACTAGTAACAATTCAATTAGAGAGCTCTACAATTAAATTATTTCTAGTAACAATGCCAATTAGAGAGCTCTCTAAATCAATATTTACTAGTTACAATTACAATTAGAGAGCTCTACAATTAAATTAGAGAGCTCTGCAATTGCATTCTTACTAGTAAGAATCGCTATTGTAGAGCAATACAATTACATTTTTACTAGTAAGAATGCAATTACACAGCTCTACAACTGCATTCTTACTAGTAAGAATTACAGTTAGAGAGCTCTCTAATACAATTCCTACTAGTAACAATTAAATTAGAGAGCTCTGTAACTGAATTAGAGAGCTCTGCGATTGCATTCTTACAAGTAACAATTCAGTTAAAGAGCTCTCTAATTCAGATTTTACTAGTAAAAATTAAAGTTCGAGAGGTCTTTAATGCAATTTGTACTAGTAACAACTGAATTAGAGAGCTCTCTAAATGGAATTCTTACTAGTAAAAACTGAATTAGAGAGCTCTCTAAATGGAATTCTTACTAGTAAAAACTGAATTAGAGAGCTCTACAATTCAATTCTTACTAGTAAGAATTACAATTAGAGAGCTCTTCAATGCAATTCTTACTAGTAAAAACTGAATTAGAGAGCTCTTTAATTCAATTAGAGAGCTCTCTAATTCAGTTTTTACTAGTAAGAATTCCATTTAGAGAGCTCTCTAATTCAGTTTTTACTAGTACGAATTCCATTTAGAGAGCTCTCTAATTCAGTTGTTACTAGTAAGAACTGAATTAGAGAGCTCTTTAATTCAATTACAGAGCTCTGCAATTAAACATATCTCTAATGTGTTTTTTTACTAGTAAAAATTTAATTATAGAGCTCTATAATTGCATTTGTACTTGTAATAATTAAATAAGAGAGCTCTCTAATTGGGATTGTTACTAGTAAAAATTGAATTAGAGAGCTCTTTAATTAGAATAGTTACTAGTAAAAATGTATTTAGAGAGCTCTCTAATTGGAATTGTTACTAGTAAGAATTCAATTGTAGAGCTCTCTAATTGGAATTCTTACTAGTAAAAATTCAGTTGTAGAGCTCTGTAATGAAAAATGAATGGAAGTCAATGGAGACATGACTAGTAAAAATTCATTTGTAGAGCTCTCTAACTGGAATTGTTACTAGTAAGAATTGAATTAGAGAGCTCTGTAATTGGCATTGTTACTAGTAAGAATTTAATTGTAGAGCTCTCTAATTATAATTGTTACTAGTAAGAATATGATTAGAGAGCTCTCTAATTGGCATTGTTACTAGTAATAATTTAATTGTAGAGCTCTCTAATTGAATTGTTACTAGTAAAAATGCAATTATGACGAATAACACTTAGTATATTTTAGGCTAAAACGGCTTGCCATACAACACTGCTTCAAGTCGAATGCACCTGTTGTCATGCATCACGTGACTCAGCGGCTCCAAGCGCGAGCGGATACAGTGAGAGATGGAACGCTAGAACTCCGAGCTACAAAAGAAATGAAAAGGGGAGGAAGGAAATCCTTCACATAGTGCATTTTGTATATAACTGTATACCGAATTTGTCATTTTCATGCAGTATTGGCCTTTTAATATTATTTCTTAATGCATTAAGCCAATTTAAATGTTTTTATGTTTAAATGTTGCAATTTAGCATGTTTGCATATATATTCTGGGCTCAGCTGCTTGCCACATATTATATTTTATTAACAAACTGTATACCGAATTTAGTCTTTATTTATTTGTTTGGTCTTTATCACTGTCTTCCTCCATTGCACCATGTTAAATGTTTTTATATTGCAATGAGAGAAAATGAAATTCAGCGTGTTGCATTCATGTTCTGGGTTCATCTGCTTACCAGTACATAGGCCTACATAGTAGGCTTATATATTTTTATAAACTATACCGAATTTGGCCTTTTCATATCATAGTTTTTTATTGCAATAATAACAAATGAATATTACAGTATGTATAAAACAAACAGAAAATACAGTACGTACATAACATACTAAAACCATTTCAATAATAAACGAGTTATGGTTTAATGGTTCTTTTTCATATCAGTCCCTGTCTTCATTCAATAAGCCACTTACGTTAAACTTTTCTTATAATGGTTTTCTATGGGAGGAAAATGCATAATGTGAAAACTTTGAGCGATGCTTTCATATTCTGGGCACATCTGCTAACTTGTATATCTAGTTTGCAACATTAATAAGGTATATACTGAGTTTTGTCTTTTAATATTACATTCTTAATTTATTAAGCCACGTTAATTATTTTTAGGACTCTTTTCTATGGGAGGAAAATACTTAACATGAAACTGTGCATTGCTTTCATGTTCTGGGCTCCTCTGCCTGCAAAGTCCTTTTAGAAAGGCAAATAATATCCACGTAGCTTTAAGGTGAATATAATATTAGTCATATCAACATTAATATGGTTAAATTTTTTAATTGTTGTTGGTCATTTAAATGTATGTTTTTTTAAATCACAAGTATCGGTATCGGAATCGGTATCGGCGATACTGGCCCTGTATTTACTCTGTATCGGATCGATACCAAAATTTGCAGTATGGCACACCCCTATGGTAAACGTCTGGCAAAGTCATTTGTAGAGCTCCTCTGCTGCCTTCTGCAGGTCATTCATTGATAGTTCAGAGTGGCGTGTTATATGCAGTATCTTTATTATATTATTGTTATATAAACTTGATATTTAAAACTATTTTACAATTTTTAAAGTTAAGGACAAATCCATTAAATAGCATTACTAACTAAATTAACAAATATAATATTATAAAAAAGACATGCACACACACAAATACAGACTATATATAGGCCTATAGGCTACATACATATTTAGATACAAATAATAGAGGGGTAAACACAGAGTAATTGCCGTTTAAATTTTAATTGGCATTAATAAATTGAGCCAAATAGGAACTAATTGTTATACAAATTTAAATATTCTTTTTAATATAAAGTTATAATTCAAGTTAGAAAACACGTTTTTATAGGTAATGTACACTATTGCACTCTTATTTTTTAATGACCACAATACTGTTAATAATCAGTTAATAATTATTGTGACAAAAGTACACATATTTGAAACAAACTGAAATGGTTATGAAATCAAATTGTTAAAATTGCTCCAAACAAAAGTCAATCAGTTTTCCTTTAGATGTGTATCGGGCATGTAGAGGAACGAATTGACAAAACACAATAATTTACCCAGTATTATAGATCAGACAGTATTTATTTTTTAATTAAATTATTTATGTAATCTCTCCAGTCTTCACATTTATGCTTTTAACCCCTCTGTAAGAACAGCCTCCATTAAGTAAATGCATTACTGTAAGCATGAGTTTGTTTATCTGGTTGCCATACCAAGCAATTTGCATATGAAAGATTAAAAAAAAAATTTGGTTGTTTTTATTTTTTTTGTCCACAAAATAGTAATTCCCCAAGTAATTAGCGCTATGATAAGTATGATACATTGTATTAGTTGTATTTAGTGTATAAAACTGTATGCATAAGGACAGTGTCCTTAAAGTCACAGGATTGATTTACTTTTGCTTATGATTATATATTTTTTAAAAATAGAAAAGACATAAAACAGGTATGTTTGCACCCAACATATTTTTGTCATCCATCATAGTAGTAATTCATTAGCTAGTAAATACCCTTCTATGAACTGTACAACAAAATAAGCAATAGCCAACTAGCTAAACCACCATAATATGAATTCTATTACACTGCACAGGAACCCGGTTCTTGTTGGTATATGAAGATGGTGATCAGTTTGATGGAGGCCTGGAGTCTGGAGAACATACAGCATGAAATATTGTTTTGCTTTATGGAGGCGACGTCAGTTTTTCCTTCTGTCTCTGGTATTCCAGGGATGTCAGTGTCTGTGCAGTGTGTAAGAAACTATTCAGATCTCCACCCAGCTGTCCAGAATCTGCTTTTCCTCAAAGCATGGAAAAATTCAGCCACTAGAGGGAGACAAAATACAGTTGTCATGTCAATGGCCTGGGAAGCAGAGTTTTGTTGTCTTTGGATATATTTGGAAGAGCATCCTACCATACCTTTCTGATTTTTTACTTAAACCTTTAAAAACTGTTGTGAGTTCCGAGGTTGTTAATCGATGGTATATGGCATCTGTTTGCATCATTTTAAACTAGTTTTTAAATTATCATGTTTAACAGTAGAATTTGTGGTGAAAAACTACATTTCCCATGATGCTGTTCAAAAATTCCACCAATCAGAGAGTCATGATCAGCAAATCGTGCCAAATTAGTTTTTGCAGGAAACAACCTCTAACATGAAGCACCGCAAATTCTGACTTTAAACAATGTTAAATACATAGTTTTCAATCTCACAATCATCATTCGCAATGCTTCATGGGATTGTAGTTTATTCCCTCATTAAAGCCGTTAAGAACACAGTCTTGGACCTTTGTCTTTTTGTCCAATTTTTAAATACTTTTTTGGTTCAATTTTAAGTTTGTGCTGCCGTGATTCACCTCGTAGCTGGTTGGTTTGGTTCATGGCTTATAATACTTTAATGAAGACTTTTTTTTTTAAAATCCCTGTGGGAAAATTTTATGGAAATATATTTCTGCCCACCTTGTTGACAAAAGCCATTTCCACTAGCTCCGCCCACCAATGTCTGGCAAGCATTACAAAAGGCAAGCATTATATAAAAGGCTCAGTGGCGTAGAATGTAAAGGGCATGTTTGTGTCTTTTGACGCGATCAACTCGAGTTCGAATCCACCTTTTTCCGAACTCATTCGTCTCTCTTTTCCCGTTACACATCAGAAAGATATTATTTTCAATAAAAATGAAGGAAATATTTAAAAAAATGGAAGTAAAGTGCCTCATGGGTAATTAATAATAAAGTGTTTATCGGTTAGGGGTCGGTGTAAGTAGGGAGGGCTTTATTGTCCCAATATAATGCGGCATCCATGAAACATGATAATTTACACTCAAAATGTTATTACTCTGCTGTTTTATAATGTATTACAATAGTGAGGAGCAAATATCTGCCATGTTTTGCACTAAGTATTAAAAAAAAAACTTAAAACATAAAAATGCCATATAACTAGATTCTAGATTGTTCTAGAACTCCACTGCATGTCACATGACTAACAGAGACACATACCTCAAAAAAGTTCAGCTCTATTGTGCCAGACTTGTCCTTGTCCAGCATTTTAAATGTTTCTGCAAATGAGAATGTGGATATGTAAATACAGAATATCACATATCAGTCTTTATTCAAATGCGGCTGATTCGGACACTCACTGAACATGCTTTCAAGGCGCACAATACAGCCCACAAAGTTGTCAAAGTCGATGGTGAGATTACTGTCGCTGTAGCGTGCGACCATGATCTGGTGTAGAGGGTTGTTCAGAGAGAAGCCTGTACATACAACAAGAGGGTGATTAAACGATAACAGATTTGTTATTTTTGTGTGAACTGTTCCTTTAAGATCTGACCTGCTTTCCCTATGGCTTCCCTCATCTCCATTGAGCTCATTGTGCCGGACTTGTCCTTGTCGGATTTAGTGAAGACGTCCTGACAGAACACAAACACAGGCGGACTGCAATGTTACAACATTTTATAACAGTCTGCCACCTTCGAAGAAAGATTGTACAAATAAATGATACCAGGATGAAAACAAGCATGAAACATACCAGGTACACCTCAATTTTAGTCCAGAGAATCTTAAATTCAAGGATGCCCAGTTTTCCACTGCCGTCTTTCTGAGACATTAGTAAAGGAAAGAATAGACTAGAATAGTGTAGAAATAAATCATTTAAACAGTCTTTCTAATTATTTTGATAAAGCTGATCCGTTTCAAAAACATCTTGTGCATTGATTCAAAAGGATACATCCAGTAAGTTCACCATGTTGCGGCAAGTGTCCAAACTAAATCCATCAGTTTTAATGTCTTTGCCTTTAAAAAAAAAAAAAAGTTATTATAAATGGTCAATATTTAAAATATGAAATTTATAGGAAACAGGTAATCTATATGTTAAAAACTTATTTATATTTTATTGATGTCTATCAAATATTAAATTATTTACTATATATTTAACGGATTTTACAGTGAAAACATGTTTATTTATTAATATATATTGACTTATTTATTGATAATACCTATAAAATATTAATTAAATTATTTTTTTGTTATTTTACAGATTTAAGCTAAAGTTATTATTTATTTATTATTTATTTATATTTAATGTTATATATAATTTTATTTATTGATTATACTCATAAAATATGAATACAATGTTGTCTTATATATTTTACAGATGTAATATAAAAAGCAAAATGACTTGTAAAAACTTTCAGAGCTTACGTTTAGACATCACTTTGTTCAGGATATTTTGCAGCTCAAATGCTGAGATTTCAGCATCCTTGTGAAAAAAAAAAAAGATTTATAGGTTTATAAATATTAAAATGAGCAAAAATAGTATAATTGAATCATTATCCTGTAATACTCACCGCCCCAGCAAGCTGTCCAAACAGATTCTTGAACCGGCTATCAATATCATCCTCATCCACGTTAATCTAAGAAAAAATAACATTGAAATAATTCACATATGTGTCATAATTCAGTATTTAATTCATATTGAACACATGGAGAAATTTACCTCAGGAACGTTGCACTCGACAGGGTCATCAAGCTCTCTAAAAACCAAACATATTTTCAGTCTTTTTTAAATAGACTTTCATTAGAACCAATCTAATTATTGTGGGCCAGGAACTCACTGGAACTCTGCCTGTTTCTCAGAGAAGATGCGAACACAAAAGTCTCCGTCCTGGTTGGGCTCGAAGGTGGACGGTAGGATGAGATACTCGCCGGGGGGCAGACAGAAACGAGAGCAAACCTCACGCAGGTTGACGAAGGTCTCAGAACGGGCCGCTGAAGCATGTCGCACGAAGAAGTTACGGTCCAGGTGGACGTTCCTCTGCCCGACAAACTACAACAGAATATTGCAACTAGAAATTAGATTATTAGTGTTAATTTCTGTATAAATTATCCCTTTAAGAGCTATGATGAGCTGATGAAAACACTAGTAGATTTTGAGATTATGTAGAAAAAACTGGCGATTTTGTGCTTCAGTATCTGCAGTCCATACCTCATCAGGAACCTGTGGACAATAATAAGAGAGCTATATCAATTTGAATTATTTATCTTTGTGAAATAATCAATTCTTATAACTTCTAATAGTTCTTGCAAGGAACAAGCAGGAAAGTGGATCAGACTACTTCCAGACACAGTGTTAGGCTGCTCACCTCGTAGATGGCGAAACCGATGGTGTGCATGTCCTCTCCAACTTTCCTCATTTTGCGGCGGTTCTTCTGGATCAGACCCACAACGAAGCTGCAGCCCACTTCATTATCAGTCGGGTCGTCGTCCTGCTCCTCCAGCTTGACCAAAAACTGAGGGTTCATCCAGAACGAGTCTGCCAGGAACATAACGAAGGTCAAACATGTGTTTTGTTGTACTTTAAAATACTAAAAGTTTGTTGTGTTTAGTATTTTGCTGTTGTTTTTGTGCAGTATTCTTTTGCCTTGTTTTGCTTTTTTGTTGCATTTATTTACTATTATTTTGCTTTGCTTTTTGTTGTTTTTGTTTAGTATTCTTATGTTTTTGTTTTGTTTAGCATTATTTATTATTTGGTTTTGCTTTTTTATTGTTTTTAGTATTTTTTGCTGTTTTTTAGTATATGTTTGTTTTTTGCTGTTTTTTTGTTTCATTTTGTAGTTATTTTTAGTGTACTTTCGTTTTTGCTGCCATTTTTGTTCGATATTATTTTATTTAGTTTTTTTGCAGTTGTTTTTGTTCAGTTTTATTTTGTTTCTTGCTGTTGATTTTGTTTGGTACTATTTTGTTTTTTTTTGTTTTTAGTATTTTTTTCTGTTTTTGTTTAGTATACAGTTGTTTTTGTTTGTTTTGCTTTTTATTGTTTTTAGTATTCTTTTTTGCTGTTCTTTTGTTTAGTTTTTTTTGCAGTTGTTTTTTTAGTGTACTTTTGTTTTTGCTGTTGTTTTTGATCTGTTGTTTTATTTAGTTTTTTTGTTTAGTATTACTTTGTTTTGTTTTTGCTGGTGTTTGTTTATTATTATTTTGTTGTTTGTGTTTAGTATTGTCATGTTCAGTTTATGTTTTGTTTCCTTGGACTTTCAGTTTGCATGTTCTTGTTTAATTTGTTCCCTTGGTTTTCATGCACTGGTTTATTTACATGGTTGCAGGTTACTTTCACCTATTTCTAGTTCAGTTTATTGTTATGTCTGTGTACTTAATCTAAACAATTTCCTAAGTTAATTGTCTAGTATTGCCTTAGTTAGATGTGCAAAGCTGTTGTATTTATTTTCTCTCTGTATTTTTGTCTTTGAGCATTATTGTTATTTCTCTAAACAAAGTTAAAGCTGCATTTGCATCCACATCTTCTTTTCCTTGCCTTGCCTGCACTGTGACATGTATTCTTTGTTTTATATTCTTGGTCAAATATTTAATATAATATAATGTAATATCATACAGTATAATATATTTATCAGACAGTTGATTCAGTTCATTACTAGGGTAATTCCTGCAGCCTCCAGCAGTTGATCCTCTCCTCCAGTTGCCATCAAACTTGGACAGCGCCCACTTATTAATGCTTTCGTCTGACAGAGCATCAGGGGTCAGATTACAGATCTCCACCCGCGAGTAAAGACGCAGGAAATCAGAGAACGACATCCTGGGATGCAGAGAAACATCTTGTCAATGACCTTAACTAAAATGTAAAAAAAAATCAACAAATATCACATTGGCAGATTACCAGAACTCTCCATCTTCTGCTTTGCAGCTCAGTCTCTCACGGTCGCTGTCACTGATCTGACGCAATTCTGACGACCTATAGACCAATCACATGACATTCAGTGAATTTCCTGGTCATTGTTTAGCTAAACTGTTATATTTGGCTTGAATAAAAAGCTTATTTTGCATATATATGTACTAACACTCAAAAGCTTGTGGTTGATAAGACGTTTTAATGTTTTTGAAAGAAGACTCTTATGCTCACCAAGGCTGCATTTAAATATATATATATATATATATATATATATATATATATATACATATATACATATATATAGTAAAAACAGTCATATTGTGAAATATTGTTACAATTTAAAGCTTTTTATTTTACGAAAACAGCAAAGTTGAATTTTCAGCATCATTACTTCAGTCTTCAGTGTCACATGATCCTTTAGAGATCATTATAATATGCTGATTTACTGCTCAAGTAACATTCCTTACTATTATCAATGTTAAAACCATGATACATTTTTTTCCCAGGATTCTGTGCTGAATGCAGAGTTCAAAAGAACAACATTTATTTGAAACATTATAAATGTTAAGCGTCAATGAGTTACATATACTCAATATCTGTTGATTTTATTGTGGAACGAGGAAGTTAGGTGTATACTGCGTGAGGAGGAGGATGGGCAGCACACAGCCTCTCCTTCCCACACCTGAGGGCATAAGGGCTTAAACAGAGTTCCTATAGCAACTCATAGCAACATGTCTGAATAGGGCTACAGGTGGATGTGGATTACTCTCTGCGAAACCACAGTTGGATTTCAGAAATAGAGCTTTACATGCTTATTAGTTTACAGACATGTAACTTTGTGTGTTTTGAAGCCAACACCGGGTTACCTACCCATCACTCCAGGCTCCGGTCCACTCCACCTGCCCCCAGGGGTTCCTGATCCGGATCAGTTTGGTTAAGTTGCCCCTGTACTCGACCTGTAACATTCAACCATAAATTATATTCCATATGCAAACCAATATAAAGGGATCGTTCACCAAAAAATGGTAGTTCTGTCATCATTTACTCACCCACATGTTGTTATAAACCTGTATGAGTTTCTTTCTTCTGTTGAACACAAAAGATGATGTTCTGAAGAATGTTATTAAACCAAACAATTGATGGTACCCATTGTCTTCTATAGTATGGAAAAAACACTATGGAAGTCAATGGGCACAGTCAACTGTTTGGTTACCAACATTCTTCTTTTTTGTGTTCAACAGAAGACAGAAACTCGTACAGGTTTATAACAACATGAAGGTGAGTAAGTGATAACAGAAGTTTCATTTTTGAATGAAATATCCCTATAAATATAGCCTAAATACTAGTCACCACTAACCTCTTCGGCTCCTGTAACCGAGTAGGCGTGTCCTTTCACCAGTTTCTGACTAGTAATGGCCTCTGAATCAGCCGAGTCTGTGATCTAAACCAAACCGAAACAAAACGAACATTATTAACGAATTCACAACAGAACTGGTTTTGCATGACTATCAATTCCAGTTCACTGACGATTACACAACAGATCCAGTTACACACTCTAAGTAATTACAAGGTTGCGCAACTGAACACATACAAAAATATGAAACTTCTCACATCTATCGAGCAGCCTAGCAGCGAGCCCCAGCTCAAAGCCTTTTGGATGGTTTTGAAGAGGTTTGGACCTGCTTTTGCCAGTTCATGGACCTCAGCGATGCCTCCAGTGAAATCCTCAAAGCCCTCAGTGGTGGAGCCACCAGACAGAGCTTCATAGCAGCCATTCAGCCTGAGGAAAAGATTTTCATTATTATTTCTGAGGAAGTCTAGTTCACATGCTAAATGAGTTTGAATCTACTGACTACTCACTTTGCATAGGCCTTCTCCAGCAGGGCGCTCCAGAACTCAGAGCACTCGGCGGAGTGGACAAACAGCAGCTCTTTGTTCCTAGTAGGCAGACGGTCGTCAATGACCACATCCACCCATTCACCGAACTGCCAGAACTGAAGAGACAATAGACATATGTAAACGTTAATGGAACATTTGACAAACATTTTCATGGAATAAATTCATGTAGATTTATAACAGCACGGCTGTTTCTGAATGTATGACAACTAGTGCTGTCAAACAATTAATCGCAATTAATCACATCCAAAATAAAAGTTTTTGTTTACATTATATATGTATGTGTTTTATATATAAGCCAAAAACTCATCACCAAACACCAATGACTTGTACATACACTATATAGACAAAAGTATTGGGACACCCCCTTCTTTAGAACAGAAAAATGCACTTCCAAATATGTGGCAACAACGATGGGAACATAATTCATGTATTTAAAAATTGTATTTCCATCTCTGTTGCAACAGTTTTGGAAGTGTCTAAAATGACTGTACCCATATGTACAAGTCATTGGTGTTTGGTGATGAGTTTTTGGCTCAAGGTCTTCATTTACAGTCACACCAGAGGTGTTAAACTGGTTTTATGCAGACCAGTCAAGTTCTTCCACACTGACTGAATCAGTCATCATCACAGAGGCATTGTCATGTTAGAATAGAAAAGGGTCCTGTCCAAACTGTTGCTATAATATTAGAAGCACACAATTTCCTAGAATATCATTATATGCTTTAACATTAAGATTTGTACTCATAGAAATTACTAAAGTAGTCAAACCTGTTCATTAGAAGGGGGCGACCCAATACTTTTGGCAATATAGTGTATATTATGTAAACAAAAAGTTTTATTATGGATGCGATTAATTGCGATTAATCGTTTGAGAGCACTAATGGTAACAAATGTCATTGTAGCTTAATAATGAGACACATCCTTAAACAATGATGAAAATAATTGTGACTTTTACATGAGACAACAACTTTGCATAAATAACAATATAATACCGCAACTAACTACATAAATGAAATCAATATTTAAATAAATATTATAATTATAAATATTATTATTATTTTAAATTGTATATAGGGTAACAAATTGCATTTTAAGAGAGAAATGTGTCGCTTTCTAATGAAACCTGACTTGGTCTGAAGACAACAATAGCAATACTAAAACTGCTGAATATCAAATTATCAAATTCTGTTCAGAATATCAATTAGCAGACACTTCTGTATTAGTAGAGACTATAAAACAGCAGTATTATTCATAGTATTTTTGGTTTGTTGGCTTTTATATGAACAAGAGACTATTAACCTGGAAATGAAATATTCCAGCGTAGTCACCGTCAAAAGTCTGTCCAGACGGGACCACACGGGCGAACACGTCCTGGTTGAGGGTAAGAGACGCGATGGCAGCTAGAAGCCAACAGTCACCTGGAAAACCAGCAGGATGATGTTATATCAAATTGATTTCACTAAAACTGCGACTCACTATTGCAAACGGACAGTAACAGTATTTTCATTTAACATTTTATTCGATTTTACAGCTCATTCTGCAAACACTTAAAACAATGACACACTACAATATTGCTGGTAAAACGTAAATTCCTGTTGACATAACCCTTAAAAGATGTTCTGGCATGTTTCAGGACAACACCTCTCCTATTATTCCTGCTCACACACATTTTGCAAACTCATTTGCATCACATAAATTTCCTTTATCAGCAGTAAAGTCAGTGGCATTGTTTGATCAGGACTCGTATCAAATTTTTCAGCAAATTATTTTCAGCTACAGTGGAAAACTGCAGTCACCTGACTCCTAGGGCATGTTTGCATGTTGCATATCCAAGACAGGATAAAAGGACACCAGTGTTTGTGTTGTATGGAGTTGAACAGGTTTAACAGGGTGTGTATGTGTGAGTTTGGGAGTTAGAGTTGTTATGTAGACAAAAGAGTTTTGCTTTTCCCATATTGTACAACAGGAATTCCCTTCCATGCCGCTGATTACTCACCCTTTAGGTTTGGACCAACATTTTGGGTGAACTGTTCTTTTAAGAACATACAGTATGTATTATTAATAAAGTTCACAGATATGAAAAAAATGGCTGTTCAATCATTGATGAAATATGAATCAGAATGAATGAGTTTGCTCAAACAGGGTGTTTCCCTGTACAATTCTAATGATTTTCAATGTCTTCCATCTGCCATCCAAAGAAATTTCCTCAACCAGAAAAACTGCTTTTGTGGTTCAGTGTTTCATTGGCTTCTGCTGGTTATACTATATGGGACAGTTCTTTACGATCTTTTGTTATCATCATTTCTAAAGTTTCATTGTACACTTGCTGCACAATGGGCAAATATATTACAGACTTACCCAAAGCACCCT
This sequence comes from Schizothorax lantsangensis, assembly GCA_027422415.1. NCBI lineage: Eukaryota > Metazoa > Chordata > Actinopteri > Cypriniformes > Cyprinidae > Schizothorax > Schizothorax lantsangensis. The sequence continues at coordinate 24,762,324 of CM049843.1, read as the reverse complement.
GGCAGATGTCAGTTCTGGACGCTCCTCCACTGATGAACGTTGGGTTGGATGTCAGTTGCTGGATGACAAAAACAGGCATTCCAAAAACATGAATCACTGGTTTACCTTAACAAGAGATGAGTTCATTGCTGAATGAAAATGATTAAACAAATAGCTCTTTATAGGATACTAAAGAGAGCTAACTAACAGGGTTGCAAATTTAGCTTAAATAACATTTAATTCAGTAGGAACTTTTGAGGTTGTTTTGTTGGTTTGTGGTTTCATTAATAAATTAATTTTATCATAAATTAAAGAAAATATTTGCTTGATTTTTTTTAATTACAGTTACATGAGTAACAGGGTTGAATGGCTGAGCAGTCAACACTGAAATTTGTGCAAAAATTGACAATGGAAATGAAGTTATTTTGTCTTCCTGCCATGGGAATGGTCCAAGTTATGTTTCTTCTTGGGGTTACAATTTTAAGTTATGGGGAAATCATGCAGTAACAGGGTTGCAAAATTAGTTTAAATAACACATAACTCAGTAGGAGCTAGAGATTTTGTGGTTATTTTGTTGGTTTGTATTTATTGATTAACCTTTTTTACCATATAGGGTATATTACAAAAAATATTTGCTTAATTATTGTAATTACAATAACCTGAGTAACAGGGCTGAGTGGTTGAGCAATCAACACTGAAATCTGTAAAAACTAACAATGAAAAACGGTCCAAATGATATTTCATCATTAGGGAAAATAATATAGAAACAGGGTTGCAAAATGAATGCCAGAACGTTAAATACTATAGGTTTAACCTGTGTAATCTTCAGATAATTTTACTTGTTATGCAAATTAAGCAGACAGAGACTAATTTAGTCTTTCAGTTCAAAACATAATGCTTTATTAAATACAGTCATTAAAATATTGTAGAGTATATAGTTACATTTTAATACATTAAAACTTTAAAATGTTCTTCTAATAATCATTATTATTTCATATTTATTTAATACATATTAAATATTTTAAAATAATTAAATAATACATGTTTAGCAGTACTATAAATTTTACTTATATACATTTTATTAAGTAACAGGGTTGAATAGTTATGCAGTCACCACTGAAATTTGTGTACAAACTGACAATAAATAATTCACCTTGGGTGTTACAATTTTGAGGACTGTTACATTTTCTGTAATGGGGGAATATCATGTGGTAACAGGGTTGAAAAATGTAGGACACAGCTAAATATTAGCTTATTCAATCGTATTATTTCAATTATTAATTAATTTTTACTTGTTAAAAATAAAAGAGGCTGTGAGTCAAACTGACACCATTCTTGAATACAACAATAACCATCCATCATACTAGCAGTGAGGATCATATTCACTTTAATTGACTCTAAAAGGTTTTCTGGTAAGTAGTAATGCATTATGTGGATCACAAAGCATAAGCATGCAACATTTAATGTGCTAATTCTTTTAGGGGAGTATTTTTCCATGACTTCCTGGTCTGTTTGGCTCTGAAGCGGTTAGTCAAGTTCAGACTAACATGCAATGGCTTTGCATGGTCATTATAGAGTAGACTTTTTTGTTCTTTCCTTGCTGCCGGGATGGTGTTAGAAAACACATGTATTAAAACACTGATGTGGATATATTTATCTGTAGTACAGTGATATGATGATGACCTAAAACTATGGACAAGTGCAGCTTCCTGATCACAGTGCCTCAAAAAACAAGTGATGGCAAACACACCCAGATACAGGAAGCTTCAGACTCATAGTCAGTTATAATTACCAAACACAGAACAACAAGACAAGATGCTCAAGGCGTGATGGCCTAGAGCAAACAAGTCGAAGTCAAGATTTGAACCTGGTTTGAGAAGAATGTGTTTTGCATTATAATGACGGGTGTGAACACTTCAACCATGCAAAAGGGGTAAATGTCAGCGCAATAAATGCCAAAGAAATATGAAATCAAATCAATGGATAGGCTACTATAGGTTTAACCAGTGTAGTACCAGATATTATTTTATGTTATGCAAATTCAGCAAATTAAAAGTAATATATATTTTTAAATAAAACATTTTTAAGTAGGCTATATAATTAAAGTATAATAAATAATATATTTTAAATATGCATTTAATATTCATGCATGTATTATTTTACACATTTCAGTATAATTATAGGATATATGTTGCAGTTTTTTTTTGTTAAATATTATTTATTAAATGACTGTGTTACACCCACCTTTGGTCTCAGCCACTCAAGCCCGCGCACTTTAGAGGAGTTTGGTCCCAGTTCCTTGAACCCGAGCGCAGATATACTGGCTTCAAACGTGTCATCCTGAAACAGGCGTCCGCTCTCCAGACACTCGCGCTTGAGCGCTTCATAGTCCTGGTTGAGGAATTTAACCGCTTGAGCGTTGGTACCGACGCCCGCTGCCCGCGCCCGGTTCTGCTGGAGCTTCGCTGCGATTCCTGACATCTCTGCGACTCCGTCACAACAAACAGTGAAAGCACACCTCAGATGACAACGCGTTAAATGGAGTGGGCGTGGCCAGGGGCGTTACTAGCCTTCTGTCAGTATAGTGCATATTCACCTATAGCATGATGAGTTATAGCCTATATCTAATTGACAGCATATGCTGTTCAAAAGCAATGTATATACATAGGCACTTTATGTCTGTCCGCCTAGACCTGAACATACCTCAGTCGGCTCTATCTGTTTCTCTGCATTAAAGACTAACAACTATAAAATTAGATCCTTGTTTTTAAAAGAGAACATTTCACTTCTGTTATATTCTACTGTAAAGGTATATTTAATAGTGTAAATTGGTCTCAAGTTTGGTCATTACCTCAAAAATTCCTCCTTACAAAAAAAAAAAGAAAAAAAAAAGGTTGAGGAAATCTCATATAAATAAATTCATAGAGTTTATCCTACAAAATAATAAAAAATTGATATTGATTTAAAATGCTATTTTTGTGAATGCTCCACTGAAACAATTTCTCATTTGTTTTGGTCCTGCCAATATACCCAGCATTTCTGGAATAATGTGAAGGTTTTCATTGCTGAAAAAACATTTCCTTATCTTATAGGCCTAAACATGTGATTTTGGGTTATTATATCAAGGATCGCTCTTTAAAGGATGTTGGCTTTATTATAAATTTTATTTTATTTATTATTTTATGTAAATTTCATATTCATAAATGCAAGTTTACAAAAGGCAAACCTCTTTTTATAGTGCTTGAAAAAGAGATTAAAATGTATGTAGATGTGATGTCAAAATATAAAAATTCAGCTCCTCCTTTAACATTTTCACAGAAAATATACAACATAAAAGTATATTTTCTGTATTAAAATTGCATTGTAATATCCTATGGAAATGTAAATATGTAGGCCTATAATATATATTTGTCTGTAAGATGCTTATGTACCCTCTCTCATTTTTTCTTCTATATTTCCTTGTTCCTTCTTGTTGAGGCATGTGAAATGAAAACAAATAGCTTTCAGTTAGCTAGGCCTATTTATTTTAAGATACCATCTAAGATGTGGGCTCTTTGTAAATTTAGACTAATAGACATATTGTTCTTGTTGAAATGGAAAAAAACAAACAAACCTGCACCTCACACATTTAGACAGATTTACACTCTAAAGACTAATTGACAAGACTAAAATCTTCAGCAATAAACTTTCAAAATGCTGGTGGCAATAATAATATTATCCTAAGCTGGTTGGCTGGTCTTAGCTGGTTTAAGCTGGAAGTAGCTGGTTTTAGCTGGTCTCCCAGCCTGGCCAGGGTGGTCAAGCTGGATTTAGCTGGTTGTTCCAGCTGGTCTCCCAGCCTGACCAGCTAAGGAAGTGGCCAAAACCCCTGCTGACCAGCTATGACCAGCTAAAACCAGCCGACCAGCTTAGGCTGGTTTTAGCTGGGGGTTTTTTTCAGCAGAATGCCAAATGTAGCCTACTATGTTTTATAAACTATCCTATTTACTGAGAAACTGCTCCAAACGATTCAATGTGAGTTTGAAATATTCAGTCGCGAATCAATAGTTTAATCCATTTAAAAACTGTTAATTGAAATGAACCGACTAAAATTAGTGATTCATCAACGAATCTCGCATCTCTAGTTACATGATTCGTGACATGATTGTGGAAATACTGATAGTTGAAAATGACTCTCAGGTCAGTATGGTAATCTCAGACTTGATGGAAGTCTGTGTAAAATCGGCGAGTATTGCCTAGTTTCAGCCCCATAATATATAGCTACTGGACATCATATCAACTTTAGTTTTTAAGAGCATTTGTGGCCATTTTGAACTTTAATGTGCAAGGCTTCCGGTCTTAGCCATTTCCAATTATTTTAGCTGTACAAACAGTCTGTTACACTGCTGGATGTTGCAAACTGGTATTTGGCGCATATTATTTTATTATTGTAATCATAAACACAGTTTGTAGTGCTTTATTATTCTTTTAGTTATTGAGCAGTTAATGAATCGGAAGTCTCTCACATAAAAAATAGTCATGAGGTATCTGTGAATTTAAGTGACAAATGGTTTTATTTTCAGCAGATGAGCACCATAAACAAACTGCAATCTGTAAGCAATTCCAAGTTTAGATAATACCCGTCTTTGGTTGATTTTACTCTTTGGTATTCCAGGTCTGCTGCATGCTCTTCAGTTTATTTGGAGGAAATGAATGGACTAATTCTGGTGCAATCTGGTGCAAGGTAAGTGGATTTTCAACTAAGGGCCAAGCAAAGCCACTGCAAAACACAAAACAACACATTTGTAAATGGAAATGCTGAATTGAAAAGATACAAACATTGTAATCCACGTTCACACTTGTATGTCACCTGCAGGATATCCAGCTCGATTTTCCCAGTGCTCTTCTTATCGAATGTTTTAAATATTTCTGTGAAGAGCACAGATGAAAATGTTACAGTGAACCAGCATTAACAAATGTTTGTAATTCCTATTCATAGCTATTTATTTCAGATAATTTCAAACATTGAACTGGATAATCTCCAGCAAAACTTACTGAAGAGCATTTCCAAGCGAATCTGGCAGCCAACGAAGCAATCAAAGTCAATGGCATACTGCTGATTGGCATAACGTGAGATTATCACCTCAAGTACCTCATTGTTCAGCTGGAACCCTGTGGAGAAAAGCAAATACAACCATTAATGCACAAGAAATGAATGACTATGTTGTCCTCAATGGTCTGACTAACCATAGATTAATTACCTGCTTCTTTCACGGCATCTCTCATCTCATGGGAACTCATAGTGCCTGAGTTGTCTGTATCATGCTTCTTAAAAACCTCCTGGTGAGGTATGATATAAAATCCACATTAAGTATTTAAAATCACTAAATACAATTAATAATTTATCTGAAATTTAGAGCCCACAAAGTTGTTGCTCTGTAGTAAGGATGCACAATAGATCTGTACTTTATCGTGATCAGCTAATATACTGATTTTTCATCTTTAATTTATATAATTTATCTAAAATATATATTATACCATATATTTCTGGATCTTTATCCACAGTATATGAAACTCCACAAGGCCGAGTTTGCCACTGCCATCTTTCTGGACCAAGGTCAAGGGTTATAGTAGGGTTATCATAATTAATTTGATTGCTGTGTTTGTACAATGAACGGACTCTGTTGAGAACATTATTCACAATTAAAGGGGTCATGAACTGAGAAATCAAAATTCTCTTTATCTTTTGACTTATAAAGGTCATTGTACTATAAACACATCCTGTAAGTTTCAGAACTCAAAACTTTCTCGTTAGCCTATATTGCCTAACAACTTATATTGAAGGCAGTCTGCCAAAACAACAGCTTGTGGAATGTGCCACTCTATGATGTAATAGTGAGGCTAAACACCGCCTCCACAGAGGAAGATCAATGCCTACTTCTACATCACTGCCTGTTTAGCCCCGCCCAACGATATTAAGTAACGACATTAAGTAAATAACGAGAGAGGCAAACGCAGGTCTATGCAGAAACCTAACAATAAAGACGGCTCCGAAGACAAGAAGACGCTGTGCCAAGTTGTGGAAAAACACAGTCCTTGCATTGTCTTCTGGCTAATCCCAACATTAGGAAAGAGTGGATGAACTTGGTCCTATGTTCACTTAATTTCACCGTGGATTCATTTACAAACAAGGCTTAATTTGATGCAGGATTTTCAGAAAAGTTGAAACTAAAAGACAATGCTGTGCCAACTATATTGGATCCAACAGTAATGTCGCACCACATAAGTGTGAGTAAGTGTTTTTATTACGTGATCACTATTGCTTTGTCTGTTAAACGGATCATTTGACATGTACTGAGTATTTATGCGTTTTTAACCTAAATCACAGCAGTGTCTATCTTTGAAGGATGTAGGCTGTCAAAAGTTGCTTTCACGCCATGTCGTACTTGGAGCTTTCACGTGCTCCAAAACTCGTAATGACAACATGTAAGCTCGGAATGTTCTTAGAGTTACGACTTTGACCAGGCGCTACCTTTGAGGCTAATTTACACTAGTGTGTTTTCGTTTTAAAACTAAATAACTTTTGCTACTGTTACATCTGTTGTTTACACTACTCCGGCATTTTCGACCCTCGAGACTTTTGAAAATACTGCAGACCCCGTTTTAGATTGAAAACTCCGGGGTTGCGTTTCAGTGTAAACAGACCAAAACGGAACTTACTTACTTACTTACTGCCCGTCACCCCTATCAGGGTATGGGCCGTCAACAACAGATCTGCAGAGTCCTCTGTCCTGGGCCATTCTCTCCAGCTGTTGCCAGGTATAACCCATCTTTATGGTGTCATCTTCAAGGTCACGCCACCAGGTTTTTCTTGGACGGCCTCTCTTCCGCTTTCCCTGAGGGTTCCACCTCAGTGCCTGCCTGGTGATTTGTGTTGGCGGTCCGCGAAAGGTATGCCCTATACAGCCCCATCTCCTCTTCCTGATTTCTTCCTTAGCAGAAAGTTGGCAGGTTCTCTCCCAAAGGTTGGCGTTACTGATGGTGTCAGGCCAGCGGACCTGGAGGATCCTTCTGAGGCAGCTGTTGATGAAGGTCTGGATTTTCCTGAGGGTGGTCTTTGTCATCCTCCAGGTCTCTGCTCCATACAGTAAGACTGTTTTCACGTTGGAATTGAACAGTTGGATCTTGGTTGTCATGGACAACTCCCTAGAGGCCCAGATGTTCTTGAGCTGTATGAAGCCCGCTCTTACTTTGCCAATCCTTGCCTTAACGTCTGCGTCTGTGCCGCCCTGTTGGTCTATGATGCTACCCAGGTAGGTGAAGGACTGTGCTTCATCAGGGTGATGGCCTTCCTGATCTCTTCCCTAGTCGGCTTCTCGCAATTGACCGGGAGATCCACATTTGCTGGTTCGATGTCTGGGGGATTTGGAGGTGCTGGCCTGTTCAGGAGTTCCTCAAAATGTTCAGCCCATCTTTCCATCTGCTGGTCTAAGCTGTTGATGGTGTTGCCCTGCTTGTCTCAAACGGGTCTTTCTGGCTTGCTGAACTTCCCGGAGAGTCGCTTGGTGAAGTCTGTCCATGTATTCTTTCTTGTCCTTCCTAATTCTCCTCTTCATTACTCTGTAAGCTTCTGCATATTCTTCTTGAGCCTTGGCCTTTGCTACTCTAGTCCTGCTGTTGTTGACTATTTTGGTCAGGGACTCTACTGTGATCCACTCCTTCTGTTGGTGTTTCTTTAGCCCCACTACTTCTTGGCATGTTGATCTTAGTGTCTCTTTCACTTTCTGCTACCTGTTGAGCACATTATCTTCCTCTTCAAAAAGGTGCTGAAGCATTTAAAATTTATTTTCCAGCGCCAGACCAAACTGTTCTCTCGTCTTGGGGTCTTTCAGAAGGCTGACGTTATACTTCACTCTTCTGTCTGATGCGTCGTCTGGTTTCTCTTCAGCTTCACATGCCACATCTGCCCCTCTTCTCACTCTGACGTCTTGCAGGGATCTTCTGAATTTCTTGTTAATGCAGACGTGGTCGATCTGATTCTCTGTCATGCTGTCTGGCGATATCTATGTACTCTTGTGGATCCGCTTGTGGGGGAAGATGTTGCCTCCAATGACTAGGTTGTTGAATGCACACAGCTCCACAAATCTCTCTCCATTTTCATTCATCACTCCCAGGGCATGGGTGCCCATGACCTGTTCGTATCCAGTGTTGTCTGACCCAATCTTGGCATTGATATCTCCCATGAGGATGGTGACATCCTTGTCTGTATGGGTCTCAAGGATCTTCTGCAGTCTATTGTAGAACTGATCTTTATCCACCTCTTCACTGTCGTTCGTTGGAGCGTAGCACTGAACAATGTTCATCTTGATCCTCTTCCTCTTGGTATGGAAAGATGCTGTGATGATCCTGGGGTCATGCACCTCCCATCCAATCAGAGCCCTGTTTGGACAACATGAAGCCTACTCTTGTGTGTGGGGTGTGTCACTCTCTTCATGCCCTGAGTACAGCAACAGCTCTCCTGTCATTAGTCGTCTCTGTCCAGCTTGGTTCCACCGTGCTTCGCTGATGCCTAACAAGGTCAGGTTGTTGTTCTTCATCTCGGCTGCTACCTGCGCCGTCTTTCCTGACTCGTACATGGTCCTGACATTCCATGTGCCAATGTTTATTCTCCTGAAGGAGAGAAGGGTAGTCGGCTTTGTGGCTTCCTTCCGGCTTTCACCACACAGCCTCATTCGTGAAGAAGATCCTTCCTCTCTCAGGGCAAAGTTTTCAGTTTTATCTGTAATTGATGTTTCTGTAGCAAATTATTTTTTTACGGGGTGGGGGTGCTAACCCCACGCCCAACCTTTCTCCTTTATCCTGACTTAGGACAGGCAGGTCATCGATCCCTACGGACCTCCCTGGTGGAGTTACCAAAACGGAAGGTGTGTCCCAAATCGCGTACTTATGCACTATTCTATGACGTTTTGTAGTAGAAATAATGCGAGTAGTGCTTTCACACTGAAAAAAAATAAAATAAAAATAAAATAAATAAAAGTGCACTTTAAATATCCGGATGATGCACTTAAATGACTGACAAAATGAAGTGTGGAATGTTGAACACTTCATGCACTCAACTGTCAGAGCTTTAATTACGTCGCGAAGGGGGCGAGGCTATCAGACTCCGATTATTAATGACAAAGTAACCTTATAAAAATTAATACACTACATGGTTGAGTACGATGGCATGGCTGCCCACATTCTCTCTGCGTATCCTTGACGACCGTGTAAACAATAACATCATGCTCATTGTTGTACCCATAGATATGTGTAGATTCCCCATTCAACTGCTCCAAGCATGTAGACACATCCGCCATCTAAATAATAGGGAATCTATGGTTGTACATTCAAGAATGGTCATGTGACATGCGTTTTCAGTTGTGTAGTGTGGACGGAGATCATTTCTGAAACACAGTGAAAATGCCAGTGTAGACGAGGATCGTTTTCGTTTTAAAACATCGTTTTACACACTAGTGTAAACAGGGCCTGAGTCCGAGAACATGGGAAACTCTGAGTAGAATGTCACGAGTTGTCATTTTGGAATTACAGTAATTACGACATGGCGCGAAGGCAGCAAAACATACACAACTTAGCCAATCATAGCAGTAGGCATTTACTTCCAAGTCTGCAATCCTGGACACCTATTCAAACGGAGTGTTTAGATGAGGGAGGTCAAAACAGGACAGAAAATAGCCTATTACTTCTAAATTATGTTTTTTGATGTAAAAATTTGGATAACATTATAAGTGGACCTCATGGAACAGTACAACATAATAAAAAAGGCACTTCATGACCCCTTTAAAACATTCAGATAATCCGTGTTTAAAAAGCATACAAAAGATACAAAAAATAAATGGTAATCAAGCTAAGAGAACTGTGAACAAGTGAATATGTTGTTGAATTATTAAAAATATTAACTTGAACTGTCAAGGGGGCAAAGGGGTTTGGCTGACAAAAAATCTCTGCATTAATCCATGTAGTATCCATTCATATGATCCAGTGAGGTAAGGATACATCTAGCAGGCTCATAATGTGGCGACAGGTTTCTATACTAAATCCATCTGTCTTCACATCAGTTCCTGTGTTAAAATGACATTTTGAAAATGACCAGTAAAGAATGTTAAACAATTTCAAGGTAATTTCAAATCAAATTCAGATATACATTTAAATAAATGTGAATAAAACCGGAAAAGTTTATTTTCCTACGTTTCGAGGTAACACTGTCCAGAATCTGCTGTAGTTCAAACACAGACACCTCCGAGTCCTGCGGATTGAAGACAAGATCAGGCATACTAGAAAAAAAAATTATATCGACCCAAAACTGAAAATGACCAGCCATGTGACTTACATTTCCAGCAATCTGATTGAAAAGGTGTTTGAAATGTGGGTCCACATCACTCTCAGATATGTATTGCTGGGAAATAAAAAAATATTTAAATTCATTAAAGAAAAGTTATTTTTAATTTTATATAGAGTATATCTGAATTTATAGAAATGTCTTTCTGATAAATCATAATACACGCTATGTTTATAAATAATAAATTCACCTTTTTCACATCTGCACTGATATCCGTATCCATCGGGCTGAGATGAGAGTCAGAAACATCCATCATGCATTTGGGTGCAAATAGAAAAATGCTTAGGGTACAGTAATGACTTATTGGTCTGACAATCAGATAGAAACCAAATGTCCACTCAAGGCAAAACAGAACCTATGCAACATCAACATCACCACCATGTGGTCTAAAATAAAAACTATATGAAATATATATCCTGATATGTACAAAAATCACTTGTGACAAACCTGGCAGCAGCCTCTTTCTCTGTGAACACACGCAGTATGAAGCCCCCCTTGCGATGCGGCTCGAAAGTGGAGGGGATGATGACGTATTCACCCGGAGGCAGTTTGAAGCGCTCGCTCACCTCTCGCAGGTTGATGAAGGTGTTGCTCCCTGCAATGGACTGCTGACGCAGCAGTACATCAGGACCGAGGTGAATGTTATTGCGACCCATGATCTGCAACACAAACACAGATGGATGAAATGGCATCTAAAAACTTGTAAAGGTTGTTTCATTTAAATGTATTATGTAATGCCCCAATGCGACATGATAGAAAAAAAATGGGTGGAAAAATGACATTTTAATGCTTTAGTGTTCACGTGCCAAAGTTCTCTAACAAAAGGATTGCTTTCCTTTAAAAAACTTTTCATTTTTGCTCCCATCTCATATTATTTCCATCACAAAAGCTTTGCCAATGAATGCAAAGTTGCTTAGGGGAACACAAAAAGCATTGAAATATATTTTTTCTTCCTTTTTAACCATCATCATGTCTCTTTAGAGTCTCTGTAGTATTATAAAAATTGAAGAACAACTGGTTACGTTTGTGGTGCCCAGTTACTCTTATGCACAAACATCTTGAGTTAATACACACCTCATCTGGAACCTGAAAAACATCAAAGAATATTGTATAATTCAGTGTTCAAAGTCATACAATTCACCACAAAAATATTCTGTTATTTAGTGGTAATGTTGATGGTTATGTCATTGGAAAAGAGTGTTAAATAAAGTGCAACAGTTGCGTTCTGGAAGTAAAATCACATTATTTTAACATTTGAAAACAGACCTACCATGAGCTTAGAGGCAATTAATCGATATTTCAACTTTATTTAAGGAAAAAAAATCTTTCCAAACGCCAGGTGAAGAACTACACTACCCATGAATTGCTTCAAATTAAAGTTTGAAATGTTGTGATTCATCTTGGAGCAGGTTGGTTTAGTTCAGGACTCTTTGAAGAAATTGGAGAAAATGAATGGGAAAAAACACCTCTGGAACTAAGACGATGTGATTGTGATTGTGATTGTAAAGTTGGTGGTTCTGTTGGTTGTGGTGTTGATGGTAATGTTGTCTGTGATATTAATAGTTACCTTATAGATAGCGAAGCCAATGGTGTTCAGGTCCCGTCCAAAGCGCTTGTCTTTACGACCATCTTTCTGCATCAGACCCACTAGGATCGTGCAGCCATCCTCTCCATCATGAGGATCATCATCTTCTTCCTCCAACTTGATCACATACTGAGGGTTTGAGCAGAATGTAGCTGGAGAGAAGGAACGAAACGGTCAAACCATGGATCAAAAACAGCTTAAACAAACCTAGTTTCAAGCACATTGTGGTTGATTTAATTTACCTGGGCTGTTCCTGCAGCCCCCTGCAGTGGATCCCACCCTCCAGTTGCCTTCAAACTGGTTGTAGTTCCAGCGGCTCGCATCTTCGCTTGAAAGAGTGTCTGGAGTCAGATTACAGATCTCCAGCTTTGAGAACTGCTGTATGAAGTCCGAATACGCCATCCTGACAGGACGAGGAAGTTTGGTCAATATTCGTCAACATATTTGTTACGTTTTTGAGGGTTAAAAGCTCAAGTTTTCTTACCAGAACTCTCCATCTTCACCTGAATAAACTAATTTAGCTTTTTCCTCCGGTTGGATGCTGTTCCACTCTTTGGAACTGAAAAATATATTGGAAATATTTTACAGGACTCTCAAGACCGATGTTGAAGGAGTAAGATCTGTTTAGGGAAACTCACTTGTCACTCCAAGGGCCCGTCCACTCCACCTGACCCCACGGGTTCCTGATACGCACCAGTTGAACCGGATGGCCGTAGGAATGAACCTGTAAGTAAGATGACAGCCATTAGGACTCCTTTGAGTTTTTCCTATCAAATCCATATTTCAATGTCAGTGCCAGTTTCTGACCTCCTCTGTGCCCGTGACGGAGTAGGCATGACCCTTCACCAGCTTCAGACTCGTCACCGCCTCTGACTCATATGAACTGGTAATCTGCTCAATGATTATGCAAAAAATTTAGCTTTGCATCACAGAAATAAATTATATTTTAAAACAGTTTTATTACATCAGAAAACAGTTATTTTAAATAGTAATGTTTCACAATATTAGGTCTATGGTTTTTACTATATTTTTGATCAAATAAATCCAGCTTTGGTGAACATGAGAGACTTCTTTCTGACCCAAAATATTTAAACAGTGTGTAGGGCTGGGTGGTATGACGGTATATTTTCGTTACCATGGTACAAGTGTGTATCATTAGAGATATTGCTTTATCGTTTATTTCGCGGTATGCAAATATATCGCATGGCACACTTACAAATTATATACACCTGACCTAGGAGTGAAAAAGAAACAAGCATGAATGAGAAAATACAGAGTGGGACAAGCTTTATGTTAAATAGAGTTCCATTTCAAGTTAGTCTCTCAACATTGCGTAAAACGCTAGAGGAAATCCCTTTCTTAAAACCTCCCTGAAGCCTTATTAAATCACGCTATTGCGCTGCAATAGCCAATGTCATTTTGAGTGCTTGCCTGGTTGGTGGGCTCAGCCGCTTTAAAGTCAGTGCCGAGTGCCATATTACCTCAGAATATTTCTCGTTCACATAGCTATGAAGCCTGCTAATGCCCGCAGTTGAAGGCACACTCTCCAGTGGACAGTGCCTGGAACCCACTCCACGAGGAGTTTGGCATCGTCATGGGCCTGGTCTAAAGGTCCATGTATGTCTATACAGACACATTTACAAAACACATTTATTAGGTTTTATAATGTGGAGATTCCCTCTTACGTACTGCATGCTGTGTCTGCATTTACTGCATTGGATGACTGAGGTGCTTAGAGCACAGTTTCCTGTTTTTACACTTTGTTCAATAATCTTCAAGGGCTCCAGCTGTTAGCTTGCTACTCTACTGTTACTACTGTGTGTTTCTGTTTACCTCACTTTGCAATGTTACAATGGATGTGTAATATACAGTATATGTCCTGCTATAGGGCCGGGTTTATGTGGCATGCACCAATTCATTGTTGCGTCCTCATTTACAAAACATTTATTTGTCCCGCATATATAAGCTGGTCAAAATACTGTATGCACCAAATCACTTGTTGCTTCATTATGACCACCCCATATACACATTAGTCCAGTGCTGCTCGACTGTGTGCTAGGTGATGCTGAAGGTGCCGGCGCTATCTTTGCAACTTTCCAGGTGCATGTCTGGGTGTTTCAACTAGGTCCAGTACCAGACTGTGTGCACCACGCTGTATTAACCTGGCTGGATTGAGGAATGCCACTTTTTTAACACGGCAGGGATTTTAAGCGTTCCCCTAGCATTTTACGCAATGTCAAGAGACCGACTTGAAAGGAAATGTCAATAGTTACTTAGACGATACGTTATTAAACTCAATAAGCAGTGAAAAACGCAATGCTGTGACACCTCAGAATTCAGTTTTCTTTCTTGTCTTATTGTGCTTAAATGGTCAAATACACACACAATTATGTCTAGATGCTTGTTATATGGAGTATTCACGTAAACACAGTCGTAAATATAAACAGTTGGGTGAAAACTGGATGTGTTTCGCTATATTGGATCTGTGCAGTCTGTCTTAAAGGGAAAGCAGCCTAATTTACCTGCAGCTGTCTGTCATTAATGTTAATATTAAAAAAAACAAAAGATGCTCTTTAATAGGAATCAATTCATATTTGATTCATACAGTGAAGACTAAACAGTGTTTTAGGTATACACTTGATTATTAAATTTCTGTAGTATTACTTACTAGATGTTAAATAAACCTACTGTAGCTGAAAAACAAGTTTATTTAACTTGTATTTTTGTTCTGTTGTGTTTGTGATTTGTTTCATTGTTCTTATTTTTAATTAAAAAAGTAAAAATAGCTATATCAAGATATATTGTTATAGTGAAATAACATTTCTCATACTGTGAAATAAGATTTTGGTCATATCGCCCACCTCTAGTAGTGTGTGTGTGTGTGCGTATATACTGTATATTGGACAATATAGTGGTTATCAGCTTCAAAATAAAAATAATTATTATTAGCCAACATGTTTATATCAGTGCATCCCTACTTATTATGTATTACAGCAATGATAATAATTGTCACACTTGAAACTCCTGCTATTTAGTGTGAGCCATAATAAGTGAGCAAACATTTGATGTTTCCAGACACAAAATCCTCCTTTAAATATGGGTGAGTCCAACCTATTTGCATATGTGGCAAGTATTCTTTGCAAGTTGCCTGCAACACACCCACAAAGCACATGCAAATTGTTTGGTTTCACAAGGAAATTAATATCCTGAATCTTCTTAAATACTTTAAAAGCTTAGGTGTCTAAACCGTGTTTGTTAACTAGACCACAGTTATAAGTTTAAAATGATGTGAAATAACAGAAACGGAACGTGACTCACATCAATGGAGCAGCCCAGTAATGATCCCAGCGTCAGTGCTTTCTGCATGAGCTTAAACAGATGTGGAGGAGCTTTGCTCAGCTCATAGCTCTCAGCGACGCCTCCGGTGAAATCCTCAAAACCCTCAGTGGTTGAACCTCCACTCAGAGCTTCATACGAGCCATTAAGCCTTCAAAATATGGGAATAATCAGCGCCACTGGTTGGTCATGTCATGGATATGTAGCATGTTGTATGAACATTGTGTGTTTTGTAGGCTGTGGTTGTGGCACAGTGTTTACCAATGGTTTCAGATGACTCAGTATCTTATTGTTCAGCATTACAGTTTAGGGTTAGTAATAGCAGGTAATTTATGATGAATAAACACATACACTTACTTTGCATAGGCCTTTTCCAACAGAGCACTCCAGAACTCAGAGCCCTCGGCTGAATGAACAAACAGCAGCTTCCCATCTCCGGTGGGCAGCCGGTCATCAATGACAACATCCACCCATTCACCATACTGCCAGAACTGAGAGACAAGAACAACAAAAATCAGTCTGATAGTGTCCCCTTAATTTATCATTGGAATTCTAATTTTTTCTAATGTTATGTGATTTTTTTTTGTAACTTTTCTTCCAGGTTTTCAATCCCAGATATTTAGTGGGGTCTCAGACATTTTGATCCCACTGACCTGAAAGTGAAAGATACCGGCGTAGTCCTCTATAAAACTCTGTCCAGGTGGAACTACACGTTCCAGAACTGCAGTATCCAGAGTCAACGATGCAATAGCCGCCAGCAACCAACAGTCACCTGCCAATGTATCAAATGTCATTATACTTCTGCACTGAGCTCATTGTTTTATGCAAACTGACTTCCAGTTCATTTGTTACAGATATAGCCCTCACGGATCAACCTGGGCTTCCGTGTTTTGCTCAAAGAGGATCCTGCACGTATACATCTTGCTCAATGGTGGTGGTGGTTGGACCACTATGGGGTTTGAACCTACAACCTTAAAGCTGACCTTCAAGCATAGGTGTTTAACCACTCCCATTTCTCACAATATGTTTTTCCACAACACAAGAAATGCTCTTGCATTGTGAGGTAACTTTAATTAGTGGTTGCTAAAGCTAGCATCACTATTATTGTTGTTCATACTTTGTTCTTATCCACTTACCACTAAAACTTGAGCATGTATTTCGCCCCACACCATTTGTGCTATGGCCATGTAAAACTTCCACTCTTAAATAAAGGTTCCAAAAGGGTGTTTTCACAGTGACGCCATAGAAGAAACATTTCTGGTTCTTCAAAGAACCTTCCAGTGAACAGTTCTAAAAGCAGCATTTCTTCTTATTGTGAAAAACAACATTTCAATATTCTGAGAGGAACGTTTTTCCACTATAAAGAACCTTTTGTGGAATGACAAGATTCCATGGATGTTAGAAATGTTTCATGGAACCATAAATGTGAATAAAGAACCTCTATTTTTAAGAGTAAATGATACCTCTT
The DNA here is from genome assembly GCA_027422415.1 of Schizothorax lantsangensis. Lineage (NCBI taxonomy): Eukaryota > Metazoa > Chordata > Actinopteri > Cypriniformes > Cyprinidae > Schizothorax > Schizothorax lantsangensis. Next base: position 24,745,581 of record CM049843.1, on the reverse strand, counting down.
ACTTTGTATGCCTTCTACTTTATGGATGAAAAAAACTGAAAAACTGTCATATCACTTCAATTGAGTTCAATCCATATCTTTCGGAACTTCATGTATCATTTTAACTGGGCAGTGTTTTTTTTTTGATAGTTAAATGTTAAAAGTAATTGTTATTTAATATGTTTTGGAGAAATTGATTATCACATAAGCCACATATGTATAACGATTATATTTGTTGTGTCAAGGTCATTAGCACTGCACAATGTGAGTCTGTGTGGGTTTGGGGTGGAGGACAGTTTACACATGTCAACATAAAGCGGACACACCAGCAGATAGAGGTAACTAAATCCCTCATTTAATATAGTAATAGTTAATAAAATATCCTGAAATTCCATATTCATTACGTTTTTTTAATGCTGCACTTGCAGCGATACTGACTTCATCTGTTATTAGTGGAATTCGTAAATAATTTATGAATTATGCTACAGGCCATCATTCTGATCAAAAGGCTTGTTCCTCACCTAAAGCTCCTTGGCAGATGTCTGTCCGTTTGGCGCCATCCACAATGAACTCAGGGTTTGAGCAGAGCTCCTTTAAAAAGGGACAATGTGAGAACAATTAGAGGTGCTAGTGTTACGTTATGTAAAGGTACACCTAAATGACAATAGCTTGTATTTGCTCTTAGCAAACATGTTCAGTTGAACTAATGTGCTGTGGCTTGTGTATTCATAAAAGAAAAAATACAGATAAAAAGCATTGTATTTATATAACAATGCAAACTGATGAGTCTGTATGTTGTAAGTATCAACACACACATAAGATCATCCTCACACCTAAAGAGAAACCTGAGCTGCCGTCGGTTACCATAGTGAGCATATCACGCACACACATGCAAACCTATGCACACACACATAACAATACATGTTTTGTATCTCAGAAAAAGTACTGTATGTTTGATTTTCTTTCATTGTATTTATGTATATAGTTATTGGACTCTTTGGAAGTTATTGGACTCTTTGCACCACTTTGGGTTTATTAAGATTTTAAGGCAGCGATTAAACGTAAATTTTAAATTTTACCATTTCTAAAATTAATTTAAGAGTTGTATTAATCACTAAAACTCCTTCAATTGTACCTCGTGAATGCAAACATCACCTTAAAGACTTAACTGATTTCAAATAGATCTGAATAAATACAAAAATAGATAATTAAAAATATGTTCAATGCGGTAATATCTAATTTAACTGTTTTTATTTGTGAAAAATGTTTAAAATTGTTATTATTATTACATTTTAAATTAACCTTAAAACATATTTTTTATCATTTCATGATAATGAAAAGCATGACAAAAACAATATGAAAAATACTGTTTTTAATATTTATTTTAAATTAATATTTAATATTGATATTACTATTTTATACAGAATTAACCTCACTATACTCTTTAAATAACCTCACTACTTAGAAAAATAAGTTTTCGCATTTAAGTAATTGGGTAAAAGTAATTTTAAGGTTCGTCTCAGGTAGAAATAAATTCTATAAAACATACAAAGATCACAAAAGCACACCTTAATGTTTAACTAAACTCCACCTGTGTGGAAGAAAGCAAACACACACTGCAGTACCTTAGGTCTCTTCCACTGCACTCCTCTGGTCTTGGAGGAATACCGCCCGAGTTCATTGTATCCCAGAGAGTCAGATTCAGCAGGGAAGGTCGGGTCACAGAACAGGGTTCCTTTGGCCAGACACTCCTTGCTTCAGGCTCTGGTAGTCCTGCTTGTTGAAGGGAATCGCTTTCTCATTTGTTCCCACTCCTTCTTCTCTATCCTGTCTCCTAGAAAGCACTTTTGCAATATTAGACATGATGCCCTGTAGTCGTACTCAAGTTTCTCTGAAGCTTGTGTCGTGTGGGTGTTTGTATGAGACTGATGCTGGTTTTAAAGTGAGAGCTGCTGTGTGGTAAAGCGGTGAGGGGTGGAGTCAGACCCACCTGTCAGCACATGGGGGCAGGTGTTGCTTTCAAACTGGTTTTGCACATCATGTAACCCTGTAAAGCAAAATAAATAGTAGTAGATAAATAAATAGTAAAATGTAAATACTTTAGTTCACTTACTTTACTTTAGGAAAAGTATTTATAAGCAAATACTATGAAGGAAGGAAAGATGTGAATGTTTATATATAGTGCAATTGTATATTGTCACACTGGGAACCTGCTGTTTATTGACACTAATTACACAAATATTTAAAAAAATAAATGTATTTATTGTTTTCTTTAAATATAGAATAGTTTAATTGTGTTCATTTATTTACATTTTACATACATATTATATATTTACATTAAAAAGGAGAGGCCATTAATGGTAGTTAAAACCACAAAATAAGTATATGAACATGAAATAATTCATAACATTTAAAAAAACAAAATCATTAAAAATGTATCAAAATATAAAAATAGAAATTGTAATTAAGTGAGTTGAATAAAAAGCCTCGATTGTCATTTTATAATTAAGTTATAGCAAAAATATGATGAAAGTAGGCTATGTCTTGATCTACTACACTATGGCCAGACATCCAAACACCACACCCATGCGTGCTGGTTTAACATTCAAATTCAAAACCACAGACATGAACCTGTTTACAGTGCTTCCTAGCAGCTTCAACTTCTAGTTCATCCTAAAGTTATCTGGCTTCCTGAAGGTCTGTCAAGTTTTTAGACTCTAAACTCAGCTAACCACATGTATACACTGTAAAAAATGACCGTGATTTTAATGGTAAAAAACTGTGAAAATTATACAGTAAAAACCTGTTAAATGGTTAACGGTAAGTTCCCCTAATATATACGGTGAAAAACTGTAATAGAAATTTCAGAAAATTTTACAGTGAAATACTGTTTTTGGAAGTGAAAAAGAATGTAAAATTTACAGGGAAAACCGTAAACTGACGTTCCCAGAATTCCTTGCGTTGCATTTTAAATTTTGTTTGAATTTGATGTTTTTTCTTTGAAATAACTATGTTTCTTCTTAGTTTTTTCTTATCAGTTATGTTTATTATTCTATGTTACATCTTTATGTTGTTAAATTAATAAATAAATAACAAAGGCTGTTGTTTATGTGCATATTTCAGTTTAATGAGTCTCACCATGATGGTGATTAGTGTTTGTGAGAGACACTGTGCATCTTCTATATATGTTATTATTTAAAAGCTGCTTGTGATGGGCTTTGGTTCATCATGTGACTTTCTCATCACCACCTGCTTTTGGTGGTTATCAGTGTATTTCAAAGGTACAAAACAGTTTTCAGTACTTCAATAGGTTGGTATATTAACATTATATCAGTTAATGAAATTACGGTGTTTAACTGTAAATTAAGTTAAAACGGTAAAACCTAAAATGTTGCTACCGTATTTTTTACGGTATGATTCCGGCAACCACAGCTGCCGGATTTTTACCGTAAATTTTACAGTGTATCGTAGCGTTACGATTTGTGGGATTAAAGTTTCTAGCTTATTAATTACAAAGTGATGTGTATAACATGGCTAGGCCTATGTCCTGTATGTTTTATGCAATCTCAAAATCTTAGATACCACAAATCACCCCGTTATTTTTCCCTAACAAATTTAAAAATCTGCCAAATCACATGCTTAAATTACATCACCGAACATTTTGTGATTGCGATTTGGAGTTTTATGTATTGTTTCATATAGTATTTTTCCCCTCTGTGCAGGCTATTGTGTTTTTGTTGTTAACTTTTTTCATGTAGCTGTAATAGGGGGTGAGTTGTGCCGGTTTTTACTTTTGGTGTGTTTAAAGTGAGCACATGACAATAATGGGTCCAATTTATACATGTAGGTCTACAAATTTCATGATGTGGTGCATCCTTGGGAATAATTACATTTATCAAAAATAAACTGCTTTCAAAATATGGCTTTCCAAAAAAAGTGGTCTTTTGGCTCAACTTGCCCCCAGTGAGGGGTAAATTGAGCCTAGGAAGAGGGTAAGTTGAGCCACATGGAGTTAAACTGTGCCACTGATTATGCTGAACTAAGACTTAACATTTTCACCTCATGCTATATCAAAGGTAGAGAAATTCAATAAAAATGGACAACGCTTCATATATATATCACCAATTTTGTTTAGGGTTGCCTAGAAACGGGGGTTAGCTCAACTTCCTCACAGGCTCAAAACACCCTCCTCTCCCCTAATAAATTCCCCTCCCACAGAGATAAATAAAGCGTTGTTCCTCATTGGGATTGCGGCAGCGACGGAAAATAAAGATTTTTCTTTTGTTTGCATATGTTCTATCTATTAGTGCCATTAAACAAAATGCTCAAGTAATGAAACAAATGGTTAAATTAGATATAGTTTGCTGCTCACTATCAATCAAAACACATGAACGGTGATGCTAAAGCCAGTTTGCATTTTGATGTATTTAACTGTAATCCTGATTACAGAACACCACAGAATGAAGTGCTGAGGGGATTTGAATATGATCTTTTTTTTTTTAAGGGTTTTATAGTCAGCTAGCTTACTGATAATAAATTTGTATTCCATAAAGTTTTTCCAGAGATATTCTCATTTTTAACTATGGTTAGCAGTTCAGCAACCATGATAAATAACAGAGGTGAACTACCACAGCCTTGTCTTATACCTCTTTTCACCTGAAATCTTGGGCATGTACCTTTGGGAAGAGCTACTGAAATGTCATTGTAAAGCATCTATGATATTTATATTATTTATGTTTTCATTTTATATTTATATTTTGGCCAAAACCAAAATGATAGAGTGTCTGAAAAATAAAATAAAACCATTGTTATTATTTCTAATACAATCTCGTAGTTCTTTAAACAATAACATTTTTAAATCTTCCCAAAAGAACTTGTAAGAATCTGACGTTAGACCATTTGGCCAAGGAGTTTTACCTGTTTAATTTTTTTTTTTTTAAAGCTATCTAATTCCCGAATGGTTAAGACAAAACTGATATCTCAATGAGGCATATAAGAGAAACACCCCATGGTGAATGCGTGCAGAGATTTGTTCACCGCTCATGCACAATTAAAAGAACTGCGCTTCAGTCATATTGTGCTGATAACTGGTCTGTTTTGTTACTGGTCCCCTAAAAGCAACTTTTGACAATCACTGGCAAAATATTAAAGTATTAAAAAAATAATTAAAGTTAAAACAATTAATATTAAAAACATAAGAAGAAAATAAGCTTTTGTCTGGTAACAGAACAATTAGTCAGCAAAATTGCCTAATACCAAAATCCGTTAATAAGAAGTCTTGTCTGGTACCCAAAACTGTATTAAAGGGCACCTGTCATGCCCATTTTTATAAGATATAGTCTCAGGCGTCCCCAGAATGTGTCTGTGATGTTTCAGCTCAAAATACCCCACAGATAATTTATTATATAATTATGAAAATGCCTATTTTGACTGGAAGCGGAAACGAGCTGTTTTCTGCATGTGTCTTTAAATGCAAATGAGCTGCTGTATCCTGGCTGTGCCTTTACTGCTCCTTCCTCAGATACTCTGACAAAAAAAACAAACAAACATCTTTTTGGTTTGATTATCATGTCTATTGCGCTGAAATCATGCATTTTAAAGCCATATCAGTTTAAACTTCCGATATACGGTTTTCTGAGCTCACACATCTGAAGCACATGCACAGAAAGCAGCTGTCACACACATGTGAGTACTAAACTAATTTATCTTTCATATCTTATCGCTTAAACTGTCAAATACACCCAAGTTTATGTTCAAAACAGACATAATTACAAAAAACAGTCTGTTATGTCTGTGAAGGTAAACAGCTGGGAAAAAAATCACGTTTATATTAGATCTGTGTGACAGCAGCATAATATACAGTAGGCTACCTACTGCTGTCTATGCTGATAATATGACCCAAACAATAAAATAAAAATAGAAAATCACTTACTGCTCTTGAATGAATAATTTCTGTAGCTCTAATAACAAGACATTTCTTAGTTCAATGCTGCTTTTAATGCTCTAGCATGAAGATAAATATGGATTGTGTGCAGCTCTCTCAGGTAAGGGCTGGGAATCGATTCCTCGAATCCGAGGCATTGGGAATCGAGAGTGATCCCATCAAGGGGAATCTCCTCATTCAGAGCCCTTTTCAGTTCAATAAAGCTTATCTATGGGTGCCTCTCAAACGAATTGGCAACTCGTCAAAAAAGTAAGATTTAGCAAAAATCGTATGAATTTGTACGAGGTCGTACGAATTCGTACGAATTAGCCACCTCGTAAAATATGTACGAATTGCCGTGAGAAACCATGCTTTTATATCAGTGTTGTCATTAATGTTCTGGTTAAATTTTATTTCACACAGTTTGTTCATTTTGTGCAAAGCATACAGTTAAAGTAAACTTCATCATTCAGCTGAACTGTGCACGTTTATTTTAGACACTTAATGTCTTGTTCAATTCATGCGATAAATGCATGTCCCTGCTGAGCTGTGGGCTATGACTAATTTCACGGGCAATGCAGACAAAATTACAATTTAAAATCAATCGAGCTATAGAAATGTATCGACATTTTTACAAATAAAGCTTCATATTATGAGAAGGCTATACTTTCTACGACCTTTTTATCCTGCAGTCATGGCGAGAATAGGTTCCTTCAATCTAAAAAAAAAAAACAAGATTCGAAAACAACATTGAGGAATCGATTCTTGGAATCAAATCCCATGGGTTCCAGAACCAGGAATCGGAATCGAACAGCCCTATACACTCAGGGCAGGGTCTCAGCTAATATTGCAGTGTCTGTCAACAGTGGTGGGTGGGGCTTGTAAAATGTTACTTCACATTTTACAGATTGTGCAAACGGCTTGTTCTGAGACACTGCGTATGATTTAAGGGGATTTAAAAAAGGAGCGGTTTTTGTATAATAGGTGCCTTTTAACAGTCTTCTATCAGCCAAGAAGTTGACTCAGAAAAGCCAGAGAAGAGCAGAAGTAGGAGACAAAGTGATGATGATAAAAAAGAGCAGAGTTTATTGAATAATCTTAGTTGCGTATGTTTCAATACTCAGACTTCGTCTGACAAACACAAATCCAACAAGTCGTGTACAAACTGCTTCACAACAACATCCCATACATCTTAAAGTTCCATAAACATTCTTATTCCTTATTCATGAAGACAAACAGCCCTTGAAACACAGTTATAAGATTAAACAATGGAAAAATAATATTAAAATAATATAAATGACTACTCAATTAATGAATTAATTAAATGGGTATATAAATGGTTAAAATGATTATTATAAATGATTGTATGATTAAATTGAATAGTAAAACGATTAAATGATAAACAGAATGAATGAAGAATAAATGAATATAAAATAAAGAAAGTAAAACACAACACAAATGAACGTTTGCTCTCTTGAAGAAAAAAACACACGTGTTGCATTTGAGGATCCAGACACTTCAGTTAGGACACACAAGACTTAATAATACTTATAATTATTTCTTATGAATAAAATGAATACTGACAAATTTGATGTTTGAAAATGTAGAGCAAACTATAGAAAATATAATGAAGAAAGAAAAAACTTAAAAAATGCATAATCAAATTAGGAAGGAAATGGGATATTAAAGGTATTTTAGGAATAAATAATTCTCAGATGGATGTTGTTAAAGCATTAATGAATTTTTGCACAAAACTGGTCTTATTAGAATGATTTAAGATGAGATTAATAAAGCCATGATTTTACACACTCCAATACAGTAGGTGGCAGTATGCACCTTTAATGTTGGTCTGTAACTCGCCATAAAACTAAAAGATGATGATTGTCTTTGTCTAGCGTTTGTGGCTAGAAGGGATACGTCTCCAACCGGAAACTGACAATGAAATTAAATTTTCTACCTATTAGATTGTGTTTTATTAACATCTACACCTACCCCAACCCTAACCCTAAACCTACCCCTTACAAAAATAGTAATTATTGTTGTACAGTGTGACAAAAAGTTACGCTGTATTGATGTGCGCATGCCCAGTAGCGCCATACGTATCCCTTCTAGCCTTCACCTTGTCTAGCTCTGTTCACTGTAACTGCTGTTGGTGAGTTCATGTTTTGGGTTCTGCGCTTGGGTTCAGTCAACATTTATTACACATACTATACCATGATATTCAATATCATATTAATTCATGATTTTTATGGTATAAACAATGTACTATGCTATTTTGGTGGAAACTATGGATAACTATTTTTAAACGGGACATAAAATTATCAAAATCTACAAATATGAAAAATGTGATTGTCATCTTTATTATAGCCAATTTTTCAGCAGAAGAGCACCATAAATAAAGTGCATTTTTTAAGCAATTCTAAGTTTAGATAATACCCCTCTTTGGTTGAGTTTACTCTTGGGTATTTCAGGTCTGCTGCATCCTCTTCAGTTCAATTGCAGGAAATGAATTGACTTCTGATGCAGTTATGGTGAGTGGATTTTCAACTCAGGGCCAAGCAGAGCCACTGCAAAACACAAAACAACACATCTGTAAATGAAAACGCTACATTGAGAAGATACAAAAATCTTAATCCACGTTCACACTTGTGCATCACCTGCAGGATATCCAGGTCGATTTTCCCGGTGTTCTTCTTATTAAATGTTTTAAATATTTCTGTGTAGAGAACAGATGAAAACGTTACAGTAAACCATTGTCATCATTACTGTTTATAGTGATTTATTTACAGTAATTTCAAACATTAAACTGGATAATCTTCAACAAAACTTACTGAAGAGCATTTCCAGGTGAATCAGGCAGCCAACGAAGGAATCAAAGTCAATGGCGTACTGCTGATTGACATAACGTGAGATTATCACCTGAAGTACGTCATTGTTCAGCTGGAACCCTGTGAAGAAAAAACAAACAACCATTAATGCAGTCCTTATTATGACCACTTTTAGAAGAAATTAATGTCTATATTGTCCTCAATGTTTAGACTAAACATAAGCGACTTTCACACAAAGTCTTTACTGGTAAATTACCATTAAGAGATAATGTGTGAACAGGATCTTTTCAAAAATACGGTAAATTTATTCTGGCAATTCTCCAGCGTATATCCCTTAATGTTTACAAACACAACACTTGGAGACGCAGCCATTAAGAGGTTATTTCTAGTTAATGATGAATTTACCAGTATTTTGAGACAGATGTGTTAATGGTGCTTTACAGGTAAAAAGACAGAACACTTTTGCCTGTGTGAACAGTGCATTTATGGCAATTTATATATGGTATATTACTATATGAGAGGGGCCATATAATCATTACCTGCTTCTTTCACAGCATCTCTCATCTCATGGGAACTCATAGTGCCTGAGTTGTCTGTATCATGCTTCTTAAAAACCTCCTGGTGAAGTATGACAGAAAATACACATTCGGTATTTAACACTGCTAAATAAATTGAATAATTTTGAAGAACATAATGCCCTCAAAGTTGTTGCTCTGTGATAGGGTACCATATCAGTTATTGTCTAATATTAGATTTTTTTAATTATCTTTAATTTACAACAAGATATATATTATACCAAATATTTCTGGATCTTTATCCACAGTATGTGAAACTCCACAAGGCCGAGTTTGCCGCTGCCATCTCTCTGGACTGAGGTCAAGGGTTATATAAGGTTATGATGAACTCTGTTGAGAATATTAATCCACAATTATAACATTCTGATAATCTGTGATTAAAATCCAAACTGGGGTTCCCGAACACCTTGAGATTTTTCAGGGAACTGCGCGGGGGGGGGGTGGAGAGATGATGAAAAGCTAATAATTAATTAAATCATAAAAGTGTCAAATTAAAAGAAATAGTTACATTTACATTACATTATTTAATAAATATATATATTTGGGTTGTTGACGTGACATAGCATTTTCACTCTCCCACAAGATAAAAATGAATATAATTACATTTAAAATGCTATAAGTCGTTAAACATTTCATGGACCTGTTGTTATAAAAGCTGCAGTGTTAATTTTTGAGCCAAATGTCAAAATTGTCCTATGGTGTGACTGTCTCAAGCATGGTTCAATAAATTACAACTTTTATAAATTAAAAATAAAAGCATAAAAATGTTAATAAATACCTCCGGCATAATTGTACAAGTGTCTATTTTAGTAAATAGCAAACATTTTTTTCATCCATATACAGGTGCATCTCAATGAATCAGAATGTCGTGAAAAAGTTAATTTTTTCTTGTAAGTTATTTCAAAAAGTGAAACTTTCATATATTTTAGATTCATTGCATGTAAAGTAAAACATTTCAAAAGTTTTTTTGTTTTAATTTTGATGATTAGAGCTTACAGCTCATGAAAGTCAAAAATCAGTATCTCAAAATATTAGAATATTTACATTTGAGTTTCAATTAATGACCATTAGTATAAATTCCGGGTATCTCTTGTTCTTTGAAACCACAATAATGGAGAAGACTGCTGAGTTGGCAATGATCCAGAAGATGAACATTCATGCTCTCCACAAAGAGGGTAAGTCACAGAGGGTCATTACTGAAAGGTGTGGCTGTTTACAGAGTGCTGTATCAAAGCATATTGAATGCAAAGTTGACTGGAAGGAAGAATTTGGGTAGGAAAAGGTGCACAAGCAACAGGGATGACCGCAAGCTTGAGAATACTGTCAAGCAAAGCTGATTCAAACACTTGTGAGAGCTTCACAAGGAGTGGACTGAAGCTGGAGTCAGTGCATCAAGAGTCACCACGCTCAGACGTCTTCAGGAAAAGGGCTACCAAGCCACTTCTGAACCAGAGACAACATCAGCAGCATCTTACCTGGGCTGTGGAGAAAAAGAACTCAGTGGTCCAAAGTCCTCTTTTCAGATGAAAGTAAATTTTGCATTTCATTTGGAAATCAAGGTCCCAGAGTCTGGAGGAAGAGTGGAGAGGCACAGAATACATGTTGCTTGAAGTCCAGTGTGAAGTTTCCACAGTCAGTGATGATTTGGGCTACCATGTCATCTGCTGGTGTTGGTCCACTGTGTTTTCTGAAGTCCACAGTCAACGCAGCCATCTACCAGGAAATTTTAGAGCACTTCATGCTTCCTTCTGCTGACAAGCTTTATGGAGATGCTGATTTCATTTTCCAGCAGGACTTGGCACCTGCCCACACTGCCAAAGGTACCAAAAGCTGGTTCAATGACCATGGTGTTACTGTGCTTGATTGGCCAGCAAACTCGCCTGACCTGAACCCCATAGAGAATCTATGGGGTATTGTCAAGAGGAAGATGAGAGACACCAGACCCAACAATGCAGATGAGCTGAATGCCACTGTCAAAGAAAACTGGGCTTCCATACCACCTCAGCAGTGCCACAAACTGATCACCTCCATGCCACGCCGAATTGAGGCAGTAATTAAAGCAAAAGGAGCCCCTACCAAGTATTGAGTACATATACAGTAAATTAACATACTTCCAGAAGGCCAACAATTCACTAAAAAATGTTTTTTTTATTGGTCTTATGAAGTATTCTAATTTGTTGAGATAGTGAATTGGTGGGTTTGTGTTAAATGTGAGCCTAAATCATCACAATTAAAAGAACCAAAGACTTAAACTACTTCAGTCTGTGTGCATTGAATTTATTTAATACACGAGTTTCACAATTTGAGTTGAATTACTGAAATAAATGAACTTTTCCACGACATTCTAATTTATTGAGATGCACCTGTATTTCTAAAAGGGTAGGAACTTGATACATTTTGTTTCTGAAAACCATGTCCTATGGTGTGACACCATATCCTGATTTTAAATGAGCAATTCCAGAGAAGACTTTAATTAGTTGAAGGACCTCATTCATGGTCGTGTTACTGAAGCCCACTGTGAAGCCCATGACATGAGCAGATGGTCAATTTTTGTCTCAGAATTTTTCAAATATTTAACTTTTTTGGAACCACTACAAAAGTGTTACGTTTTGTTGTCCTTTGGTGTGACACCCCTAAATTATATTTTTAATCAAAAACTGCATGTTAAACTACATAATCATGGAAAATAATGCAAATGTGTCTTGCTAACCGCTAATGACAGGTCAGTAATTGACAGAAAAAGGCTGAAACGTCCTATGGTGTGACAGAAAATGTCCTCCGGTGTGACGCCTGTACTGTCACACCACATGACAAAGATGTCACACCAGAGGACAAGGTCTCTTTACAAAGCATTTTAAATAATTAAATAAAATTGGTTTAACTCCTTTTTATTCTTTTTTGATTATTTTCAGTGTTCTTAAATGCAATAATTACATTAATTAAACTATTTTCTGATGTTTTTACATAAAACTTGTACTGTTATATAGTGTCATGAAAATAAGTGTAAAATGTGATACTATGTTTTTGAAACAGAAAGAACTGAGGGAGAGAAATTAGTGGAAGAGAGAGGACATGGAAATATAGACATAAAATTAACAGGAATCCACCAGAAGGGAAGAGAACGATGCAGAAAGTAAATAGAATTAAAATCATGCCTTAAAAATATAGTTTTAAAAAAATTATTCACATCTTAATGAATATATTTTCAATCATATATCAATAATATTTAGCTGTATCATAAATAGCAATCATATTTATCAATCATATTTAGCCCCATGCAGCAGGGTGGCTAGAAGAGTTTCAGTAACATACTGATTGACTACAAGACTGAATTTTGTTGATAAATTATTTTGTTTTGTTTAAAAAAACATGTTGATATTGTTTGTATCAAAATTAAACATTCTTTCTCATTTGACATGTTCAAAATTAAATAGAGATACTTTAATAGCTACCATTTCTCTCCTTTAGTGTGACATAATGTCCTATGGTGTGACGTAATGTCATATGGTGTGACACATAAAAGAACCACAGATTTGTTTTTATCTCAAAATATCTTTAAAAAAACAGTTGAGTATTGCAATAGGGGAGATAGAAATATCTCTCATCTTAAAATGGTATAATTTTCAGCGGTTTTGAATGAATGACAGCAAAGTTTGTCTTGTTGTCAAAGTTTGTCTTGAAATTGTCCAACAAGTCATGGGGAAAAAATTATGTTAATTATAATTTCATATTAAATAAATAACTCTATATGAAAATAAGTGTCTAACAATGAAGATAAATCTCTCTCATGCTATTTATATATTATTAAGAATTTTTTTTTCTTAATTTTTGCTATGTCACACCATAGGACAAATTTATGGTACAGTTCAATAAAAATGTAAAAAAAAGTTAGTGACCCTTTATATTTTCTCAAAGACCAGACTTTACACTACATAAATATATGCATTTCTTCTTCAAAAATGGTCTTTTACAAAAAAAGCATTTTTACTGGCTATTTGTCAACTACCCATTTATATTTTTTATATAAGATACAAAAAAAATAGTAATCCAACATCAGAGTAATCCAAAATAGTAATCCAACACCAACATCCGCTTCCGGCGCTGCTCTGTACAGTCGACGTTAAGGATGGCTCCGCTCAATTTGTGCTTTTATATACTTTTTAACGTATTTTTACTTTCTCTTTTTACACGCATAACATCTGCACTATTTATATATGACAAAAGAACACTTTTGGACATTGGACACCGCTGCACTAACCTGCTTCAGGACACTTTATCCACGGATCCAGCGTGGCCATTGGAGATACTTCGGAACACCGAGGTTAACAAAGGCCGCCTGAACAATCCCAGGAGGCGAAAGAAACACCGCGGGCGACGAGCTGGAATTCGTGACAGACTGAGAAAAAAGGCTCACAGTCCTCCTCTACCGAGTATTCTGCTCGCTAATGTCCAATCCTTGGGAAATAAGATGGACAATCTTAGAGTCAGGATAAGTTTCCAATGGGACATTAGGGACTGTAACATCCTTTGTTTGACTGAAACATGGCTCACTCCCTCGGTCCCGGATACCGCTGCAACACCGTCTGATAACTTTTCTGTTTTACGGATGGACAGAACAGCCGAGGCCGGAAAAACCAAAGGTGGTGGAGTGTGTTTCATGATTAACAAGAAATGGTGTGACCCCAGGAATATCTCCATTCTGTCGCGTTCCTGCTCGCCTCATCTGGAACATCTCTCCATTATCTGCCGCCCATTCTATCTGCCCCGGGAGTTCCCAGCGATCATCGCTACTGCCGTTTACATTCCACCACAGGCAGAGACGAGCTTGGCTTTGTCCAAACTCCACGATGTGATCAGCGGCTACATCAACAAACACCCTGACGCTGCCTCTATCATCGCAGGGGACTTTAACAAAGCCAACCTCAGGAAGGTCATGCCGAACTTCCATCAGCATGTATCCTGTCCAACTAGAGGACCGAATACACTGGATCATTGCTACACTCAGTTTAAGAATGCCTACAAAGCTCGTTCCCTGCCGGCTTTTGGTAAATCGGACCACGCCGCCATTTTCCTCACACCGGAATATAAACAAAGGATCGTTCAGGAATCCCCGGGGGTGAGGGAAGTGACGCGCTGGTCCTCCCACTCTGAAGCTATGCTACAGGCGTCTCTTGATGACGTCGACTGGGACATGTTCCGGGCGAGTTCAGCTGACGTCAGCGAGTTCACGGATGTAGCATTAAGCTTTGTTAACATGCTAACCGACCAAGACCAGAAGCATCTAGCATACAAAGCATCTTGCTATGCTCTCCGACGGGCAGTTAGAGCTGCTAAACTCTGATACAGGGAGAGAATTGAGTCACATATTCAGCTCAATGACTCCCGACGCATGTGGCAGGGACTGAAGACCATCTGTTCCTCTGGAAATAACTCCTCCGCCGAGGTGAGAGCAGATCCATTGTTGGCCGAAGAGTTAAACACCTTCTACGGCCGCTTCGAATGTAATGGCGGCGCGACTCTGCCGACCAGTGCGTCAGGAAGCAGCAGACAGAGCAGCGATGATGATCATGTTATCACCATGTCAGAGGACGAGGTTCGAAGGGAACTAAAGAGAGTGAACGTCAGGAAAGCCGCCGGACCTGATGGGATTACTGGTCGCGTTCTAAGGTCTTGCGCCGATCAGCTTGCTGGTTTGTTTACTTCCATCTTTAATGAGTCCCTTGCTACCTCTGTGGTTCCCACCTCATTTAAGAAATCTGTCATCATCCCTGTGCCTAAGAACAGTAAACCCTCTTGCCTGAATGACTATCATCCAGTTGCCCTCACATCAACAGTCATGAAGGTTTTTGAGAGACTTTTAAAGAAACACATATGCTCCTCCATCCCTGCTACTTTGGACCCTCTTCAGTTTGCCTATCGCCCAAATAGGTCTACTGATGATGCCATCTCTCAGGTACTGCACTCTTCCCTCACACATATTGACAGCAAAAATGGCAACTATGTCAGACTGCTATTCATTGACTATAGCTCAGCTTTCAACACTATAGTCCCCACCAAGCTAGCTGTCAAACTCTCAGACCTCGGCCTAAACACTTCACTCTGTGAATGGATTCAAGACTTCCTCACCGGCAGACCACAAGTGGTGAAAATGGGCCAGTTCACCTCCAACTCCATCACCCTGAACGTAGGAGCCCCGCAGGGCTGTGTCCTGAGTCCCCTGCTCTACTCTCTCACACGACTGTGTGTCCTCTCACAGCTCCACTTCTATTGTTAAATTTGCTGATGATACTGTGGTTCTGGGCCTCATTTCCAACAACGATGAGACTGCATACTTGGGTGAGGTAGAGAGACTTACATCATGGTGCCAGGACAACTGTCTCTCTCTGAACGTGAGCAAAACTAAAGAGCTGATTGTAGACTTCAGGAAGAGACAGCAGCGGCCCTACACTCCTCTTATGATCAGCGGGACCCCTGTGGAGAGGGTGAGCAGCTTCAAGTACCTCGGCGTAAACGTCTCTGAGGACCTGACTTGGACTGCACACATTCAAACACAGGTCAAGAAAGCCAGGCAAAGACTGTACCATCTGCGACAGCTGAGGAAATTCAGGGTCTCACCAGCAATCCTGAAAACTTTCTATTCAGGGGCCATAGAAAGTGTATTGACTCAAGTGCATCTCAGTGTGGTATAGTAACGCCACAAATCAGGACTGCAAAGCTCTGCAGAGAGTCGTGCGCTTAGCTGAGCGCATCTCAGGGTCTGCCCTCCCCTCTCTGCAGGACATCTACTTCAAACGCTGCAAAAGCAGAGCTGCAAAAATAATCAAGGACTCAAATCACCCCAGTAACCGTCTTTTCATCACACTGCCATCTGGCAAGCACTTCAGGAGCATGATGGCAAAAACTGAGAGACTGAGGAGGAGCTTCTTCCCTCAGGCCATCAGGCTCCTAAACTCAGTCTCATAACATCTACAGGACTCAATTTAATAAACTGTAAAAACATTCATTATTCTCCATCATCCGCATTGCTGCTATGTGTACATACCCGGTACAACCTGTTTGCACGTTCCTCTTGCACATCCCTGTTTATATTAATATTTATTAAATCCACAGTAGACTGTATTGCACATTTTATTTCATTGCACATTTTACTCCTTATTTTATTTTATTTTATTCTTATGTTTTATCTCATTCTTACCTATATTTATATATATTCTCTTGTGTTATGTTTCATTTTTATTTATTTGCACTGTCCGTTGAGCGGACCTGTCCTGACCTACATTTCACTACTGATTATACCCTGTATGATTGTGTATGTGACGAATAATAAAGAACCTTGAACCTTGAACCTTGAGAACTGTGAACATGTTATTAAATTACTAAAATATACCCTCTGGGGGGACTTCAAGTAAATGTTTAAGGTCAAATGGGTTCAGCTGACAAAATTTTTTGTGAATCTCTGCATTAATCCATGTAGTATCCATTCATATGATCCAGTGAGGTAAGGATACATCTAGCAGGCTGATAATGTGACGACAGGTTTCTATACTAAATCCATCTGTCTTCACATCAGTTCCTGTGTGAAATACAATAAAACGTTATATATACAGTATTATATATATATATATATATATATATAAACACATATGTACACATGTGTTTGTTTGTGTGTGTGAGTGTGTGAATAAAACTGGGTAAGTTTGTTTTCCTACGTTTCGAGATAACACTGTCCAGGATTTTCTGTAGTTCAAACACAGACACCTCTGAGTCCTGCAGAGTGAAGACAAGATCATGTGTGATAATAATAATAATGACCTCAAACTGACCAGCCTTACATTAAAAATGACTTACATTTCCAGCAATCTGATTGAAAAGCTGTTTGAAATGTGGATCCACATCACTCTCGGATATATATTGCTGGGAAAGAAAAAAACTTTTTAAAAATGATTTACATTATTATTTTTTCCCAAAATGTAATTTTTGATTTTATATGGTTATATACCTGAATTTATATAAATGTCTTTCTTATAAATAATAATAATACACATTATGTTTGTAAATTCACCTTTTCCACATCTGCACTGATCTCCATATCCATCAGGCTGCAGGAACGAGAGTCAGAAACATCGATAATGCATTTGGGTGCAAATACAAGAATGTTTAGGGTACAGTTATGATTTATTGGTCAAACAAACAGATGTTTTAGTGTTTAACAATCCACTCTAGGCAGAACAGAACCTGTGCAACAGCTTCTCCGTATGGTCTAAAACTGGAATTATATAATCCTGTTTTTTTTCTCTCTTTTTTTTAAGTTAAAACATACTAAAAACACTTGTGACAAACCTGGCAGCAGCCTCTTTCTCTGTGAACACACGCAGTATGAAGCTTCCATTGCGATGCGGCTCGAAAGTGGAGGGGATGATGACGTATTCACCTGGAGGCAGTTTGAAGCGCTCGCTCACCTCTCGCAGGTTGATGAAGGTGTTGCTCCCTGCAGTGGACCGCTGACGCAGCAGTACATCAGGACCGAGGTGAATGTTATTGCGACCCCTGAACTGCAACACAAACACAGATGGATGAAATGGCAACTGAAAACTTGTAATCTGAAAAGGTTGTTTTGTATAAATGTATTCTATGGAGCCCCTAAGCAGGGGCGTAAATTTCGTCTAACAGTAGGGGGGACAATATACATAAAATTTCTCAAGAGCAGTTTTTGAAGGGGACACAACTAATACAGCTAAAATTGTTCTTGTAAGGATGTATACACAGAGGAAAGCTACTACTATTAGTGTAGCAGGGAGACTATAGGCGTTATTTTAATGACAAATGTCGAAAGCACATTATTGTAGCGCGAAAGCGTGTGCTTGAGCTAGTCAGAATTACAAAAGACGGTCTTCAATCGTCAGCTCTAGTGGCGCAGAGGGTAAAACGTGTGTCGTACCTCTTCTTTGACGCGAACAACACGGGTTCGAATCAGTGGCGACGTTTCACAAAACCATAGGGTATGGCCATTTTTTTTGGGGGGGGGGGGGGGGTCACGTTTTAATTAATAGGTTAATAATGAACCACAAACTACGATCGTTTTAAAGAAAGGGGAAATCCAAAAAGTATTTATTTGTGTTACAATGCGGGTAAAACATAGGCTATTTGCGTTATTCATATTGTTAATAAGCGGAGATCTGTCTCCAGGCTGTGCGCGCTGCGCAGCGCTTCATTCTAAGTGGAAGCCGGGTGAAGTTACAAGTTTTCGCTGACAGTTTGAGGATCCAATAGAGTTACAAAGTTTAGTGACAAGCTCTTTTGAATGCTTTTCATTGGTTAAATATTTGTAAAACCCTTAAACAGACATAAGGAATACCAATAGCAGTGATTTAAAATAATAATAACGAAATATAATAGAGAGTTCGGATAATTTTCCACGGCACACCTGACACCTGACTTGGGCTAGGGTATGGCGACTGCCATACGGAAACGCCGCCCCTGGTTCGAATCCACCTTTTGGCGAACATTTTTTCACATCACATCAGAAAAGCATTTATTTTCCATTAAAAAGAAGGAAACAATCAAAAAGTTGAAAATAAATTAACGGGTAGGGTTAGTGTAGGTGTAGGGAGGGCTTTATTGTCCCATTAAGGTGGCATCCATTTAATAATTGGAATTAATATTAAAATTTACACACAATAACTTATTGCATGTTTTATAATGTACTACAATACTGAGGTGCAGATAATTGCCACTATTTGCAATAAGTAGTATACTGTAAATAGCAGAAAAGCCTGCTATTTTAACATAGTGAAAATAGAGTAGCTATTTGTGCAAATAGCCCCTGCCTTAATATAATGCGCGAGCGGGAATCTCTTCCCTAGCACATGCTCCCAGAAACACGCTGCTCTGCAAAGAGAAAATAATCACTTCATCCGATGTTTAAGTGAATAAAATAGCCAATTGACAGCCTTACTTACTGGAGTTCCACAACTACTGAGACTTATTCTCTCTCACCAGACTTGTGTGTGTGATATAAAAGAGGAAAGCATTTGGATCAAAGCACTGTGAGGCAAGGGATGAGGAGACTCAAAATGTTTCTAAACTTAAAACGCATTTTTGCCCCATTTGCGTTTGTGTTGTTTTACTACTTACACAATTATTTTAAGTATAAAACATTATTTACAATACACAGCGTGGTTATTTAAATCATATTTTTAGGGGGGACAACCCTCAGATAGGGGGGTCTTGTCCCCCCGCCTAACACCCCCCCCCCGAGCTTTCCGCCTATGCCCCTAAGCGAACATGTTATAAATATATATATATATATATATATATATATTAGGGCTGTCAATCGATTAAAAAATTGAATCGCGATTAATCGCATGATTGTCATGAGTTAACTCGCGATTAATCGCAATTAATCGCACATTTTTATTTCTTCTAAATGTACCTTAAATCAATACTTTTCAAATTTGTAATACTCTAATCAACATGGGCATGGACAAATATGGATGCTTTATGCAAATGTACACTATATTGCCAAAAGTATTGGGTCGCCCCCTTGACTACTTTAGTAATTTCTATGATTACAAATCTTAATGTTAAAGCATATAATGATATTCTAGGAAATTGTGTGCTTCTAATATTATAGCAACAGTTTGGACAGGACCCTTTTCTATTCTAATATGACAATGTCTCTGTGTATAAGACAAGGTTCAAAAAGAAAATTATTGATTCAGTCAGTGTGGAAGAACTTGACTGGTCTGCATAAAACCAAGTGTTTAACACCTCTGGTGTGACTGTAAATGCAGACCTTGAGCCAAAAACTCATCACCAAACACCAGTGACTTGTACATATGGGTTCAGTCGTTTTAGACACGTCCAAAACTGTTGCAACAGAGATGGAAATACAATTTTTAAATACATGAATTATGTTCCCATCGTTGTTGCCACAGATTTGGAAGTGCATTTTTCTGTTCTAAAGAAGGGGGTGCCAATACTTTTGTCTATATAGTGTATGTACAAGTCATTGGTGTTAGGTGATGAGTTTTTGGCTCAAGGTCTGCATTTACAGTCACACCAGAGGTGTTAAACTGGGATTAGGACTTGGTTTTATGCAGACCAGTCAAGTTCTTCCACACTGACTCAATCAATCATTTTCTTTTTGAACCTTGTCTTATACACAGAGGCATTGTCATGTTAGAATAGAAAAGGGTCCTGTCCAAACTGTTGCTATAATATTAGAAGCACACAATTTCCTAGAATATCATTA
Source organism: Schizothorax lantsangensis (assembly GCA_027422415.1). Classification (NCBI taxonomy): domain Eukaryota; kingdom Metazoa; phylum Chordata; class Actinopteri; order Cypriniformes; family Cyprinidae; genus Schizothorax; species Schizothorax lantsangensis. The sequence goes on along the minus strand of CM049843.1, from coordinate 24,725,022 downwards.
TATGCTTTAACATTAAGATTTGTACTCATAGAAATTACTAAAGTAGTCAAACCTGTTCATTAGAAGGGGGCGACCCAATACCTTTGGCAATATAATGTATGTTTATTATTATTGAAACCATAGTCAACATAAAGCATGAAGAGTAGACATGTTTCAAAGGTCATATATGTTTTTCAAAGAACTTGTTCATGTCTATTAGACACATGAAAAAAGAAATTCCAGGTTCCCATTACTTCTTTCTTTGCACTGAGCAATTTACTGACACAAACCTGTTTACATTTTTGCACACAGGGCAGCTCTTCTTCTGAACATGCAAAATGTACATTTATTATTTATTATTACGTTTGTTTGCCTCTCTGTGCCCACATACTGTATTTTGATGAAGCTATATTCTCAATAAAACTGTTTTCATTGGTATATTTTACTGTTTCTGTTGTCAGACAACGGAATGAATATGAAATAGTGATTGAAACGCGACCCATTAAGACAACATAACCAGCTCCCTTCCAAGATGTTAATCTGCACAAAAAAATCATGATAATCGCACCGTCTGATGAAATCAAATACACATAAGATAAAGACAATAGCTGTGCTGTGATGTCGGCTATACTTGCATGTAAAATTAGAGAAGCAACATAATATCTGTGTTTAACTGAATTAAAGCGCTGCTCCTCTCTCTGCCGCGCGCTGAGCAGACGCAGAGCGAGAGAGAGAGAGAGAGAGAGAGAGAGAGGTGTGCGCGCGCTGAACAGAGCAGACGCAGAGCGAGAGAGAGAGAGAGAGAGAGAGAGAGAGTTGGCAACACTGTCCAACAAGGGTGCCACGCCAGAAAAAAATGAGTGCCGTTAAAATGAGTTTGCGTTAACGCGTTAACTTTGACAGCACTAATATATATATATATATATATATATATATATATATATATATATATATATATATATATATATTAATGCTTTTGCGGAGTTATATTGTAAAAGCATTGTGTTCCCCTGAGAAACTTTGCATTCTCTCACTAAACATTTGCATTCTCCAGAGAAACTTTGCACAAAAGTTTGCAATAATTTCCCCCCTTTTTTTGTCCCTTCAGGGGCTCTTAGCATCATTAAAATGAAAGAACAAATAGTTACATAGGTGGTGTCCAACTACTCTTATATACATATAGATGTCATACCTCTTCTGGAACCTGAAAAACACCACAAAAAAAATGTCATTAGTTGTAATGTTGATAGTTATGTAAAAAAACAACAAAAAAACAGTTGCATTCTGCAAGTAAAATCACATTAATCTTCTCCATAGAGAATTTGTATTATTATTATTATTATTATTAATTATTCTTAACATTTCAAAACAGATCTACCATGAACTCAGATGCTATTAATCAATATTTCAACTTCATTTAAAGGAAAAAAATCTTAAGCCAAACTTCAGATAAAGAAATACACTAATCATGAATCCTCAAGAGAATTGCTTCAAATTCTAAGTTTGAAATATGATTCAACTTGGAGTAGGTTGCTTTAGTTCATGAGACTTTATTGAACTTTTTTTATTTTATCCTTGCAGAAATTGGAGAAAATGAACTGGAAAAAAAAATTCTGGAACTAAGACTGCGAAAAATATAGTTGCAAAGTTGTACTGCTGGTTGTGACATTGTTTGTGGAATTGATAGTAATGTTGTCTCTAGTACTAACAGTATTACTGATTGTTCGTAACCAGTTACCTTATAGATATTAAAGCCAATGGTGTTCAGGTCTCGTCCAAACCGCTTGTCTTTACGAAAATCTTTCTGCATCAGACCCACAAGGATCGTGCAGCCATCCTCTCCATCATGAGGATCATCATCTTCTTCCTCCAACTTGATCACATACTGAGGGTTTGAGCAGAATGTAGCTGGAGAGAAGGAACGAAACGGTCAGATGTTGGTTAAAAGCCAAACTTAAACATATTTTCAAGCGGATTTTGGTTGATTTGATTTACCTTTGTTGTTACTGCAGCCCCCTGCGGTGGATCCCACCCTCCAGTCACCTTCAAACTGGCTGTAGTTCCAGCGGCTCACAGTGTCACTTGAAAGGGCGTCTGGAGTCAGATTACAGATGTCCAACCTCGAGAACTGCTGTATGAAGTCTGAATACGCCATCCTGACAGGACGAGGAAGATTTGTCAGTATTCGTCAACATATTTGTTACATTTTTGAGGGTTAAAAGCTCAAGTTCTCTTACCAGAACTCTCCATCTTCAGCAGAATAAACCAATTTAGCTTTTTCCTCCGGTTGGATGCTGTTCCACTCTTTGGAGCTGAAAAATATATTGGAAATATTTTACAGGACTCTCAGAACTGATTTTGAAGGAGTAAGATCTGTTTAGGGAAACTCACTTATCACTCCAAGGACCTATCCACTCCACCCGACCCCACGGGTTCCTCATACGCACCAGCTGAACCGGACGGCCATAAGAATGAACCTGTAGGTAAGATGACAGTCATTAGAGCTCCTTCAGTTTTTTTTCCTATCAATTTCCATGTTCCAGTGCCTGTTTCTGACCTCCATTGCACCTGTGATGGAGTAGGCATGACCCTTCACCAGCTTCAGACTTGTCTTTGTCTCTGTCTCCTGTGAACTGGCCTTTTAGACATTTTTAATGATAAAAACATTAGAAGATCAGGATTAAACCTGCATTTTCCACTTGATATACAATGCTATTGTAGCTGCTGTGTGTCGCATGACATGGCTCTCGTCGGGCTCACGTTGGTAGCAGTTTGCCCGATTCAACATGTTGAATCGCAGTCGGCGCTAGTGAGAACTAAATAAAGGCGGCACAGACAAAAGGCTGTTCTATGATCTTACCCAAGCATTCCAATATAACAACACGAGCTGATTAAAATGAAGAAAGTTATCAACATAGGCTAACTGATATGCAAAATTGTAAGCGAGGGTTGCTTTGTTTACGTTTCATATATCTGTGTATATCTAGTATATCCTTGTTTCGTTTTCTCCTTTTGAATGATGAATACAGTACTATTGATAGCTTTTGATATATGGCCCTTTTCCACTGCGTTGTACGACTCGGCTCGGCACAGTTCCGAACGGCACGGCTCGGTTCGGGTCGGTTTGCATTTCCACTGCAGTTTAGTACCGCTTTAGAGTGGGCAGGATTATTTACATGTCATTATATTTGCGCCGCCTCTACTGCCGTGACTCCTGAAAAACTTTTTAATTCTGCGTCACTCCATCACGCTCTCGCTGGATCCGCTCCTCGGCCACAAGGATGCGCTATTCTACGTGTATTTACGTTTGATTTGAACAAAAATAGCGCATCCTTGTGTTGCGGCTGATACAGAAGAGCGTACGCAGTTTGCGTCCAGTGGATAATCTCTAAAATGGCGCTAAGGTGACGTGGAGAGACAGAGAGGAGACGAATTGTTGAAAAAAAAGTAAAATCAAAGTAAAAGTTATTTTTCTTTTCTTTGCGTACAAAAAGTATTCTCGTCGCATCATAAAATTCAGATTGAACCACTGATGGCAGATGGACTATCCTGACAATGCTTTTCATACTTTTCTATGCCTTGACAGTGAGAGTTACTTGGCAGTCAGCGGTACAGTTACAAGCCTCCTGGTTTTCATCTAAAATATCTTAAATTGTGTTCCGAAGACGAACGAAGCTCTTATGGGTTTGGAACGACATGGGGGTAAGTGATTAATGACAAAATTTTCATTTTGGGGTGGAGTAACCCTTTAAAACAGGGTAAAAAATATCTACTGAATATAAAAGTGTGCGCAGGGTTAAGCTGTGCTGTTGTTGGCTGCCACAGTAACGGCAATAAGCTAAAGGAATTCCTTTAAAATACTTGTTTTGCATACCAGAAAATCTATCCATGTTTTGGCGCTGTATGCATGGCTTGTAGTGCTTAAAGTGTCATGAAACCCTAATACACATTTTTTTGAGATGTTAACATATATGGACAGGCTGCACATCAGTGAAAACAACAATAGCACTCATTATTAAGGGAAAAGTGGTTATTTTTTCATTTTCTGGAGGAATTTCGTTCTTCCTAACGTTTAACCTACGTCACGAAAAGTGACGTATATGCGTTCATTTGGAGTGGTGATTGGCTGCGTGGCTAATGAGTACGCATCTACGTCATCAGTTTTCCGAGCTTTTCTCAGTATTATTCATGAGAAGGAACTCTTATGATCCAATCACTGCGCTGTATTATGCATGAGGTCGTATTACAGTGGAGAATTCTAATCACATGAAAGAGCTTCTGCGCTGTCAGTTATGCCAACACGTACGTGCACATATGTCTTCTTCAAATTAAATATGCGCAAATAAGGGCGCTCACACAGCGGTACATCTGATCATGAACGCGATGACACAACGGAATATTGTGATACACAGCAAACAATTATATAAACCGAAAATTCAAAGAAGAGTAAACAAAAAGTAACTATTCTTTCACAAGTTCACACTTGCATATAATAAACCGAGTAAAGGTTATGCGTATTTGGCGTGCTGTCCAGGGAGAGGGCTCGGCATTTAGCCTGGACTCAGAGCGCTCCCCCGAGTGCTCCTCCCCATGCTGGGGTAGGAGCGGGCTGATGGTGAGGAGTCGGGTTGGAGGAGGGATGCTGAAAGACTTTAGAGAGAATGAAGGTAAGATGACTTGGCTATTTATAGAGGTTCTCTCTCCAGCTGATAGGATAGACGGTGTGATTGCTGATGATGAATTGGCCAGGTTAATTATCTGAACGTGCTCCTCCTGAACATTGTTAATAAAACATAATTTCTGTTTTAAATATATTTTAATATTCACTTGTCTGTATAATGAGTGTGTTGTAGGTCTGTGTTTTATTGGTTGTTTTCTCCCCTCTTCCCACCCTCTACACTCCCACTTTTCCACAGTTTTACACGGCCATTTCTGGAGTCTTTTTCAGATCTAAGGTGTGAAAAACCAGTGCTGAAACGGGGGTTTCATGACACTTTAATGGCTCGTTTCCACCGAGCGGTATGGTTCAGTACAGTACTGTATGCAATTATGTCCGTTTCCATTGTCAGAAGTTGTGAATGGTACCAAAATAGTGAACCGAACCACTTTTTTGGTACCCTTCCGTTGGGGTACCTAGCACAGCAAAGGGTACCAAAAGGGTGGAGCTAAACTCACTGCAGAACATTGATTGGTTGACTAGAATCATCACTTGAGGCACCCCTTCCCCAAGCGTCAGGGCCCCAGCACGGCGAGCTGTCTTCAATGAAGATGTCTTCAAATGTCAGCTCTCCCCCTGCGGGCGGCGATATGTCATTGATAAAAATAGAACCTCTCGCCTCCCGGCTGCTGGCTTGGAAAGCCATCCCAGGTGTGTCGAATTGGGTTCTAAAAACCCTAGAATGAGGGTACTCGCTCCAGTTCACTCGCAGGCCGCCTGCATTCAGAGGCGTGGTGCAGACCTTCGTGCAGGACAACGAATCTCACGTTCTCCGAGCCAAAGTGCACACACTGCTTGCAAAGGGTGCCGTGGAAATGGCTACTTCCTCGTTCCCAAAAAAGACGGTGGGCTCAGACCGATTCTCGATCTCAGACTTCTGAATCGAGCCCTCATGCGACAGCCGTTCAGAATGTTAACATTGAAGCAGATCCTCATGCAAATTCGTCCCCTCAAAGCATTTCAGAGGATGCTCTGCCTCATGGCCGCTGCCTCCTCAGTCATTCCTCTGGGCCTGCTGCATATGCGGCCCCTCCAATATTGGCTAAAAGCCCACGTTCCGTCCCACGCCTGGCGCCTGGGCCGCGCTCATGTCAAGGTAACCCACCGCTGCCTCAAAGCTGTGGCCCCTTGGACAACTTCTCGCCTGTTTCAGTCAGGCGTTCAGCTGGGGACGACCTCCAGAAGGAAGGTGGTCATGACAGACACTTCCAGCTCAGGCTGGGGCGCTCTGCACGAGGGCAATCCGGCGTACGGCTCCTGGACGACCCACAAGCGACGCCTGCATATCAACGGCCTCGAAATGATGGCTGTTTCTCTGGCCCTGAAGACCTTCCTGCCAGCCTTAAAAGGACACCACATCCTAGTCCGGTCAGACAACACAACGGTGGTGGCCTACATCAACCACCAAGGCGGCCTCAGGTCACGTCCCCTTCACAGGATGACTCAACATCTCCTACTTTGGGCACAGAAAGAATTCCTCTTACTACGAGCGTTTCATGTGCCGGGCAGATTGAACCAAGGAGCGGATATGTTGTCAAGAGACAATGTAGCTCCAGGGGAATGGAGACTACATCCCCAGACGGTTCAGATGATTTGGTCAGTTTCTCGGCAAGGCAGAGGTCGACCTCTTCGCCTCCGAAGACAACTGTCACTGCCCAACCTATTTCTCAAAGCAGCGGGATGCTCTGGCCCACGACTGGCCCAACACCCATCTGTATGCATTCCCTCCGATCGCCCTGCTACCCCAGGTTATCAGGCGAATCAGAGAAACAAAATGATCTCTCCTCTTCATGGCCCCCCTCTGGAGGAACCAAGTTTGGTTCCCAGAGATGATCCAGTTGCTGTCTGCAGCACCGTGGTCAATACCACTGAGGAGAGATCTTCTCTCGCAAGCACAGGGCAAGATTTGGCATCCCCAGTCGGAACTGTGGAGCCTTCATGTCTGGCCGCTTGAGAGTCACTAATACCATTTTAGAGGCTAGAGCTCCGTCCACACGACGCCTCTATGCCCTTAAGTGGTCAGTCTTCAGCGACTGGTGTTCAGCACGTAATCAGGATCCGATTTCATGTGACGTGTCCCACGTGCTATTTTTTCTGCAAGAGCTGCTGGACAACGCTCAAGGTCTATATGGCAGCCATCGCGGCGAATTATTCTCCCGAGGCTGGCCGGTCTATTGGCAGAAATAAATTGGTTGTTAAGTTCCTTAGAGGCGCTCTGCGGTTGAATCCTCCTTGCCCTAAGACTGTACCAACCTGGGACTTATCTATAGTCCTCGGGGCCCTCAAGGGCCCTCCCTTTGAGCCGCTTCAAACAGCTGGCTTAAGGGTCATGACGCTCAAAACTGCTCTGCTTTTGGCCTTAGCGTCCGTCAAGCGAGTGAGTGACTTGCAAGCCCTGTCTGTCAGCGGCTATGTACCGAAGGTGCTCACAACTTCGTTCAGAGCCCAGGTTATCTCCCTTCTAGCCCTCCCCGCAACGGACGGTGATCAGGGGCCTAACTTGCTATGTCCAGTCCGGGCAATGCGAGTGTACTTTGAGCGTTCTAAGTCATTTAGACAGTCAGAACAGCTCTTTGTGTGCTTTGGAGGCCGCTCTAAGGGGCTGCCGGTCACAAAGCAAAGGCTATCATATTGGATAGTAGAGGCTATCGCCCTAGCCTATGCCTCAGCGGGCGTACAGTGCCCCATACGTGTGAGGGCCCACTCCACGAGAGGAATGGCCTCCTCCTGGGCCTGGTCCAGCAGAATCTCTATTGGGGAGATTTGTGCGGCCGCCGGCTGGTCATCGCCGTCGACCTTTATTAGATTCTACAGTTTGGACGTCCCTGCCCTGCAGGCGCGGGTGCTATCTGCTTAATGCTACTTTCCCCCCCTCTTCTGTGGCGGGAAAGGCTTATGACAAGCAGACCCCAGATCCCACTCGGGTCTCTTTATAGCTCGGAATCATGGGGCCCACACTGAGCATACCTGAGCTGAGCTTGCGGAGCAGACTTAGTTCTGCTTCTGCTTATAGCATGGCGTTACTGGATGTGCTCCCCAAAGCAGTCGTCAATGACGACGCAATGGGAGTTACCTTTCAATAGGGAACGCTCCGGTTACTCACGTAACCTCGGTTCCCTGAGATAAGGGAATGAGCGTTGCGTAACTGGCCATGCTGTAGCTGCACGCGAATCGATGGCTGTCGCTTCAGTCGTTGATTCTGATGAAATGGCGCTCTGGGCCGGCTTATATAGCAAGTCGGCTCCCCCCTCCTTTGGCGGGCTCAAGCGCCATTGGTTTGGGCTGTTACACAAACGTTAACCAATCTGGCTTCAGTAACAGAGTAAACCGGAGTTTCCCCAAAGCAGTAATCAATGACGACACAACACTCGTTCCCTTCCCGAGGTTACGTGAGTAACCGGAGCGTTTCTCAATATGCGTTCTTGTCTGTTCTTGTGGACTTGTGAAACGTCATTGCTCAAAAACACGCATCATTTTCAAAATATTACTGTTATTGTGTCATGAAATGTAATTTTAAGAGTTTTTCAGGCGAGAATGTAGTTGTTTAAAACTCAAATCTGTGGCTTATTTATAAAGATTTCAGAGCTCCGGGTGATCACCGTGCGCTCAGTGCTCATGTATCCGCCTAGAGCAGCATTACGCTCGGCTAGTCCCTCCGACATTTGCCGCTGGCTCTGATGTCTCTATAGTGAGTAAACATGAGATACAATTCGTTTTGGGTAGCCTATATTTAACAGGCATTTGTGGTTTCATGAATCTATTATTTGTTCCTGGTCATATCGTTTTGGCTGTGCACCAAGTTATGTTTAACTTTATTTATTTTGAACTTTACCGTAGTACAGCGCTGACTTTGTAGCATACGCTTGACTGAATTGTTTGCTTTTGTCTTTATTTCCTCTTATATAAGCCTCTTATACTTTGTACTTATACTTTTATAATGGGTATTATTGTTCATTAAAACTGACATTTAACAAAAAGAGGCAGAGTTGTGCTTTTTGTCACGCTTTATCATCGATCGCGACTTTCCGGCATACACCACGCCTATTGGAAATCAGCATTTGTTGTTCCTCTGTCAAAAGGGGGTGATCTTTCTTCAATGGATAATTACAGACCTATATCAAAACTCTGTATTCTCTCAAACATTTTGGAAAATCTAGTTAATAAGCAGTTGACACAGTATTTAAATGATTATAACATCTTGTCTAGTAATCAGTCTGGTTTCCGTAAAGGACACAGTACTACTACAGCCATCTTAAAAGTTTTAAATGACATCGTCGAGTCCTTAGATAATAAACAACATTGTGCATGTCTTTTTATTGACTTATCAAAGGCCTTCGATACTGTGGATCACAACATATTATTAGATAGGCTTAGATGGGTAGGACTATCAGAACATGTTATTTTATGGTTCACTGCTTACTTAAAGGGTAGAACCCAATGTGTCCAGGTGGAAGGTGTTCAGTCAGATCTTTTGGAGGTTGTCAAGGGAGTTCCACAAGGATCTGTGCTGGGACCATTATTATTCAGTATATATATATAAATTGCCTTGATTTTAATATTGATAAAGCAAGGTTCCATTTCTATGCAGATGATACTATTGTATACTGTTCAGCTCCCTCTAAGCAACAATCAGTGACTGCATTGCAGTCTGTTTTTGATATTATCCAAAACAGGTTTCGTGCTTTAAAGTTGGTTTTAAATGTTGAAAAAACTAAATGTATGCTATTTTCAAATTCTAGAACTTCTTCAGAGAATTCTATTGTTCTTCAGACTTCTCAGGGGAGCCAAGTTACCTCAGTGTCAGAGTACAAATATCTGGGTATTATCATCGATAACAAATTACGTTTTAGTTCACACATTAAGTATCTGAGTAAAAAAATAAAGAAGAAGTTAGGGTTTTATTTCAGAAATAAGTCATGTTTCCCATTTAAGGTGAGGAAAAAATTAGTGTCTGCTACATTTCTACCGATTCTCGATTATGGGGATGTGGTTTACCAGCATGCCCCCTCTTATCTTCTTTCTTCCTTGGATGCTTTGTACCATGGTGCTCTGAGATTTATAACTGACTGTAAATTTACAACGCATCACTGTGAATTATATGAAAGAGTTGCTTGGCCTCCTTTGAGAATTCTGAGAAAAATGCACTGGCACTTGTTGATATATAAGGCAATTTTGGGTCATTTGCCAAATTATCTATGTTCTTTTATACAAAGAACTTTGTTTGGAAATTATTCATTACGTTCTCAATCAAATTATAATCTCTGTGTGAGCTTTGTCAGAACTGAGCTTGGTAAAACCTCTTTTAAATATGCTGCCGCCTCAGATTGGAACCTTCTCCAAAAGGAGATGAAGTTACAAAACTTGGCGTCTTATAATTATTTTAAGTCCTTACTATGTAATCTAGAGAGCAACTTAACGGTGTGTAATTGTTTTTAACTGGTTATATGTTGGTTTGTAATGTTTGTTGTAACTATGTTGTTTATTTGTATAAGCAAACTCGGCTGCCTATCTTGGCCAGGACACTCCTGGAAAAGAGATTTTAATCTCAGTGAGTCTTTTTCCTGGTTAAATAAAGCTATATACTGTATATCAAGTAAGGGTACTGTTGGCGGTGGAAACCGTACTGTACTGTACTGACCCGTACCGCTCGGTGGAAACGAGCCATAAGTTAAAATACTGAGTGTAATAAAATATGTTAAAATAATGTGTGCTCTTATCATTCTGTGGACAAAATCCTGTGAACTTTGTCCCAATCGGGAGCTGTATGTGCGCTCATCTGTTTTCAATGCAGTTAACCTCGCGTTGCTTCGTGTCATCTTCCCACTCATTGAACTATGACAGGCCCTTTACTGCAAAAAGACGGTCACTGCGACACTGTAAAGTGATGAAACTATGGCGCCATGTGCTTTTAAAAAACATTTTCATAGGTTTCACGTTATATTATCGGCTTGGAAAATATGTAAATGTGACTAGAAACACCAGAGACTGGAAATGTAAAGCACTGTTCCAGTCAGCCGAGACTTCCGCATTCAGAAAAAGGTCTATATTCGTCATTCAAAAGGAGAAACCGTAACAAGGATACACAAAATACGCAGATACCAGTTATGTTTTTAACTTTCTTCATTATTAAGCGGCTCATGTTGTTATGAAAATATTTGCATATTGGAATGTTTGGGTAAGATCAGGTAGCATAACAACAGCCTTCTGTCTGTGCCACCTTTATTTACTTGCTTGTTTTCATCACCTTTGCTTTAATTCTCGGGCACTGACTCGTTTGCTAAACTGAACATCCAATCAGAGTTCTCAGTCTCGTCGACGGTTCAACAAGCTGAATCAGGCAAACTGCCACCGCCGAGAGCCCGATGAGAGCCGACGTGTGGATCACAACAAACATACTAGCCCAACAGGCGCTCGTCGACGGCCAACTGTCGACTTGGTGTGTCCCGGCCTTAAGACGTCTACTCTGGACCAATCATAACATTCTGATCAATCATTTCTGGTTAATGATGTCATGGACTTTACTGGTATTTTGAAACTGATGTGTGAATGGAACGTCATTGCAGCACATTTTTGTATTTACCATTAAAGGCGGCAATTTTACGGCAATTTACTGGTATTACTGTGTGAAAGGGGCTATAGTCTATTTGCCTTGCTGCCTCGTTTGTCTCCATAGCAACCCGTGTTAATCTCCTTGACAGCTAATTACCCATACCTGTCCCTTGTCAGCCCAGGTTAACTTGTGTATATATAGCCCTGTTTCCTATGTTCAGTGTTAGTTGTTGCTCTGCTGTAGATGCTCTTGTCTTGGATTTCCTGGTTTGCTCCTGCGATGTGATCCAGTGTACTGTACCAGTGTTTGTATCTCTCCACTTTGTTATTAAACTTGTTAATAAACTTATTAAACTGCATATTGGACAATATATTGGTCATGAGAAGCCAACGTGTTCATCAGTGCCTCCCTACTCATGTATTACAGCAATGATAACAAATGCCACACTTGAAACTTGTGGTATAGTGTGAGCTACAAGCTAACATTTGATATTTCCACATTAACTAGACCACAGGTCCACAGAAAGATGTATCCAAAGTCCTATTAAGTATTATATATTAATACACTAATTTTTATTACCTTGGAGAAATAAATGAGGTGTAAAGACAGCCAAGAGACTCACAGAAATGGAGCAGCCCATTAATGATCTCAGCTTCAGTGCTTTCTGCATGAGCTTAAACAGATGTGGAGGAGCTTTGCTCAGCTCATAGCTCTCAGCGATGCCTCCGGTGAAATCCTCAAAACCCTCAGTGGCCCGGCCACCCGTCAGAGCTTCATATGAGCCATTTACCCTTAAAAATACAGAAGAAATCAGCGCCACTTGTTGGTTTGTCATGGGCAGTGTTGGGGGTAACGCATTACAAGTAACGCGAGTTATGTTAATCAGATTACTTTTTAATTTACAAGAAAATATCTGAGTTACTTTTTCAAAAAAGTAATGCCAATTACTTTGTTTTCCCATTTATTGACTGACAAGTCTCCTGTCCCCATGTTGGGAGAAATTGGAAGTACAGAGGCATTGTGTGAACTGTGTGAAAATGATGTTACATTAATTCATCTCACTGGCAAAAAAAAATAAAACTGATTTAGTATTCATCAAAATGAATTAAAACAGTGAAATGCAAACTCAGAATATGACACAAACCTGCAATAATTAAATATGTTAAACAACACAAATGTATCTAATCCCATTTTATTAGCCAATGTCTTTGCTGCTGACCTTTGATGATCCAGCTCAACCATTCTAATAAGCAAAAATTACTTTAGATAAACATTTGTGCTTCATTGTTTTTTTATTGCTGAAGAATGTTGAACTTTCTTCTCCTGCGTTCTACTGTAAAGATGTGAATTTACTCTTCCTTCAGCCTGAGGTGGTGTGAAAGGGCTTTTACATTTGCTATAAATAGAACTTCTTATATTAAAAACAAACAATCAAGCCCTGCTCATATTTAAAAAGTAACACGAAAGTAATGCAAAAGTAATGTAGCGCATTACTTTCCATAAAAAGTAACTGTCAGACCTGTGTTCCCCATGTCACGTGTTTTCCCTCCTCTCGTGCCCATATTTGGTTAGTTCCTGTTCCTGTCCTCATTTGTTATTATCAGTTCCCAGCCCTGTGTCTTTAGTTAATTAGTCCCCAGCCCTGTGTTATTAATTATCTACTTTAGTCTCCCCTTTAAAGGCCCTGTGTTTCCCTGCCTCTGTGTCCAGTCTTATCGTCATTCTGTGTTTTCCTGTGCCTCCTGCGATCCCTAAGTTTGAGTAATAAAGTCGATGTTATTAAAGAAAGTTCCTCGCCTCCTCGTTCCCTTCTCCAGAGTGGATTGTGACAGAAGACTGGAACAAAAAAGAAAAGAAGGACTGAATGGAGTTCGCCGCCCGCCTCTTCGCCCTCATCCGGCGGGACCTCCCCTTCATGGAGTACGCCGGGGAATTCTGTGGGCTCGCCGCGGTGACGGAGGTGCAGGACGCGGCCCTCCTCCACCTGTTCCGGCTCGGGGCCTGTTACCATCGCCCCATAGACCTCCCAGACACCACAGGATTGTGTTGGAGAGAAGGGGTTTACCGGTGTCTAGGAAGTGTCCGGGCCCGAGTCGGAACCAGCCCGTCAACCGTGGCTCTCCCTTGCCCGCCGGCGGTGAGTGTGGCAAGCCCGCCGGCAGAGAATATGGCAAGCCCACTGATCATTGATCTTCGCAAGTGCTCTCCAGTGCCTGCTCCTCGACAGCTTCCACCAGTGCCCGCTCCTCGACAGCGCCCTCCAGTGACCGCTTCTCGACAGCGCCCTCCAGTGCCCGCTTCTCCAGGGCCAGTCCCTCCAATGCCCGCTTCTCCAGGGCCAGTTCCCCAGGAGTTTGCGCTGTCAGAGCGCCCCCAAGAGTTTGCGCTGTCAGAGCGCCCCCAAGAGTTTGCGCTGCCAGAGCGCTCCCAAGAGTTTGCGCTGCCAGAGCGCCCTCAAGAGGTCGCGTGGCCAGAGCACCCCCGAGTGTCCGATCCTCCAGAGCCCCTGCTGGTCCCGTCCAGCTCTCCAGAGCCCCTGCTGGTCCCGTCGAGCTCTCCAGAGCCCCTGCTGGTCCCGTCTAGCTCTCCAGGGCCCCTGCTGGTTCCGTCCAGCTCTCCAGGGCCCCTGCTGGTTCCGTCCTGCTCTCCAGAGCTGCCCCAAGTGACCGCGCTTCCAGAGCGCCCCCAAGAGTCTGCTCCTCACAAGTGCCCTCCAGTGCCTGCTCCTCGCAAGTGCCCTCCAGTGCCGGCTCCTCGCAAGTGCCCTCCAGTGCCGGCTCCTCGCAAGTGCCCTCCAGTGCCGGCTCCTCGCAAGTGCCCTCCAGTGCCGGCTCCTCGCAAGTGCCCTCCAGTGCCGGCTCCTCGCAAGTGCCCTCCAGTGCCTGCTCCTCGCAAGTGCCCTCCAGTGCCGGCTCCTCGCAAGTGCCCTCCAGTGCCGGCTCCTCGCAAGTGCCCGCCAGTGCCTGCTCCTCGCAAGTGCCCTCCAGTGCCTGCTCCTCGCAAGTGCCCTCCAGTGGGCACCCCAGAGCTCGCTCCTCGCCAGCGCACCCCAAAGCCCGCTCCTCGCCAGCGCACACCAGAGCCCGCTCCTGCCGAGCGCCCTCAAGTGCCCGCGCCTGCCGAGCGCCCTCAAGTGCCCGCGCCTGCCGAGCGCCCCCAAGAGTCCGCGATTCCCGAACGCCCCAAGAGTCCGCGCCTCCAGTGCGCGCCCAAGTGCCCGATGGAGCCCCTATTTTCCCCAAGGAAATTCTGGGGGGGGGGTAGTAGGGCTCTGGCCGAAGAGACCGAGGTGGGGGCTGGGGCCGCGGTCTCGGAGGCGGTCCCACCATGGCCTCCCAAGCTTCTTGACCCGCCATGGCCTCCCAAGCTCCCTGACCCACCATGGCCTCCCGAGTCCCTGGATCCGCCATGGCCTCCCGAGTCCCTGGATCCGCCATGGCCTCCCGAGTCCCTGGATCCACCATGGCCTCCCGAGCTCCCTGCTCTGCCGTGGCCTCCCGAGCTCCCTGCTACACCGTGGCCTCCCGAGCTCCCTGCTCCGCTGTGGGTCCCGGAACGGGCGCCACCCTGGAGGCCTCCTGTCCTGTCTCCGTGTCCCTTGAGGCCTCCAGAGCGCCCACCCCCCCCTCCCCGTTGGATGGTATACGGTGCAGGACGCACCGTTCGGGATATTAATTATCTACTTTAGTCTCCCCTTTAAAGGCCCTGTGTTTCCCTGCCTCTGTGTCCAGTCTTATCGTCATTCTGTGTTTTCCTGTGCCTCCTGCGATCCCTAAGTTTGAGTAATAAAGTCTATGTTATTAAAGAAAGTTCCTCGCCTCCTCGTTCCCTTCTCCAGAGTGGATTGTGACAGTAACTAAGTAACGTTTTAATTAATTACTTTTTTAGGGAGTAACACAATATTGTAATGCATTACTTTTAAAAGTAACTTTCCCCAACACTGGTCATGGGTATGTGACATGTTGTATGAACATTGTGTGTTTTCTAGTCTGTGGTTTGGCACAGCATTTATACCAAGTGTTTCAACTCAACTCAACTCAAACTCAAATAAAGAGTAAATGAATAAACACACACTTACTTTGCATAGGCCTTTTCCAACAGGGCACTCCAGAACTCAGAGCGCTCAGCTGAATGAACAAACAGCAGCTTCCCATTTTTGGTGGGCAGCCGGTCATCAATGACAACATCCACCCATTCACCATACTGCCAGAACTGAGAGACAAGAACAACAACAATCAGTCTGATAGTGTCCCTTTAATTTATTAGTGGAAATGTAAAGGTTATAAATACTCAAATTATGTCCAATTGTCTGAGACCACTAGTGAAAATAATCTATTTTGTATTTTTCTGTTATATTTTTATTAGACATTGTATTATTAACTAACAGTTTGAGTGACAATTTGAATGAAATTCAAATATTTACATTATCTAAGTTATGCTTTTGTTATCCTATAATGTTGTAACTTTTCTTCCAGGTTTAAATTAGATTTTTTTAATCCCAGATCTTCAGTGTGGTCTCAGACTTATTGATCCCACTGTATGTTTATACCTGAAAGTGAAAGATGCCGGCGTAGTCCTCTGTAAAACTCTGTCCAGGTGGAACTACACGCTCCAGAAATTCATTATTCAGAGTCAAAGATGCAATAGCCGCCATCAACCAACAGTCACCTGCAAATGTATAAAACATCATTAGATACTTCTGCGTTAAGCTCATTATTTTATGCAAACTGACTTCCAGTGCACTTATTACAGATATAGTCTTCCAGCATCAACCTGGGCTTCAGTGTTTTGCTCAAGGAGTATCCTGAGTATATGTTTCTTGCTCAGTGGTGATGGTCCATGGATTAACCATTGTGGGGTTTGAACTTACAACCTTCAAAGTTAGGTCTTCAGCCACTCCCAAGTCTCACAATATGTTTTTCCACAAGAATGTGCACTTAGTAGTGTGAACTTTAATTAGCGATTGCTAAAGCTAGAATCACTATTGTTGCTCATATTTTGTTCTTAACCACTTACCACTAAAACTTACACGTATTTCGACCTACACCATTTGTGCTATGATCATAAAACTATAAATAAAGTTAAATAAAGGTTCCAAAAGGAAGTTTTTGCAGTGATATATACACCTTTTACTTTACACTTTTTACCAAAACGGGTGAAAAAAATCTTAAATTGAAAGAGTTATAACTAAGTTGTATCACTTCAATTTCAATTACATATATATTTCTGTCAGAACAACATGAATCACAGTAACTGGACAGTGGATCTTTTTAAACATTGAATTAATGAATTGTTATTTATTGCGTTTTTGAGAAATTGGGCCATATAAGCCACATATGTGACATCATTTCTGATATAGCGATTATATTTATTATTTTTGTCTGTGTTAACACCCGAACAACAGCTCTTTTCTCACCTAAAGCTCCTTGGCAGATGTCTGTCCGCGTAGCACCATCCATAATGAACTGAGGGCTTGAGCAGAGCTCCTTAAAAAGGGACAAAGTGAGAACAATTAGAGGTGGTAGTGTTACACTATGTAATGGTACAACTGAATAACAATAGGTTTTATTTGCGCTTCGCAAAAAGCACATGTAAAAGCTCAGCTATCGAGATTTATCAAAAATGTTATTACAAATACACTAGTTAAAGTGATGATGTTCAGCAGTGTTAATTTAGTAATAATTGGTTCTAGCTGTTAGTCCCTTGTTCACTTTAAGAGGCGGAGGTGGTCCCTCGTGGGGAGGATGGACTGGAGAATGAGTTCAAGAGGGTGAGCAGGCTGAGCAGCAAGTGTTAGCTATTCTTTTATCTAGGTTGTGGCCAAAACAGTAACTCTAAAGTTCTTTAAAGTCCCCATGAAATCAAAATGGAAGTTTTTTGGCTTTTAGTATGAATATGTTAGCCTTAAGGCTACCTATAAGCTTGTGCGCTCCAAAACAATGAAAAAAGTCGCATTTGCAAGATATAAGCATTCCAAACTTAGTCTCTCACTTCCGCCAATATGGATCAACGATTTTGATGACATCACCCTGCACTTCATCTTCTCATCAAACTTTCTGTCCAATCAAATGCTGTCTAGAATCTGTAGCGTCCCGCCCCCTACACTATAAATAGACGCGGAAGCTGCAGCTGAAATTGGTCACTTGTTCACAGAATTAATATTTTTCTGCATGGTGAATGGCACGTAGTGTACTATATAGGGGATATGGAACGATTTAGACAGTGTAAATATGCTTTCCATTGGGGCAAAAGAAGTCATGCTAACACCATTTTTCTTTTCATCCATTTACTTTTCTTAATATTAGAGCTGTCAATCGATTACAATTTTTTAATCTAATTACATGATGTGGCGATAATTTATTCGCAAATTAAATTTGCCCGTGAAGATACTCACAAAAGATCATTTTAACATGTTTGTGTTAAATGAGAAAAGTAGGCATCAAGTAGACATTTCAAAAAGCAGCTTTAGAACGGAATATTTTGACCAACATCAAATGTATTACACATTTAGGCTACATACAGCCTAACTTAAAAGATGGAACATCAAAGAAGATAATTTGAGAAACGGTATTTTTTGATTACAATGAAAGTCTTTGGTAACCAAAATAGCTTGGTTAAGTCTTCCAAATACCTCCATGTTCCACAAAAGAAAGACATTCATACAGGTTTGAAACAACATAAGTTTGAGTAGCCTAACGATGACAGAATTTTGGGCAAACTGTCCTTTATTAATGACATTTTGCCTCAATTAACAGCAGTACTTTATGTGAATTAATAGGAGCTCATATGCGTCTGTTCCACAGATCTATATATAATGTTCTCTATAGATCAGTGGTCTGTTCAGAACGTTGATCTCTCTCTCTCTCTCTCTCTCTCTGTGTGTGTGTGTGTGTGTGAGTGTGTGAGTGTGTGTGTGTCTGTGTGTGTGTGTGTGCGCGCGCGCGTATCAATTAAAGTAGCACATTAATATAGATCGGTGATTAAACTAAACTAGCTTAAACTAAAAAGGAATAATTGACGACTGGCTGTTGAATTATTAGAAAATAGTGCACCTCCTGTGCCAATCAGAATCGAGTATTCTGACAAGTCCCCTTTATGATTTTCTTGATCAGAGAGTAACAGTTGTAGGACTCTTTACACAGCTTTGGGTTTATTAAGATTTTAGGGCAACAATTACATTTTTAATTTTAACATTTCTAAAATGTTTAATAGTTTACTTCATATTTTAGTTTATTTAATAGTTTTATTAATCACTGAAATGCGTCCCATTGTACCTTGTGAACGCAAATGTCAAAAATCACCGACTTGATTGATTTCAAATAGAATAAAATACGCAACAAAAACGTAGACCACAAAAATAGATAATTTAAAATATGTTTCATGGGGTAACATCTAATTTAACTGGTGTTATTTGTGAAATTATTTCACTGTTGGTGATATCGAGAGGACTGGCATTTCTAATTAATTAATTTAATAATAATAATAATAATAATAATTATTATTATTATTATTATGGTAGGCTACTTTTATTATTAAATTTATAGGTCTACTACAATTAATTTGCCCCGCAATAATTTCATAGCGCATTACCGCACAACTGACGCGCAGCAAGGATAATAAAAGATCAAATTAGCTTATACTTCTTCATCAAATACTTTAATTTACTTTAATTTGAATAAATTAAGACAATTTGCAATTCCGTCATCGGCATATGTTGAAAAACAGATTATCTCCCTTTACAGAATATGTGCCATTAATGCAGCATCAAGCAAATGTCAGTTCTTACCTTCACTTACTGCTTAATTTAAAACTTATTCACGGGCATAGCGCTCATGCAGTTTGCACACAGTTTGTGTGATAGTGCACTGGCTCGCTTTCATGGCTTAAAACAGAAATAGGCTAATTTCTAATTTTGCTACGTGTTTTTCTTTATCACAAATTATAAAATGATGGACGATGGTTTACATTCCCATAAGAAAAATATTGAGTATAGGCTATATTAAATAACTTTTTGAAAGAAAAAAAACACAAATAAAATAATGATTAAGTTAATTAATAAAGAGGAGTCGGAGTAGGCCATGCCCAGTTGGCTTGGAAGACCTGAACGGTTTATCCATTCTGCAACGCGAAGTGGAGGAAAGCAGCAGTTTGCTAAATTGCAGCTAGTTTTATGGCGAACTTATAAAGATCTCCCTCTTTTCGTTTTCTTTCTTGCTGCATTAAAGATGAAATGGTTTATGTTCTGTTTTCGCGCAGGCGCAGTGAGGGAAAAAGCAATTGGTTCGTCGCTCACGGCAACCAAAATTTCTGACACGTCCGATTGCCGGTCAGGAGAGGTTAATCGCTTTTCTTTTCCCCCTGTACACTGCACGACAAATATATATATATATATGACAAAATCTGTATAAAAAACTATAAAAACTGTATTAAAATGTAGCTATTATTTTATATTAATATTTAATATTGATATTACTATTTTATATTGAATTAACCTCACTACTCTTTAATTAACCTTACTACTTATTATTTATTTACTCATTTTCATTTAAGTGAGTAAATCAAAAATAATTTTGTTTTATTTACCTAAACTCCACCTGTGTGGAAGAAAGCAAACACACACTGCAGTACCTTAGGTCTCTTCCACTGCACTCCTCTGGTCTTGGAGGACTGCTGCCCGAGTTCATTGTATCCCAGAGAGTCGGATTCAGCAGGGAAGGTCGGGTCACAGAACAGGGTTCCTTTTGCCAGACACCACTTCTTCAGGCTCTGGTAGTCCTGCTTGTTGAAGGGAATCGCCTTCTTGTTTGTTCCCACTCCTTCTCCTCTATCCTGTCTCCTAGAAAGAACTTTTAGAATATTAGACATGCTGCCCTGTAGTCGTACTCAAGTTTCTCTGAAGCCTGTATAATGTGTGAGCGTTTGTGTGAGACTGATGATGGTTTTAAAGCGAGAGCTGCTGTGTGGTAAAGCTGTGAGGGATGTGTTGCTTTCATGCTGGTTTAACAACATGTAACCCTGTGATGCAAAATGAATACACAATTCTTTGAAGCACATTGTACTAAATACAATTATATACCCTATATATCAAAGTCAAAGTCAAGTCAAAGTCTGCTTTATTGTCAATTCTGCCACATGTACCGTACATACATAAAGATAATTGAAATTGCGTTACTCTCAGACCCCTGGTGCATACAGTTAACACTAAACACTAACAGTAGAACGTAAAAATACAGATAAATACAAATCAAATATATATATATATATATATATATATACAAACATATACACACACATACATACATACATACATACATACACATACATATATACATACATGTATATACAGTATATACTGTATATATATATACAGGTGCATCTCAATAAATTAGAATGTCGTGGAAAAGTTTATTTATTTCAGTAATTCAACTCAAATTGTGAAACTCGTGTATTAAATAAATTCAATGCAAACAGACTGAAGTAGTTTAAGTCTTTGGTTCTTTTAATTGTGATGATTTAAGCTCACATTTAACAAAAACCCACCAATTCACTATCTCAACAAATTAGAATACTTCATAAGACCAATAAAAAAAACATTTTTAGTGAATTGTTGGCCTTCTGGAAAGTATGTTCATTTATTGTATATGTACTCAATACTTGGTAGGGGCTCCTTTTGCTTTAATTACTGCCTCAATTCGGCGTGGCATGGAGGTGATCAGTTTGTGGCACTGCTGAGGTGGTATGGAAGCCCAGGTTTCTTTGACAGTGCCTTCAGGTCATCTGCATTGTTGGGTCTGGTGTCTCTCATCTTCCTCTTGACAATACCCCATAGATTCTCTATGGGGTTCAGGTCAGGCGAGTTTGCTGGCCAATCAAGCACAGTAACACCATGGTCATTGAACCAGCTTTTGGTACCTTTGGCAGTGTGGGCAGGTGCCAAGTCCTGCTGGAAAATGAAATCAGCATCTCCATAAAGCTTGTCAGCAGAAGGAAGCATGAAGTGCTCTAAAATTTCCTGGTAGATGGCTGTGTTGACTGTGGACTTCAGAAAACACAGTGGACCAACACCAGCAGATGACATGGCAGCCCAAATCATCACTGACTGTAGAAACTTCACACTGGACTTCAAGCGACATGGATTCTGTGCCTCTCCAGTCTTCCTCCAGACTCTGGGACCTTGATTTCCAAATGAAATGCAAAATTTACTTTCATCTGAAAAGAGGACTTTGGACCACTAGGCAACAGTCCAATTATTTTTCTCCATAGCCCAGGTAAGACGCTTCTGACATTGTCTCTGGTTCAGAAGTGGCTTGGTAGCCCTTTTCCTGAAGACGTCTGAGCGTGGTGACTCTTGATGCACTGACTCCAGCTTCAGTTCACTCCTTGTGAAGCTCTCCAAGTGTTTGAATCAGCTTTGCTTGACTGTATTCTCAAGCTTGCGGTCATCCCTGTTGCTTGTGCACCTTTTCCTACCCAAATTCTTCCTTCCAGTCAACTTTGCATTTAATATGCTTTGATACAGCACTCTGTAAACAGCCACACCTTTCAGTAATGACCCTCTGTGACTTACCCTCTTTGTGGAGGGTGTCAATGTTCGTCTTCTGGATCATTGCCAAGTCAGCAGTCTTCTCCATTATTGTGGTTTCAAAGAACAAGAGATACCCAGAATTTATACTGTATGGATGGTCATTTATTGAAACTCAAATGTAAATATTCTAATATTTTGGGATACTGATTTTTGACTTTCATGAGCTGTAAGCTCTAATCATCAAAATTAAAACAAAAAAACTTTTGAAATGTTTTACTTTACATGCAATGAATCTAAAATATATGAAAGTTTCACTTTTTGAAATAACTTACAAGAAAAAATGAACTTTTTCACGACATTCTAATTTATTGAGATGCACCTGTATATATATATATATATATATATATACACATACATACATACACAAAATGCACAAAATGCAACTATTACAAATAAGGACATGTAAAAAGAAAATAAATAAATAATAATAATAATAATAAAATAGATAAAGTGGCATAAGGCACATGGTAGATAGAGTGCAAACCAGTGAAATAAAAAAACAGTGCAGAATATAAATGGGGGGGGGTCAGAGTTCAGTGGTGCGTGGGGTAAAAGAGGGGAGGGGAGGCAAGGTCGGGAGGCAGTTCAGCTTCCTGACAGCCTGATGGATGAAGCTGTCCTTCAGTCTGCTGGTCCTCGCCTGAAAACAGCCCTGTTATGACATAGTGAGTATATGGTTTTCTTTGCTTTTATAGTTGTACTCAAGTTTCTCTGAAGCCTGTATAATGTGTGAGCGTTTGTGTGAGACTGATGATGGTTTTAAAGCGAGAGCTGCTGTGTGGTAAAGCTGTGAGGGGTGCAGCAGGTGTTGCTTTCACACTGGTTTAACAACATGTAACCCTGTGATGCAAAATGAATACACAATTCTTTGAAGCACATTGTACTAAATACAATTATATACCCTATATATATATATATATATATATATATATATGACATAGTGAGTATATGGTTTTCTTTGCTTTTACTTTTTATTTCATATTTTTTTATTACATAAAATGCTGTAAAGTGTGACTCAAAACACTCTTACACTTCTTTTTTTACACTTTTTTTTGGTTCTTTGGGAAACCAGGGCTGTTTTCAGAGTTTTACTTTAGTAAATGTGTCTCAAGGAGGATTTATTCTCCTCTATCCTGCCTCCTAGAAAGAACTTTTGCAATATTAGACATGATGCTCTATAGTTGTACTCAAGTTTCTCTGAAGCCTGTATAGTGTGTGACCGTTTGTGTAAGACTGATGCTGGTTTTAAAGTGAGAGCTGTATGGTAAAGCTGTGAGAAAAGTTCATGTGAGCTGTGAAAAAGTACATTTATTTGTTACTTGTTTCAAAAAGTTTTCATGAGTTTGTGTGCCCATATGGGTTCACTGACTCATTCTCGCTCTGTGTGTGTGTGTGTGTGTGTGTGTGTGTGGGGTGGGGGGGATGGGTGTGTCTATGATTGCTGCTGATGGGTTGATCAGCACCAGCTGTAGCTCATCAACTCCGCTATTTAAGACCTGTGCTATCCTGTGTTGTCAGATCGTTTGGTGTTCCTGATTGTATTTGAGTTTCCCTGTTCCTGTACTTCGTCTTGTTTGGATTCCGTTCCAGTTCTCTGCAGATTTTCCGAATGTTCCCGGGAGATACACGGCTGCCCATTTGCGTCCCTGCACTGCCAAGAGTGACTGTTATTCTGCACATGCTTCATTTGACTCTTGCCTTCTGTCTTGCTTGGACTCTCTTTAAAAAATTGTTATATTTCACATTCGCTACTGAATATTATTTTGTGATCGTGACAGAACGATCTGACCACACAATGGATTCAGCAAATGCATCGGATCTATGGGACTTTTTGTCCAACAACAACGCACACATGGATCATCAGGAGGAACAGATGTTAGCAGGTGTCCGAGCTCACAACCCAATTTCAACAACTGAGATTGCCCACTGCGCCACCGCCACCGCCAGTTCCCCCCACTTCAACGAACACCTGACATCAACACGAGCCATGTCTACCCACACCAGAAGCATATGGTGGTGAGCCCAATCTTTGTAGAGCATTTTTAACTAAATGCTCACTGTTGGGCCGATCTACGGCAGGAGAACAGACCCGTCTCGGACTATTCCATCAAGTTCCGGACATTGGCAGCTGAGTGTAAGTGGAACGAGGAGGCGCAGTGGGACATGTTCCTGCATGGGTTGGCTGACCGAATTCAGATGGAGATTTTTACAGTGGAATTACCCACTGATCTTGATGGACTAATCGAATTAGCCCTTGGTGTTGATGCACGTCTACAGCAACGCGATCAGCGAGGCCGCCACAAGTTGGTGTCAGAATTTCCGGAGTATTCCACTGCCAATTCCTGTAATACGATCAGTCACCCATCTGATTGTAAACCCATGCAGGTGGGAAGAGCTCGGATTTCCCGGTAGGAGAGGGACCGTCGGAGAGCAAAGGGACTTTGCTTGTATTGCGGTGCTGCGGGTCACTTCCTGGCTGACTGTCCGGTAAAAGGCCAAGCCCAACAGTAGAGCTGAGGTTACTGTCGGGTGGATTGTCCCTGGAGAAATCCTCGTCCACAACTCTCCTCCCGGTAATACTGCAACGGGCAGCTAGAGTCCACAACTGCCAGGCCCTGCTGGATTCCAGAGCGGAAGGTAATTTTATGGATATCAACTTGGCACAACACCTTCAAATTCCCATTGTTCCTCTCATCCATAAAATTTCTGCCAATGCACTCAATGGACAGACTCTTCCTAGCATCACACACACGAATGGCCCTGTCACCCTTATTACTTCAGGAAATCATACTGAGAAACGTCTTAGGTTACGTATGTAACCCCAGTTACTCGAAGGAACGAGACGCTGCGTCCAAAAGACGCTAAGGGAACGCCTTCAGCGTGACCGGCTCTGAATCCAAATGCAATCTGTCCTACAGGTGGGCGGAATGTCACGGGCGAGGTGACGTAATGACCAGCTGGTATAAAAGCACGTGCGGTGAAACCGGCGTCAGCTTCTAGAATGAAGCAAGCGCTGGCAGGGATGCCGGAAGTGTGGCCTCGCGACGCAGCGTCTCGTTCCTTCGAGGAACTGGGGTTACATACGTAACCTAAGACGTTCCTCTTCAGGAACACAAGCTGCGTCCAAAAGACGCTAAGGGAACGAGATACCCACGGCACCAGACTTACCAATCCCTGCCCCGTGTGTATCCAAGCGGAGCACAACTAAGGTGAGGGGATGGAAGAACCTGGGATGGCTCGCATGTCCAGGCCGTAGAACCTGACAAAAGTCAGGGGCGTAGACCATCCCCCAGCATTGCAGATGTCCTGAATTGGGACACCTGCGAGAAAGGCCTTGGAGGCCGCCACACTCCTAGTGGAATGAGCCTTGACTCCCATCGGCGAGGGGAGTTCAGAGTACTCATACGCAATATGAATGGCATCGACAATCAACCGACTGAGGGTCTGCTAGAAGCAGGACGACCTCTTTTATGGGGACCAAAGCAAACTAGCAGTTGGTCCGCCTTTCTCCACATGGCAGCTCTGTGGACGTATGCGTCCAGTGCTCACACTGGACACATACAATTAAGCTTTTGCTGGTCAGGCTCCCGAAAGGGAGGAGGACTAAAGGCCTGCAGTACTGGAGGCCTTAGCCTCAGTGCACCACGGAGGAAACGTATCACTAAGGGGTGTCTGCTCACTGACTGTCCACCAAGAGAGGCGTGGTAGGCCGAAATTGCCGCCACATAAACCTTCAAGGTGGAATGGGTTAACCCTGCGGAGAGTCGAGCCTGCAGGAACTCCAGCACTGTACCAACCGGGCAGTTAACTGGGTCGAGCTGGCAATCTCTGCACCATGAAGTGAAAAGTTTCCACTTCAGGGCGAACAGTTTCCTCGTTGAGGGAGCTCTGGACTGGAGGATGGTCTCAACAACCTCGGTTGAGAGACCGGACGCTATGAGCCATGCCCCCTCAGGGGCCACACCCCAGACATGTTCACAAGTCTCTGAGGTCCAAGTCCAAGTCAAGTCTCAAGTCTCTGAGGTCAAGTCTAAGTCAAGTCTCAAGTCTTTGAGGTGGAGTCCAAGTCACGTCTCAAGTCTTTGTTCTATTTATTAGCAACAGTTCTTTCAGCTAGTTATTGAGGCTAAATCAGTTTTGAAATACTGATTTCACGATATGATTCTCAACAAAAAAAACTTTAACAAAATTTAAGACAAAGAAATGAAAAGGTGTCCATTTATTAATTGTCAGATAAAATGCTGCACATTTCTTTGTAAAATTGAAATATGTCAAACAAAACTAAATTTTAAAACAAACCCCAATTAATCAAATTAATTACACAAATGAAATAAATCTCATATAAACAAACTAAGGCTTTGCCTGTGCTCTTTTTCAGTTTAAAATTAGAGGCATTAACCACTGTATTTTAAACACAATCCAAACAAAGAGGCTGCATACATCCAGCATGAGCAGTTTTTCATCTAAATTGGATTGTATAATTTCGAAAACAAAATGGTCTGACTTTAGTTTTGTGAAACTATTCTACATAAAACAAACCAGCAGACAGAGAAGACAGGCTGAATTAATGCAGATTCACTCTCTGCCAGCGGGTGGCGCTTGTACATCAATTAAACACTGTTTCCTTGGTTTCCGCTGTAAACAAAGCAGAGCTGCGGTTATGAACACTACTTTAATATGCATTACACGGAGGCAAGATGAAAAGAAAATACCATTTAAACTTTTTTAAGACAGTTTCCCTCAGAGATACATTCATATAAACTCCCATACCAAATGACTCGTTTTTTACGAGTCTCACGAGTCACGAGTCCAAGTCAAGTCTCGAGTCAGCTGTTCACGAGTCCAAGTCAAGTCTCGAGTCTTTATTTATGCGACTTAAGTGCGACTCGAGTCCAAGTCGCAGACTCGAGTTTCCATCTCTGCCACACCCACAGCCTCCATCACTCCGGGTGGGGATGCACCAGTGTGCATCCTGCCTGTGAGAGGAGATCCCTCCTGACTGGAATCTCCCAAGGAGAGCCGTCGAGGAGGGAAATCAGATCCGAGAACCATACTCGGCCCGGCCAGAACGGGGCTACTAATAGCAGCCGAACTCCGTCCCGGCGCACTCTCTCCAGAACTCCGGGGAGCAGAGCAACTGGGGGAAAGGCGTACAGACGAAGCATCGGCCACGTCTGTACCATGGCATCCAGCCCCAGTGGGGCTGGATGAAGTAGAGAGTACCAGAGGGGACATTGCGCTGTCTCCTGAGTAGCGAAGAGGTCCACCTGAGCCTGGCCAAACACTCTCCATATCTGTTTCACCACCTTGGTGTGAAGCATCCATTCCCCGGGCAAAGGCCCCTGTCTCGACAGGGTGTCTGCCCCCACATTGAGATGCCCAGGTATGTAAACTGCTCTGAGTGAGAGGAGTTTGCCCTGGGCCCACACAAAGATCTGGTGTGCCAACCTGTACAGGTGACGCGACCTCAGACCTCCTTGGTGGTTGATATAAGAGACCACCGCTGTGTTGTCGGTGCGAACTAACACATGGTGACCTCTTAGGTCTGGGAGAAAGTATTTCAGAGCCTGAAACACGGCCAGCATCTCGAGCCTGTTGATGTGCCAAGCGAGATGATGACCTCTCCACAGACCGCGGGCAGGGTGGCCACTCATGACCGCTCCCCAACCGGTGAGGGATGCGTCCGTCGCTAGCTTTACGCGGTGACACGGAGCTCCCAGCACCGGGCCCTGAGACAAGAACCAAGGTTGTCTCCACATGTCTAAGGCACGTAGGCAACGCCGCGTGATCTTGATCATGCGAAGCGGGTTTCCCCTCGGGGAGAACCCCTTGGTCTTGAGCCACCACTATAGGGGTCTCATGTACAGCAGGCCAATAGGTATCACGTTGGACACAGCTGCCCTCAGACCCAGCAGCCTCTGAAACTGCTTGACAGTGAGTGACTGGCCTTCTTTCACCCTCCTGACTGTCGTGAGGATCGACTCGATCCGAGCAGGGGACATACGTGCCTGCATCGTGGTCGAATCCCACACCACCCCCAGATAAGTGGTTCTCTGTAATGGAGAAAGCACACTTTTCCTGGGGTTCAGTCTTAACCCCAACACTTTCATATGAGTGAGAACAACATCTCGATGTTGAGCCGCTCTTCGCTCTGATTGAGCGAGAATCAACCAATCGTCGATATAATTGAGTATGCGGACGCCCTGTAGCCGCAGCGGAGCTAACACGGCGTCCACACACTTCGTAAAAGTGCGAGGTGAGAGTGCTAGGCCGAAGGGAAGTACCCGATATTGGTAAGCTTTGCCCCTGAAAGCAAACCTCAGGAACTTCCTGTGAGTGGGAAGGATGGAGACATGGAAGTATGCGTCTTCTAGATCGATCGCGACAAACCAGTCCTCGGACCTGATTTGAGACGTGACCTGCTTGAGGGTAAGCATCTTGAACTTCAGTCTGCTGACTGAGCGGTTCAACTGCCGCAGATCTAAAATGGGACGCAACCCTCCATCCTTCTTTGGAACTATGAAGTACCGGCTGTAGAACCCGGACTCTCTTTCGTGAAGAGACACCACCTCGATGGCCTCCTTCCTTAAGAGAGTATTTACCTCCTGTTCCGTTACCAGAGCCTGCTCGGGGCCCACCAAAGTGGAATTCACCCCGTTGAATTGAGGCGGACGAGAACCGAACTGGATACTGTAGCCTCCCTCTACAGTACGCAGGACCTATCGAGACACATTTGGCAGTAGTTTCCACGCTGCCAGATAGTCTACTAAGGGAACCAGTCTCTCGAGACTGGCCTCTGGTGTAATTAGAGCGGCTAGTTTGGTATCCTGGAACGGCACACCGGCAGGAGAAAGCCAAACTAGCTGCTGCAGAGACCCCCGAAGGGGTGGCGAGCATCTCAGCTCCGCTACGTATCCTGGAGGAAGAGACTGAGATGTGTGCTCGCTGGAGACCACTGCGCCCTGGGACACCATAAGTGGCAGGGTTGGCAGATCGATCTCCTAAGGGCACTGGGGCGAAACAGGCACCGTGTGCTGCGGTGACCGCTGTTCCACCCTAGCGGGGGCTACCCTCATAAGCCCTGGTCCACAAACGTCAGGGCTTCTTGGTCGAAGACTTCCTAGCCTGAAGAATGGTCCGCAGATCCGGCTTAGGCTGGGAGGTCTTTGACCGTGCACCCTTCTTACCACCCCGACTCCGCCTACGCGGAGGCGCACGGGCGGCAACGCTCTCTTTCTGAGCTTCCCAATATGAGGAACCAGCACGCGGCAGGGGCTGCTCTCGCCCAGCAGCCCCTTGAGTTAGAGAGCGTCGAGGGAGAAACCGCCGGAACGCCGCCGCCTGCCTTCCCGCCTCCTGGTGCCTGTCGACAACGGTGTCAACAGCATCACCAAAGAGGCCAGAAGGCGATAGCGGGGAGTCCAAAAGGAAGACCCTGCCACGGTCCTTGATATCTGACAGGGTCAACCAGAGATGCCTCTCCGCTGCTACCAGGGCTGCCATAGACCGCCCAATGGCACGGGCGGTCTCCTTGGTAGCACGGAGAGACAAATCAGCAGTTCTGCGGAGCTCACAAATGTCGTCTGCACTAAATCCCTCGCCCTCATCTAACTCTTTAAGCAGATCAGCCTGGTACGCCTGCAACACCGCCATAGTGTGCAGGCATGAACCAGCCTGACCTGCTGCCGCGTACCCCTTGCCCACCAGCGCTGTTCCACACGCGACATCGCTCTGTAACCGCGCTCACTCGTCCCTGCCACATAGTCTACTAAGGGAACCAGTCTCTCGAGACTGGCCTCTGGTGTAATTAGAGCGGCTAGTTTGGTATCCTGGAACGGCACACCGGCAGCAGAAAGCCAAACTAGCTGCTGCAGAGACCCTGCCACATTACCGTAGTAATCCGACAGAGGGACGAAGAGGCGGGCCGAGAAAGGTTTTCCCCACGACCTCGACACCTCAGTGTGGAGGTCGGGGAAAAAAGGCAGGCTCCGATGTGGAGGTGCTGTCTGAAACCGCAGAAAACGCTTGTCTAACTTGCCTCTCTGCGGTTCGACAGGACGCTCGGCCGACCAGTCAAGGCTCAACTTGACACGAGGCACGAGTGATCACCTCCACCAGCTCCTCATATTGGGGTGAAAGAGGGGGTGCAAAGTGCTCAGCGTTTCCCGTGTCAACCTCCTCAGAGGAAGACACGAGAAGCACCGAGGCCGCTGCCCGAGGGGAAGTAACCGCGGGGTGGGCTTCCGATCTCGGAGAGCGGTCATGAGATCTGACAGGTGAGGATGGAGATAGAGACTCACTCGTCTCCGATCTCTCCACCAGATCCCGCTGCGAACCCCACGAGCGCCGCCTTCGCTCCGCCTCAGCGGAAGCGGGGCCAGTGCCGCGAGGAACGCCAATGAAAGAACCCTCCCCGGAGAAGAGGGCCTTTCTGGAGCGAAGCACACGCAGAGGGTATCACCTGCACACAAAAAACGCTTGCAGGGAGGAACAAACTGCTTGTACTGTGCTTCGCTCTCCTGTTTAGTCTTAAACATGACTAAAGTTCTTTGAACAGACAGACAATGGTAAATAAGACTCACAGATACACAGAGCGCTAGCTGAATGACAGAAAGCTGACGCCGGTTTCACCGCACGTGCTTTTATACCAGCTGGTCATTACGTCACCTCGCCCGTGACATTCCGCCCACCTGTAGGACAGATTGCATTTGGATTCAGAGCCGGTCACGCTGAAGGCGTTCCCTTAGCGTCTTTTGGATGCAGCTCGAGTTCCTGAAGAGGAACTCACACTTCTGCTCACAGAATCTCCACTGGCTCCTGTCGTTCTGAGCCATCCCTGGCTTGTTCGTCACAATTCTAGGGTGGATTGGGGCCATAATTCCATCTCAGCGTGGAGTGATCTGTGATATGTGTGATGTGTCTTATGTGTGCTTGTTCATCTGTGTCTTGTTCTTTGTTGCAGAATGAGACTGTGAACCTGTCTAAAGTGCCCAAGGAGTACCTCGACCTAAAGGAAGTGTTCAGTAAGTCCTGGGCTGCTTCTCTTCCTCCACATCGTCCCCATTACTGTGCTGTAGATATAGTACCAGGTACGTCTCCGCCTAAGGGCAGGTTATACTCTCTTTCTGCTCCAGAAAGGGAGGCCATAGAGAAATATATTTCTGATTCTCTAGCAGCCGGGCTCATTCGTCCTTCCTCTTCTCCCACTGGGGCAGGATTTTTTTTTTGTGGGGAAGGATGGTTCCCTGCAATCTT
Organism: Schizothorax lantsangensis; assembly: GCA_027422415.1. NCBI lineage: Eukaryota > Metazoa > Chordata > Actinopteri > Cypriniformes > Cyprinidae > Schizothorax > Schizothorax lantsangensis. The sequence goes on along the minus strand of CM049843.1, from coordinate 24,693,936 downwards.
GCATTGATTACCAAGGGTTGAACAACATCACAGTAAAGAATACTTACCCTTTGCTGTTGATGTCTTCAGCCTTCGAGAGGTTGCAGGGAGCATCCATCTTCACCAAATTAGATTTGCTTAATGCTTATCATTTGGTCCGCATAAGGGAGGGGGATGAGTGGAAAACCACATTTAAATACCCCCAGGGGGCACTTTGAATATCTGGTTGAATATCTGTCTAACTCGACGCGTCAGAGGTGGGGGTAGGCACAGTTCTTTCCCAGCACTCTTCCTCGGATGACAAGATGCACCCTTGTGCATTTTTTTCCTCATTGTTTGTCGTCCGCTGAACGTAATTATGACATTGGTAATGGAGTGCTGCTGGCAGTCAAGTTAGCTTTGGAGGAGTGGCGTCATTGGTTAGAGGGTTCGGGGGTACCCTTTATTGTCTGGACCGATCATAAGAACCTCGAGTATATTAGATCTGCCAAACGTCTTAACTCCAGGCAGGCTCGGTGGGCACTTTTTTTTGGCCGTTTTGACTTTTCCCTTTCCTACCGTCCGGGTTCCAAACCCGATGCTTTATCTGGTATTTTTGATCATTTCCGAGCGCCCGTCCACTCCCGAGTGTATAATCCCTGAGAGACTCGTTGTCTCTACACTCACATGGGAGGTCGACTTTATTCAAAAGTGCCCCTCTCGGACAAATAGCAATGATATTGTGGTCAATAAAACAAAATGCATTTGAATTCTAATTAACATGAAAATTTGTACAAAACAGTAACTAATCGCTCAAAAGTCTGAAAATTCCTGTTTATTTTTACACATCTGTCAATCTGAGGCGTTGCTATGGTTGCGTGCCGTTTTGCTCGACTGACTGATATTCCACAGTCTGTTCAGAAACCATAGGCTCTCGAGCCATATATGGTTCTTTCAGCGAGTGCCTATGGGTCGACGGAAGGAAAAAATAAACCAAACAATATTTAAAAAAAATTTCATCAACAATCAAAGCTAGTGTCGATTTAATAAAAAAATCCATATTATATATTTTAGAATATTACATAATTCATCAATGCCCATTAGTCATGTAGGGCCGGCGCCAAGGGGGGGGGTCATTCGCGGGCCGGGCCCCCCCAAACGAGTTACTGTGCCCCCCACTTTCTATCCTCTCCCCTTCTTGCTGAACGTGATCGATTTCTAAAGCGAAAGTGAAACCGATAAAACAGCTCACATAAGAAAGCGATTGCATGCTTTAGCGAGCGTCAGCAACACCCACCCACACACACATACACACACACACACACACACAACGTGATTTGTGCCCCCCCTAGAAATTCAAATGCCCCCTGAAAAAATGAGTTAGCTTAAATAGCAAAGTCTCATTTGTTAAATTGCTGGTTAGGGTTGAAACCCACCACAGGGTGTCCGGTAAGAGACTTGGTCAAAGATGGTTGAAATAGGGGAGTAACCCGTTTATTTGTCACCACAACAACTCAGTGATTTACAAGGGTTTGTGTGGTTTTTCTATAAAACAGAAAATGAAGAGTAAATATGAATATACATGATGAATATTCAGTAAAATAAACAATTGAACAGATTAATAAATTAAAGAAAACAAACTCGCCATGCCATATAAATAGAATTAAACAGTGTACAGCTTTATCTGATTCATATGGTATCAGCGGTGCTCTGTCTGGACATGTTCTGCGCACATGCACATTAAGAACTTTAGAATATCTCGAAAATGAGCACTTAGTGAATAAATTACACTGAAATACAAAGGAAATGTACATAGATAATATTAATATAAACAACTATGAATAAAAGTAATATATATATAGTTCAACATCGTACTAAAGACATGTTAATATCTTAGCATTAGTGGTCATAACAATTGAAGCACATCAGACAGCGAAATATAATAGACAGCTAGGTCAAGCATATCACACACGCGATCGTTACAAAGATCAGATATAATACACTTACTTTGCATAGACGCACAACACCCGTAAAAATGAGTAGAACTATTATGACATGCAACGGCAAAGTTTAGCGTCCGCATCAGCGCTCCAATGGACTCACTCTCAACTTCACACTAAGCGCTGTGGGTGGGATGTTTGCCTGCACGTGGATCAGCGAATGCTGATTGGCTGCCTGTGTGTCAATCAGTCTCGGTAAAAAAGAGAAAGATTTGATCAGAAGACTCATTCTTAAAGCTATAATGGCCTTTTTAACACCCCCCCTGATGGAGGTGCCCTGGCGCCGGCTCTGCACCAGCCAATCATGATCTGGCACAAGAAGTTAAAATTTAATTGGACAATATGTGAAGTGGAGCGGTTATTTTCGGTTCTTATTCATAAATCGGTTGAAAATTACATGGGACCGACGAGCTTATTTGTGGAGCGATCTGGATCTGCGGTTTGTCTCATTTTATAAATAAAATTACATTTCTGAGAAAATGGATGGTGAATGACTACAAAAGCACTGCACAAATCCGTGCAGCGCCAAAAGTCTCAATAATAGTAATCAATAGGCTTTTAAATTTGCTTATATTTATGTGTGATATACACCGTTTCCTATTTGATGGAACTATCATAGTTATTTAAGCCCAAGTGCCACCTACAGGCCTATTATTTGAAGTGTAGGCTGGCGAAAAAGTGACGTGAAAAGCCTTTATTATATTACTATTTTTGATAAATATGCAGCATTATGAAAGTGTCTTATGCTCATCAAGCCTGCATTTATTTGATCAAAAATACAGAAAAAATATTGTGAATAGCCTGTAGCCTAATATTGTGAAATATTATTACAATTTAAAAGAATGTTTTTCTATTTTAATATACATTTATATTATTTTAATAAAATATATATATTTTTTTTCTGTGATTTCAAAGCTGAATTTTCAGCATCATTACCCCAGTCTTCAATGCATGGTCGTTCAGAAATCATTCTAATATGCTGATTTATTATCAATGTTGGAAACAGTTGTGCTGCTTAATTTTATTTTTTATTTTTTTGGAACCTGTGATACTTTTTTGGGGTTCATTGTTAAATTAAATTTTAAAAAGAACAGCATTTATTCAAAATAGAGATGTTTTATAACAATATCAATCTTTACTATCACTGTTTCTATCAATTTAACAAATCCTTGCTGAATAAAAACTAATTTATTTGAAAAAAAATTAATAAATACTGACCTCAAGCTTTTGAATGGTAGTGTATATTGTTACAAAAGTTATATTTTAAATAAATGCTGTTCTTATTTAACTTTTTATTCATCAAAGAATCCTGAAAAAAGTATCACAGGTTTTCAACATTGCTAATAAATCAACATTGCATAAAATGCATTAAGTAAATAAAGTAAATTTTAATAAAGTATATTAAAATTTTGATCAAATAAATGCAGGCTTGATGACTATAAGTGACTTCTTGCTAAAATTGTAAAATAGTAATATATCCAATCTTTTGACCTATATTTTTTCCTCATATTGCCCCTTTTTTACATTTGAGCCCCTGCCCCTGAGGAACTCCCTGCACGTCCCTGGACCTCACATTGGAAAAAGTGAAAGACACATGCAGGGACAAAGAGACAAATTAGATGAAAATGCTAGTTGAAGTAGACATGAACAAGATAAGCAGCGTCAAAAGCATAAAGAAAAGAGGAGGCTGCGAAAATGTACCGAGCGCAAGTAGCCTATCTACAAAATAGAATAGAACTAGGTGAACACGGTTGCAATTTGAACATTCAACCCGTTGGATCACACTGAAGTCCACTACCCTTACGAAAAATAAGTTTATTCAAGTGTGCTATTACTTTTAAACTAAAACATTTTTATTTAGACTTTTTCTAAGTATAAGTCAAGTATACTTAAATGTCATTTTAAGTATATTTCTGAGAAGTACATAAAAAGTAAAAAGTATACTTTCCTACTTTTAGTTTAATAGTATCCAATTCATAGTTTTTTTTCAGCTTTTTGTTCAAAATGTTGTTTATTTTTTTATTAGTTTTATTTATTAAACTTACCCACATTCAAGTGTTTAAAAAAAGAATGCATGAAGCTAGAATAAAATGTTTTTGTTTACAAGCAGATACTCTGTTCTTTCTTTTGATGTTTTGTATGTTAAGATATTAATTCAATGTATACAAATGAATACCTAAATATGGACTATTTAAAGTATGATGTAAAGTTCACTTAAAGAAAACTTACGAATACTTGCAGTATAAAACTACTAATCTAGTAGTTTACTGAGACTATACTTCAAAGTGTACTAAAAATGCTACTACAAGTATTTAATTAATAAACTAACTATCAGTATACCTATAAGTTCACTTTTAGTATAATTGCAGTACAAGCTAAAAACACTGATGCAAACTAGTTGTGTACTCAAAGTTTACTATTATACTTTAAGTAAACTTAAAAGTATATTTTTATATTCTAGAAAGTGGGCCAATTTAGTCTCAAGGAGTATTGAAATGGTACACTTACAAGTATACTACTAGTACACTGATATTTGTATACTTACTACATAAAGTATACTTAAAAATATACTTGAATTTACTTAAGTATACTTAATAAAATAAACTTGAAGTATACTACTTTTTGGTAAGGGTAGGCTATATGGAGAAAAATCCTAGAATGTTTTCCTCAAAAACCTTCATTTCCTTTTGACCGAAGAAAGACATGAACGTCTTGGGTGACATAGTGGTGAGTAAATTATCAGGACATTTTTATTCTGGAAGTGAACTAATCCTTTATTTAAAACTAATCCCAGCTTTATTTAAAAACACAAAGACTGTCTAAACCTGTTTAACATGAAATATGTTTTTTTTTTCTCTTTTTTTTTCACTATGTACAAGAGAAATATTTAGGGAATAATTTAAAACAATTATATACCGTTACCAGCATATGTTTAAGTTGATTCGTCTCTGAGAGAAAATGCGCCGTTAATGCAGCGTCAGACGCTGAAACCGCCGTCAGTTTTTACTTTCACTTTCTGTATAGTGAATTGACTGAGGCTTAAGACATTCACTGGCATAACTCTTGCGCATAGTTATATATATATATATATATATAAGGATGCTCAAAAGAAATATGCGCAATCTGAAAAAGAACATTCAGTAAAAAAAAAAACTGAACTATTGTAATATGTATTCATTTAACAATGTACTGGAATGGAGGCTCTCACTTGAATATGTCGTTTAGCCTATAGGCTACTTGTTAAATTGCGTCCTCTGGTGGTGATGAACTAGACTGCATGATTTATATTTTGTAATGACTGATCAAAAACTGTAGCAGGCTATCGACATATTTTGCACAAGATATCATGGCCAGGAGTTTGTTCCCACATTTTATTAATTTATTTCCTTTTAATTTAACTAAATTGTGGCCACATTGTATTAATTAGTTCCCTCATTTTAATTTAATTCGTGTCCACTTTGTAGCAATTTGTTTCATTGTTTTAATTTCGTTAAGTCATGGTCATGTTGTACTAATTCATTCGTTTGTTTTAATTTAGTTAAACTGTGGTCATGTTGAAACAGTTTTATCATTTTAATTTCTCAAAATCGTCGCCATGTTATACTAGGGTCCCTCATTTTAATTTTGGAAATGAATTCTTAACGAAAAATATTTTTGTCCGCATTTTAAATTACAACTGTTTTTATCCTGTTTTTTTTTTTCAAGGCTATTTTAAGCTACACTAATCACTTTTCTTAACGGTGATATGTCAAAATTAGCCTGCAGTGACAACGAGAATTAGAATGAAATAAATATTTGAGTGGTGTAATATTATAATAAAATGTCATTAATCACATATTAAGATAACCCATGTAATTTAAATTACTAAAATACCCCAAATAGACAAGAATGAGCAATTAATATTCGATGGATCGTTGTTTTTTTTTTTTTTTTTTTTTTTTAGGAAACGGGCAGACTATAATAAATAGCAACACAGTATCGAACAATAAACGATAAAAAAGGAGGAGAGTGGGATTAATCAAATTTATTTTTGCCTACTCCTGTTCAAACTTTGGATTACTTAGGCAATTTTTTATATATATATATATTTATTTATTTTTTATTTATTGGTTCTTTTTTTTCACTGTAGGTCTATTTTTGATTATTTACAGTGCTAACTTTTTCATATAGCCTAGTTGAAACACTAACTTCCAGCAGATTCTGTTTGCATATTCTATTCAGTAGTGCCATATTTACATTTACATTGTAGGAGTATTTTAGGAGACGCTTTTGTCCAAAGCGACTTACAAATGAGGACATTAGAAGCAATCAAAACCAACTAAAGAGCATGCAAGTGCTATAACAAGTCTTAGTTAGCTTAATCTATAGTTAGTTAGGTACTACGTGTATCATTTAAAGGTATCATTTTCTTCATATTTAAGAAGAAAATGTAATTCAGTGCTCAAGTAAGGAAACAAATGTTTAAATTAGGCTACATAGGCCTATAATTTGGTTAATATATTAATCAAAACAAATCCAACCGATTAGAAGTCGACTTTAATATCCTGCAGATGGCGCTGTTGTGAGTTTTGGGCTTCATCTCCGTTAGAAAGAAAATGTCAGAATGAACGAACATGTCTGAACGAATGTGAGCTTGTTTGAACGCCAATATCCATTATTAATTTACAATTAAACTGACATTGCTTCTCCACATGCCATTGCCAACTTAGCCATTGTGATAAAATAGGCTATTTTATGTAAACAATAAATACTTCCAAAAGTGTGAATCGACGCTATGCAATGCATCCGCCAGCCGCGCGCAATGTAAAGCGATAAACAGCACAAGTGCTTCATCCATTCAGATGTGACAGAATTATTGTTATAGTCGTGTGATACATGAGAACATTAAAGCTTCTGTAGTGATGCTGGCACGACAATGTAAACTGCATGAAGAGGTAAACTGGAAAACACCAATAGACTTGTCAATTCAGCACCATAGTAATTTACCATGGTTTTACTTCTTGTGGCCACCATCTTACTGATACTAATTATAAGCAAACTTATCTCTTTAGATGTTTAGTTCTAATTAATTTTAATATAAGTAAAATGTTGATTCAGTAAGAGCACGATTAAAGATTCATATCAGTGTCTTATATAAATTAGGTGTGTTTACAAATATTAAAGTTCTTAAAGGGATAGTTCACCCAAAAATAAAAATGATCATTTACTCAACATCATGTCATTCCAAACCTGTATGAATTTCTTTCTACTGTGGAACATAAAAAAAGAAGATAATTTGAGAAATTCAAGACATTTTGTACATACAGTAGGATAAGCAAAATGGTTTGGTAACATTCTACAAAATGTCTTCTTTTGTATTCCACAGAAGAAAGTAAGTCATACAGGTTTGGAAACACATGAGGGTGAGGAAAGGATGACAGAATTTATTAGAAGTAGGCCTAGATTTTCTGCATTCTAGCTCAAAATCATTGCTTTATTGTCAAGTGCATTTCTATCTGACAAAAATGCATTTGCTTTGAATTCAGTAATATCCATCATTATTTGTTTCTGTCCTGTTTTATTTATTAATTTATTTACTCCAATTGAAGGCCCTATAACCCAGAAAAACATTCATGGGGGAACTCGTGGGCCGGATATATCCAGGGCCAAATTTTAACCCCAGTCCAGCCCTGCATGCAAAATCCCCTTGCACAAAGTATAATTCCCTTCCTAAATAATACAATCAGTGTATAAATGCATAAAATAAAACATTAAATTCATATGTATCTGTGAAGCACTTTTAACAATGAATATAATTCCAAAGAAACATGTTGAAATTATATACAGTAGAACTGTAATAATGTGGTCGACAGATGGGCTGGAACAACCAGGAAGTCATGCTGTAGACTATTTGAAAAATAATCTATTGACCAATTTTAGAGTGCCCTGTATTGATATTACTAAATTACTACATAAATGACTAATAAACCAACAACAATAATATATATATATATATATAGGTGGTGGTGGGACGGGGGGTTGGGGGGCGACTGGGTAATAGTAAACCACTTTTTTCTTTAGGACTACACCACTGGCTGGCAGGGTATTTATGTTTACGCACTTCTTCCTGTTCTTCACTGTGTGCGTAAAAACGCGCAATAACGCTCTCATCACAGCCTGACCACGCCTGGAAAGTTTGGGGCGGAGAGTCACAGTAAACTAAGTTGAAGGATCAAGACATTTTTACATTTCTTAGATTTTTTTTGTGCTCTTCAGAAGTGGAAAATGTCGGGAGTCGCCTCTACCCTGGCCAAGAAGAGATCGCAGGCTGCAGGGTTTGGAACTAACGCCAATGCCACCAAATACCTCAACCAGGACTTTGAGGCGCTCAGGAGCCAGTGTCTCAGCGGAGGGACCCTGTTCTCAGACTCGTATTTCCCAGCCGCACCCGAATCCCTGGGCTTTAAAGAACTCGGGCCCAGCTCGCACAAAACCAGAGGACTAGCCTGGAAAAGACCTAGGGTATGCTTTCAGTATCATAAGTTAAATATCAAGGGCATCATTCGTTCACTGGTAACGATTAAACGGAAAATCATACACTTTCTATTTTTATTCAAGGTGTTATGTTGTACCGTTATCCTTTTCTTTACGAACGAGAGAGTTTCCGTACATCTTTCTTTGCACAAGTCGCGTTCTTGCGTCCTGTTTGCCATTTTAATTACTTCAGCTACATTCGTCAAACTGACGTCTTCTTGGCTGCGTCTCGCTTTTTAGGGTCGCGTCAAGAGCGTTGCTTTTCAGCTGCGTAACAAAACAGTCCAACTTTAAAAAGTCTTCTCGTGACCAGTGTGGGATTATAGAGGTGCGTTCCAAATGCTCATTTAGAGCCAAAAGACTTTTTAAGCAAATTGCTGAAGGTTTTGTCATATTATGTTATGCAAATCTATATTTTGTCTATATGTGACCATGGACCAAAAATTGAGATTAAGATTTATACATCTAAAAGCTGAATAAATTGGTTTTCCATTGATTTATGGTTTGTTAGGACAGGACAATACACTCTTAAAAATAAAGGTGCTTCAATAGGTTCTTCAAGCGATGCCATAGAAGAACCATTTTTGGTTCCACAAAGAACCATTCAGTCAAAGGTTCTTTAAAGAACCATCTTTCTTACCTTTTTATAATCTGAAGAACCTCCTTTCACCACAAAGAACGTTTTGTGAAACACAAGGGTTCTTCAGATGTTAAAGCTTCTTTATGGAACCATTTAGACAAAAAAGGCATACTATGGCATCATGAAGCACCTTTATTTTTAAGTGTATTTGTACATCAAAAATTACGTTTTGATTTATTTACGGTAGGAAATTAAAAATATATCTTCATGGAACTGTTTCCATTGGAACGTGATCTTTACATAATATCCTAATGATTTTTGGCATATATGATAATTTTGACCCATACGATGTATTGTTGGTTATTGCTACAAATATACCCGTGCTACTTATGACTGGTTTTGTGCTCCAGGGTCACAAATAATGTTTTGTCAATGATCCGCCCGATAAGGATCCTAATAACTCGACCAGCGTATTGTTGCTATGGTTACTGCAGCCAATTTCTGTTTATTCATTTTCACTAGGTGGTCAGATTAACAGCTGTTATTTTAATAAGTATATATATTTTATGATTAGCTTTGTATATAGACCCACATATGAATGTTATCTCAATGTTTTAGTGTCTATATGCTTTCCTTTTCATATCTGATTACATTATTAGCCTGATTCTGCATTTCAAACAGGGTGTTGTTGGTGTCTTTTGCAGGAGCTGTGCTCAAACCCACAATTCATCGTCGGTGGAGCTACACGGACGGATATCTGTCAGGGAGCTCTGGGTAAAAGCTTAAAAACATTCATCAACCTGCAAGAAACTCATTTTGAGATTATTTGTTAATCCTCCTGGTTTGACTAAATCTGAAGAACCTGTTCATTATAGCCTACAGACCTGTCAACAATACAACTCACTGAGTCACAGGTCTCTTTTCGCTCTCCTCTTCTTATTTTAATTCTTTAAACACCGGATACTTGCAAGTCAATACTGTGTGCTTAACGTTTTAACGGCCTCAACCAGAAAATTAGTTTATAGCCTACTGTGGCGCAATCAACACTGTAAAAATGTTCTGTCAGGTAACCTCATGTGCTTCATTGCATGAATCATTATAAAAGGTAACTAATTATTTACATTACTTTGAATGGAAAGTAAAAATTATGCTACTTTTGCACTGGGACGCTCTCCTAAATCTTAAAAACATGTTTACTTTAGCAGTGCTGTTTTGGGCTCTAAACCTGTATTTAAGCCACCGACATAGTTTGTAAGCAACAACGAATAGGCTGTAACTACAAAAATGTGGGGTTTATAGTGTCATAAGTGCATTTACACCTGAATGTTAGATTTGACATAATCAAAACTGAATTGATTTGTTTCTTGAATGAATATGGTGGTGTTAATTTACGTGTTCTTTTACTCCCTAATTTAATAAATGAATTTGATTGCATAATGCACACTATTTGTAACTGTGGTAAAGCCCATTATTAATTCTACGAAGTTAACAAGCAAACACTCGCACACAAAGTAATTCCTAGAATAAGGGTGGGTCCGTATTTGAAGGATGCTTTTAACCTCGGGCTCAATCCAGTGTGGTTATTGTTAACTCAAACTACAGCTAGTAAAAAAGTGTTTGCTAAAATAAAATAGAAATATTAAACGAAAAACATAAAAAAAATGCAAATTAGAAATGTTGCCAACCAACTAAAATAAAAAGCCGAAATACAAAAATTACTCAAACTAAAAATAAATTAATAAAATAAAAAAAAATGGTTATAATAATGATATAACAAAATTGAATAAATTTAAACTACAATAAAAACAAATAAAAAAGCTGATTATAAATAATTATAATAGTAGCCTAATTAAGCAACACTTGAGGCTCATTGCATTTCTTTCTATTAGCGTTTCTCCTTTTTGAAGTAAGTAAGTTTTTCCATCCATCCATCAGCCTTAACAGTTTGGAGGACTTGGAGCAACCAACTTCTATCTCTACATTCTATTAGCTTTACACTATTTACTTTAGTAACTTTACCCTCCCCTTCTATACCTAATCTCACGTTCTTTTGCCTCATTCCTTCCTGTTTGTTGTGTTTATCACTAACCGAATGGCTGAGCCAAACGCATAATACAAATCATCCAAACCTAGAAACTAGCCAGAGGGATTTTGCACACAACCCCTTTTGTTATTAAAGGCTGCAGTTAAAGAGAGAAGAACTTGGCTGTATTTCTCCCGTAAAGTCTTGCGTTAGAAACGCTTAATGTGATACATGTGTCAGACTGCAGGAAAAGCAGCCTGTTGTGTTTTGACGAGGGCACATTCAAGTCTCTGCACTTTCTACATGCGTCTGCTGTCTCAGATTTGCAGCTCACCACTTGGCGTGACACGAAAACCACAATGGCGCTCATTGGCTGCCTGGTTCGATCATGAGTTTCATTTGTGTCCCTCAAAATGTGCCTGTTCTTGCTTGTCTGCAGGCGTTTTGAATGTTACGTTAAAAACGGTTGTCAAAGTTTCATTTTGCATTCCAAATGCAAGTACTGTATATGTTACTTCATTTCCATATCCATTAAAGATTTGAGTGAACACAGGCCTGTATGTGGCTATTTTAGCTACAGACCACAGAGCAGTCGTAAACACAGTCACAGTCTCACTTCCTGTCTCGCTGTCTCTCAGGTGACTGCTGGCTGCTAGCGGCTATTGCCTCTCTGACTCTGAATGAAGAAGTTCTGGCGCGAGTGGTGCCCGCTGGACAGGGCTTTGGTGATAATTATGCTGGAATCTTCCATTTCCAGGTATCTACAAGTTACACCGTTACAGTAAACGTGTCATTATAGTGTTACAATATAAATGAAATAGCATGCTAATGAACAACATTATTTTTGTGCAGTGGTTTGTTGCTCAGTACTTTTAAAACTGTTTTAGTATTCAAAAATATATAACACTCTTTGGTACTGTGGTGGTACCATGGTACATTGATGGTATTTACCATGAAAACCATATTCATATACCATTGTTTACATGCTACTCCAAAGTATTTTAAAGAATACTACTGTAATTGTTTGGCAAGCAAACATGGTAATACTATAGTACATTTTCATAAATGAAAAAATAATTGTAATACCATAGTGTAGGTTAAAAAAATAATGGTAATGCATAGTTAATATCCCCCAAAAATATTGGTACTATATAATAAAACATTGTGGTAATACAGTACATATCTAAGAAAAACATATATACAGTGCTGTAGTACATGACCAAAAACATGGTTTTACCATATATTACCATTCAGTAAAAGGGTCTTTAAGAAATTAATTATTAATCAATTTCAAGCGTTTGTTCAGCAAAAATGCATTAAATTGACTAAAAGTGACAGTAAAGACATTAATAATGTAACAAAATGCTGTTCTTTTGAACTTTCTATTCATCAAATAATCCTAAAAAAAGTATCATGGTTTCCACAAATATGAAGCACTACAGCTGATTTCAACATTGATAATAATACGAAATATTTCTTGAGCAGCAAATAATGTTAGAATGATTTCTGATCATGTGATACTGAAGACTGGAGTAAAGATGATACTGACAATTCAGCTTTGCATCACAGGAATAAATTACAAATTTAAAATATATTCAAATATAAAACAAAAATATTTCACAATTACTGTATTTACTGTCTTTTTATTCGAATAAATGCAGCCTTGGTGAGCAAAAGTTACTTCTTTCAAAAACTTTTGAATGGTAGTGTATATGGTAATACCATAGTACATGACCAAAAACATAGTAATAGCATAGTATCTAAAACCCATCATAATACATAATTCATTTTTTAGTGCATTTTGCTTACTGCTTTTTTAATGCGGAGTTTGACTCTAAGATGTTTTTGAGATTGAACAGGTAATGTGAGTCTGTACTGTTCACCTCCATCCTTTAGTTCTGGCAGTTTGGCGAGTGGGTGGATGTTGTCATTGATGACCGGCTGCCGGTGAAGGATGGCGAGCTGGTTTTTGTTCACTCCGCCGAGGGAAACGAGTTCTGGAGCGCCCTGCTGGAGAAGGCCTATGCGAAGTTAGTGTTTGTGTGTGTTGTTTCTTGTGTTTTTGTTTACTCCCAGTGGAACCAGAAAATCAACTTCATGTTCAACAACTTCAATTCATGGAACTTACTTTCTAAGAATAAACAACGGGTTACTCCTTTGTTTTCTTTAGGAATGTCAACTGATTTGAATTATTACACACAATTTATTTACTTATTTTTGAATTTGTCATTTGGACAATTCTATATAATTTAAAAGACTAGTGCAAAAAACTCCATGTACTGTCTGGATCTGGTTGTTAGTGGACTTTGCATACAAGCACAGCAGGGTTTACCCACAGAAGGTGTATTTCTGGAATAAAGGTGTGTCATTTTATGTGGTATGTTTTTAACTTAGTGCTCACTGTCTTGCTAGTAGCTTTCACTCCCTTGCTATATATCTCTCTTACACTCATTCTTTAGTGTTTATCATTGCCATCCGAACACATAATGTGGACCAGCTGTTGTTTGTTGTGTGTAAGAATGCATTTACAGCCAGTGACCTGCTAATTTTGGAACCCTCATGTGAACTATGGGAATGGCTCCGCCCACAAGTGGTGATGTCATACGTGAGCATTTATAATAGGGGTGAAATGCAGTGCTGCGCTGATGACATGCTTTTGTAGGCCAACCTGTAAATAACCATCAACCTGGTTCCTTTGCCCAAAACCTAATCTGATTTCTACATTGGCTTTTGGATTACTGTTGAAAATAAGCTCTGTGACCAAAAAAAGTTTGATTCTTTCATGTTTTGTTTATAATGATTATCTTCAAATATTAGCACAGCTTTTATGAATTTTAAAGCCTAAATACAGTCGGCAGAAGTAAAAAGCTCAACTTTAGCTATAGGCTAAACAAACTACACCACATGACTTCACCATCGCTAACATTAGGCATCTGAAAACTCTTTCAATCATTTTCCTGAAAGACTGAGCTATAATAGTTTGCAAGTGCGAGGTTATAAACACAACAAGGCTGTAAAAGTTGACTAGTGACTAGATGAGGTTACCTGTTTGGTGTGATGACTTTGATATCCCTGAAAACCTCTGTAGTCCAATTTAGCCACTTGTTAGTAACCACGTAAAAGCTTTTAAAAAATCATAAGTGGGTGTTACTGATTAATTTTGTTTGGTAGAATAAAACATGAGCATATGTTGAGCTTGTGTTCACCACAGACATCAAAAACCCATAAAAAAAACACTTTTTTTTCAGGATGATTAAATCAAAAACACTAACTTCTTTCCGGGTTTTGGGCTACAAAAATATGTTCAGCAGTCTATATACTGTGGATTATTTTGAGCAATATAGCCATTTTTACATGGTATTCTCTTCCTAGTTTTCATAGTTTTTCCTTTTCTGCACTTATAGATTTTCTGTCATTTTCTGCCATTTAATAGGTTTAAATCTACAGCTAGTTATTTGTAATGAATTAAATTTTAACCACTCAGTAAATATTTGACCATCACATAAAAGAGAAGGAAGTAATTTCATGATTCCTAAATGGAGCTCCATCCTTTTCGTAGACATTCACGTGTGCGAAACAACAATTAAGTCCATTTTAATCTTTGTATAGTATCAAAAATGTTATTTAATCGGATTTACAGTAGTTTCTCTAAATGAGACTGTTTAACAATAGGTCTTAAACCGTTCTCAAACTGAGCTCAAAGACATGTGCGTACATGTAATGTACATGTTTTATGGTCTCTGGCAGGGTGAACGGCTGTTATGAAGCTCTGTCTGGAGGATCCACCAGTGAGGGTTTTGAGGATTTCACTGGAGGCATCGCTGAGAGCTACGAGCTGAGCAAAGCTCCTTCCAACATGTTTCAGATCATCCAGAAAGCCCTGGAGGCTGGAGCTTTGCTAGGCTGCTCCATCGATGTGAGATTCCTCTGCCTGTATAGGATAATTATTATTATTTGACCAATCAGCAATCACTTTTAGGTCATAAGCCCCACCCATTTTCAGGTATCCCTGTTTTAATTTAATTCTGTGATGTAGATCACCAGTGCATCTGATTCTGAAGCCGTCACCCGTCAGAAGCTGGTGAAAGGCCACGCTTACTCGCTCACAGGGGCGACCGAGGTATGAATAGAGCTATTTGCAGGCCTCTGTTTTTAATAATATAATACATTTTGACATTAGAGTACGTTCTGCTTTTTCTCAGGTGAACTATCGTGGCCGCAAGGAGAAACTGGTTCGTATGCGCAACCCTTGGGGGCAGGTGGAGTGGACCGGAGCCTGGAGTGATAGGTACGATTTCATTACCACCAGCACCAGAGATAAATTATGAGTTCAAACAATTAGCTAAATGTAACTGAAATAGCAAAAAACTGTTATTCAGAAATGATGAGGTCGCAATCACACAATGTTAATCTTGTGTGATTAAAATGGTTGTTGATTTTGTTAATCACAAAGACGAGACAAAAACATGTGCATCATGACTATTAAATGATTTTATTTAAACTGTTGATGATGAAAAAAAAAACAGTGGTGTAAATGTGGGTCTCATTCATTACCATGAGTATTCCGCATACAAACATCTTCATGAACAAATTATGAAAGGTATCACTAATAACTTTCATGCTAAAATGTATTCTAAGAACAACTGAAACCACATATACAAAAATCACATACTCAAATAAATAATCCACACACATATTAATGAATGAAACCCAATGTTTACTCAATGTTTTTGCATGTATTTTTGTTAAATATTAATACAAAATCAATAAATAAATTGTTGAATTTGGAAATGAGTCATTAATAACAGAGGTTTTTATTTACATATACCATTCTTAAAGGTACAGTACAAATAAAAGTTTAATTTTAAGGGTCAACGAGAGGGTGTAAATTGCGCATGACTATTTGGAATGCAAGAAATCCTGACTCCTGACAAAATTATGATATGGCGTCTGTGAATTATGCTGAATAGTTTTAATGGACTTCTATGAAACTAATTTGGAAACAGTAGCATCACTGATGGTTATCTGAATTTTTATTTTTTCTTTCATGTAGTTCATCCGAATGGAACAGTATTTCCGCTTCAGAGCGGCCAAACACCAATGCTGAGGATGGAGAATTCTGGTGCGTTTACAAAATTCTTTATCTATGGATACTGTAATCTAGACACTTGGATTTTATATTCCTTCCTATTCTCCACACGTTATATATTATATACATGTAATATATTTTCTCTGTCTGTTCAGGATGTCCTTCTCAGAATTCCTTAGCCATTACTCTCGTATAGAGATCTGCACTCTGACCCCGGACGCCATCACCAGCGATTCAGTTAAACACTGGGCCGTGACCAACCACGACGGCACATGGAGGAAAGGCTCCACCGCTGGGGGCTGCAGAAACAACGCTTGTGAGCACAAAATACACAAACACACCATCAGATTCATTTTTGTGAATCGCTTCATTTCAGTGCACAAATTGATCAACATGGACAAAGTTCAGTTGGTTTGGTTTGTTTAATACTATTGCTGAGGACTGCATCCATTCATTGAGTTTAAAATGTGTTTCCATTGTAGTTTATGGATAGAAAATTGATCCACCTCAATTCAGTGCATACGTTTTTATGCATATTTTAAGATTTTATTTGTATCTTAGTGTTACAAAGTTTGTTTATGCCATGTCGTCTTATCGTATATAAAAAAAAAATTATCTGCCCTAATTGAGTGCATATGTAGGCTATCCGTATCTTAGCACTATTAAGTTTGGTTGGTTTGGTTTGTTTAATAATATTTCTGGCGACAGTTTTTTGTTGCGCATTGTGTAATTTATTCAGTAAATGTGTTTCCATTGTAGTTACGCTTATTTTATTTTACCCGCATCTTGCTGTTACAAAGTTTGGTTTAGTTTGTTTAATAATATTGCTGACGGCTATGTCTATTAACTAGCATTTTATGATATCGCATAAAAAAATGCTGAATGGAAATGCCAAGAGGTGCATAAATTCTAACAATATGCATAAAAAAACGTATGCGCTCAACTGAGTCGGATAAATTGCTCATAAACATGCTCATAAACTACGATGAAAACACAATTACGGAAAAAAATCCTCAATGCGCATCAAAAAAAGTCATGTGACTTTGCGCAATGGGAACCCTGCAAACAGGCCTGCGGTGGCCCTTTACGGCCCGTTTGTTATACACTTAGGGCTAGCCTAAGGGCCCCCAGCGGGCTGCCAGCGCAGGGCCACTGAGAATTTGCTCATTGGCAAAACGTTGGCCCCTTAGCACTGGCCTTGCACGGGCAGCCCTCACTTAGCCCCCAGGAAGCCCTCACTAGGCCCACACAGGGCCTGCACTATTAATCTACAACAGGGGTGCCCAACCCTGGTCCTGGAGATCGACCTTCCTGCATAGTTCAGTAAAACACGTAAATACTACTGATTTGAGTGATGTAGAAAGAAAGAAATGCACCATTCCCATTTAAAAGCTATGCATTTTTTCTGCCTTCAGTGCAAAAGCTGACAAAATACTATTGAACTTTTTATTAAATATCATATAATAAAAGTGAGGGAAAAAAAGACTTCTACTAACTGTAATTACTCTTAGCTTAACATCTTCCATATCAGTCTTAAATCCTTTATTTGGTTTTTCAAACTGGCGCCGCGAAGCGCGCTGTGAAACGTCACGTGCGTCCGTAGCGCAAGACTGCGTGCGCGCTGATAATTGTTGTAGTTAAAATAATTGTTAAAAAGATAAATAAATAAGTTACATTATTGTTTGCCTTACAAAATGTCAGACGACCATACAAATGATATCCATCTGTACCGGTTTCGAAAAGTAGAGTGCTACAGAGAGCACCAGCGCTGTTAAGGTTTTCTTTCTACTTAGCACCAGAACACACTGTATTTTCATATCCTATATTAACTCATTGATTATTTCTGTAGTTAATACTACATTATGATATAGTATAAATTAATAAAATGTAGAAATACTACAGTATACTTCAGTATTACTAGTTTACTATAGTAAAACTTAATTTTACTACAGTTACAAACTTACTATAGTTAATACTAGAGTATGCTGTAGTATAAATTAACAAAATGTGTATTATAGTATATTTTGACGAACTACTATAATACACTACAGTGTACTATAATTTACTACAGTTTATAAACTTACTATTGTCAGTACTACAGTATGCTGTAGTATAAGTTAACAAAGCGTAGTAAATACTATAATATACTACAGTATACTATAATTTAAATTAATTTAGGAATTTATAGTATTTTTTCATGTGGGTAGCTACTGCTGTTTGTTATTACTAATTCCCTCTACCCACATGGCTTTACTTAAGGAAACCTAAAACACCCTAGCACCCCTGGTGGTAAGGAAGAAAACTGCCCACAAAATTCTTGTTAACAGGCTCATGTCTGTAACACCTCAAATATGGCTCGTGAGACCCACTTTCCAGCAAATATTTTACAATTTTGCGCATAAGTTAAATTCGCAACTTTGATTAAAACATAGCTATTGAGATTTTTGTGGCACATCTTCTAAGTTATTCAGTTGGCTAAATGTGTTTCCATTGTAGTTTTGTGTATTTTATTTTATACGCATCTTGGTGTTACGAAGCTTGGTTGGTTTGGTTTGTTTAATTAATAATCGTGCTGACGACATCCATTCATTGCTCCTCAGACTCATTCTGGATGAATCCTCAATATGTGATTAAGCTGAATGAAGATGATGATGATCCAGATGATAATGAGGTGGGCTGCAGTTTCGTGGTGGGTTTGATTCAGAAGAACCGGCGCCGTCTGAGGAAAGCGGGAGAGGACATGCACACTATTGGCTTTGCTATTTATGAGGTGGGTGGAGACACAAGGAGCCGACTAAACATTGTGATTATGATGTATGGAGAGGAAATTAACATAATTAATTCAGTAGAACCCCCAGATTACATTTGTATAACTTCAAGATTTCTTTTTGTTTGCTTCCACAGTTACCTTCACAGGTAAGAGTTAAACTCATTTACCTTGACCAATCATACCATTAATCGCAGTACTTCTGGCTCACTGATTGGCCTTTGTCTCTGTCAGTTTCACGGTCAGCGCGACGTGCACCTCGATAAGAACTTCTTCCTGACGCACGCGCAGAAAGCTCGCTCTGAGACCTTCGTTAACCTGAGAGAGGTCTGCACACGCTTCAAGCTGCCTCCTGGAGAGTACCTCGTTGTGCCGTCCACCTTCGAGGCCAACAAGGATGGAGACTTTTGTCTGCGCGTCTTTTCCGAAAAACAGACCGAAACACTGTAATGTATCTCACCAGTTTTTATTTTGAATACTTGGTTCTGAATTTGATTGGATAATCTTATGTTTATTCCCAGACCATGTGATGACCCTGTGGATGCTGAATTACCTGATGTAAGCAACTCACAAGATTGCAAAGTTCTTAAAAGTCAACAGCGTTACAGTAGCTATGTTTCCATCCAAAGTTGTGAATTCAACTTATGCAGAAAATTGGAATATTGCTTACAATATTTGCAAATGAAGCACTGTTTCCATCCCATGTGTTCAAGAGAACAAAATCAGCACTTCCTGGGAAATTGGTGCAAAGTATCAATAATAAAAATGAAAGTTTCGTTTCCAATCTTATCTGTTGAGGCAAAGTCATATTACTTTTTACTTTTTTTTTTTTTTTTTTTTTTGCGCTTTGAATAATTTATTCAGTGAACTTGTTTCCACACAGTTTATGTAAAAATATTCTTATCGGATTGAAAAATGATCCTCCTTTATTGAGTCTTTACATATTTTGTAGGAATTTTAAGATTTTATTTGCAACTGTGTTTCCATACAGCATTTTTAAATGCAGTATCCCAAAATTTGCATAAATGGATGAAAACATACCTACTGACTGTTAATATTTTCCACTGCCACAAATTGTTGATTAATACAGAAAATAATTTTAAATGAATTAAATGATAGTTTTTAATTTAATAAAAATAATAATTAGAATATTAATAAAGATAATCATAGTAATAACAACAAATTAATAAATAATAATAAAAATAACTAATTAATAAACACAATGACTACTACTACTAATAATACATAAATAAATAATAACAATACTACTACTAATTATTTTTATTATTATTACATTTTTGGTGGTAATCAAGATATTGTAAAAAGGTATTATTGAACCTGGAACATTTTTTTTAAAACTGTGCTTCCTCTTTGATTTCAGGAGACTGTCTCAGATGATGAAGTTGATTCTGGATTCAGAGGCATGTTTGTAAAACTCGCTGGAGCTGTGAGTAGAGACGACTTATGTAGTAAAAATGTATCTTTTTTTTGAAAAGCAGAGCAACCGATGCATACTTCTCTCTGTAGGACATGGAAATCTCAGCCACAGAGCTCACGACTATCTTAAACAAAATCATCACGAAACGTAAGTACTCTTGCATCCTTTAGTTTCTGCTCAAGATCTAATGAAGAGTCTGAGTCTAAGGAGCTGCTTTAATGTGTTGTTTTGTAGGAACTGACATCAAGACGGACGGCTTCAGTTTGGAGACGAGCCGTATCATGGTGAACCTCATGGATGTATCCTCTCAGCTGCAGTTGCTTACTTTTTGTTGTTTGTGTTAACATGGCGTATGTGCTTGAGCCTGGAATTACAAGAATTTGTTGTTGTTGAATTGTAAATTTCCCTTAACTGTATCTCAGGACAGTGGGAATGGAAAACTGGGTTTGGGAGAGTTCGCTACTCTGTGGAAGAAAATTCAGCGATACCTTGTAAGAGCTATACCAGAAGCCTTTAACACAATTATTCATTTAAAAGAATTTCTAAATGTCATGACATGTTGCTCTATTTTATAATAACCCCAGGGAATTTACAAGAAGAATGACATGGATAATTCAGGAACCATAAGCACCCCAGAGCTGCGTTTGGTGCTGAAAGAAGCCGGTGAGTCTCAGATACGCTCACAGAAATCATTTTGGTGGCATATTTTAATATTGACTGCTTATGTTCTCTTTCCTCTTCTAGGTTTCACTCTTAATAACACTATATTCCAGCTACTGGTAGCACGTTACGGAGAGACAGACATGACTCTTGACTTTGATAACTATGTGGCCTGCCTCATGCGTCTGGAGATGATGTTCCGTAAGTCCCTTGGGTGTTTGTTTACTAAATGTTTTGGCTAATTTAGCAGATTTGACCCTAAATTAACATAGAAAATATCTGCAGATTCTGTCTGGGCCTGTTTATAATGGGCCCTTGAGTAGTTTCAGCGCCCCCTGTAATTCTGGAGCGTCATTAGTAATGTACCTCTCATTTTCAGGGGTATTCAAAAAGCTGGATCCCCACCAAAGTGGCTTCATTGAGCTGGACTTTCAGCAGGTTTGTCGTGCTATAACATTTTTGAAAATTAAATAATTTGAATATAAATTAAATTTTGCAGATAGATGGATAGATAAATACATACATACTTTTTAAACACATTTCTTTGTCTTTTTTTTAGTGGCTGAATTTCACTATGATTTAGACGACTGATCGCCAGACCACACCACTGAAGAGTGAATTATTAAGATTACATGTGTTAATTTTTTGTATTTACTTTTATTTTTTAAATCGTCTATTGCACTTTCGACCAGTCTTACTTCCAAAGTGTTGCATGATTTTATTGCGTTTGACATTGGCACACTATTTTCGTTTACAAATGCAAGCATCCTTGAATTAGGAAAATCTTAACCACTGTGTAATAAAAAAGGTGTGTGTGCATTATTATGAATGTTTTCTCTCCAAAGGACATTATTAAACACTTTTGAAACTGTACCAACTTGTGTTTTTGTACATGATTGGATTAAGTAAAGCGGCATTTCCGGTCCCTTTAAGAAATCTTGCTCAGAGGCAGTTTATTTGACTCCTCGCCTGTCAATCATTCGTTAGCCCCTCCCTCATGAGCGTGGCCGTGCACTGCGGTACTCTGATTGTTGTGTCTCTTCTGCACTGATCAGTTCATCATTCTCTCTTTTCCTGTCTATTTTAAAACGCGCCAGCTGGGCTGATAACCATAGTGACAACTGGTAAGTTTAGCTTCACTTTTCCGTGTTAACTATGTGCGACATCCGTCCGTTATGTGTCAAAGTGGGAAACCTTCGCTCTATATTTCCAGCAACTGACTAGAATTTTTTTTTTTTCATTTTAAATAGCGTATTTATTAAATTTCTAACGGTGCTTGTGAATCGATCTTATTAATGTATAAACAAAGCGGCCACATTATACACATAATGTATGTATGTGTGTGTATATGTACATGTACATGTGTGTGTATATAATTTATACATTCATTCATATTATCACATTTTCTAGTTTGTGGTCATCTGAACAAAAATGAACTCAGACTAAATTATATATCACAGTAATAGCACTATATAAGGCAGCATGAGCGAATATGTGCAGCTGTTTTTGAGGGTGTGTTCATTTATCATCTAAAACAAACACTAGAGTGCTGATGCTCAGTCTGGCCTATTGATTTCACATCACAAGACATTTAGTATCAGTAGGCAATGCTGTGTTTAACATACCACATTATCTACCCCATTGCATCTCAAGAGAAATATAGTTAAAACTGGTTAAAAGTCATTATTTTGGTAAAAAAATAATTTGGAGAATATCCACTGTCCTTTATATATATATATACAGGTGCATCTCAATAAATTAGAATGTCGTGGAAAAGTTCATTTATTTCAGTAATTCAACTCAAATTGTGAAACTCGTGTATTAAATAATTTCAATGCACACAGACTGAAGTAGTTTAAGTCTTTGGTTCTTTTAATTGTGATGATTTAGACTCACATTTAACAAAAACCCACCAATTCACTATCTCAACAAATTAGAATATGGTGACATGCCAATCAGCTAATCAACTCAAAACACCTGCAAAGGTTTCCTGAGCCTTCAAAATGGTCTCTCAGATTGGTTCACTAGGCTACACAATCATGGGGAAGACAGCTGATATGACAGTTGTCCAGAAGACAATCATTGACACCCTTCACAAGGAGGGTAAGCCACAAACATTCATTGCCAAAGAAGCTGGCTGTTCACAGAGTGCTGTATCAAAGCATGTTAACAGAAAGTTGAGTGGAAGGAAAAAGTGTGGAAGAAAAAGATGCACAACCAACCGAGAGAACCGCAGCCTTATGAGGATTGTCAAGCAAAATCTATTCAAGAATTTGGGTGAACTTCACAAGGAATGGACTGAGGCTGGGGTCAAGGCATCAAGAGCCACCACTCACAGACGTGTCAAGGAATTTGGCTACAGTTGTCGTATTCCTCTTGTTAAGCCACTCCTGAACCACAGACAACGTCAGAGGCGTCTTACCTGGGCTAAGGAGAAAAGAACTGGACTGTTGCCCAGTGGTCCAAAGTCCTCTTTTCAGATGAAAGTAAATTTTGTATTTCATTTGGAAACCAAGGTCCTAGAGTCTGGAGGAAGGGTGGAGAAGCTCATAGCCCAAGTTGCATGAAGTCCAGTGTTAAATTTCCACAGTCTGTTATGATTTGGGCTGCCATGTCATCTGCTGGTGTTGGTCCATTGTGTTTTTTGAAAACCAACGTCACTGCACCCTTTTACCAAGAAATTTTGGAGCACTTCATGCTTCCTTCTGCTGACCAGCTTTTTAAAGATGCTGATTTCATTTTCCAGCAGGATTTGGCACCTGCCCACACTGCCAAAAGCACCAAAAGTTGGTTAAATGACCATGTGTTGGTGTGCTTGACTGGCCAGCAAACTCACCAGACCTGAACCCCATAGAGAATCTATGGGGTATTGTCAAGAGGAAAATGAGAAACAAGAGACTAAAAAATGCAGATGAGCTGAAGGCCGCTATCAAAGAAACCTGGGCTTCCATACCACCTCAGCAGTGCCACAAACTGATCACCTCCATGCCTCGCCGAATTGAGGCAGTAATTAAAGCAAAAGGAGCCCCTACGAAGTATTGACATATACAGTAATTTTTTTTTTTATTATTGGTCTTATGAAGTATTCTAATTTGTTGAGATAGTGAATTGGTGGGTTTTTGTTAAATGTGAGCCTAAATCATCACAATTAAAAGAACCAAAGACTTAAACTACTTCAGTCTGTGTGCATTGAATTTATTTAATACACGAGTTTCACAATTTGAGTTGAATTACTGAAATAAATGAACTTTTCCACAACATTCTAATTTATTGAGATGCACCTGTATAAATGTGATTGACGTGTACATTTACACACTTACATGATGCAGGCAACAAAAAAGTACAAAAAACTACTATGGTAATATTTTCTTCTCATTATAATTATTTTTTTGGAGATATACCATGGTATAATAGTTTGAAGTACTTTGGACTGCCATGTAAATATGATGACTATATACACTATGGGGGTGTCCAAACTCGGTCCTGGAGGGCCGGTGTCCTGCAGAGTTTAGCTCCAACCCTAATAAAACACACCTGCAGCACCTAATCAAGCTCTTACTAGGCATACTAGAAGCTTCCATGCAGGTGTGTTGAGGCAAGTTGGAGCTAAACTCTGCAGGACACCAGCCCTCCAGGACCGAGTTTGGACTGCCCTGCCTATGTCAGAGTGCCATGGTATTGCCATCTGTTAGCAACACTGTACCATATTTACATGCATATTTCAACAAAAACATGGATGTTAGCAAATTAGCAATGAGCTGATTTCTTCTACTGTCTACAATATATTTCTAAATTACCTTTTTCTCCTCAAGCTCACGACCCACACAAGGAACCTAAGGTATATTCACCCTCTTTGTCTTTCTGTAGTTGCAGACAGTTCCAGAAAGGAATGATAATGAACTAAATGTCCAATGCTAGCATAGTTATCTTAACTGGGTCTATGTGGGTTTCTTTAGCTACCACTTAGAGAACTGCCCTCCATGGACATTATCCCTGAAATCATGGCTCATGTAAGTAATTAGGGTCTGGCAATGTTTTTTTCTGCAGAGATGATGGGTAACCATATTACAAGACAACATGGAATTAGCCAGTCATTAGTAAACCTCTCTCCAACCTCATTAGGGCGCTAATCGAGTGTCTGTTGTAGAGGGCATTTCTCTCAGCTAGCTGGACTAAAAGCTGCATGAACGCTGCTGCACTATTAATGGCAACGTGACTGACCATAAGCGAACACAAGCAAGCATCATAAGCCTTTTAGCAGCAGCACTTTGCGCTAAATGCTCCGAGACATTGAATGTGCGCTGTCGAATGATGGTGCTATTTCTGTGCTAGCTTCTAGTAACCAGTCTCCATCTGCCATACTCACACACTTTGAGTCTTTTGTTTGGTTTGGTGTAGTGGTTAAAGCTCTGGGCTTGTAACCAGAAGGTTGCAGGTTCGATTGCCACAAGAAACCAAGGAGCTATAATCGTTTAAAGGGAAGTTCATCTAAAAATGATAGTTCTGTAATATTTTACTCTTTCTCATGTTGTTCCAAACCTGAATGACTTTCTTTTTTCCATGGAAGGCAAACCAAGAAGTGTCCACTCTTTTCCATGTTACAAAAAGTGAATGGGATATGGGTTTGGAAAAATATGGGATTTACTTTGGATTAAAGCATGCGTTTAAATGAC
Source organism: Schizothorax lantsangensis (assembly GCA_027422415.1). NCBI lineage: Eukaryota > Metazoa > Chordata > Actinopteri > Cypriniformes > Cyprinidae > Schizothorax > Schizothorax lantsangensis. Next base: position 24,668,235 of record CM049843.1, on the reverse strand, counting down.
TACTTCCGTATTTTGGTGCGCTGCAGTATGTATTCAATTGGAGGAGTGTCGTCGCGTATCTACAAGGAACGCCTGCAGGCAGAAGGGATGGGAAGCAATGACAATGCGGTCAAGTTCCTGAACCAGGACTACGAGGAGCTGAAGAGAGAGTGTCTGGAGAGCGGCAGGCTGTTTGAGGACCCCTGCTTCCCCGCCGTGCCTCAGTCACTGGGCTTCAAGGAGCTTGCGCCACACTCCTCCAAAACACACGGTGTGCAGTGGACAAGGCCCACTGTGAGTGTCGCAGAGCACAGCCTATTACTGCTAGCTACTGCATAGTCACTATTTTTGGCACATTTGAACTCTTATTGATTGAGAGGGAGTGGGAGGACAACGACAGAAATGACACAAGCTAGGCTCGAACTTTCATTTCCCACATTAGAACTAAGACACAACAATGGGTTCTAACTACTAAGACAAATCTCATGTTTTTATTTTTAGCACAACTTGACACCTTAATTGATTGGGATGGAAAAGAGAGTACAGGAAATTAAATGGGAGGAGCAAGATTGAGAAACTGCATGAGCTAGACTCGAACTCTCATTTCCCATATGAGAACCAATGTGTAATTTCTGGTGTTAATTACTGAGACAAGGTTCTTGCTTTCGTTTTTGACATTTTTCAGTTGTATTGATTGTTAGAGTAGAGAAAGGCCAGGAAATGAAGTTGGAGGATCAAGATTGTTAAATTATATGAGCTAGATGCTCATTTCCCACATGCAAACCAAGGCAAAACCACTAAGCCATAGCTCCAACAGTGTAGGTAACGTGCAAGTTAGAGTTAGGGTTAGTTTAGCTCTTAAAGAGTTAAATTACTTTCTAATTGACTGACAAAAATGAAATATCCATCCTCCTTTTTAGAAAAGTTTAGTTTTGTTTATATATGCTGAAGCATTTATTTCATTATTTAAATTGTATAAGTAATTTAATCTAATTGGACTGTGTATCCTTCTCAAAGCTCAAACAACATTTTCATAGCTTAACTGACAGTATCTAACCTGTACAATATACCTGTATGTACAGAAAGAAATCGAGTGAAAACATAATCTCACAGATGTATGATAAGTATGTTTAAAGATACAGTTGATGGGAAATCATGAAAGAAGTGTGTTGTTTTAGGTTGACAGGTGTTGCTCTTATGTGCTGTGTTTGCTTGCGTAATGTTCGCAGGAGCTGTCAAACAATCCTCAGTTCATAGTGGGCGGAGCCACACGTACAGATATTTGCCAGGGGGCCCTAGGTGAGTATGTAATTTATTAGCCTGGGTGTGTATGTTTGTGCATGCTTGCACACGTTATCCCACTGAATGTCAGGAGCTTTATTTGTGCTTCAGTGCAGTTTGGGTGATCCGGCAGCTTAAATCCAAGCAAAACAGAGTGTGTCAGTGAACTTCACACATACTGCTGTCGAACGGTGCCACACAAATGTATAAACCTTAGACTTTCTTCTGAACGTGCCAGTTATGATATTTGCAGAAAAGCAGCATACACGCAGCATATAGACATACACACTGAGGTATTAGCATGGATGTCAACATAATGTAGATAGACAGATGGATCGATTTACCGATAGAAATAGATAGTCAGAAAGATAGATGGATGGATGGATTGATAGACAGACGATTGGATAGATATAGACAGATAGAGGTAGATAGTGAGATAGATGGATGGATGCATGGCCTGATAGATAGATAGATAGATAGATAGATAGATTTTTTTGGCTGCATGACCACTGGTTGTATGAATGAACTAATGGCAAATCCCTCTTAGTCAAAATATGATTCATAACGCCTCTATGATCGCAATTTGAAGTGTTTTCTGTTGCTGTTAAGAGGAAATGTGTGTTGTGGGGCAGATGAGTCTGTCTGTGTGTGTTTCCTGACTGGTGGGGAGTGGTTAAACATGATGCCTGAGTGGTGAGTCACACAGACACGGGTGTGTAGCATTAGAGAACTCTGGGATCGCTGGCTGCAAGCCACAGCTCATGGTGTGTGTGTGTGTGTGTGTGTGTGTGAGAGAGAGAGAGAGAGAGAGAAAGAGAGAGGGTGTGCACTCGAGTGCCAAACAAAGTGTGTGTTTGTACAGCAAACACTGGGTGGAGGAGGATGGCGAAGCTTATCACAGATATGCATTTTACCTCTCATTTAACACACAGAAAACCTCGTGACGTGGTTCAAGACTCAACAGCCAAAGGGGTTTGGCTTTGGCAAGGGTGTTTGAGATAAAGCAGCTTTCATCCAGAGTAAATGTACAGTACTGAAACTGTGCTGTTATCTCGTTGTACAAACACATTATCCACCCCCTTTTTGGCTGTGGGTGGAGGGCTCCCCCTAATGGGGCATTGTAGTACATACAAATATTTAGCATGATCATTTTATTATTTTCTGTGGTAATTTTTCTCCACTCAGGTGACTGTTGGCTGTTAGCTGCCATTGGGTCCCTGACTTTAAACGACAGGCTGCTTCACAGAGTTGTACCTCATGGACAAAACTTCACGGACGAGTATGCCGGCATCTTCCACTTCCAGGTGCACAGCCGACTGTTAATGAATGACAGACATATAGAACACACATTAGTGGATACAATACAAATACAAAGTTCTTAAACTTCTATAAAACATTCATTTTTATTAAAGGAGTTGTTCACCCGAAAATAAAGATTTGCTAAAAATCTACTCGCCCTCAGGCCATCCAAAATGTAAATGAGTTTATTTCTTCATGGAAACCGATTTGGAGAAATTTACCATTACATCACTTGCTGACCAGTGGATGCTCTGCAGTGAATGGGTGCTGTCAGAATGAAAGTCCAAACAGCTGATAAAAACATCACAATAATCCACAAGTAATCCACACCACTCCAGTCCATTAATTAACTTCTAAGTGAAAAGTTGCGTGTTTGTAAAGAAATTCATCATTAGGACATTTTATCTTCAAACCATTGCTTTCATCTGGACTCGTATTAAAATATGTACTGGAGTTGTGTGGATTATTGTGATGTTTTTATCAGCTGTTTGGACTCTCATTTTGACCCATTCACTGCAGAGGATCCATTGGTGAGCAATCGATGTAATGTTAAATTTCTCCAAATCTGTTCCATTGAAGAAAGATAGATGATCCACATCTTGGATGGTCTGACGGCGAGTCCTTTTTCAGCAAATTTTTGTTTTTGGGTGAACTGTTTCTTTAATATACATATATATTTTTATCATAACATTTGTTTTGCTAATATGTTTTTTCCCATGTTCTGCAGTTCTGGCAGTTTGGCGAGTGGGTGGACGTTGTGATCGATGACCGTTTGCCTGTGAAGGATAAAGAGCTGATGTTTGTTCACTCAGCAGAGGGAAATGAGTTTTGGAGCGCCCTGCTGGAAAAAGCCTATGCCAAGTGAGTCTCTTACTCTCTCTCCTTCTTTGTATATAACAGTCATAGGGACCATAACATGTGCGTATGTGCCTGTAGGCTGAATGGCTCATATGAAGCTCTTTCGGGAGGGTCCACCACCGAAGGCTTTGAGGACTTCACGGGTGGAGTGGCCGAGATGTACGAGCTGCGTAAAGCTCCCAAAGACTTGCACCGCATCATTGCCAAAGCCTTGGAGAGAGGCTCACTGTTGGGCTGCTCTATTGATGTGAGTCCCCACAGCGCCTACTACAGGCCTGGAGACACAATCCAGCATTTATGGATCCATTTACTCATTTTTTTGTGTAATTTGAGTGCATTTGTCTGGTAGATCACCAGTGCCTCTGATATGGAGGCTGTAACCTTTAAGAAGCTGGTGAAGGGGCATGCATACTCCGTCACGGGTCTCAGAGAGGTCAGGATTACCTCTAAAATGTATCTTGAGCTCATTAATTTACCATTTTAACTATTTGCATCAGACTCTTGTTGTTTTAATTTTAGGTGAATTTCCGTGGCAGCAGAGAGAGGCTGATCCGCATCCGAAACCCTTGGGGGCAAGTTGAATGGACAGGGGCTTGGAGTGACAAGTGAGTCAACCAATCAGAATGAATTCGGATGGACTTTCTCATACAGGACTTGCTCATAGTGTAACACTTATACTTAATTTCCAGCTCTTCTGAGTGGGATGGGATTGATCCAGCAGAGAGAGAGGAAATGAATAACCACATGGAAGATGGCGAGTTCTGGTAAATCTCCACAGAAATTGGATATTTAAGGTTCTCGCACCCTATAACGATGTGCTCTGTATTAGGGCTGAGAGTCAGTCCCAAAAAAGAATCAATTATTTGATTGAGATGTTGGCAAGTGAGAGTCGACTCCAAAGCTTTGGATACCCCTGCATAAACCGAAGTGTCTATTACCTTGATTACCAAACTACTACACATCCCAGAAGAGCTGTGACTGCTAAACATGAGGATTTTTATTTATCCCAATCACTGAAATCCTTGGTTCTGTTCACAAAAAAAATGACTTGTTTGGATTCATTCACTGATTCAAGCCCCTATCACACATACAGACTTCACTGGAAAATTACTGGTAAATTGCCTTAAAGAGATCATGTGTGAACAGGACCTTTTCAAAAATACCGGTAAATTCGTTCCGGAAATTTACTGGTATGAGAAGTTGTAACATTACCAGTAAATTGTCGGAATGATGCTTTGTGTGAACGCAGAATGAAGATTAAGATTGAAGATGAGAACGTACAAGTTCAGAACGCGCTGACGTAAGACGTCTACTCCGGGCCAATCTAGAGCGATGAAATTCAAAACTCAACGGCTCTGGGCCAATCGTAACATTCTGATGCAGATGACGCATTTACTCCGTGCTGTGTAGTTCGGCTTGAAGTCATCTAATACGATGTCTCTGGGCCAAAAGCGCTGCATGAATGTGAACGTTTGACACAAAATGAAAACATCAACAAAAACGCTGATCACGTATACCCCTCCATGTTTACAAACACAACACCGGGAGGCGCAGCCGTTTAGAGGTCATTTCTGGTTAATAATGTCACAGAATTTACCAGTAATTTGAAACCGATGTGTGAATGGTGTTTTTTTTGGAAAAAAGACGTAACGTCGTTGCCTGTGTGATTTGCCATTGCCATTTTTGAATTTACCGGTAAATCCATTCCGGTTATTTTACAGAAATGTACTGGTATTACTGCGTGAAAGAGGCTAGTGACTCTTCTGTAGGTTTAATAATCATGTTTTTTTTGTTAGTTTTGTGTGTCTTTTAGTCATTGAATTTTTTTTTTTTTTTGGTTATGTAAACTATATATTATATTGTAAAAATTGTATAAGATTTGCAGGAAACAGTCTCTGGAATCTCCTTCAGGTTCAAAAATTCAGAAGTTGAACAGCCCTAGTCTGTTTACTAAATTATATAATTTCTATTTCCCTTCACATAATTTCCCTGACGCTCTGTTCTCTGGCCACTTCAGGATGTCATTTCAGGAGTTCAAACGCCAATTTTCTCGTCTGGAGATCTGTAACCTCACGCCAGATGCTCTGAGTGAAGATTCTGTAAATTTCTGGAACACGATTAAGTTTAACGGCACCTGGAGGAGAGGAAGTACAGCAGGGGGCTGCAGGAACCACCCCAGTGAGATCCCTTCACACAATCCCAATGAAACTTATGCATCAGCTAAGACATACTACAATACGCACTTGTCTTTTTTTGTTGTCAGATACATTCTGGATAAACCCTCAATATAAGATCACGCTGCTAGAGGAAGATGATGATCCTGAGGATGATGAGGTGGCCTGCAGCTTCCTGGTGGCCTTGATGCAGAAGGACAGGCGACGTTACCGCAAGCAAGGGCAGGACATGCACACCATTGGCTTCGCCTTATATGAGGTTGGAGGACAAAAGCAAGATACAACAATCACAAACTTTAAATAAATATCATTGTTGACTAATTTCTTGTCTTTTATTCCTGTTTCTATTTAGGTCCCAGAAGAGGTATGGAATATTTTCAGTATTAAATGAATTTAAGGTGAAGTGTGTTAAAATGCTTGTAATATGCTTTTATTTAGACATTAATTAGGCCATTTGTTGGTTGATTTTCCCTAAATGTATAAAGACTGTGTCTCTGTTGTTTTCAAAACATTCCTCTGTTTGTTTGAGTTTTTCGCCAACACAGCATAGCAACAGTGGCTCAACCAATGGCATGAGGTTGGGGCAGTGCTATTAATTTTACTGACCAATGACAGACAGGCAAATGTTCAGGAAACCTGTTCGAAGACAATTCTTTTTCAAATCTGTTTGGTTATGCAGAAATCACACCCTTCACCTCTAAATTACATTCAATGTTACATTCTAAATGTTTTGAAAGCGAACAACTTGATATAAACTCTTAATTTCTTCTGTTACTTAGTTTCGTGGTTCCCCGAGCGTTCACCTCAAGAAGGACTTTTTCTTGCGTCACTCATCCTGCGCACGCTCAGAAACCTTCATTAATCTGCGGGAAGTCAGCACACGACTGAAGCTGCCTCCTGGCGAGTATCTCATAGTCCCTTCCACTTTTGAGGCCGGAAAAGAGGCCGATTTCGTCCTGCGAGTCTTCACTGAGAAACAGTCAGAAACTCAGTAAGTGACTTGACTGTTCAACTAAAATAAACAAAGCTTATGTGTTGTTGTTTTTGTAATTGTGCAGCATCGCTTCACAATAGAGAAAAAACATTTCTTTCGTTCTGTCTGTCTTTTTTTTTTCTTTTTTTTTTTTAGAGAAATGGATGATGAGATTTCATTTAACCTGGAAGATGAAGTAAGGACTTTTTCTGTTATTTAAATAAAACACTTAAATAACCACACCTGAAAACCACCAATAAAACACACACTGCTCACATTTTCTTCAAAAAAATAAAAATAAATCAACATTTCTTATCCACAGGAGGAGGTTTCAGAAGAGAACATGGAAGACTCTTTTAAAAAAATGTTTGCGCAGCTGTCTGGAGAGGTGTGTTTCTGTCTATCTGTTTTCATTAATATCATTGTGTGTTCCATTAGATTAAACTTGATCTAAACTCTCTTGTAGGACATGGAGATTTCAGTTCATGAGCTCAGGACCATTCTGAACCGAGTGGTTGGCAAACGTAAGCTTGGCCGACACTTTTAAGTGTCCATGTCTGGTCTGTGTCTGTGTACTTGAGAAATACCTTGGCTCTTCTGTGTTCTTCAGACAGGGACTTGAAGACAGATGGGTTCAGTTTGGAGGCGTGTAGGTGCATGGTCGGCCTGATGGATGTATCCTTAGATTGTAAAATGCTAAGCAACTTTTGCTTATCTAATAGTGTGTATATTTCATCTGATTATTGATCCTTTGGTTGATTTTGTTGGCCTTGACTGATCAATCTCAGAAAGATGGCAGTGCTCGGCTGGGAATTGTGGAGTTCCAGATTCTGTGGATTAAAATCAAGAAGTGGCTGGTGAGAAACTGATGGTGCATCACTCGCCACATAACCTTCCCTACATCATATGAATAGTATGGTGGCAACTCAAACTCTTTTTTTTCATTTGCAGGGCATTTTTAGACAGTTTGATCTGGATAAATCTGGCACAATGAGCTCGTATGAAATGCGCCTCGCTGTGGAGTCAGCTGGTAATAAAGAGTTTTTAATGTTCATCTTGTGAAATCTTTGACCATAGAGATTGAGGAGTATCATCCAGATTTGATTGAAATCTGATTCAAAATCATTTTGATTAATTTGGTATATTTTGGTTTATTTGCGCATGGTTTTTGGAAGTCAAGGCTGTATGTTTTGAACAACCAGTTCATAAGAGTAATTATTTTAGGAATCAGACTTCACTGATTGTGATTTATGTTTAAAAAACGGTTATTAAGAATCATTTGTTTGTGAATCTGTCTACACTGGTCACGCTGTATGTTTTTGATTCACTAAAAAGAACCAGTTCGTGATGAGTGATTAGTTTGTGAATCGGACTACATTGATGGTGCCGTGTGTTTTTGATTTACTGAAGTGAACTGGGGCCTGTTTCATAAAACAAGTTTACCAAATAAGCCAGGTTTATTTCAGTTAGCCTGACTTATTATCAGTTGATTTGGTTCAAAAGAAATCAGACTAACTGAAATAAGCCTGGCTTATTTGGTAAACCTGTTTTATGAAACAGGCGCCCGGTTCATACGTTTACTAACACCGCCACTGACAATGGGTAATGATCGATTTTAGGATTTCAAATTAAGTTTATGTTTAATCTAATGGTGGGAGAACTAAACGAAGCTTTGAATCAATTGAACCAACTGCTTTGCAAAATGATTCACTATTTTGAAGCGCTTGAAAGACCTTACGCTAGTGACACCTACTCATCAAATCTGTGTAAATGCAACAAAAACTCCGTCCAAAACATGCATAAAACAGCTTTTATAAAACACACTACAGTTGTTTTATTTATAGTATAATCTATTAAATACAATTAATAAATCACCTAATGCCATTAAATATGGAGTGTGTCTATAATATGTGTTCTTCAAGGCTTGGCTTGTTCTATGGAGAGCTTGGCCCTACTACAGGCTAAGAAGAGACTATAAACTACTACTCTTCCTTTAAATTATAAATTTGTTGCATTAAAATGTCTACAAATATATAAAACTGATATGAGATCGGTAGTTTAATTCAAAATCAAAGGCTTCAAATGATGCCTTTTCTTTGTTTCAGGTTTTAAACTCAATAACAAGCTGCATCAAATAATTGTGGCGCGATATTCTGATGGAGATACGATTGACTTCGACAATTTTGTCTGTTGCCTGGTCAAACTGGAGGCCATGTTCAGTACGTCATTTACACATCTAATTCTTTTTGCAAAAAAATGTATTTGCTAATGTTTCACTAAAATGACTTATTAAACATGCCTGTCTTCAACAGGGACTTTTAGAGAGCTGGACAAAGAGGGCTCAGGCATCGCAGAGCTCAATGTTAGTGAGGTGGGTCATTTCTTACCTTCTGTTCACCTATACTTTTTTGAAATGGTGGAATGTTAAATTAGTAATGCATTAACACTTAATATTGTATATTATTTTCCTCAGAAAATGCAATGAAATCAGTTGCTCTTTTGCTCTCTCCTACAGTGGCTGTACCTGACCATGTGTGGTTGATGTGTGAAGATCATATCGTGCTGGATAAGAAGGGCCATAATCATTCCCTCAACTCCAGCTTTAAGCCATTGCACCCAAAGATGCCTGAGCAATACAGTACATACTGCCTTAAAACACATCCAACCTAACCATCACATGAGCCTATGGCACTATATGCTTTCTGATTAAAAAATGGATATCCTCATTATGCAAGATGCGTTTATCAATTATGAACCACTAAATGTTAACAGAAAAATATATTGCAGTATTTCAGAGAGCAACTTAACATAGCTTTATGCATGCCACTAACCTTATGCCTATTTTACTGTAACCTCACATGCATATGTAACTTAACTTAGCATTTGAAGTTTGCACCATTACGGCCTTGATATTTAAAGAGATGTCATTTTTATTTGATCTTGTCAGTGTATGATTTTATGATTTATGATCACTGCGATTTGCTGTGCAATTATTTATATAAAAAATAAGTTCTTATAGGATATTCAGGGAATTGTGCTACACTAGATCTTTTATTTTATGCTGCTTCTTAATTTAGGGAAGTGAAAATAAAGGATAAACATAACTTCTTGGCTTTTCAATGGCTGATGAATTGCATTTTCCCTGCAATTCTGAGTTTAAATCTCCCAATGCAGACCTTTTTTCTCACAATTACAAGAAAAAAAGTGTGAACTGTGAGATATAAACTTACAATTTTCAGTTTATATCTCACAATTCAGACTTTTTCCTCACAATTCCAAGTAATCTGAACTATATATAAGCTATATATAAACTCAGAATTGCAAAAAAAAAAAAAAAAAATTTGAATTGAAAAATAGTCATAATTGCCTTTTTTATTTTTAATTCCATTGTGGAACCACATGGAACTAAACAGAATTGTGAGATGTAAACTCAGGATTCAGGAAAAGTCAGAATTTTGAGAAAGTCAATTCTGAATTTCTACCTTCTATTTCTGACTTTTTATTCATAGAGGTTTAGTTTTTTTTTTTTTTTATCTGTGGTGGGAAAGAGCTTCAATAGTGTGCTTGTGTATGTATATAAATACATATATTTCCCATGCATATGAAATGTTCCCTATTATATAGATAGATATATATATAGATAGATAGATAGATAGAGAAAATTATACATAAATGGATGATTAGATAGATAATCAAGAATCAAAATCCGTGGAAGTGCAATGTTAAATTTTATATCTCATACACAATACAGAGTCCATTCGTTCACACATATAGTTCAGTCTGAGTTCTCAATGGCAGCTACTCCTTCGTCTTGCTCTCTATGAGTCCCAGCAGAGTGGCGTCCGCCTCCAGCAGCGTCGTATCGACGGTAGCTCCGAGGAACCGCGAGGTCATCTCCACATCCTCCAGCCTCAGCCTCACCCTGCTGCCGCGCTGGTACTTCTGCCCGTCCGCGGAGGGCCTCTTGCACACGCAGTGGAACTTCCCGCCGAAATCGATATACAGATCATCATTGACGATATGAAAGATCTTCCCGGCGACGACCTTGTCTTTGGCCGGACCCATCTGCATGAGCGCGGAGCGCCGCAGGAGCGACACGAAGGAGGTCTCGTCCCCGGAGCTCTGGTCGCCGCTCTGCCGCAGGTCCGAGTGCTGCTCATATGCGGCTGCGAACCCGCTCTTCACCCTCGCAGCTGATTTACCATCTCCTCCGCTCGCGTCTGAGCTGCATAATGATCTGAGCGTGGTAAAAACACAGTGTTTTGGTAGTAAAGATGATCTGGAGCTCACGTTGTACATCACCTTGCAGAGCGCCGCCATGTTGAAACGTCATACACAGCAGAGCACGCTGGGAATATTTCAAAATAAGAGTTTAGTCTGCATGCAAATGTGGGGTTTTCACTGGAAACGTAGCCATGGTTTTATTATAGTACGTGTAGTAACCATGGTTTTTGGCGTATTGATTACCATTTGTATAACCACAGATTTACTACAAACACCATGGTTAAACTATGGTTAGTGTAGCAAATAAAAACAAATGGTTAATTTGTGGTTACCATGATAACTATAGTAACCATGTTTTTTTTTGTAGTAAAATATGGTTGATTTTCGTAAGGGTGGGAAAAGGTAGGATTTTGGCAAGGTTGTTTTGGATTCATGGTGCTCATTACTATGCAAAAAAATATAATACTATGCTACTGCTAATAATAAAATATTACTTATTGACAAAATGTATTGCTTCCTTTAACAAAATAAATAAAAAATGCAGCGTGGGTTTTACCCAACCGTTTTAATGGTTTGGAAATCATTTAAGATAAAATAGCCTGGATATATTGCTCAATTTCTTTTATTTTACTAGGATGAATGTGGGATTTGACAAGTTCTCTCGGAATCTGTAGTTGAGTCAACGTAAATAAATAAATAAAACAAAGGAATAGGGGAACACACAAGCTGGGTTTTTGGCGTAGGAGCTGAAATAAAACTAACAATAATGTCAAATAAAATATGAATAGAGGCGGGACTATCATCCATGTATGAATGAAAACAGTAGGTGGCGGTATGTGCGGAATACACCAAAATCCCAAAGAAGAAGAAGTTGAGTTAACGCAATTAATACGTCACAGAGTTTTCCGGAAGTTAATAAGCACGTCTTCGAGAACAGAGGAGAAGAAAACATGGAGCTCTTTGTAGTTTCACCAAATTTGAGGTTTACTAACCTTACTGTCGCCCCGGGCTCGACTGTCAGCGATCTTATCGATCATTTTGCCGTTAAAGAGGTGAGTGATTAAACTGAACTCAGGATTGTGCTGTAACTCTCACTGCTGCTGGTTCAGTTTGATTTTGATTATTCTGGTTAAAACAACCTGAAATATGTGTTATTTTCTCTCAGGGAGCCTCCTTCGCGGATCTCTATGTGAGGAGTAATGGCCGCGTATCTCACAGGAGCGACTCGCTTCAGGCTGGAGTTGTGTACCGTGTGGAGCCTCGGTTATGTGGAGGCAAAGGAGGTAAACAGACTAGTCCAGAGCATCACTGCTGATCTTTGAAGCTTGTAAATATAAGAATATGATGGGTTGTTGATATTTGGCTAATTGGTATATGATAGAATACTGGTTAAGCAAGGTTTTGGACACCTTTACAATTTGGAACCAATCTTAAAAGTATGTTTAAAATCATCTACTTGTGTTTGTTTTCCCTTTTAGTGTTTCTTTAAATTGTATAGAAGTTTTGAGCATTTAAAAGCTATTGATACATGTTTTAATGTTTTAAACTCATTTGTTTTGTAGGATTTGGCTCTATGTTGAGGGCCCTGGGTGCACAAATCGAAAAGACCACTAACCGCGAGGCCTGTCGAGATCTGAGTGGAAGGAGACTGAGAGACGTCAATCATGAGAATCAGTAATGCTGACGATTAACATATCCATTTAGCATACTTGTTTGATTATTTACTTAATTGACTGAATTGTTTTATGGGTTTGGTGTTTTCTGCTCCACCATTAGGTCGTCTTATTGTGTGAGTAATTGAATTTGTATGCGTGTTTGTAGAATGGCAGATTGGCTGAAAAAGCAGGCGGATCGAGAGGCAGAGAAGGAGCAGCGTCGTCTGGAGCGGATTCAGAGGAAATTGGCCGAGCCGAAACATTATTTCACAGACACTGATTATGAACAGCAGTGCCACGACCTCTCAGAGAGACTGGAGGACTCTGTGCTGAAAGGTTACTTGAATTCATTTTATGTATAGAAATTACACACATCTACATAGTAGTGCTAGAGTATATTTACACACTGGTGAATGATAAATAGCCATAAACAGCATTATTTACATATTTAGTTTCATTCTAGTGAGTGAAAGTTAAACCACTGCACCATTATCCCAAGGTCTTTTGAAGATTTATTAAAATAAAATAATAATAATCATTTAAATACACCACCTAAATTCACTTGAATCACATTTTGAATCAGAATTTTTTTTGTACTGAGATTAAAATTAGAGACTACATTAAACTAAAATATTTCCTTTTTTAATATTCTCATACTCACAAGTTCAAGTAATTTCACATTGCTTGATTTTATAGCCAAAAAACAATAATACTAAATTAAAAATATTACAATTCTGAAAATTCTTTAATTATATGAAATTAGTTTAAATAAAATGTAAAGTATATATTAAATATAATATAGTTATTTAGTATTATCATTAATATTATATAATTATAGTTAATTAAAATTAATATAGTATTAAATATTTATAATTGTAAGATATAATTAAGTTTTTTTTATTATTATTATTCATATTAGTGCTGAAATAGGGCTGTCAAATCGATTAATCATGATTAACTGCATACAATTAAAGTCTGTGATTAAATAATATATGTGTGAGTAATGTGTATATTACGTGTGTGTATGTATATACACATATATTCATATTTGTATATGATTTATATTACATAGAAATATATTGCTTAAGTATATACGTATCTACAGTGAGGGGAAAAAATTATTTGATCCCCTGCTTATTTTGTACGTTTGCCCACTGACAAAGAAATAAGTCTATAATTTTAATGATAGGTTTATTTGAACAGTGAGAGACAGAATAACAACAAAAAAATCAAAAAAGTTATAAATTGATTTGCATTTTAATGAGTCAAATAAGTATTTGATCCCCTATCAGTCAGCAAGATTTCTGTTATACAGGTAACGAGCTGAGATTAGGAGCACTCTCTTAATGAGATGTGTTTAATTGCATTACAATTGCTTGGCCAACTACAAGAAACGTCTGACCTCTGTGATTGCCAACAAGGGTTTTGCCACCAAGTACTAAGTCATGTTTTGCGAAGGGGTCAAATACTTATTTGACTCATTAAAATGCAAATCAATTTATAACTTTTTTGAAATGCATTTTTCTGGATTTTGTTGTTATTCTGTCTCTCACTGTTCAAATAAACCTACCATTAAAATTATAGACTGATCATTTCTTTGTCAGTGGGCAAACGTACAAAATCAGCAGGAGATCAAATAATTTGTGTGTATTTATATAGACATGAGTACACATATATATATATATATATATATATATGTGTAAACCCAGGCTTTTATTTAGGATGCGATTAATCGTGATTAATTGATTTGACACCCCCATTAAAATTGTAAATATTCAAGTATGTTTCCCAAACCTAATTATTATTGACAGTAAAAGTAAAAGTTGTCTATTCTTGCAGGCATGCAGGCTTCCTCTAGTGGTCTCGTAAAGGCAGACGAGGGGCTGAGTCGCAAGCGTCCGACACCAGCCGATAGTGAAAAGAAAGCAAAGAAGAAATGTTTCTGGTGAGCTGATTTCACATATGTGTCAAAGAAAATGCTAATCTTGCAGACTAGAATCACTAAATTCAATCGCTAACTGTAACATGCATTCGTTTAATCCACTAGGACTGGCCTCGGAGGACTGGAGGAGATGGGCAGCTCTGGTGAAGGAAGTGATGACAGCGACAGCGAGGCTTCTCCGTCCACCTCTGGGGCTTCACGCAGTTCAGATGTTCCCAAACCGGCTGTGCCACCTTCTGCCACCAGGGGGAGTGACAGGACAGACCCTCAGGACCAGCCCAGCAGCTCCTCCTCCCAGAGTCCCGCACCGAGCTCCCCAACACCGGTGGAGGAGGAGGTGCAGAAGAATGCCGAAAAGGAGTGTACAGCTGAAACCAGTCAAAACAGCAGCATCGAAGTGGATAAATCCTCCCAGAGTCCCACACCAAGCTCCCCAACACAGGTGGAGGAGGAGGTGCAGAAGAACGCCGAAAAGGAGTGTACAGCTGAAACCAGTCAAAACAGCAGCATCGAAGAGGATAAATCCTCCCAGAGTCCCGCACCAAGCTCCCCAACACAGGTGGAGGAGGAGGTGCAAAAGGTGTGTACAGCTGAAACCAGCCAAAATGCCACCAGCGAAGAGGATAAATCGCAGGTTGAGCCCACAGAAGCACCAAGCGGCCCAGCCGAGAGCAGTCAGGCACAGGAAGAGGTGAGATGTTCTGCTTCTGAAGTGGATTTTGGTTAAGGCTAGAAGGGATACGTATGGTGCTACTGGGCATGCGCACATCAATACAGCATAATTTTTGTCCCACTGTACAACAATTACTATTATTTTCATTATTGTAAAGGGTAGGTTTAGGGTTGGGGTAGGTGTAGACGAAACTTACGTTTTAGGCACCATATTGCCTGTTTTTGCACCATTTCGACAACAAAAATAATTCCAAACAAAGCCTCTCTGGGCATCATGACGGTGATTCGTTCCTGAATGAATCAATGATTTATTTAAATGATTCGGTTCAATCGCAATGACTCGCTTATTACCAGTGACTTGCTGCCACCTACTGGCATTTTTAAAGTATCTAAAGTATCTCTTGATAATTAAATAATTTCGAATAATAGTATTCAACGTTTTAATATATCAAAACATTATTTATGCATGTGTAACTGCAGGTTAAATCCATTCATGTTCTGCATTAAACAGTGTGTAAATGCATCTACATGCCACTTCAGATGAAGCTTCTGTGTTTCCTCTGCATTGCAAAGATGAATTTTATTGATACGGATTTCATTTGCTTGGTGACATCCCAATTGTCTTCTTATTCTAATTCACTGATTAAATGTAATAATTTGATTCAAAAGATAATGGATAAAAATGGCTTTATAAAGGTAAAAATGCCCATAAAATGGTTTAAACTCAGTTTAAACTTATTGGAAAAGTTTAATTTTTATCAGTGTGAACTGACCAACACACAGAATATGAAGAATATCAAAAACTTTAGGAGTCAAGCTGTCCACGGTAGTCCTTAAGATACCAGCAGAATAACAGACTCAGCAAAATATCGTCTAATTATCGTTATCGATAAAATCCCAGTAAATATTGAGATATTCTTTTTTTTGTCAATATCGCACACCCCTAATGCTGACTGGTCTTTCGCTCTCTTCAGGTGGAGGGTCCGCTGGATCTGCTGTCTGTGAGTGGGCCGGAGCAGCTGGAGGCTTTGGGTCTGGAGCGGCTGAAGAAAGAGCTGATGGAACGAGGGATGAAGTGTGGAGGAACGCTGCAGGAACGGGCTGTGCGTCTGTTCTCCATCAAAGGACTGAGTCCAGATCAGATTGACCCTGCGCTCTTGGCCAAACCCACCAAGGGCAAGAAGAAATAACTTGTGTTTCTTGAACCACAGTGTTTTTTAACCCATTTTGCTTTGCTTGTGTTTGGCATGTCTGTAGTTATGTTTAGAGTGTCGTTTGTAAAAATCTAACAGCTAATTTTGAAAAATCCCCAGTTTGGGACAATAATGAATGCTAGAATCCTGTTTTTCTTTTTTTCTTTTTTATTATTAGAATGACATTACTGGTCAGATACAGATAACAATCTGGATTGAACTTTAAAGTTGAACTTTAGTCCACAATATATGGCATTTTATTTTATTTTTAATTTAATTTTTTTTGTCTGTTAGAAAAACATGCCAAGTAACATCAGGTTAACTTTGTAATCTGTACAATAAATTTATGATAATAATCAGTCATAGTAAATAGTTTTTTTTTTATTCATACAGAGGCATTCTTGTAATCAGTTACGTTTATGATGTGGGTGGGAAGTCATTCAACAATTCATCTATTGTCTAAAAGATTGTTCATATTGCACAGTATTTGATTGTATTTGTGATCTGGTCCATTTTCCTCTTGACTTTATTATCAAGTAAAATATTGTTGCACAATTTTGTGTCCTGTTGTTGTTATTACTCTGTATCATGCATCTTTAGTGTATAGAATGTGAAAGTAACCTTTTATTTATGATAGTCATTATATAGAAAATGCAGAACAGGGTTTTATAAATATTTTTTTGTGTAAATGTAGATGCATTTTCCATTTAATGCACTGATAACTGGTTATGATGAAAAGCATGAAACTAAAAATTAATATTTAAACATCCACAGTAAATCAACACAATAAAATCCCCGAGTAAACTCACAAATTATACAAACAACAATGATTTAGTGTGCTGTCTTATCAAGATTTAGAAAACTTTCGTATGTACTCCGAGACATTAGATGGCGATATTGAGCCACATACTCCTTCAACACATTCCGCGGAAGAAAACGCTGTTTTCATGCAGTTTGTGGAGTATTTCTGTGCTTGTCGTAGTTGTATCGCTTTAAATGTCCATATTATGTATATTTTTAGTATGTATCTGAAGCTGTGGTAATAGTTATGGCGTTTCCGCTGCCGCGTCTTCAAGCGCCTCAGTTGCCGCAGCATCTTTTGCGGACCGTAGAGTGTCAACAGGGCGCTGTGAGAGCCGTGCGCTTCAACTGTAAGTCCATTATAACATTATATTGTCTATATCAATTGTTGGCCATATTATTATTATTAAATAAAAATTTTACCTAGTTATTCTCAAGAAGCTTTAAGTAGCCCTTTAGTGAATAATGAAATTGTTCTTGCATGTTCCTCCAGCTGATGGGAATTATGTGCTGAGCTGCGGCAGTGATAAATCTCTGAAGCTGTGGAGTGCGAGTCGCGGGACTCTGCTGAAGACTTACACCGGTCACGGATATGAAGTGCTGGACGTGGACAGGTATGTATTTCTGCGTTACTTTAGGTAACACTTTATTTTGATAGTCCACTTTAGACATTCTACTAACTATAAGTAACTTTGCAACTGCATGTCAACTAGCAGTCACTATAGTATTAGTAGACTCACTGTCTGCTTAATACCTTCTAACACTTTATTTTGATGGCTCCACAACATACTGACTATGAGAAAAGTATATGTCAACTTATTCTACTAACCCTAAACCTAACCTAACAGTCTACTCTGAGAGTTAGTAGACATGTAGTTGCAAAGTTACTTCTAGTTAGTAGAATGTTTAAAGTGGACTATCAAAATAAAGTGTAACCTTACATTATATTAAACCACCATCGCTTTCGTGTTTGGTTTGCGTTAATTTCACTTACTTTTCACAGTTCTTATGACAACAGTCAGCTGTGCTCCTGCAGCTCGGATAAAACAGTCATCCTCTGGGATGTGGCATCTGGTCAGGTGACACGCAAACTTCGCGGGCACGCCGGGGTGAGACGGTTACCGTTGCAATTTCCCGCCACAATATCATACTGGGATGGGCGATACCGCTTATTTTGTTTTAGACACGATGCCGATACTTTTGAAGGCCAGTATCGTCAATATCGATACCGATATGATACTTCTAAACTGAACTTTTAAATTATGACATTTATTAATTTATTAAATTACAAAGATTAAAATGGGTAATGATACCCACTTACCTTTATATTTAAAACGCATTTTAACATTCATAACATTTTAACGCCTTAATTGCAACTTAGTAGGCTATATTTGTGTTTATACATGGTTAAAATATGCTTACTGTAGTGGTAACCATGGAAATCTACAAATACTACAGTCACTTTAGTAAAACCATGGTTCATTTTCATAAGAGACTGCCAGTGATAAAATGCAACCTTTTTTATTCTGACAGTGTATGATTTATATTAACATTACAGAATTGAAACATGATCAGTATGAACTTTTTACATTCAATTTAAATAAATTTAATTGCACAAACTATGTAGGCAACAATTTCAATTTGTTTATTGTGAAAAAACTGCGTTCAGATGTGCAGTAAAATAGTTCTATCCTACACAATTATTCGCTAACATAGGTTATTCTTCCAGTTTAATGCATATTGTATGCATTCATTTTTTGTAAATAAACAACATCACTGGTAAATAAAACGCATCTTATTATCAGTATTTTTATTTGAGTATCGATACTTTCGATACTCGCATTAGTATCGATACTTCAGGATCGATACGCCCATCCCTATATCATACTGCATTTATTATTTGCTTTTGCTAAGATAATTCTCACTATTGCAGTATATTATTGTAAGTAAATATAATACATTTTATATAGGTGATTTGTTCACTAAAATTGTCTTATCTATCTTACACTTGTTCCCTAGAAAGTAAACTGTGTGCAGTTTAATGAAGAGGCTACTGTGATGCTGTCAGGTGAGTCAGACTTGACTTTAATCATAAATGCTATGGAAATAACAACAGTCGAATCTCAGTCTCACTATTTCTGTATGTTTCAGGCTCCATTGATGGGACCGTACGGTGTTGGGACACTAGATCCAGGCGAAGTGCAGCCGATCCAGATCCTGGACGAGGCTCGAGATGGGATCAGCAGCCTGAAGGTTTCAGAGCATGAGCTTTTGACTGGGTCAGAACCAAACTAAGGATATGATGTTAGAGTATGAGTGATCTGAGGTTTGGATTTACAGAAGTGACTAGTTTGTTGTGCTGTATATCAGGTCTGTGGATGGAAGAGTGAGGCGATATGACCTACGAATGGGGCAGCTTAATGTCGATTTCACTGGGAGTGAGTTATATCACACACATGAGGGAATGAGAACATGCTTTTTGTACTGTGTGATGTCTAACGCTCCTGTTGTGTGCTTCACAGGTCCCATCACTTGTGTGTGTTTCAGTCGGGACGGTCAGTGCACACTTAGCTCTAGTTTGGACTCCACGGTGCGCCTACTGGACAAAAGCTCAGGGGAGATGCTGGGAGAGTATGTGCAACACAGATCAAACTACTACATAAATACAGTAAAACTAGATTTAAAACTAGCAATGCTAGTTGCCACAAGTCAAGAGTAGGGAGAACCTTGAGTGCTATTTAAAAACAAAAAGAAAAAAAATCAATAAATGTGTTAATTCAAAACAAAAAATGGAAATAGAGACATCACTTTGACAATTAACAAATAAATATGTACATTTAAAATGCTTAAAAGTGAAGTTAAATGTAACAGTTGAATAAATAAATAAATAGCTTTTTAATTTGACAAATGATTTAATTTTAAAATTAAAAAGCATGGTTAAATGTAACAATAAAATAATGACTTTTCAAAATTACAAATAAATATGCATCTTCAATATCAGAGTAAAATAAATTACTTTTAAAAACAAATAAATATGTAATATAAAACTTTATTTAATTCATGTTTAAAAGCATTGTTAAACAACAATAAAATTAATAAATCATTTTTAAACAAATAGCAGAGTTAAACATGACAGTAAATTTAATAAATCATTTTTCAAATTGACAAATTCTTATTCAAAACTATTTATTTGAATTGTAGTTAAACATGACAGAAAAATAAATTAAATCACTTTTTAAATGGACAAATAAAGAGATGTTTAAAATTATTTAATTTTTTAAAATGCAATTAAACATGACAGTAAAATAAAATCATATTTCAAGTTAACATGCACATTTAAAACTATTTTGAAAAGTGTAGTTAAACGTAACAGTAAAATAAATTCATATTTCAAAATAAATGCATTTCTAAAACAGTTTTTGTTAAAAAATATTAGTTAAATGGAACAATAAAATAATACACTACATTAATGTATTATTTCCAGTCCTCTATACAATTGCCATTTCAATGTTCATTTTATAATGTGTGTGTCTATGGTGTTCCTTCACAGGTACTCCGGTCATGTCAATAAAGGCTATAAGCTTGACTGCTGTCTGTCTGATAAAGACACACACATTCTGAGCTGTTCAGAAGATGGCCATGTTTACTTCTGGGATCTGGTGGAGGTGGGCAGAATAAGTCACATGACCCACTGAAAAAAATACTATGAAAAAATGTCAAGTTAAATAAAGCTGTCATCCTGTAATCTCTGTTTGTAGGGCTCCCTGACTTTAAAGCTGCCTGTTGGGAAAGCTGTCGTCCAATCACTGTCCTTCCACCCAACGGAGTCCCGCCTTTTGACTGCTATGGAGGGGAGTGTTCAGGTGTGGGGGGCGGAGCCAGAGGATGCAGCTGTGGAAGACAGCTGAGTAGTGCGTGTTGGACACCAAACACATGAGCAGGACTCATCGAAGATGAAGTGTGAATCACTGTTTTGTATCAGTTTGATTGATATTCATATTTTGTATGTAATAAAATATATTTAAAATATATATATATATTTTTTTTTTATTGCAAATAGTTTTTTTTATATATATTTTTTTAATATCTTAATAGCTATTGCTTAGTTTTTTATGTTGGCTTTTTTCCTTGTTCATTATTGTAATTGAATGTAGTTAGTTAACAAAACAAACACAACTTTTGTTTGTATATTTAATAAGAACTATACATATTTACAAGAAGAAATATAAAGATTAACAATAATTTATTGGGTAGTAAAAATGTTTTTCAAATAAATAAATAATTTATAAACATAAATATCTTCCATTTTTGGTTTGGATGGACAATTCGTCGGATCAATCTTGACTCAGAATCAGCCACCTAAACACGTCATTGTGTTGTCATTACCCAAAACTGAACGTTTTGACGTTTTCAAACACAATATAAGCCAATGTCATCAAAGAAAGCAAAATATACATCTTGATACATTTCAATACATATTATTACTTCCTGAATTCATGTACCTTAATCAGCCCTTATTTTACTTCAAGGCAGTCTCTAAACCAACAGACAGTCTTTATGAAGCCAGATTTCGACTGGCCGCCCTCGTCTCTACCCCATACAGACACATGCAGCGGCAGAGAGTTTCTCCACTTTGTGCCAGCGATGGTGGTTGTCGAGAAAGGCTATGTCTTCGTGGTGTGTGGGGCGACAGCAGGGCTGATGGTGCCAGTGGCCGGTGTATTGAAGGACGCCGCTTTGCAGGAGGTTGGTGAGTGTGAGGTCATGGTTGGATGCGAGGCGAGGGCAGGTCCCACTGCAGTATTTAAACAGCACTGTCTCATCCGAGTCGTAGCCAAGACCGAGGTCTCGCACCTGCAGTAGGATGGAGTGCAAAGCACATGGGGACTCAGCGCTGCGGGGCAACCGAATTGCCCTTTCCAACTGCCTCCCCGAACCCTCCTTTTCCTCACCATCACCTCCTCTTCGTTCTTCACCACGGAGGTCTTTGTCTGAAAAAGAATAAGCAAAAAATAAATACAATTTTGCATTCTCTGCTTGAGCAAAATAATGTTGTGAAAGGTTGCCAGAACATTGATACATGGTTGCTAATATTTGTTTTTTATTATTGTATCGATATGTGGTTGCTTACTGGCGCAAATCGTGAGTCCTCATTTAAGTGTTTTTATTGAATTTTTTAGTAGACATTGCCAGACGAAATTCATCTGATAATTTAGAAAAGTAGAAGCACAACTTTTTCCAGCAAAGTCACATGATTTGAGGTAAAATTTATATTAGTAGCACTCAAGTCCTGCTTTTGCCCATACAATGGAAGTCAATTGAGTCCAATATTGTTAGGACCCCATTGACTTCCATTGTACGGGCAAAAAACCTGCAGAAACATTTTTCAAAATATCTTTTGTGCACTACACAAGAAAAAAATAAACAGATTTGAAATGTCAATAGTGGCCCTATAACAAATCTACAGAGATTTAGTCACCCTCTCCCCAAAGGTCATGACCCCCAGTCTTACCCAGTAGCGTTTTAAGCCAGTGTCCTTCTCCGGCTTGAATGCAAAAGAGCAGAACGGTGATCTTCAGTAGTGAACGCATTGTTCTTCTTTTCTTTGCCTAGTTTTTCTTCTTCAGGATGGGAGCGCAGGTGATGTTAAGATGCGCCAGAGTCACCGTCTCTTTTATAGCCATCTAAGCGGGTCAGAGCTGTTGGGGCGGAGGGGATGATGGGGTGCAGCCAGTATGGGAGGGAGGCGGAATAACCCTTCCATTCCCAGTCTCTCACCTAGTCTCATGGCTATGATTGGAGGCAACTTTATGTAATTTTTGGAAAGTCCACTGGTGTTTGTCCAAGTCTTGAGGGGCTGAGAGTATGGAAAATGAGGGTAAATTGCTTAAAGCTGTGGGACATCTGACAAGGGTAGTCATCTTGGAGGTTGAGCCAATTAAGAACATTGAATCTGCATTTTTTTTAGACACATTTTATACAATACGATGAACACCGAAAAGCAAGGGTTAAATGCATGAAGGATGGAAGGTCCATAATTAAAAAGAACTAAATAGATGACAGAAGTTATTTGAATGGAAATTCCAAGAATAATGGCTGTCTTCAGATACATAAATTTGGGGATTTTATTAAAATGTGATTTTTTTCGCTATCTACATTCCTTATTTAACTATGAAGACATGAATCCTGCAGCGCTGGAGGAATAAGTGAATGCGTATGGCTTGCATTGATATCTCGTCTTAGCTGTCTTGTGCTATTGGAGTGAAGGGTTTTGTACAGCAGACCCCAAATGTATTTGGACATTTAAATAACACTTAATCGTTCATTGCATTGGTAGCAAAATATCAAACCAATCTGTGTTTGCATTAAATCTGTGTTTGCATTAATCTGTGTTACTTTCAAACAACTGGACCCATGGTGATATTTAGTGGATGTATGAATATGGAGGTTTTTTTTGTTTGTTTTTGTTTGCCAGAACCAATTAATCTATTTTTTGTGAAATATATTACTTTAAAAGTCTGTCTGTATTTTCCTTTTTAAAAAGTGGGTTTGGGTTGAATATTTTGGCTTTGATATTTCTTACTCTATAGCATTCAAACATTTTTGTGTCTCTCGAGTGTCCAAGTACTTTTTGGGGCCACTGTATGCAAGAGGATCTTACAATTTTAAAATACAAAGGGTGCATTTATTCAAAATTTATTTAAAACAAATGTCTCTTGGTGTTGATAAACTGTATTATGGCATCTGAAGCTAAATTAATATAGACCCTCAAAAAGATAACAGGGTTGACTTTTTACAGTTTTCAGTTAGACATTACCTGTTTGTTCTCACCATGATGATACTCCCAAGTTAATACTGACATAAATAGAAATGTTGTAATTTAAAAATCATGGTAACAGGGTTGACATTGTAAACTTTGTAAGCCATTGGAGCCATTTACTTACCTTTACAGACTTCACTTCCTAAAAGGATGTTGAAATTTTGGCAGAATTATTGTAATAATAAAGTTATGATGCTAACAGGGTTGGCAGATTTACAGTTCAGTTAGACAATTTTAGGGCTGTGCAATCAATCGAATATGATTGTCATGCAGATCTCATCAATAAAGCCGCTTCTGTGATTAGTAGTAAATCTCCATCACGTGCTTTTAGACGGAGCAGCATTTACTACACAGAGCCGTAGTTCACTGACAAGCTACGCAATATCGCGTTCATAATTGCAGACGAATCGCATTCGATTATGAACGTGGTTTTGCATAGCTTGTCAGTGAACTACGGCTCTGTGTAGTAGATGCTGCTCCATCTGAAAGCATGTGATGGAGATTTACTACTAATCACAGAAGCGGCTTTATTGATGAGATGTGCATGACAATCATATTCGATTAATTGCACAGCCCTATTAGACATTACTTGATAAAAATTACTTGCAATCTTGCTAAACATTATAATACTCCAGGATTCTTAATAGGAGAATTCAATACTGACATAAAATACACTTTTCATTTTTAGTAATCCTTTACTATTTCAAATCATGGTAACAGGGTTGACATTCTACATTTGTCTTCTATTGGTAAAACAGGAGGCATTTTCTTGACTTTGCAGTGTTTACCTCCTGAAAGTATGGCGATTTCATTTTGAAATAATTATTGTAATAAAAGGTTATTATGGTAATAGGGTTGAGTTTTATAGTTCAATTAGTCATCACCCGCTTCTTCCTAACCACGATGAAACTCTAGGGCTCTTTAATTCTTCTAGGGCTCTTCTTCTAGGGAGAATTTAATACTGGCAAAACTGAAATCTCTTATTTTTTGTAATCATTTACTATTTATATAATACATTTACATGACATTATTTGAGTTTACTTTCTGAAAACATATTGCAATTTTGACAGAATTATTGTAATAAAAGGAGTTAGGATGGTAACAGGGTTGACACATTTTATATATTTTCTAACTGAATTCCACCATTTGTATATTTTCTTTCTTTACTGTAATTGTTTTACTGTTCTATGCACTTCTGTCTGTCCAATGCTCAAAACACTGATGCAACTTTAACTACCCAGTGGACATATTTTATTGAGAGTTTATAAGTATAAAAAGATAAATTAACAAAAAAGCCAGGCCTTTCATTTCCTTCAGGTATCATGCAAAATATAGTTTAGTTTTATAAAATATTCCCAAATCTTTCAGGACAATGCCCATTCTTATTCAATGCAGCTATTTTCAAGTAGAATACCTAAGAGCTGGGATTGTGTGCAGTTTAAATGTTTTCCAGTCAGACATACATCAGAATTAAAATATGATCAATGGAAAAGGATTTCAGCCAATTGTCAGGCAGTTAAAACCTGACACAGGACCATAAAACAGTCTACTTTAAGGGAAACTTACATAGCAATCTCTTCTCAGCTAGAGTCTGTCTTTATTTATAACTTTTTAACTCATCCATCATGACAAAGATTACAGTTAGATCAGTTTCCACTGGTGCTGCTGCCATGCTGTTGGCTCAAAGCTCCTTACAAGCTTGTTAAAACTAGATGTCTTCATCCAGACCAGAGTAAAGTTAGGGTGTCTGTCCCTAGGTAGAAAGAGTGAATTAAATCCATAAGAGGGAATGGATTTGGAATAGAATAGCTATGAATTTGTTTCGCCAGTGAAATAAAAGTATAATTAATTTATTTTTGATACCGTTTTATTATTCATTCCGTACTCCTGTTTGTCCTCCCATAGATATGTATGATTCAGTCCTTTCATGAAGTTGGAAAAGATGATGATGAAGAAGTGAAAGTAAGAAGAATCTGCATGGCAATTTTTAATAATTGGGGTACAACATTGAGGCTGAAAAAAATTTTTTTTTCATTTTAATTTTAGCCCAAATTAAAGAAAGAAAATGTTTTTTTTTTTAAATGACTATGGAAACAGGGTTGAACTTTACAAATGCAGTCAACACTACAATTTGTATACAAACTGGATTGATTTTTACTTATTTTCCTGCTTATCCTGTCTAAATTATGTCACTGCTGGGATGTCACAGTTTTAAAGATTATTTTTGTAATGAGAGAAAAATAAAATGCAGTAACAGATTGGAATGCAAAAGATGAAATGTTATGTTTTTTTTATAATTAAAATGATTTAATTAAACCATTCAATGTAATTTAGCATTACACCAAAATAATATTTTTAATAATTTTAGTTTCACAACAATTCCATGGCAATTCGTAACTTTACATTTTGGCGAATTAGTGGTTAAATTGTTTGAATTCATTCATCTCATTCATATGGTTTTTTTACAATCTGTTTACGCCCCGACTGACTTATGTTCAATGACCTTCATGCTTACACTTTTTCTAAATTTTAATATATCAGCACCTCATAAAACAGTTTTCTAGATTTGATTGGACCTCACCAATTTTGGGAGGGGGTGTGGTGGTGGCAGGGAATACAGACATCTGATGTATTTAAAAGTAGCTACTTTTCTTGTTAGGCTAATTTATCCAACCACATCTAATAGTTTTCATGAAAAAGATGGTATTCGGGCACCAAAGTGTATCATAATTTTGGAAGTACAGTGGGGGATACGGCAACCCCTCTGGCATGTCCTGACAGAGCCTCCTAGGAATCTGAGGCCGTCTGAGTCAAGCAGGAATCTCATATCAAAGTCACAGAGTGGAAAAACAGTCTTACTCGCACACTGTAAAACACACGGTGACATGGAAGGGAGGTGTGGACTCACGGCCCATCAGACGGAAAGAGGGGAAAAGAGCTTTTTCTGTCTGGTACAAATCACAAGAGCTCACCTATGCATGCACTCATGGATTTAGTCTTAAAAAAAGTTCATAGTCTCGCCATTCCTCATACTTTGTCTTCTGATAAGAAAATTCTTAGGGCAAGATGTATGCAAAACAACACATATTAATGAACAGGGTTATATAGATAACTAAAACCATTAACAAATACATGAAATTAAATTGAAACCATAAAAACACATTTTCATTAGGCTACTTGAAATGAAATCAATGTTAACTAAAAGAAAGTATTTTTTTCCAGCTAGTTGTCAAGGCAATATTTCTCATTTTAAATAAATAATAAATAACTAAAATAGTTAGCTAAAATAACTAAAATTGAAATAAAACGTCATAAAAACCATGTAGAAAATATATATAGAAAAACAAACCTACTAAAAATGACAAACACGACAACAAAATCACTAACACTTTTAACTAAAATTAAAATGGAAACATATTGAAACATAAACACTGATTCAAAATATTAATAAGTGATATTAAATGATCTCAATGATACTAAACTAACACTGTTAATGAATTACAATAGTTCTACACAAACCAATGTGGGTTTAAATTAGTCTAAGTTTAAATGATTACAGTAAACTGTCATTTGCAACATTAATTTTAGAAGCATACTACAAATATGTGTGGGAAAAAATCATTATGACATAATATCAAAATGGTTTATGATTATGTGACGCTTATTTGTGGCATTTTCATATCTTAAGATTGACAGTACACTAAAAAAATCCTGGCAAAAGTAATGTTTCATTTAGTCTTTAGACTGCCTAACTATGTATAAAAAATCTATTAATTAATGCTCAATTCATACCAAAGCAAATATATTTGTTTTGCCATTTACCAAACTGATGTTCTGAATGTTCATACGTCTAAATAATGTAATGAAATACCTCACTCTTATTCTGAATTCATAATATATACATTACTCAAATCAATCTGATGGAAATGTGGCATGCAACTAAAAAGTGTAAATCATAAAAAAACATTTGTTTAACTGAAGTAAAAAAAAAACTGAAGAAAAAGAATTCTACACAAAAGTTAAGTCAGAATAGAAATAATTCTATTAGAAATAATTAAATATAAATTTTTAGAAAATGTCATAGTTTTTTAGTAATTTTATAAAATATATTAGCAAAATCTGCATTTAAAACCACAAATTTTCTCATATGCATCTGGTGATTTACAGACAAACACTTGGTTCCTCAGATAAATTTTTACCAATGTGTATCTGTTCAGGACAGGTGAGAAGTGTGTTTGTTCGGGGTCATTCCTCAGGGGCGTTTAAGGTATGGATGACCTTACCGGAGAGGTGTTGCATTCCGACTCCAGCGGGTCTCCCGTCCGGCCCATATAGGGCTCGTCTGCTCCGGGCAGGAATGCAAGAGCAGCGTTCCAGTGTTAGGAAGCATTCTGTGGGAATTAGTGGGGAATCTCAAACTCGCCAGGCGAGGGCTGTTTATGCTGTAAATCTGACCAGCGCACTAGAAGCTCCTGCCTCTTCCATCACTCCTCATCCACTCACACCTTTCTCAACATCCCTCCATCACACAGGACCAGCACTTACCTTTGTGTGTTTATGGTGGTTATATTCACTATGGACCCTTTTCACAAGACTGTGATGACTCGTTTAATGGTCAAGTTTTTTATATTTTGATTATTATTTTTTTTTAAATGTATGTACATTTATAACACTATACTTTGTATTATATCACCTTTGCATCAAATTACAAAAAAACTAGTTAACACTAATGCGAGGGTGTTTCTAATGCATCGTCAGCCTCTTCTCACTGCCGATATCAGTCTCTCTCAATTTTTTGGAAAGTCATGAAAATACTATTGTGGAGTTTTCTTTTGCTTTTTGAGCAAACAGGAATGCAAAAATATATATTTGTGGTACTCTCCCATTAACTGCTCTTGAAGTTAACCCAACTATGATGACTTCCGCTGCTGAGGAACCCGGAAATTGTGAAAAAGTCCATTGCGCCATTACAAATTAGTTCAACGCAAACTCCAAATTGTTTTTGGTTTGTGAAAATGGTATTTAGTAAGCTGTTTGTCTCATGTCATGTATGTTTTCCATGCCTGGATTGGAAAAAGCCTCACATGTCCAAGTTTTTCTGTCCACCTGGCTACACATTCACAGAAGACAAACTCCAGAGATGTTCCACTATCCCTCACGGGCGGGAAAATGCCCACCTGAAAGTGAAATCCCATCTGGCAAACATGGCATGGTTAGTCCGTGTGAATGTGAGCCAACAGACGACAGTATTTTATTTACACCTCATGACTGACTCACACAGGAGTTTTCCATCCTAGAGGGTTTCCCCGTTGTTCAAATATCTTACTTGTGTAATAATATTTAATTTTATAAGTTGTTATAAACTTATAAACAGAATTAAAGTTACCTGTCAGATGTGTCCTCCGCTCAACAGGCGGCGCAGTTGACGCACGCACACGTCTCTAGCGTGCGTAACGTGAGGTGACGAGGAAACGACGCTGACGCTGTTTACGCAGATGGTTGTTTGGTTAATATCTTAACGCACGAAATTACTTTAATTTACTTCGTAATGTCCATATGTTTTGTATGATTGTTAAGGTAAATAACACAAAGTATGCGCATTGGTTGTTGTTTTGGTCCTATTTGACTGGTTTTGGTTATTTTTATACAGATATCGTATATCAGCTGATCATGCTTGTATAATCCTAATGACAACTAAGTTCTAGTAACTTTGTCTATATTTAACGCGTTTTATAAAATTTTTAATTTTTGCACCGTTTAACAAGCCAGTGTTGTTAATGTACTGAGCTGTTATTACCGTGATATTTTGATATGCATTATACTGTGGTGCGGAACGATTGCCATATTCTTCTGTCATAGACCATGTAAAAAACAATGCATTAAAATAGTGTTGTTGTTTTTTTGTTAGAGTTAAGGCGATATTTGTGACCCTGGACCACAAAACCAGCTATAAGTGTCTATTTTTTAATGTTTTTAATTGTATGGTTTGTTAGTATAGGACAATATTTGGCTGAGATACAACTATTTGAAAATCAGGAATCTGAGGGTGCAAAACAATCAAAATATTGAGAATATTGCATTTACAGTTGTCCAAATGAAGTCCTTAGCAATGCATATTACTAATCAAAAATTAAGTTTTGATATATTTATGGTAGGACATTTACAAAATATCTTCATGGAACATGATATTAACTTAATATCCTAATGATTTTTGGCATAAAAAAATCCATAATTTTTACCCATACAATGTATTATTGGTTATTTCTACAAATATACCTGTGCTGGTTATGACTGGTTTTGTGCTTCAGGGTCACATATGTCATTTATAAGAATCTGATACAGCATACGTGTAATAATTTTTCTCTGTCATGTTTTTCCTGCAGTTGTACACTTATTGATATTAAAATCATCTGGAGCTGATCTTAAACCAACAAGATGGTATGGATGTGTTATTAGTATATGTAGTATTTAGTATATGTAGTATTTACTGAAATTGTAATTACCTTTTGTCTGTATGTTTTTATTTTAATTTTAGCTTTAATATTTTTTGATGTGCTTTTTAAACTTATTTTATTAGTTTTAGTTTTTTATTTTTCTATATGCTTTCATTTTAATTTGTAATTTTTGATTTAAAAGTTTTCATATTTTCATATTTATATTTTGCTTTATTTTAGCTTTGTTTCAATTATTGAAAAAAAAGTTAACAGTTTTACTTAGCAATAACACTGGTTCTTTTATTAAAAATGATCATGTTAATGTTTGTTCTCTGTTTTAGGGTGAACGCAAAGGAGTGAACAAGTACTACCCTCCTGATTTCGATCCAGCCAAGGTGCGAATGACAAATACAATGTACTCGGTTCAGTCTTGCAAGACCTTGATACAGCATGTATATTAATTTTTTTTTCTGAAATATGTATCTCATGCTCTCATAACAGCATGGCTCCATCAATGGCTACTGGAAAACTCACCCGCTACGGGAGCGGGCCAGGAAACTGTCTCAGGGCATCCTCATCATCCGGTAACACACAATAATTTACAATATTGTGAATTCTGTCACTGTTTTTGATTCACACATGCTGAAGGTCTGTGTTTTGTGTTTTCAGATTTGAGATGCCGTATAATATTTGGTGTGATGGATGCAAGAATCATATTGGCATGGGTACGACTTTGATGTTGTGCATAATACTGTACTACTCATACTATTTCTGCAGTATATAGCATGTACAATTTACATGGTTTGTCAGCAGTATTCATGTGTATGTATTTAATCATTCTGTCTTTAAAGGGGTTCGATACAATGCGGAAAAGAAGAAAGTGGGCAATTACTACACAACTCCAATATACAGGTGATGTAGCATCCCAGTCTCTTACATTTCAGATTCATGATCAGTTCATATATCGCAAGGCAGCATATTTTAACCTGTAGGTTTGTGTTCCACAGGTTCAGGATGAAGTGCCATCTGTGTGTGAACTACATAGAGATGCAGACAGACCCGGCCACATGTGATTATCTCATCGTGAGTGGAGCGCAAAGGAAGGAAGAAAGATGGGACATGGCTGAGAATGAGCAGATACTCACTACTGGTGCGAAACTCATGTTTATAATATTATTATAGTATAATAATTGGCCATTTCACCAACTCCAACTGTCAAAAAATCATATCTATCTATCTATCTGTCTATCTATCTATCTATCTGTCTGTCTATCTCTCTATTCGTCTGTCTGTCTGTCATCATTTTGTCAATATTAACTTTGATATTTTTCAATATTCTTTAAAATGTTTTAATAATATGAAGAAAACAACATTAAGTCATTAATTGCTGTTAATGTATGACAGTCATCAATACATTTTATGTGCTCAATATTTGTTTTCTACAGAGCACAGTGAGAAAGAGAAGCTGGAGACGGATGCAATGTATAAATTAGATCATGGAGGAAAAGATAAAGAAAAGCTACGTGCCGCCATCCCCTCTCTCACTGAGCTTCAAGAGCACCAGTCTGGGTGGAAGGACGACTTTCAGCTTAACAGCGCCCTCCGCAGGAAGTTCAGGGTGAGTTACATGTTGCCCATCTCAGCGGATGTGCATCCATAATGAAAGGTTTGCATTTTAATCTATTTGTGGTTTGCAAATACAGACTGAGAAGAAAGTGATTGCTGAGGAGGAGGAGAAAGACGATGCAGTGCGAATGAGGACTGGTCTGTCGATCCCTTTGTTACCGGAAAGAGAAGAAGATAAGAAACTAGCTTCTCTGCTAACTTTCCAGAGTCCAGACAGTGAGTTTGACCCATCTGTTTACCTTTTCATTTATTAATTAATTAATCTGCACCCATTTCAAGTGAAATACAATCAATCAATCAGTGTATCTTTTTTTTTTTTTTTCATTTTATTAAATTGTATCTTTTAATTTTATTTTACTCTTTTATACGTTATTGATTTATTTCATTTTTTATACATCTCTTATTGCTTATAATTGACGAGCTGGATAAATCTTTTTTTCTTCCAGCATATGATGACAGACAGCAGTCGAAAAGGCTACAGATATCATCTCGTTCCTGGTTCAGTAGCCCGTCTTCAGCAGCAGGAGGAGCTGCTGGGAGCCTCTTGCAAAAGTTAGGCCAGCAGGGTCGAGGAGCAGCCGTGGCTAAAGCACTCAGCTCTACGACACCCAGTTTGCACGTCCTGGTCCGCAGGAAGTCAGAAAGCAGCAAGACTGAAAGCACCAATGTTAAGACCTCCAGCTCGTCCCCTGACACTAACCCAACAGCTGTGGACACAAACCCCATGGACTCACATTCTCCTCTGACAAATAATGTGAATTCAAGCACAGACACAAACACTCACAGCTGCACTACAGAGATGCATAAAGGAAGCCCATCAGAGGAGGACAAAGCCTTTGACTTGTGTGCTGGAAAGTCTCTGGTTGTAGATTACAGTGACTCGGACTCGGGCAGTGAGGTCTAATTTGTACTGCAAGTTGAAGTTATAACATAGCTGTGATTCCTACACATATCATTTTATGGTAAACAATTAGTAATTATTTACCAAAAAAATAAATTCCTTCATATTGATGAGTGTGTCAGGGTTTTCTTTTTCAACTTTCAAGCATTGAGCATTAAACTTGTTGGTTTTACTCACTGCAAACATCCATAACGAATCCGTAACGCATCCGTAATGCGAAATGACATTCATGCTAATATAGACCATAGTCAGGGTAGTCGAAAAATAAAAAGGAGGAGGGGTTGTAGGTGGGGTGAGTGATATATATATATATATATATATAGTGATCTCTTCCACCCTCAATAGACCTTTTAAATAAACCCTGGGACAAAAGGCGGCAGTAAAGTTGAACATGTCATGTATTGTCATATGACTCTTGCCGTCAGTTGTGTCACTTCACTGCCATTCACATTTCCTCTCGAGTGGCCTCATGGGATAGTAAAGTGTCCATCAGATGCACACTCGGAAAAAGCTATTAATATTGATAATGTAGAAAAAATACATAAAAATACTGAATATACAGCTCTCTTCCACCCTCAATGGACCTTTATAACATTTCCGCATTAACTATATCATGAAAATCTCGTTTCTCATAAAAACCTGTCTGCAGCAGATATGGGTGTCATGCCATAACAAGCCTATTTTTAATCATGACTTTATATTTAATGTGAATATAAAAAACATTGTAAGTCGCTACTTATCATACCACTTTCATTGTACAGAAAGAGAGCAAAAACATTTTCACTGACAGTCAAGAGCAGCACTCTCAAAACCTCCCATTAAAATCACTGAGTTTACACTATGAAAAATCTTATTACAGATTCATACACACATAGACTTTGTTGTTTCTAACAAAATAATTCACCAGAAAGATATTCACAGTGGCAGTGAAGAAAACACCTGCATTTTAGCGAGACTCATCTGAAACCTGATTGGTCATTGCATTCATAATCAACAGTCGTGTGTGATTGGTTAAATGCGCAGCGCTTACCGTCTGGCCTGCCAGCCAGCGAACGCAGATTTGAATAGCAGCTGATGATAGACGCACTGAACGCACACCCGGTGTGATTGTATCAAATATAGAAAATATTTTCTATATATTTTTTTTATTTTGGAAGCGCATTCAAAATCCACTTGGCTCAAAAACTATTTTTTTTTATGACACCTTGACCTTACCTCTACATGCTGCAAGGGTTGATGTCCAGATTTTATAAGCTGCTAGTTTGGTCTCTCTAGGCAAACAAGCTTACACGCATAATAAGCATAAAGTGGCCAGGGGTTCACTTATTTCCTTAGTTCAACTTCAGCAGTACGACAGGGTTTGGTTTTCAGCTGGGTCTGCACAACGCCTGTCTTATCGTTATCTTTCTTTTTTTAGCGCCAGTTTGTTCTCCTGCCCATTATTTACTGCAGTATACAAGGGAGCGCTTTTTTTTTTTTTTTTCAGTAATTGAGGTGTTTTAAGATGTAGCGAAGTACAATACTTCTAAAAAAAATAACTTAAGTAAAAGTAAAATACAGATTTTAAATCTTTAAAAATAGAATACACAAAAAAGCTACTTACAGTAACGCGAGTAAAGTAATTCGTTACTTTCCACCTTTATGATGCTGATGACTGTTGAAACACGTCATCACATTCTTGTGAAAAGGGTCCATACCATATATCTATGGTCCATACCATGACTGCTTTTGAGACCCCCAACTGCTCCCCGGGCGCCGCCGCAAAATGGCTGCCCACCCTGCTGAAAAAAAACAATAGAAACCATCACAGAAATTCTAATGGTTTCCACTACAAATACCATTAAACATTACCATCAACTTGTAACCATTAAAACCATTAAAAAAACGTTTTGGGACATATTCCATTAGGATTTAGTGTTTTTTACAAGCCACCAATAGAAGGCGACCAGTAGAGACCCACAGGGACCATGACAGTTTCCATTAAAACCAATACAAGTCCCATTATAACCAGTAAACAACAAATTGTATGATGGTGTCTATTGTTTTTTTTTCAGCAGGGGCTCTGGGTGTGTGTTCACTACTCACTGTGTGTGTGTGCACTTGGATGGGAGCACAAATTCCGAGTATGGGACACGATAATCGGCCACAGGTCACTTTCACTTTCACTAACTATGGTTTGTAGCGCCCCTTGCGGCAACGCTGAGAATGCAACGCATATTGCAAACAGCATAGAAACACCTTGGGATCGGGACAGTGAGTTTTTCAACTCAAATTTTATTGAGAAAATATAAAAATCTACTTTTAATAGCATTTTGTTGACAATAGTTTAAGTAAGTGATGTTTCTAATGCTGAAAGCCTGTGTTGTTTTTGAGTTGTCAGATATCGTTGTGCTCAGAAAGCAAACATTACACAAGAGTTCCTCAAAGTTTGGAGATGACGGTGTTGTGGATAGTGGGAGGGATATTTGGGGTATTTAAGTTTTCTTGCTATTGTCTTTGACATACTGTGAGAGGTCAGTTCAGCAGGATGATGCTCTTTCCACTGCTATTATGGACGGCATTGCTCTGTCACATCTCCGATGGCTGGACTTCCTCTCAAAGACAGTGCGTCAATATTTTATTAATAAGGTTTAGTAATGCTTAAATTTTTTATTTTTTTCTCTACATTTATTTAACTAGTGTTATCAGATTGGTTGCCATGGAACCGGGGGCCTGGAGTCATTCACAGACATATTGGCACCCAGTATGTACACTGACCAAAATGATTAACGCAACACTTTTGTTTTTGCCCCCATTTTTCATGAGCTGAACTCAAAGATCTAAGACTTTTTCTATGTACACAAAAGGCCTATTTCTCTCAAATATTGTTCACAAATCTGTCTAAATCTGTGTTAGTGAGCACTTCCCCTTTGCCGAGATAATCCATCCACCTCACAGGTTTGTCATATCAAGATGCTGATTAGACAGCATGATTATTGCACAGGTATGCCTTAGGCTGGCCACAATAAAAGGCCACTCTAACATAGAAACATAGAAAACAGAAAAAAATTAAATTTTAAATTTAATATTTGTAAACTATCTGACCTAAATTGTGTTTTTTCTCTATGTTTATGTAATAAAATATGTTTTCGTAGTTTGTGTTGTCCCTTATCAGTGCAAAATTATCACAAATTAAAAAGGATTCATGCCAATATTGTCCAAAACCCCACTTTTCTAGGGCGTTTCCAAACTTTTGGAGGGCAGTGTATATATATATAGTAATACAGTAAATTAGGGCTGTGCAAATAATCGAATCGCAACTTTTCATTTTCCGTTGGTCTTAGTACACGATGTAACTACAGAAGAGTCAAGCTTTAAATAGGAAAAATATCGAAACTTTTTTGATGACCAAATGCTTATGGTCTAATCCGATTCAATGAACTATGCTAAGCTAAGCTAAAAGTGCTACCGCCAGACCCGGAGATCGGCTGAATGGATTCAAAAACGGTAAATCTTATTTGCACAGCCCTACAGTAAATGTAGACACAATGATCAATTTAGGTAAACTATCCAATCAATAATATAATTCCATGTCATAATTACCTTGTTGATATTAGTACCCGATGTTAGCATGATTCTTTTAGCAAATGTGTTTTGTTTTTTAGGTTACCGTGAGTGACCACGATGGATCTCCTGCCCATAATACTCCTGTTAAAATCAGCTTTCTTGAAAACCCAATTACCGTACACAGCGGCACCATCAAAGTCTCCATCAACATGCCTAAGTGGTACAGCTCACACATACTGAAAGTAAGTCACTCACAGAAACACATACGGAAATAATACAAAATTGTGTTATACCTGTCTGCTGAATATATGTATTCTTATATAGGTGGAGACAGCAGATCCTTCGCTGAAACCAGAACAGCAGGCTGTTCAAGAGATGCGTGTGGTGCCATATGCCTCTTTTAACGAGTACGGGAACTACCTGCACATCTCAGTGGGCAACAGTCCAGTGGTGGTGGGCGGCTCACTCAACATCCAAGCTCACATCAAATCTAACCCAGAATGAAGAAAACTTGTGGAGAAACTGACGTATGCTGTGAGTTTTTCTCTGGGGATGTTTTGGCAACCCTGGCTCTTAAAAATATGTGCCACTTTATACATTTCTGCAACACCGTAATTACGTACCTTACTGCATGTTTCGCGGCAGTTTCAAAGTGAAATGTCCAGAGAGTGGCGCTAAAACACGTTCAATATGTGACGTGGCACATTTTTATTACATTGGTACAGGCACGTTTTTCTGCATTTTTATTACACTGTGGCTGTGGATGATACGTATTGTGGCTGTTCAGAATTCAAATAGCCGGTGAGTGTCGCTAAAGTATAATGCTCTATCGTATTGGTATCCCCTACACCAAACCCAACCCTAACCCTACCTGATAGTGCAAATGCAAAATGCAAAAGTGATATAAAAACACATTTTTTGATGCAGCCGTGCTCTTTTAACTTCCTTATATGATAACACAACACGGCGGCGCGCGCAGACGCAGCGGCTTCTCTCTCTCCCGACAGAACGGTGTTTTCGTGTTTTTTGTCTTGTAAGTCGCAATGTATTTGTACATCTTCGTCACGTCTACCTGTCTTTAAGCGCATACAGTCGTGAGTTTCTGCTCGATGTCGGCAGAATCACATTTTTAGAGTTAAACTCTGCGCACGCCGAAGAGATGCGGGACCTCGGTCTGCTCCAAAGGCCTACACCAACACAGACCCCCACTACTGCATCTCGCCTACAGCAGAGGCGCTACAAGTGGCGTGAGAGGAAGCAGAAGAGGGGTAAATGTGGAGATATCCGAGCTAGGCTAGCGGCTAACCCACACAAGCCAGCTATCCCCACCATCGTGCTGGCGAACGTACGCTATTTGGACAATAAACTGGACTACATCCGACTACTTCGCTCTACTCAGAGGACTGTAAGAGACTGTTGTGTTTTTGTGTTTACGGAAACATGGCTTAACAACAGCGTACCGACTACGCCATTCAGCTCGACCAGCTAACATGCTATCGAGCAGACAGAGCTCTCGTCGAGGGAGGTAAGATACGTGGCGGCGGGCTTTGTGTTTACATCAATGATGCATGGTGCAGCGACGCTGTTGTGGTCTGCAAACACTGCTCACCCCTGGTGGAGTTTATGATTATTAAGTGCTGGCCGTTCTATCTACCGAGGGAATATACAGCCATACTGCTCGTTGCTGTATACATCCCTCCCAGCTCCAACAACAATAACAGGAGTGAGGCACTAAATTATCTGTACCAGCACATCAGTGAGCAGCAGACAGCCCACCCAGATGCTTTTCTCATCTTGGCTGGGGATTTCAACCACGCAGACTTAAAGAGTGTGTTCCCAAAAATACACCAACACATAGACTTTCCAACAAGGGGAAAAAACACTCTGGACTTTGTTTACACCACCCAGAGAGGAGCATACAAGGCCCTACCCCTCCCCCACCTCGGAGCCTCAGACCACATCACTGTCATGCTAATGCCTGCATACAGACCGCTCGTTAAAGTCATCAAACCAATACACAAACAGATACAAGTGTGGCCGGAAGGGTCGTCAGAGGCACTTCAAAACTGTTTTGACACCACTGACTGGGATATTTTTAAGCAGGCTGCCACATACAACAACACCACAGACCTCCAAGAGTACTCAGAGACTGTCACTGCCTACATCACCAAGTGTATTGATGATGTAACGGTCACAAAGTCTATCACTGTCCGGGCCAACCAGAAGCCGTGGCTGACAGGGGAGGTCTACAGACTCCTGAAGGCTCGGAACGCTGCCTTCAGAGCTGGAGATGAGAAGGGCCTGAAGACAGCTAGGGCCAACCTATCCCGCGGCATCAGAGAGGTCAAGAGACAGTACTCCAGGAGGATAGCCCATCGTTTCAGCGACAGCAGAGACACTCAGAGCCTGTGGCAGGGGATACAGACCATTACGGACTACAAGCCCCCACCACAGACCTGTGACAGCACCATCCCCCTGCTGAACGAGCTGAATGCCTTCTTTGCTCGCTTTGAGGCACAAAACAGCACCACTGCACAGAAGGCTCCACCTCCTCCTGGCGACCAGGTGATGATGCTGTCCCCGGACAGCATGAGGAGATCCCTCAGCAGGATCAATGCACGCAAAGCTCCGGGTCCTGACAACATTCCTGGGCGTGTACTGAGAGACTGTGCAGTGGAACTCACTGATGTTTTCACAGACATTTTCAACATCTCACTAAGTCAGGCTGTTGGCCCCACATGCTTCAAAGCTACCACCATCATTCCAGTCCCAAAGAAGTCATCTCCATCCTGCTTCAATGACTACCGTCCAGTCGCACTTACTCCTATCATCATGAAGTGCTTTGAACGACTAGTCATGCACCACATCAAGTCTGTCCTACCCCCCTCCCTGGACCCCTTCCAGTTTGCATATTGGTCCAACCGCTCGACCGATGACGCCATCGCCACTGCCCTCCACCCAGCCCTCACACATCTGGACAAAAAAGACTCGTATGTCAGAATGCTGTTCATAGATTTCAGTTCAGCATTCAACACAATCATCCCTCAAGAGCTCACTCACAAATTGGTCCAGCTGGGGCTCAACACCTCTCTGTGCAACTGGCTGTTGGACTTCCTGACTGGGAGACCTCAGGCAGTACGAGTCGGCATTAACACATCCAGCACCATCACACTGAACACAGGGGCCCCCCAAGGATGTGTGCTGAGCCCCCTCCTCTTCACTCTGCTGACCCAAGACTGCACACCGTCACACAACTCTAACCTTTTCATTAAGTTTGCGGATGACACGACTGTGGTGGGTCTCATTAGCAACAGAGATGAGACAAACTACAGGAGCGAGGTGAGCCGCCTGGCCGGGTGGTGCAGTGACAACAATCTCTCTCTGAATGTGGAGAAGACGAAGGAGATCGTTGTTGACTTCAGGAGAGTGCACACTCAGCATGCTCCTCTGACCATCAACGGTGCGACTGTGGAGAGAGTGAGCAGCACCAAGTTCCTGGGTGTGCACATCACAGAGGACCTCTCCTGGACTAACAACACTGCAGCACTAGCCAAGAAAGCACAGCAGCGTCTCTACTTCCTCCGCAAACTCAGAAGAGCCAGAGCCCTGGCCTCCATCATGTGCACCTTTTACAGAGGCACCATCGAGAGCATCCTGGCTAGCTGCATCACTGTGTGGTATGGCGCTTGCAACGCATCCTGCCGCAAGACCCTTCAACGCATAGTAAGAGCAGCTGAGAAGATCGTTGGTGTCTCTCTCCCCTCCCTCCAGGACATTTACAGCACCCGTCTCATCCGCAAAGCCCTCTGCATTGCAGGTGATCCCACCCACCCGACACACAGCTTCTTCAGTCTGCTGCCATCAGGGAGGAGACTGCGGAGTCTCCAGGCGAGGACCAGCAGACTGAAGGACAGCTTCATACATCAGGCTGTCAGGAAGCTGAACTCCCTCCCGTCCTTGCCCCCCCTCCCCTCCCCTCTTTTACCCCACGCAACACTGAACTCTGACACTACGACCCCCCCCCCCCCCCCAGCTCCCCACATCCCCTGGACCTTCCACCCCCCCCCCCCCCCCACTTACAAACTGTGACCCGCACCAGTCACTTTGTGCAGCATTGGACTGATCACTACTTCATCCAGCATTGACTGCAAACTACCCCTTTCTGACAGTCTGATTAAAGACTGTTCTCTGAGCTCTTATCACTTTAACAGACTGATAAGCTCCTTGCACTACACATTATATCTGCACAGTTTTGTTTTTAACTGGTTTGCACTACCTGCCATGTGCCTATGCCACTTTATCTATCTCTTTTTTTTTCTACAATGTCCTCATTTGTATATCTGTATAGTTTGTATGTACATATGTTTAAACTGTTTTTTTTAATTTATCTGTATTTGTATGTCTACTGTCAGTGTTTAATGTTAATTGTATGCACCAGGGGTCTGAGAGTAACGTAATTTCAATTCTCTGTATGTATGTGCTGTACATGTGGCAGAATTGACAATAAAGCAGACTTGACTTGACTTGACTTATGCGGATTTGAGCTGTTTTGTCGAACTGTAGTTTCACGGGTTCATACCGGAGCTCTTCATCGCTCAAGTGCAACGCCATATCGCTTGAGCTAGCGAGCAAACCTACCGAATTATAAAACTCATGCATATGAAGCTGTATATGTGACGACAACATTCAAAAGTATCAGCTTTCAAATCGCGCAGGATGTTAAAATTGTTTTGAATTAATAACATGATATTCTGCAAGTAATTGTGTGAAAATTAGGCTTCATTAATCAAAACTCTGTATCTGTTAATCATACTTTGTGTGAAAAGGAATAAAAGTTGTCAGGGTTTTATTGCCTCTAGTGTTCATTTCAACTGTAAACTGCAGGTACGTAATTACAGTGTTGCAGAAATGTATATAGAGGCACGTATTTTCAATGAGCCTAGGTTGCATTTTGGGACGAGAATGACTGGAATCTCTGTATTAAATACACTGATGATTGTTTCTGTATCATTCGAAGCGGGTAATCCACGCTGTAAGGATGAATGTTAAAGACCTGGTCGTCATAAACATTCCTCTGCTGATTACCTCAGAAATGCTACCTGCATTTCGCATTGTGGCTTACTACGTTTTGCCATGGCAACACAGGGTGGAAGTGGTGGCAGACTCTGTGTTTGTGGATGTGGAGGACCGGTGTGTTGGTTCGGTGAGTTCATGTGACGTCCGTGACCAATTATTAACAGTAAAGATGCACATTCTAGCTCTTTATGGTACATTTGGGGGCCAAAAACAGAATTATTATTCAAATGATTCTTCTTCTCCTACCATGAGAGTCTAATCTTGGTCTTAATGTATATCAGCCGATTTGAATTTTGTTAAAAACACATGTACATTTGTCTTTTGCCCAATTCATGTACATGTTTTTGATAAGAAAAATTCAGAAGGTTTTTTAAAAAGAGAATTTAAAAAAAGTAAAGCGAAGAAATACATTTTCTAAATGTTACTATGCAGATTAAAAAAATAATACTTTTATTCAACAAGGATGCATTAAGGTGAAATCTGTATTTATGATTTGTATTAGCTCAGTGTAGGTCCACCCAATTCATACTCACCAGGCAGCAGCATTACATTTGAAGTGAAAGGAGACCCGGGGGCAAAGGTCAGCCTGGTTGCTGTGGATTATACCATCTTTCTGTTGAGTAAAAAACGTCTGACGCAGAAGAAGGTGAGTGATGATATAGTTTTCACTCCAGAACCTTCTCCAGAGCCTCGTGGATCCTCATATCTCTTTGATTCAGGTGTGGGAGGTGGTGGGTCAGGGTGATATGGGCTGCACCGCAGGAGGAGGCAGGAATAATATGGGTGTTTTCAGTGACGCAGGACTGATGTTTCATTCCAGCACAGGAGGATACACGGACTATAAAAAAGGTCCTTCACACGCATTCACAGCATTAACGCTTAATATATTTCTTCTAAAATAAATTTCATTACTATGGAAGCTTGTCTCACAATTCTGTTTTCCCCCCCCCCTCATAATTCCTCATAATAAAGTTTATATCTTATCTCACAATTCAGACTTTTCTTCTCAGAATGCTGTATTTATCTCACATTCTCACAATTCTGCATTTATACCATATAATTCATAAATGTGAAAAACAGTCTGAATTATGAGGGAAAAAATGGCAGTGGCCTTGGCACCTTTTTTATTTATTTGTCCTGTGGCAGAAACAAGCTTCCATACATTACACTACCACTCAAAATTTGGGGTCTGTAAAGTTCGGAAAATGTTTTTGATTTCTGCATTTATTTGATTAAAAAATAATATTGTTAAATATGATTGCAATTTAAAATAACTGTTTTGTATTTGAATATACTTTAAAATGTAATTTAATCCTTTGATGCAAAGCTGAATTTTCAGCATCATTACTCCAGTCTTCAGTGTCACATGATCCTTCAGAAATCATTCTAATATGCTTAATTACTGCTCAAGAATGTTCTTATTATTATCAATCCCAAAAACAGTTGTGCTGCTTTTTTTGTGGAAATCATTATACATTTTTTTCAGGATTCTGTTATTTCTACTTGCATGTATTTGAAGTACCTTTTGTAACTTTATAAACATCTTTACAGTCAATTTTGATCAATTTAATGCAACCAAAATCATACTGGCCCCAAACTTTTGAAC
Organism: Schizothorax lantsangensis; assembly: GCA_027422415.1. Lineage (NCBI taxonomy): Eukaryota > Metazoa > Chordata > Actinopteri > Cypriniformes > Cyprinidae > Schizothorax > Schizothorax lantsangensis. The sequence goes on along the minus strand of CM049843.1, from coordinate 24,625,175 downwards.
AGTAGTTAAATATAAAACACATCCAAAGCTTCAAAGCTAATGAGGATAGCAGGAACACAAAATGTGTTAAATTTCGGAGTGTCTATTTACACTAAGTGCAAATAGCCTGTCTTGTTGGCAGAGGCTATTTACACTAACTCCGCCCACCAATGTGTGATTGGGATAGTTAAAATTACAAAAGATGTCTTCAGTCATCAGCTTCAGTGGTGCTGATGGTAAAACGTGTGTTGTATTTCTTTTGACGCGAACGACCTGGGTTCGAATCCGCCTTTTGTCAAACTTTTTTTCTCCCTTTTCAAATTTGACATCACATCAGAAAAGCATTTATTTTCAATAAAAATGAAGGAAATAATCAAAAAGTTGAAAATAAAGTATCGGGTAGGGTTAGGGTAGGTGTTTAGGGTAGGTGTAGGGAGGGCTTTATTGTCCCAAAAAGGTGGCATCCATTTAATAATTTGAATTAAAATTAAATTTACACTCAATAACTTATTATTGCATACTGTTTTATAATGTACTACAAAACTGATGTGCAGATAATTGCAACTATTTGCAATAAGTAGTATAAATAGCAGAAAACCCTGCGATTTTAACAGTGTAAATATAATCTGTAGCTATTTGCACTTAGTGTAAATAGCATATCACTAAAAAATAATGTTATTTTCACTTAGTGTAAATAGCATCCATCGCTATTTGCATTTAGTGTAAATAGCATCTATCGCTAAGAAAATATGCTATTTTCACTTAGTGTAAATAGCCTCTATCGCTATTTATACTTACATTTACATTTACATTTATGCATTTAGCAGACGCTTTTATCCAAAGCGACTTACATTGCATTCAATTACAGTTTTACATTTGATCAGCTCTTGCTTTCCCTGGGAATCGAACCCATGATCTTGGCGTTGCTAGCGCCATGCTCTACCATTTGAGCTACAGGAAAGCCTTACTTAGTGCAAATAGCCGCTGCCTTTAAATTTTATTTCCAAAATTACAAATGTATCATTAAAAATCCAGAAGAAATATATTTATTTGGCAGTATGCTGGCCTAGATTGCACATGCTGTCAGTTAATACATAGACTGGTTAATATTAGTCATATAGCTTTAGGCTACAGTTGCTATTCAGCCTTTTTAAAATTTTGCCAATATTTAACAAAATTATTTATAGTCGGTTAAGGTTAATTCATTGTTATGGCAGTTATATCAAATATCATTGGGATTACGTTGAGATGCTCTTGAGGGTGAACTTGACCTTCAGCATCCACATTCCAGTCACCGTTCTTGGTTTCCAACTAGTTGATCTATAAACTTGCAGTCAGTCTAGTTTGAAATGCTCCATTTTACCAATCCAATGAACTCCCAATGGACAAAATCAAGACTCGCCTTACATTTAAAATGGAAGTCAAATGGTTTACAAATGCAAATGTTGATTTATACACTTTTAAACATAGAAATTCCAAAAGGGCTTTTACAGTAATGCCATAGAAGTACAATTTTTGGTTCCCCAAAGAACCTTTCAATGAACAGATCCATTCCTAAAATATATATATTTTTCTTTTATAAAGAACCTATTGTGCAGTGGAAAGATTTTATGGATGCTAAAGGTTCTATGCCAATAGAAAACCTTCAATTTCAAGAGTGCATTTTCTTTGGTTTGTTTGGAATAGATTGCTCCAGTAGATCTAGAAGAAGACGTTCTGCTGCCAAACTGCAGCTTAGAGAGCAACTGGGTAAGCCTCTGTCATTATTACATAAGAAATCCTTTAAAAGTTTGGTATGTTACAATTTGTTAAAGAAGCGGTGATATGAAAGTGTTAAAAGAAAAGCTAGTGTGCTAGGTTATCCTAAACACGTTCTTTTCTCTCAGAGAAGGTATATTCTGACGAGTTCCTGCAGAGATGTTGTGTGGACGGCATGAGAGAGATTCCCATGCCATATTCCTGCTACCGTCGCTCCCTCTACATCACTGAGGACTGTGTACAGTGAGGACCCTCTCTTCCGTGGAGTGACGAGCAGACCATAGATACATGTAGATTCCCTATTCGACCGCTCCAGATACTTTGACACGTCAGCCATCTCGCATTCACCATAATAATCAATGAATATTCAAAAATATACAAGTGTATAACTTGCTGTTGTAGACACACACAGTCAATGCGCTCTAAGATTCGCAGACTGTTCCAAAAATGGCGGATGGCTTGCGTATCGCGGCCCATAGAAGGGCCATTCCACCGAATGGGTGCCATTTGTGTCCCCAGGACATTATAGGTACAAACATGCATAAAAATTAACTATAAAATACATTTTATTATTAAGCAAAGTGACCTGCACATTAATCTAACTGCAAATTTAAAATATATAATTAAACAAATTATTAAAAACTACCTAAAACACTGAAAATATAGCATTTGTGCATGTCCCCAGTGTCTAACGCTACATTTTAACATTAAATATAATGTTTAAAATCCTTCAGAAATCATTTTTATTTTGCATTTTTGTGTACCTCCATATCCCATCTGTGCTTTAAATACATTTATTTCAAAATAAATTTATACTATTTTGGATAAAATACACATTTTAGTCGTGTCCCCAGGTTTTCACTCAGTCCTGTTACCCTAACATATTCCCCCTCTAAAAAACTGAGAAAATTCCACAAGACACATTTTCAACATAATATTGCAACATCTGGATCTTCTGAAGGCAATGAAATGATCGGAAGCATGTGGTCTTATTTTCTTTTCTGTATATTTGATGATATTGTAACGGTGGCTGGGTGCGTCATTATAAATATACTGTCCTGTTACCTAAATTATTTCTTAGATGTTACTTGTTTATTTTAAAAATACAAATCTGTGGTGAATCACTATAATTTGCTGAGTATTCTCATAATATTAGCATGTACTCCATGTGGCTAGATTATATGTATTTGCTAATTTTATCCTAAAATCTCAATCCTGTTACTTTCAGTCCTGTTACTCATACACTCATATATCCTATACTTATATATAGAAACTGAGTAATAGTAACAGGAATGAGTAGTGTCATCTGATTTATTAATGTAAATATTAGGCTACATCCATACTAACAGATACATTTGTAAATGCATCTTTTTCTCAAAGTTTTGGCCTTCTATCCACACTGAGACAATGCTTTTGCCCAGAGAAAACATATGGTTGTTCCTGCATTGTTGTTTTATATTGCATTCCTGCAAGTATGACAGAAAATGTACTTGAAATTTCTGTCCTGTGGCAATTATGTATTAGACTCATTTATGGAATGGCATTTGTGGGCTGCGCTATAAGAAAACAATATTCAAAGAAAATCTAAAAATATATTATTTAAGTTTTTTATTTTTAATATCAATTTTCATTTAATATTTATATTTTTTTTCATTATGTATATCTTATCTTATAACCCGTCCTCTACCCCTAAACATAACCCTAACAAAAACCTCTGCAGACCACTAGATTTAAATAGAAACATGATTTGGCCTTTTTATGCAGTGAGGTCAGCTCACAAGTCAATGTTCAACACTTTCACTATATCAGTGCGGGCATTAATACCTCATATGTGTAGTCAAACCTGTATACTAATATAATGGATACTCACTCCTGTTACCCATTTCATTCCTGTTACTAAATAGTTTTTTCTTCAAAAAATAAAGTTAAACCATTATTTTTTAAATTAAGTTTGATCCATAATTTATCCCATTATTTAATAAATTGCATCACAGAAAATTGATAAGCTTGAGGTTTGAATCGCCATTAAAATGAAAAAAATGAGTTTGTGTACTTCAGAAAAATACACCTTGTGTAGATAAATAGTGATTTTTATGATAAAAAATAATATTTTTTGAGCATGAAACCAACAATTTCTTTAAAATAAACACCTGCCTGAGGGGAAAATGAAGGAATTTGTTGACATATTTTTAAACATGCTTTTTAAAAGACATTAGAGTTTTGGTAACAGGACTGAGAAAAATACATCCATCTTCCACTTAAAAATTGTGTAAAAAATTAAATAAAGTTACCTGAGATGGACCAATATAGATTTTGAATAGTTAAATATGTTTATTACTAGATTCAGTCTTTAAAAAAGGTAGAAAATTGAATTTTTTTTTTGAAGAGTTTTGGAAGCAAATGGCACCCATTCGGTGGAATGGCCCAGAAACAGTCCATAATGAGGAATCTAGGTATATATATCTATGGAGCATACTAAACTTCAGCCATGCAACTGGCTAACTAGCACATTTTTAGGAAAGGCGATTTGCAAAGATTCATAAAAACCCTTATACTCACTTCTTCTGCAGATAAAGCTGGATCACGAATGATTCGCGCTAACATAGACACATTTATGTAGATCGGGGATTGGCGCATTCACTTCAAAGCGAAAGTAACGTTAATCTTCTGCGTCTTCAGAGGCTCAGATGTCGGGAGTAAATGATGACTGCTTTATTCATTATTACATCCAACAACTAAACACTTCAATCGCTTAATCGGAGACATCTTGTCTTCCCTTGCACCAGAGTCGGTCGGACTCATTACAGCTCACTCAGGGTGGGTCTAAGGTAAGACAGACTTGTCAATCAACTATCGTGGGAGGGGCCTCTACAGAACTACAGGTGCATCTCAATAAATTGGAATGTTGTGAAAAAGTTTTTTCTTGTAACTTATTTCAAAAAGTGAAACTTTCATATATTTTAGATTCATTGCATGTAAAGTAAAACATTTCAAAAGTTTTTTTTGTTTTAATTTTGATGATTAGAGCTTACAGCTCATGAAAGTCAAAAATCAGTATCTCAAAATATTAGAATATTTACATTTGAGTTTCAATAAATGACCATCCATACAGTATAAATTCTGGGTATCTCTTGTTCTTTGAAACCACAATAATGGAGAAGACTGCTGACTTGGCAATGATCCAGAAGACGAACATTGACACCCTCCACAAAGAGGGTAAGTCACAGAGGGTCATTACTGAAAGGTGTGGCTGTTTACAGAGTGCTGTATCAAAGCATATTAAATGCAAAGTTGACTGGAAGGAAGAATTTGGGTAGGAAAAGGTGCACAAGCAACAGGGATGACCGCAAGCTTGAGAATACAGTCAAGCAAAGCTGATTCAAACACTTGGGAGAGCTTCACAAGGAGTGAACTGAAGCTGGAGTCAGTGCATCAAGAGTCACCACGCTCAGACGTCTTCAGGAAAAGGGCTACCAAGCCACTTCTGAACCAGAGACAACGTCAGAAGCATCTTACCTGGGCTGTGGAGAAAAAGAACTGGACTGTTGCTCAGTGGTCCAAAGTCCTCTTTTCAGATGAAAGTAAATTTTGCATTTCATTTGGAAATCAAGGTCCCAGAGTCTGGAGGAAGAGTGGAGAGGCACAGAATCCATGTTGCTTGAAGTCCAGTGTGAATTTTCCACAGTCTGTGATGATTTGGGCTGCCATGTCATCTGCTGGTGTTGGTCCACTGTGTTTTCTGAAGTCCACAGTCAACGTAGCCATCTACCAGGAAATTTTAGAGCACTTCATGCTTCCTTCTGCTGACAAGCTTTATGGGAGATGCTGATTTCATTTTCCAGCAGGACTTGGCACCTGCCCACACTGCCAAAGGTACCAAAAGCTGGTTCAATGACCATGGTGTTACTGTGCTTGATTGGCCAGCAAACTCGCCTGACCTGAACCCCATAGAGAATCTATGGGGTATTGTCAAGAGGAAGATGAGAGACACCAGACCCAACAATGCAGATGACCTGAAGGCCACTGTCAAAGAAACCTGGGCTTCCATACCACCTCAGCAGTGCCACAAACTGATTACCTCCATGCCACGCCGAATTGAGGCAGTAATTAAAGCAAAAGGAGCCTCTACCAAGTATTGAGTACATATACAGTAAATGAACATACTTTCCAGAAGGCCAACAATTCACTAAAAATGTTTTTTTTATGAAGTATTCTAATTTGTTGAGATAGTGAAGTGGTGGGTTTTTGTTAAATGTGAGCCTAAATCATCACAATTAAAAGAACCAAATACTTAAACTACTTCAGTCTGTGTGCATTGAATTTATTTAATACACGAGTTTCACAATTTGAGTTGAATTACTGAAATAAATGAACTTTTCCATGACATTCTAATTTATTGAGATGCACCTGTAAGTCATTCTGACAGGAGTCTCAAAACAGCCTGATTTGAGAAAGGGGATTTTAAAACAAGGATTTAAAAAAAAACACTGGGTGGATTTTTATCATTATAGGATGGATGTTTACACACACTTCCAACACACATTTATGTTCAAACAACTTGTAAAGTTAATTTAGCATCCGATGACCCCTTTAACTTAGTGATTCCTAACAGGATGTGAAGAGACTTTCAACCAGCATAACAAAAAATGTTTTTGAACCAAATCACCTACCCTGCCTTTAACATAACGTGACTGATTGATTCAAGACATTTTAAACATGCCTTTGTCAGGTGTTTTTTAAAGTTTTTGGTACCACGGACCCCTAAATATGAGGATCTCCTAATAAGGGACTCCCTTTGTAAAATAAGAAAGAATGAAAAACGAATTTCTTGTAAAATGAACTCTAGTAATCTTTAGGGGCCAAGGTGCGTAGGCACCTATTGTAATAGTTGGTGTTCTTCTTCTTCCATTTCTTTTTTCTTCTTCTTCCACTATTGATTCTATGGCATACCGTAGAACTGCTCGTGGGAAAGTTTAAAAAAATCTGGCACACAGATAAGAGGACAAGTTGCACTCATGTTTATGCTAGTAACTTTTGAACTGAAAATTTTAAAGCAATTTTTTTTCCCTCTGATACATTTAAATTTCTATGGTGAAGATTTTTCACAATTTTTAATAGTTTGAACTTTTCCTAGACACGTTCTCTGATTTTCACCAAAATTGCCTCAAAAAGTTATGGAATTCAAGTTGATTAGTTAAACCATTCTCAAATAACGTGTGAATGAATTTGAGGAAGAGCACGCAAAAATAGACATGAGGCTATATCTCCAAACTCCATGACCTGAGGCAACCTGCACAGTTTCGGCTCAACACCACTTAGTGGTCAGGAGATATGAAAAATTGCTATTTTCATTTATAACTTCTGAATGGTTTAGCCAAAAATCACAAAACTGGTCTCTTTTAGTTGAACTATATCCAGTTTTCCCATATCAGCCATTTTGGGCATCGGCTATTTTGAATTTTGTCATAAAATGCTATATTTTACAAATGCAAATAATACAAATTGGCATATCGTTACGAAACTTGGTATGTGTCTTTGGCACCATGCCCTTATGGTACTGAAAGAGTTTCAGGGCAGCACCACCTTATGGTCAAAAGTTTGACAATTTTTGCAAAAATGCTAAGAAATTGAGTATATTAATGAAACTGGTCTCAATATATTATTTGGGTCATGCCAGGAGCATAGATATCAATTTTGGCATAGTCAGTCAAACTTCCTGTCTTCCATTTTGATTTATGTTGAAACAGCTTTGACTCTTGTCATGTGACTAATCTTCTTAGATTGCTTGGATTAGGCCAAGAACATCAATACCAATTATATACAATTATAAATCTTTCAGTCATATTACTAGTGACTCTATTTGATTTTTCAACCATTTTGATTAAAATCATAAATATGTCCTTAATTGTTCATTGATGAAGTGGGTTTGATGTTCCCAGCCATGCTGGCATGACATCTTGCCTTCTTAGTGCTTGGCTCCTTAATTGCTGCTTGCGGCTACATTTGTTTCATTTGCTAGTTAGTTAGTTAGTTTCAAGTGCTAATATTAGTTTGTTATTGTGTTTCCGGACTCTGTTGTTTCAGATAAACGCTGTAGCAGGTTCTACTCTCCTCCAGAAGACAAACAGCAGCTTGATCAGATCTGCAAAGACAATGTGTGTCGCTGCTCACAGGGTCAGTTTAGCTGGACTAATTTTGTGTTTTCAATCAACTTCTTACCTTTAACCAGTTATAAAGCAGTTATAAACCTTTCTTCATAGGTGACTGTTGTGTAATGAAGGAAGACTCCTCGTCTTTCAGTAAAGAACAGAGGAAGGCCACTGTGTGCAATGGATTACATCATGGTGAGTGCTTTTTCTGTCAAATGAATGTGTTTTTTGGGGAAAGCCATCACATCATCTCATCAATAAATGTGTCTTTTCTTCAGCTTACAGGGTCAAACTAGTCCGCATCAGCCAGAGTCACTATGACCAGTATGAGATGGAGATTGTGCAGGTTATCAAAGAGGGTACGTCTCCTAGAGTCTGATTTTCTCATGTAACCAGCCATCTGGCTCATGGATCTCCATTTGTGTTTGTGTAGGGACAGAGGAAGGCCTGAAGGAGAATGAAAGGAGGATGTTCCTCTCTCATGCAAGCTGTAGGACAGTACTTGGTTTGAGAGAGGGTCAGGACTATCTGATAATTGGGCCCATCACTGATGTTTGGCATGCAGGGAGCACGTCCAACAAGTGAGCAATGTTAGACACAGAAAATGTAAATATTATGGTTCGTTTTTCATAATTCAGTGTTGTTTTTTCTCTCAGGAATGTGCATACGCTGGGTAAGGACACGTGGGTTGAGCGCTGGCCGTCCGAGTCTGAATGTGGGGCTGGATCCGCACTGGAGGTGAAATGCGGCGAGCTGAAGAGCTTTGCAAAGGACCTGACAGAAAGCGGCTGTCAGACTTGAGACAGATGTTGGTTTTTTGAACATACAATACTAATGGTAAAACTGTGGATTTTAAGTCTAAGGCACTTTTACATGCATTACAAATAATAAAAAAACACAACTGCCTAAAAAATGTTAATTGACAGTAATTTAATGCTACTTTTGTAAAAACAAACTAATACCTTAAGGACATATTGTACTGTATATCAAAAAGTGTTACAAAACTGAAATATTTGTTCCCAAAAGTAAAACGAGGGAATGAATTAGTACAACATGACCATAAATGAATGGAAATAAAACAACTAAACAAATGAAACAACATATACATAATTTAATGAAAATAAATTAAAATGAGGGAACAAATTAATACAACATGACCACAATTTAAAGTTAAAACAGCTAAACAAACTGGTACAACTTGGCCTTGATTTAGCAAAATTGACAAAACCGATTAGTACAATGTGGCCACAATTTAACACAAACAAACAAACAAACAATAAACCCCAAAAGCTCCACAGATGTAAAGCTGAGGATGAGCTGAGGGACTGGTAGGATGCAGTGGCAACGGGGCAGAAGATGGTAGATGAGGAGAGAGGGAGGCTGGGTGGGAATTCATGACAGATGGGGTTTTCCGGGAGCGTTGTCGAAAGGGGAACGACCTCCGTGGTCTGACAGGATAAACAGACAGTTCAGGGTGGACAAACAGTTCGGGCACGACCTCCATGGCCATGACGGGAACAGTCAGGGAGTTCATAAACGGCCTCCTTGGCCGTAACAGGCAGAGGTGGGTAGAGTACTCAAAAACTGTACTCAAGTAAAAGTAAAAGTACTTCTAGAAATATTTACTCAAGTAAAAGTAATCGTCTGAATAGTTACTCGAGTAAGAGTAAAAAAGTATCGGATAAAAAAAACTACTCAAGTAGATATATAGATTACATTTATGTAATGTGTGTGTGTGTGTGTGTATATATATATATATATACACACACACACACACACACACACACACTGCTGTTCAAAATATATATATTTTTTTTTTTATGTAATTTATTTCAGTGATGCAAATCAGAATTTTCATCAGCCTTTTTCGCCAGTCTTCAGTGTCACATAATCCTTCAGAAATCATTCCAGTATGTTAATTTATTATCAATGCTGTTCTTTCTAGCTTTCTATTCGTCAAAGAATCCTGAACAAAATGTCACAGGTTCCAAAAAATATTAAGCAGCAAAACTGTTTCCAACACTGGTAATAAATCAATATATTAGAATGATTTCTGAAGATTTCAGCATATGACTCCGAAAACTAGAGTAACAGCTAATGAAAATTCTGATTTGCATCACTGAATTAAATTATATTTTAAAGTAAATTAATTATGTGTTATTCTATAATCTCTGACACTGAAACCTCTGAAAACTCCTCACATGACTGCTCTGAACATAACGAAACAAATGCACATTGACGGATCTTCTGTTCTGCAAAATGTAAACAAATGTAGCCTATATTTTTGCAAGCGTAAATATTGTAAAAATATGAATATTAATTGTGTCTAGAACAGGTCGCGCGCCGCTGCACAGAGCTAACGCGGGTTTGGCAGGTGTTCATTTCATACTCTGTGACAGCTTATTTAATGTATAAATTATACATTGTATTTAATGTATAAGGTACATGTACAACAAACTGGTAATGTCATAGTGGTATCGTGGCCTGTGGAACAGTAGACAGCACACGCGGTGTTCATCTAATAAAATATCTTCATACAGCTCTAACAAACAAGCCTTTGCAGATTTGCTTTCAATTGACTGTAGATCCAAAGCCACATCGCACTTGATGTTATCTGAGTGAACCGCTTCAGACGACTCAGTCAGCGTGTTCGGCAGGGAACTGAACGAATCATTCAAACTGATTCGCGAACTGATTCACTGGTTTGCCAACTGGTTTGATAAAGCCTTTAAACAGAATTGACTCAAAAGAATGAATCATTCGTGAATGGGCATCGTTTATTGCCCAGAGAAAAGTAGACGGCGCGTTTGGAATAAACTGAAGCATTTTTAACTTGTATTTCATTAAGATAAAGTAACGAGAGGAGAGTCGCCCACAGTAACGAAGTAAAAGTACTGTTCTTTCTCTAAAAATATACTTGAGTAAGAGTAAAAGTACCCATTTTAAAATATACTCTAAAAGTATTAGTTACCCAAAAAATGTACTCAAGTAAATGTAACGAAGTAAATGTAACTCGTTACTACCCACCTCTGGTAACAGGACAGGCAAACAGTTCAATATAGACCTCCACGGTCGTGACGGGACAGACAGATAGTTCAGGGCAGATTGATAGTTCGGGCACAACCTCCGTGGTTGTGATAGGACAGGCAGATAATTCAGGGCAGACAGACGGTTCTGGCGGGAGGAGAACAGGCATGTCTGCATATAATTCCACTGAGTTTAGCAGTGGAACGGTGGGTGGGGCTTTCCTCCGCACCCTCACTCTTCACTGTGTCATCCTCTGTGGCGGGCTTCATTGCCAGCTCACACACCTGGTCAGACATCGCATGAGGCTCTGGCTCCGGGACGATCCTCAGCTCTGTCGCTCCTAATGGTGATGACTTGTCAGTCGTGACAGGCTTTGGCTCTCCGTCTGTGGTGGGCTCTGGCTGATGCTCCACGCAGCGGGGTGGTGTTTGGCTGGACTCTGAGTCTGGAGCGGGGCTGGTGGCTTAGCCTGACGGTAATGGATGAATTGCATGAAACCAGCACCCACTCTACATAGTCTGCGAAGCTCCCTCGAGGGCCCTCCCTGGACAACTGTGTAGTGTTGTTCAGTCCAGCGTTTAAGAACATGCTCATGCAGTCGTCTGGGAAGGTAGTCCGATGTGCGAGAAAAAACGAAAATTAGACGAAATCAAAAACATGCCGCTTTCACATTTTTGATCCGGTCTTCTGTCACGGTCGGCTGCTGTAAAACACACAAGTGCACGATGATGAAGGTAGAAGGTAATCTTTAATAAATCCTAAGGGCAATAATCCACAAAGAGAGAGAATGGAAACACATCCACACAATTGACATATAAGATAGGACAATAAAGAACAGAATGAGAGCAACTTACAGTAAATACACCAGCAAACGAGGACACTAACGACACACACCTGAACAGAATGATGAAATCGAATCAAAAACCATGACACCGAACGGGGAAAAGGTGCAAACTGAAAGTTCAAACTAACAGAACCATGACAGTGGCTACAGTTTAACATAACTAAATGAAGGATTGATTAATAAAATGTGGCCAAGATTTAAGATGTTAAAATGGGGGAACGAATATGTACACTGTGTTCCTGATTTTAAAAAGAATAACAATAAGGGAAGGAATTAATAAAATGAGCACAAATGCCACCAGAGTATGCAATTTAACAAGTATAAGCTGACACATTCAAGTGAGATTATCCTTTCCAGTATAGTAACTCAGACATCACATTTCAAATATATAAAGTCATAAATATAGTTTAAGTTGAAATTCATTTTAAATCACATCTTCGAAGATGTGCTTATGGGTTCCTTCTATATTCACACATGCAACCCATGTGAGATTGTGTCTGTAAAACAAGGCTGTGAAAAACCCTGACAGCTTAATGTCTTAAGCTGTTCACATTTATAATGTACTAAAAACAAAAAACTACTTTTCTACTCTTAATAACATTTTGTTGAGAATAGGTGAAGTTAGAGATCTTTCTAATGCTGAAACCCTGAATTTGTTTGAATTTTGTCAGATATGTGGCCATTTGTTTGTGCTTAGAATAAAGCAAACATTACACAAGAAGTTTGGAGATGACTGTGTTGTGGGTTAATGGGAGGGATATTAGGGGTATTTCAGTTCTCCAGCTGTTGTCTCTGACATATTGTGAGAGTTTAGTCCAGCAGGATGATGCTCTTTCCACTGCTGTTATGGACGGCATTGCTCTATCACATCTCCGAAGGCCAGACTTCCTCTCAAAGGCAGGGTGTTGTTTAATAATTTATTAATAACTTTTTATAATGTACAAAAAAATACTTTTCATCTCAATGTTGATTTATAATATTGTTTATCTTGTCAACTACGAATAACGTATGTATCTGTTGGGAAAAATATGGAAATAGTTGGATATAAAATTGTCACTATACATTTCTGTTGTGTTTAAAATCAAATTGTGGCTTAAATAGGGTTATCTGTAACTGAGTTTGTTTTCTGTGTTTACAGTGATCCGGTCATAGACCAATCTCCAACGTAAGTCCTCTGTCCTATAACCTTAAAGCTAACAAATAGATTCCTGATCAATGTACAGAGAACATGTTCATTTATTTGAAGAATATTTAAATAGTATTACCGTCAGGTGTGAGATCTTAATCATTCATCATTTCATATGTTGTTTTCAAACATAGTTTTCAAGGTAAGCCTTTTTTTTAAAACACAATTTTTTTTAAATCATGAATATTACTTTTTTTTTTTTTCTTGAGGTTGTATATTTGGCGATTTTACATTTTGTAGCACATTTTTACATCTTGCAGCACAAAAACAGAATAATTTAAAATAATTCTGAATTTGGAAACTGAACACATTGTGTGTTATTTGATATGTGTGTTCTGCTTCAGGTTTTCTGTTTTAGCTCCAGCAAAGATGAGGCCTGGAACAAAACAGAACATCCTGCTGGAGGGTCACAAACTTTCCCAGGCATTAGAAGTCTCCATCGCAGTCTATGATTACCCAGTCTCCCAATCTGCCTTAATGACAGACTCTGTTACCCTCAATTCAGAAAACGACTACAGCGCCCTCAAAACCATCGAGGTGAAGTTAGCTATGAATGTATTTGTTCTAATTCAGAGAAAACTCTGTTAAATTTGTTTAAATATTGCATGCTGAACATAATGAAATGTTGTCTTATTATTTAGATTGATCCAAATGTGCTACAACCAGATGGAAAGAAGAAATATGTGAAGCTGGTTGCTCAGTTTAGCAGATTCCATCGTGCAGAAAGAGTATTACTGGTGTCGTTCCGCTCTGGATACATCTTCATTCAGACTGATAAACCGGTTTACAACCCTGGAGACACAGGTCTGCTCTCACATGCATGAACATTTGTTGTACTGCTCATTTATAATGAACGTTGTTCTGTTTTTGCCTGATCACTGTCATTTTTCAGTGCGTTGCAGGGCTTTTGTGTCTGACACTGAATTCCGTGCTGCTGAGAGGACCATTTCTCTGGAGATTCAGGTGACTGTCACTGGCATTGACATAAATGTCATTACAGTATTTGCAAAGAAATATTTAATTTTTCTGGAACAATGCTTTATGGTACTATTGGCACATTTTTCAGAATCCAGATGGTATTGCAGTACATGGTATGTCCAGAGCCAAATCAATCGATGGGATACTCTCTAACACCTACCCCCTCTCATCTGTGGTCAAGTATGCACACAGAACAGATATTATATATTATAAAATAATAATTGATTTGACAAAAAATGGTATTGATTTACCTGATACTTTAAATATATGGCTGCTGACTAAGTATCTTTTTGATTTTCTAGAGAGGGCAGGTGGAAAGTTGTTGCAAAGTTTGATCAGGGAAAAGAGAACATTTTTAGCAGAGAATTTGAAGTCAAGAAATATGGTAAGTCCTTCATATTACCTTCAGATTCTGCTAGATTTTTCTCTGTTGGTCGGTTAACAGCATTTCTACTTTCTCCCAAGTCCTCCCAGCGTTCAACGTCACTTTGACTCCAAAGACATCCCACTTCAGACTAGATGAAGAAAAGTTGGAGGTAGAAATAACAGCCAGGTGTGTGAATCAAACTGTTCTGAATGATCTCAAAGTAGGCTATTTGGACAAAATTATGTAACACTTTGAATTTGTATGGGTTTTTTATTTTTTTGACAATTATATATTTTTGCTTAAATTCAATAACAAATATTTGATATTATTTAGTGCATTTTAGCTTTGAATATTTTTGTTCTGGATTGTTTGCATTTGTAAACTTACTTTATTCATGTGTACCATTTTGACAAATATTCTGTATTTTACATTGAATATATGTACTATGTTAAAATTGTGTAAGAATCGCGACTGTGAAGTTACTGTGAAGTCGGGTGTGCGTTCTTTGGAATACAGCAGACTCACAGGATTTTCTTTACCGCATCCGTGATATTTGAGATCTAGGATTATATTTTGTTTCTTTAGTTTTATTTGTTTGATTCATCTCTTAGTCAAGATTAAAGGAAGATATTTGACCAGACAACGGAATACGTAGATTTCTTTATTGGACATGAAGCGAGTGAAACTGAAACTTATACAAAAATGCGCACTCAAAATTAATATTACTATTATTATTTAAAATTTTTCTTTCTTTCTGTCTTTCATTTAAATAAAGTAATACTTTTATTCAGCAAAGATAAATTAAATTAATCCAAAGTGACAGTTAAGACATGTCACAAGATTTCTATTTCAGATAAATGCTGTTCTTTTGTACTTTCTATTTATCAAAGAAATCAGCATATTAGCATGATTTCTGAAACATTATGTGACACTAAAAACTGGAGTAAAGATGCTGAAAATTCAGCTTTGCATAACAGGAATACATTATATTTTAAAATGTGTTAAAATATTAAACAGTTATTTTAAATTGCAAAATAATATTTCACAATACAGTTTTTCTGTTTTTACTGTATTTTTGATCAATTAAATGCAGCTTTTTGAATGCTAGTGTACTGAATTGCCAAATATTTTGAGGTCACTGTATGCATTTCTTCCAGGTATCTTTATGGTGAACCAGTGAAAGGTGTTGCGTATGTGCTGTTTGGTATTGAAATTGATGGTGAAAAGAAGAGACTCACATCTATGAAGCAACTAAATGATGTAAGTGGTTAAACAAGAAAAAACTTTAGTGTAAGTACCTTAAATCAGCTTTATAGTACAAGACTCTTGTTACTCCATGTCTTATTTTGCAGCTGAATGGAGGAAATGTTAGTTTGACTATGGAAGAGATAAAGAAGGCCTATCCTGACACAAACAGCCTACTGGGGTCTTCTGTGTACGTCAAAGCATCAGTAATGACCAGCTCAGGTGGGAAAATCATTGAAAAACAACTTAAAACTACTCACAATCCAATAGCAACTGCATAGCAACCCTTTGGCAACCACTCCAAACTCCTTAATATGATTATTCTGAGTTTTTATTTTGAAAAAAAAAAACCTGTCTCCTTTCTTCCCCTCAGGTAGCGACCTTGTGGAAGCAGAGAAATCTGGTATTAAAATAGTAATGTCACCCTACATGCTTTCCATCAGAGACACACCAAAGTATTTCAAACCTGGCCTGCCATTAGCCATGACGGTAATTTTCATTTCTGTTGTGATAGTTACTGCTTGAAGACATAAAGTTCACCCTTCATGTTGTTTTAAACCTTTTGTCTTCATTTGCAGAACAGAAATGGAGAAATGCAGCAAAATTTCCTATCTGCTCTTTTCCGTAAAATGAAAGTGAATGGTGACCACAGGCTGTCAATCACTAAAACAGGAATCTCCAAACTCGGTCCTGGAGGGCCGGTGTCCTGCAGGTTGCCTCGACACACCTACCTGGAAGTTTCTAGTATGCCTAGTAAGACCTTGATTAGCTGGTTCAGGTGTGTTTAAGTTGGGATAGAGCTAAATTCTGCAGGACACAGGCCCTCCAGAACCGAGTTTGGATACCCATGCCCTAAAAGGACAGTGTTCTTTTAATTTAATTTATTTAGTGTAAGAGTATTTATTAATATTTTCGTTTTAAAAAAACTGCCATCATCTCAAAGTGGTTGGTTTGACCAGGAGCCGAACGCCGGTTTGTCCTCGTACAGTGCCCCCAACCCGAGTTGGAGGCACCTGTCGTGACCACCTCCTTCTGGAGGTCAGTCCCGATGGGATGCCTGACTGAAACAGGCGAGAGGTTTTCCAAGGGGCCACAGTTCTGAAGCAGCGGTAGGTTACCCTGAAATGAAAACATAACAGTCGGGGACGGTACATGGCCTTTGAGCCAAAATGGGAGGGGCCGCATGTGAAGCAGGCCCAGAGGAATCACAGAGGATGCGGCAAGTATCCTCTAGAAAACTCTGAGGGGATGTGAAGTCACATGTTTGAGCGTTCCGGTGTAATCCATGCCCACATCTGGACTGAATCGATAACTGTCACCAGGAAGACGACTCACTGGATTTTTAATTGATTTTTGGCCCAAGCCGCTCCAGGTGGCTGAGCAGTAGCGACCTGTGAGCAATGAGTTCCTCTTCTGGTCTGGCTAACATAAGCCAATTGTCAAGGCATTTTATAATGCGGATTCCCATCTATCTCAGACAGTCCGAACAGTAGTATGATAACCCCTTCTTATGCAAATCTCAAGAACGGTTGGTGATGAGGGGTTATCTGGATATGAAAGTAAGCATCTTCCAGATCCACCAATAAAAACCAGTCCCCGGGGCATATTTGCACAGGGATCTGCTTTAAAGTCAGCATCTTGAAAGGCCATTTCATAAGTGCGTGGTTCAGATGCCTGAAATCATGAATGGGCCTGAGGAGAATGTTGGCATTGTTATCCCGTACCAAAGTTTGAATAATACCTATGAAGCGAGGTGGCCTGCGAGGAAACTGAAGTGAGCAACCCCATTTTATGGTTTTTAGAACCCCTCTTGACACATCCGGAATGGCTTTCCAAGCCTGGAGCAGGACAGCAAGTGGTCTGAGTTTTTTCGAGTGGCACGTCGCTGCAAGGAGGCAGGGAGCTGGTGCTCATGGTAGTGGAAAGATGAGAAGTGCTCTTTTGAGTATGCCAGTCTGCTGTCACAGCAGTAGTTTGTTTGGGCACAAGCTGAGTAAGAAGGACGGGCCCAGCTTGAACAGAGCTTCCATCGGCCAGAGCTAAGTGGGGGAATGGGGAGCAAGTGCGATACTTCTTTGTGGGTAGTCCAGCCTTGGCGGAAACTGACCGTCTCCTCTTCCTCTGTGCATTTGGATCAGGACGGCTTCTGAGGCTCAGGGTTCAGCACTCCTCTGAGGCGGGGAACCTGGTGCTAAGTAAACGGGTAGCATCTAGCCGCCAGAGGGCGCTGCTGAAGCCCAGGGCAGATTTAGGCTGAAGTCTTGTGGCAACTTGTACCTTTCGCCGAACTGGAGCAATAAGTAAATCGTAGACCCATTGAAACCAATGGAGCTACGATCAACCTGGGCTTACGATGCTTTTGGGAAATGTGGCCCTGATAAGTTTGTCGTGATGGCTTCTTCCTTCTGCTTCTTATTTCTTCTTCAGAATTCAGCGGGGAGATGAACTTAGCATTGAAGGAGAAAGATTCTGACGACATGCCGATTCTGGCTCCACCCCTTTTGGCGGTTTGAAGCGCCATTTGTTTGTGCAGCTACACAAACGTGAACATATCAGGCTTCAGTATTCAGAGTGAACAGGAGTTTCCCCACAACGTGCAATAAAACGGGAGAGACCGTTCGAAAAAATAAATATTTATAGAAATAATTGAATATTCATTGTTTTTGTGATGTCATTCCACGATATCCAAATGTGGTTACTACATACCAGCTGTTAAAAATATTTTTTTTTTTCTAAATTTAAGAGAGTTACAAACCTGCTTGATGCTTCCATGGGTCATTCAGAAAATTGGTATGATGCAACATCCTGTCTTTGAATGGATTTCAACATAAAAAAACAAAGCAGTTATGGCCAGACGGGCAAACCACGTGATATTTTGACACTTTAAATGACAGAAAACTTTCAAATAACTAATGTTTTTTTAAAAGGAAGAGGTACTTTATCTATCTATCTATCTATCTATCTATATATCTGTCTGTCTGTCTGTCTGTCTGTCTGTCTATCATCTGTCTGTGCGCGCGTGTATTTGTGTGTTTAAATTTTTTTGTAAATGCAATGTTCACTTTTGGGTAAACTATCCAACCAATAATCTAACCCAATGCCATGATTGCATTGTTGATATTAGTGAATTTGTTTTGCTTTTTAGGTTACTGTGAGTGACCACAACGGATCTCCAGTCCATCATATTCCTGTTAAAATCAGCTTTCTTGAAAGCCCAATCACTGTACACAGAGGCACCATCAAAGTCTCCATCAACATGCCTGAGAAGTACAGCTCATATGGTGATTCACAGATACTGAAGGTAAGTCACTCACAGAAACGCATACAGAAACAATACAAAATTGTGTTATATCTGTCAGCTGAATATTGTATTCTTATATTCGAATATACTGTATTCTTATATAGGTGGAGACAGCAGATCCTTCACTGAAACCAGAACAGCAGGCTGTTCAAGAGATGCGTGTGGAGCCATATGCCTCTTTTAATGACTACAGGAACTACCTGCACATCTCAGTGGGTAACAGCCCAGTGGTGGTGGGCGGCTCACTCAACATCCAAGCTCACATCAGAACTATTCCACCAGAACGAAGAAAACTTGTGGAGCAACTGACGTATGCTGTGAGTTTGTGACGGGGAACATTTTGTGAGATTATGAGAGTGACTGGAATCTCTGTATTAAATACACTGACGAGTGTTTCTGTAGGTATTAAGTAAAGGAAACATAATCCACGCTGTAAGGATGAATGTTAAAGACCTGGTCGTCATAAACATTCCTCTACTGATTACCTCAGAAATGCTACCTGCGTTTCGCTTTGTGGCCTACTACATTTTGCCATGGCAACACAGAGCGGAAGTGGTGGCAGACTCTGTGTTTGTGGATGTGCAGGACCGGTGTGTTGGT
This sequence comes from Schizothorax lantsangensis, assembly GCA_027422415.1. Lineage (NCBI taxonomy): Eukaryota > Metazoa > Chordata > Actinopteri > Cypriniformes > Cyprinidae > Schizothorax > Schizothorax lantsangensis. The sequence continues at coordinate 24,605,741 of CM049843.1, read as the reverse complement.
TCGGTGAGTTCATGTGACGTCTGTGACCAATTACTAACAGTAAAGATGCACATTCTAGTGCTTCATGGTTCACTTGGGGGCAAAAGACTGAATTGTTATTCAAATTATTCTTATTCTCCTACCATGCGAGTCTAATCTTGGCCTTATTATATGGTAGCCAATTTTAATTTTGTTAAAAACACATGTACATTTATTGTTGGCGCCGATAGCCTTGTGGGTAGCACGCCAACATACAGCACCATTGCGCTACTGGCTCGAGGACCTTTCCCGCTCCCCTCTCTCTTCCACTTCGCTTCCTGTCAATTGTCATCTGTCCTATCACAATAAAGACAAAAAAATGCCAAAAAATTATAATAAAATAAACACATGTACATTTATCTTTTTCCCAATTCACTTACATGTTTTTGATAAGAAAAAATCTGAAGGTTTAAAAAAAGAGAATAAAAAATGTAAAGAGAAGAAATACATTTTCTAAATGTTACCATGCAGATTAAAAAATAATAATAATACTTTTATTCAACAAGGATGCATTAAGCTGATCAAAGGTGAGAGTAAAGACATCTATAATGATAAAATATTTCTATTTCAAAGAAATACTGTTATTTTAAAATTCTTTCCATCGAGAAATGTTTCAGTGAAACATTTAAGAAATGTTTCAGTTTCCACAAGATTATTTTGCAGCAAAACTGTTTTCAACATTGATAATAATAAATGTTTCTTGAGCAGCAAATCAGCATATTAGAATGATTTCTGAAGGATCATGTGACACTGAAGATTGAAGCAATGATTCTGAAAATCCAGCTTTGCATTACATGAATAAATTAGATTTTATAATGTATTGAAATAGAAAACAGTTGCTTTAAATTGAAGTAATATTTCACAGTGTTGCTACTTTTACTGTATTTTTTCGTCAAATAAATACCCCCTTGGTGAATGTATAAAACATTTTGTGACCTTTTAAATTTTAGCGTATTAAATAAATAATAATTAAATAATAACACAAAAATAGTAAAAATAGTAAAAATATGTACAAGAAAAATTTCAGAGTTGCAATAATATTAACTTAAGACCTATGAACATAATACTTATTATATTAGTTCCAAAATATCTCATAGATGTGTCCACCTCTGGCTTTACTTTACTTTCACAAGGATTACTTCGAAAAAAAAAAACACCACAATGATTACTTTGTCCAAAGTTTAAAAAGCATAATTTAAAAGTGCAATAGGTGATTGTCTTCAGAAACATTTTTTGTTATGCTGGTTGAAAGTCTCTTCACATCCTGATAGCAATCATTAAGTTAAGTGGTCTAAATGTATTTATATGTATTTATATATTCTGTGGAAGGCGTAGGACCAAGAAATGTTCGTCCAATCAAAATGTTCGGTCCGAACATTATGAGAGGCTTTCCTACCTGCCTGTCAACATATGTATTTGCATACCTCTGCGCACCCTGTTTGTGCAGACAGTATACGTCATCGGCACGTTCACGTACACTGTGCAGACAGAGCGAGAATGGCAGGCAAACATCAATAACCTGGCCTTCCTGGTATTGTAGTACTGTTACTAGCTGTACTATAAAGTTTTCTCACCGGTTAATAACACATGATGTATTGTAGTAATGTTGTCTCTGGTCAGTGTGTGTGTATATGCGTTCAAGGGGCATGGCTTTGGATGGTGATTTGCAGGGAGGGTGGGACGTACGCTTTCAGTGCTATCAGGCTAAAGTTAGCATTTTCCAAGATGTCCTACTGCACCTTTAAGTTAAACAAATATAATAAAAATGTTTGTATTTGTGATTTGTATTAGCTCAGTGTAGGTCCAGTGGAGGGAGAAAAACTCAATTCATACTCACCAGGCAGCAGCATTATATTTGAAGTGAAAGGAGACCCGGGGGCAAAGGTCAGCCTGGTTGCTGTGGATAATTCCATCTTCCTGTTGAGTAAAAACCGTCTGACGCAGAAGAAGGTAAGTAATGATGTAGTTTTCACTCCAGAATCTTCTCCAGAGCCTCGTGGATCCTCATATCTCTTTGATTCAGGTGTGGGAGGTGGTGGGTCAGGGTGATATGGGCTGCACCGCAGGAGGAGGCAGGAATAATATGGGTGTTTTCAGTGACGCAGGACTGATGTTTCATTCCAGCACAGGAGGATATACTGACTACAAAAAAGGTCCTTCACACGCATTCACAGCATTACCATTTTTTTTTTCCTAAAATAAATTTCATTACTATGGACGCTTGTCTCACAATTCTGTTTTCAATTTTTACTCAGGATTATTTGATTTCTACTGGCATTTATTTGAAGTAGAAATCTTTTGTAACTTTATAAACATCTTTACTCTCACTTTTGATAATTTTAATGCCAGCTTGGTGAATATAAGTATTAATTCTTTAATACTTTATAATAAAATCATACTGACACCAAATTGACCAGTTTATATAAAACAAATCCAAAGTTTCAGAATTAGGCAAAGCTAATGAGGATAGCAACACAAAATGTCATGAAATGGTTTTACATTTTAATTACAAAATTACAAGTGTATCATCCAGAAGGAATATATTTCTTTGGCAGTACACTGGCATACATTGCACATGCTGTTAGTTAATAGATTAATGTTAACTATTAGCCATATAGCTTTAGGTTATACAGCCTTTTTTAAATTTTGCCGATAGTTAACAAAATAATTTATTGTCGGTTAAGGCTAATGCATTGTTACAGCAGTGATACCAAATATCATTGGGATTACATTGCGATGCGCTGGAGGGTGAACTTGACCTTCAGCATCCACATTCCAGTCACTGTTCTTGGTTTCCAACTAGTTGATTACTCGGCCGAAATGTCCATCCTCTTCATTGCGATTGTGACTACAAACTTGCAGTCAGTCTAGTTCAAAATGCCCCATTTTACCAATCCAGTCAACTCCCATAGAAGAGCCATTTTTGGTTTCCCAAAGAACCTTTCAACGAACAGATCCATTTATTTCTTAGTGTGAAGAACATTTAAAAAATTAGAAGAATCTTTTTCAGCTATAATGAAACTTTTGTGCGTTGGAAAGATTCTATGGATGTTAAAGGTTCTTCATGGAACCATCAATACCAATAGAGAACCGTTCATATTAACAATGTATTTTCTTTGGTTTGTTTGGAATAGATTGTTCCAATAGATCTAGAAGACGACGTTCTGCTGCCAAACTGCAGCTTAGAGAGCAACTGGGTAAGTCAGCGCCCTCATTAGAAATCCTTGACAATTTGGTGCGTTACAGTTTGTTAGAGAAGTGGAGATATGAAAGTATTAGCAAAAGCTCTAGTGAAAGGTAAGCTAATGTACTAAGTCATCCTAAGCATGTTCTTTTCTCTCAGAGAAGGTATATTCTGACAAGTTCCTGCAGAGATGTTGTGTGGACGGCATGAGAGAGCTTCCCATGCCATATTCCTGCTACCGTCGCTCCCTCTACATCACTGAGGACTGGAGCTGCGTGTTGGCTTTCCTTCGCTGTTGTGCGGAGTACAGAGGGGAGGAGCTCGGTGTCGTTACCAGACCTCCAACAACTACCCCTCCACCAACCACCACCCCTCCACTCACCATCAGCGCCCGCGAGTTTCATGTGGATTATTATGAAGAGATTGCTCCTGAAGAGACAATGCTTTTAGTTTTTGCTAGGCATCCGGGACCTTTCATCCATTCAGCACGTGAGGACAGTTATGTTGAAGAAGAAGAAGAAGAAGAAGAGGTGGAAGAGTTCGATGAAGATGATTTAGCCGACTTAGAGGACATTTACGTGCGTAGCAAGTTCTTCGAGACGTGGCTGTGGACCGACATCAGGCTACCCAGTGTCACCAAGTCTGATGGGTAGGAGTTTGGCCTTCGACTCAGTATAGACGTCTCACTTTGATCATGTTCAGTGATGCAAGTGTCTCTCCATGCTTTTATTCCAGTTTGGCTGTATTTCCAGTAAACACTGTTCTTCCTGACAGCATCACTCAGTGGGGGTTTCTAGCCGTCAGTGCTTCACCTCAGACAGGTAAATGGCTCCTTCTTCAAAACCACAAATAGGCTAGCAGAATCTAAATTTCTTGCACTCTTTTTCTAGTGCAAAACATAAAGCGTAATTGCTTTTATACAAGTTCTATAAGCTAGAATAGAATACAGCCAATATTGTTTTCTTTCAACTGATACAGATTGTTTTTATGTGTTTTAAGTGTTCAATAACTGATATGCAGAATCCATTTTAAATTATTTTATTTCTGTCACAATGACTAAATAATTACAATCAAAAGATATGAATTGCAAATATTTTATTAATAATTATTTCGCTTTTATTACTACATGTCAAGAATGTTTGCATATGAATTATGAATATTTTAATAATTATTATTTAACTTTTTATAGTACATGATGAGCATTTTCGCATATGAACTCTGAATATAATAATAACATTTATTTAGGTTTTAATGCTACATTTCAAATGAATTATGTGTATTTTATTAATAATTATTTAGCTTTTAATCCTAAATGTCAAGCATTTCTGCATATGAATTTTGAGTATTTTAATAATTATTTAACTTTTAATAGTGCACGTTGAGCATTTTCGCATTTTAACTATAAATATATTAACATTTATTTAGATTTTAATGCTACTTGTCATGAATTACATATATTTTATTAATAATTATTTATTTTTTAATTCTAAATGTCAAGCACTTCTGCATATGAATTATGAATAATTTGATATTAGGTTTTTAGCTTTTAATGCTATGTCAAGTCTATCTGCATATGAATTGCAAATATTTTTATTAATAGTTATTTAGCTTAAAATACATGTTGAATATATCTGAATTACAAATATTTTATCATTAATTATTTAGCTTTTAATGCTACGTCAAGCATTTCTGCATATGAATTAAAAATTATTATTTTTATTAATAGTTATTTAGCTTTTAATGCAAAATGTGAAGTATATTTACATATGAATTACACATTTTATTATTACATATTTATTGTTACATTTTATTATTATTAATTCATTTGCTTTAATACTGCATATGACTTAATGAATATTTTCATAATAGTTATTTAGCTTTTAAAACGACATGTCAAGTCTCTCTGCATATGAATTGCAAATATTTTTATTAATAGTTATTTAGCTTTTAATGCAACATGTCGAATATATCTACATATGAATTACAAATATTTTATGATTAATTATTTAGCTTTTAATTCTACATGTCAAGCATTTTTGCATATGAATTACAAATATTTTTATCATATTTAATTAGTGTTTAAAAATATTAACAACAACATTGACAAGAAAAAGAAATAAAAAACATTTGACTGTATAATTTTAGTAGCTTTAAAAATGTATAAAAAAGTCAAAATGTCAAAATGATTGTCCCTGAGAATGAGAATATTCCTGGTTTGTGACCGTTTTACAGGTTTCTGTGTAGCTGAACCGTATAACGTCCGGGCGTCAAAGTCGTTCTTCATAGATCTGCGGCTGCCTCACTCAGTGTCCAGAAATGAACATGTGGAAATCAAAGCTGTGGTGCACAGCTACAGGAACTCAAAACTAGAGGTCAGTTTCACAACATCACAAAACAACCACTCTTTAGTTTATTTGTGTCCTGACTTGGACACTGTGTCTGTTTGCAGGTCATGGTGATTCTGGAGAAGACAGAGGACATGTGCAGTGTAGCATTTAGTGGACAGCACAGACAGCAGGTTTCGGTACAGGCCGGCTCCTCCAAGCTGATTTCATACACCATCATCCCTCTGAAAACAGGAGAGCTCCCTCTACAGGTCACAGCCGTCGCGGCCTCCTTCATGGGGCAGGATGCTGTGAGGAAGAATCTGCGTGTGGTAGTAAGTTAGCACCTAAAACCTGCTCTGTCTTTGGTCTCATGCATAATATTAGAAACATGTTATATTAGATATGTTGCTTGGTACATGTTGTGTGTTTTTTTAAATGTTGGTCCAATAACTGTGTAGTATATGATGATAAATCTTGTGTTTAAGGTCGAAGGCATCCAGACAATTAAAGTGAGGAGCTTTGTGCTGAACCCCTCTGAGAAAGGAGATAGCGGTAAGACTGGCTGGAAATAATGAGTTTAAATGTGATTAATGTAATGGCAAAAAAAAATATATATATATATATATATTAAATCATTTTAAAAAAGTCAGTTTTATATAACAGTATAAATTTAATAAGTATAAATAATTAAATAATAATTATATATAACTATATAACACAAAACAAATGGGTCTTTAAACATGAAAGCATGATATAAAAAATATGTGTGTGTATAATTTTATAATAAATATATTAAACATAAAACTATACCCAGCAGGCACACAACATCATAAGACAGGGTTTCTCAATAGGCGGCCCGCAGGCCACATCCGGCCCACGAGAGAAAAATATCTGGCCCGTGCTAATTTCAAATAATGTGGCATGTAAATTCAATTGTACATCTGCTTAAATATTCGTGTTATTTATTGGTGTCTTTGACGTTTCTGTATTAGGCCTACTATATTCTTCTACCTACATTTCATTGCAAGATTCGTAGAAAAGGAGATATGGGACATTAATCGATTTAGAGGGGTATTAAGACCCCGTTTCTAATAAGTAGAAGAAATGAACGGTCAGTTCTTATAGAAGACATCCCACACTATATGCACACCTCATATAAAACCATTTTACTGCAGCGTTTTCGAGATATAGGACAATATGACACTTTAGAAAGCTATAAAGACCTCATTTCTAATGAGTACAAGAAATGAATGGTCAGTTCTTATAGAGGACATCCCATACTATATGCACACCTCATATGAAACCATTTTACTGCAGAGTTTTCGAGATATGGGACATTATTCGGTGTAGAGGGGTATAAAGACACCATTTCTAATAAGTAAAAAAAAGCAATAGTCAATTCTTATAGGGGACATCCCATACTATATGCACACCTCATATGAAATCATTTTACTGCAGGCTTTTCGAGATATGGTACATTATTACATTTTAAAGGGCTATAAAGACCCCATTTCTAATAAGTAGAAAAAAACAATAGTACATTTTTATAGGGGACATTCCATACTATATGCACACCTCATATGAAACCATTTTACTTCAGCGTTGTCAAGATATGGGACATTATTAGATTTAGAGGGGTATAAAGACCCCATTTCTAATAAGTAGAAGAAATAAATGGTCAGTTCTTATAGAGGACATACCATACTATATGCACACCTCATATGAAACCATTTTGCAGAATTTTTGAGATATGGGACATTAATACACTTTAGAGAGCTATAAAGACCTCATTTCTAATAAGTACAAGAAATGAATGGTCAGTTCTTATATGGGACGTCCCATACTTTATGCACACCTCATATAAAACCATTTTACTGCAGCGTTTTCAAGATATGGGACATTATTCGATTTAGAGGGGTATAAAGACCCCATTTCTAATAAGTACAAGAAATGAATGGTCAGTTCTTATATGGGACTTCCCATACTTTATGCACACCTCATATGAAACCATTTTACTGCAGAATTTTTGAGATATGGGACATTAATACACTTTAGAGAGCTATAAAGACCTCATTTCTAATAAGTACGAGAAATGAATGGTCAGTTCTTATATGGGACGTCCCATACTTTATGCACACCTCATATGAAACCATTTTACTGCAGCGTTTTCAAGATATGGGACATTATTCGAATTAGAGGGGTATAAAGACCCAATTCTAATAAGTACAAGAAATGAATGGTCAGTTCTTATATGGGACGTCCCATACTTTATGCACACCTCATATGAAACCATTTTACTGCAGCGTTTTCAAGATATGGGACATTATTCGATTTAGAGGGGTATAAAGACCCAATTCTAATAAGTACAAGAAATTAATGGTCAGTTCTTATATGGGACTTCCCATACTATATGCACACCTCATATGAAACCATTTTACTGCAGCATTTTTGAGATATGGGACATTATATTATGGTCCCATATTAAGCATATTAATGCTGACAGATCTAATAATTGAATCTACAATTAGGGAAAGTGGAGAGAAGAGATCCAGTCTGGAGAGGAGCAGGAACAGATGATTTGCATGGCAGGCATGGAGATCTAGATTTTTTGTTTGTCCATTTGTTTTTAATATTCAACAGGCAAAGTTCTTCTGTATCTAAATGCAAAAATGTTCATAATTGTTTGAATAAAACAGACTACTGGGGGAAAAATATGAATATTTATCTTGTGACCATCTTGTGACTATTTTAACAAAAGCAACAATAATATAATAATTGTAATGATATGAAATATATATATAGGTCAGTGGCCCTTGGCTTGGTATTGTTGAGGAACAATATTGAGGAACCCTGTCATAAGTCATTGATATTTGGTTCAATTTCGGTTGCAACGTTGGGTGACCAAAATTCAATGTCAGTTCAACGTCTAATGTCAATGTTAATTTGATGTCCAATACCGACGTTAGCTGACGTTGATATTTGATATTTGTTGTTTTTTGTTTGTGTAGCCAAAATCCAACATTAAGTCAGTGTCAAATTGGCGTTAAATACTGACGTCAACCCAATTTTCATTCTCAACCAAACTGCAACGTCTGTCTGACATCATGTCCAACGTCAGCCTAACGTTATATTGACATCCTGAGCCTGCTGGGTATACACAAAAAATATCACGCTTTAAACATTTCCCCACAGAGTGCTACACAGTATATATGGGGCGTTATGCATGAAGAATATATATATGTAATAAAATAATAAGTGTAAATTGTACAAAATCATGCATAAAAATATTACATATTATAATTTGTATTATGTATAGTACTATGTATAATCTCTCTCTATCTCTCTTTCTCTCTATATAATAGCAATATCACACTCGTAACCACGTGATATGGCTGTATTTCAGCACGGCTGATATATAGCCATATCGCACGGCTACGGGTGTGATATTTTGTTTATATGACAGTTCAATGGCACAAGTGTGTAATTATAAAAGAGAAAACAACGGAGTGTTTTTAAAAACCCTCTTTTGTGCAGAATTACTTCCTTCCGGTACAGATTCAGATCTGAAGTTGACAGTTTAACAGCTGAGCCCAAGCCTCCGTTACTAATTTGAAAACGTCACTTTAGTAACAAAGAAACATTAAGTTTATTGCATTACTATATTAGAAGCTCACTGTATTATGTAAAGTATTATGAGAGACTGATGGACTGAGCAAGTGTGATTGCCTGCATCTGATACAGCATTCATTCTTCAGCTCAATCTCATATTCACAATAAAACATTAGTTTGAATGTCTGCTGAGGAAAGCGATATCTTTGTCATGCTATCCTTTCACCAGTTAAGCGTGATTTCTGATGACAACGCTGCTCAGTGCATTTGTTGGCTGTGTCTTACAAGGTGTTGTTGAAAGTAAAAATAACTTCCTTGTTCCAGTTTCAGTCACTTTCAAAATAAAAGTCTTTACTGCTGCCTCTGTATCGTCGCCATCTAATGTAAAATCACCATCACGAACACACACACACACACCATTTCTCAATACTGAATACTATTATTAAATGCTATTATTTATATAAAATATTATTTATTGAATAATTATACTTAATAAACAACAGCAAAAATAGCTATCATAAAAGTTGCTAGGCAATTCAGTTAAAAGTACAAAGGCAGCGCTCTGATATACAGCATTGAAGTTACATAAAATATAACATGATGAGATTTTGCCCTGAGCAAAACTATTTGCTCTGGAACAAATAATAGATTAATGAGACCAAAGACTACCCATTAGATTGACCCAAAATGAATTAGATCTCATGTTTAACCACTATAGAGACATCAGAGTCAGCAGCAAATTCCAGAAGATCTGTCTGAGGTGAGGTGCTCTCTCTGGGTTCATTGGTGCTGATACCCTGTAGCTCACATCTCTGAAAACATTGAAGCAAATTTTCAAATAGACATTGTCTTTATTAACAAATCACATATTTGAAGTCTAAAAAACTACATTCTCACCTAAAACTCTTAAAACTACATTGTGTGTCACAAAAACTGAATTATTTATGAAATTATAGTGGATTTGAGCATCCACCATGACACTCGCTGTGAGAAATACTGCAAGCAGAATGATACAAACAGTGAAATGGTTGGAGTTCTGTTATCGCTAGAATATGCGATAACAGAATAAGATAACAGAACGATAACTCCTCTCAGCCAATCAGATTATATACAGTATATATATATAAACAATACACATGAAAATATATAATATAGCTTTTTTTTATTTATGTGTAATCTATCTATATGTATGTTTGTGTGTGTAATAATTCATTATTTACTTTATATGCTTTCATTTATATAAAAATAATGCATTTTATTTATAAAGTGCAAAAGTGCAACAGTACAAAAAAATCATATAATAACATGCAAAATACAATAATACAAATAGATTGATAATCAGCAAAAATAAGCGGATGTAAAAAGTCCTTAGATACCTCTTAAAACAAGCCAACACTGGGGAATTTCTATATTTATTTTGTAATATATATTTGTTTATTATATTTGTTGTTGTTTCCTTCATCTCAGCTGGTAGACAGCAGATTGAAGTGGAGAAGATGCAGTTGGACACCGTTGTGCCAAAATCTCTGCCGGAGACATTTGTCAATGTCAGAGGTTTGACATTTTATTAAGCAATATTCATAAAATCATAGTAATTGAGTATTATCCCTCAATTACATTATGGATATTTGATTGTCGTGATAATATGTCAGCTGTCAAGAATTTCCCAGTTTGTTTTTTAAATATCATTTCTTTAGGTAATTTGCTGGCAGACAGCATTGATAACTCCATTAAGAAGGACTCTCTGGCAGCATTGATCCGGATGCCCGGCGGGTGTGTGGAGCAGAACCTGGCCAGAATCACGCTGCCCCTCATTGCCACCCATTACCTGGACCGCAGTGGAAACTGGGACGCAGGAATAGTGGGAATAGATCGCAGACAAGAGGCCATCAAATACATCCAGACAGGTGCAATGGCACTCAACTAGGGATTAACATCACTATTACTTTAGATATTGACAAAATAAATTATCTTTTAACTTTTTTCATACTCAGGGTATGAAAATCAACTTAATTACCGGAAAAAGGATGACTCATATCCTCCCTACGCCAAAGAAGGCACCAGCACATGGTATTAATGCCGGCACATTACTGATTACAGCTTCACGTTGAACATTTCCCTGTAGAGTTAATCTGTTTTTATGTTCTGTCCATCTCAGGATCACTGCATATGTGGTGAAGGTTTTCTCCATGGCAAAATCATTTATTAGCATCAATGACAAGCATCTGTGTGGCCCTCTGGTCTACCTCCTCAAGAATAAACAGCGTCCTGATGGATCCTTTCAGGAGGACAATCCTGTCTACGACACCAGTATGACGGTGAGAGTTCATAACTGTGATTGCATTAATTGGAGTAGTTTCACAATAATCAATGTAAGGGTACAGTATTAACACGTTTTATGTACGCTGTTATGATACAGGGAGGCCTGCAAGGCTCTGAATCCAGAGTGTCTCTGACCGCATTCGTGCTCATTGCTTTGGCAGAGGCACAAAATGCTGTTACCTGCCAAGAGCCAGACCTTGACATACAGGTAACTTCATTCTTTACTCTTTAAAATTGCTAAAAACATCTGAATTAAACAATAGCTAAATTAAATGATTAGAATAAAAGCTAAATTAAATAATAAGATAAAAATATAAATTTAATAATTAGAATTAAATAAAATAATACAGTTTGGATTGGTGGTATGGTTCTGTTCTGGGCAAGAACTCCCTTGCGCTTCCATGCAGCCAAGCACGGATGAGAGCAGGGAGAGCAGAAATAACCCTCCTAGGGTAACAGAACAGAACCAACATAAATGTATTGCAGAGATCATTAATGTTCAATAATTTAATGTACACATTTGTGACCCTGGACCACAAAACCAGTCTTAAGTCGCTGGGTTATATTTGTAGCAATAGCCAAAAATACATTGTATGGGTCAAAATTATACATTTTTATTTTATGCCAAAAATCATTAGGACATTAAGTAAAGATCATGTTCCATGAAGATATTTTGTAAATTTCCTACTGTAAATATATCAAAACTTTTGATTAGTAATGTGCAGTGCTAAGAACTTCATTTGGACAACTTTAAAGGTGATTTTTTTCAATATTTTGATTTTTTTTTTGCACCCTCAGATTCCAGATTTTCAAATAGTTGAATCTCAGCCAAATATTGTCCGATCCTAACAAAACATACATCAATGGGAAGCTTTTTTATTCAGCTTTCAGATGATTTATAAATCTCAATTTCGAATAATTGACCCTTTTGACTGGTTTTGTGGTCCAGGGTCACATTTTAGAAATTATCCAAAAGAGAATCAGAAGGCCGAATCCTGACTGGATGAGACGAGGAGCTAGGGATGGAGGTGGGTCATTAGCTATTGAGCAACACAAAATCTGCTGATAGTACTGAAGGACCTCAAATATGAATGCTGAGATAGTCGTATTCCTATAGGTAGACGTGGATCAGCTGAGAGTCAGCTGATGCAAGCTTGACTAAACATGACCTGCCAGAACTAACGCTACGCTTGATAATTAGACAATAGAAATGCTAGACAAGAGAAAAATTAAATAATTAGAACTAAAGAGAACTGAATGGTGGAAACTGTAGCTAAATTAAATATTTTTAAGTTTTGTCAAATATATGATATTACATATAATTTTTATTATATAAACAGTATTTTAGTACAACAGTACAACATTTTAACCTTTTTTTATTTTCAGGAATATATTTAGCAGCTTTTACAAAAATCACCTTATTCAGTGTACCCACAATCCTGAAGGGAGATCCACCAATAAAAAAATAACTAAATAAATAATACATACATACATACAGTATCTTACAAAAGTGAGTACACCCCTCACATTTCAGCAAACATTTTAGTATAATTTCTCAAGGGACAATACTACACAAATGAAACGTGGATCTATTTTAGAGTAGTCAATGTGCAGCTTGTATAGAAGTACAAATTTACTGTCCTCTAAATATAACTCAACATATAACCATTATTGTCCAAATAACTGGCAACAAAAATGAGTACACCCTAAGTGAACATGTAAAAACTGTGTCCAAAGTGTCAATATTTTGTAGGGGCACCATTGTTATCTAGCACTGCCTTAATCCTCCTGGGCATGGAATTCACCAGAGCTGCACTGGTTGTTGCTGGCATCCTCTTCCACTCCTCCATAATGACATCACGGAGCTGCTGGATGTTAGACACATGGTGCTTCTCCACCTTCCGCTTGAGGATGCCCCACATGTGCTCAATAGGGTTCAGGTCTGGAGACATACTTGGCCACTCCATCACCTTCACCTTCAGCTTCATCAGAAAGGCAGTTGTTATCTTGGCGGTGTGTTTGGGGTCGTTATTATGATGAAAACTGCTGTTCGGCCCAGTTTCTGAAGGGAGGGCATCATCTTCTGCTTCAGAGTGTCACAGTACATGTTGGAATCCATGTTTCCCTCAATGAACCGCAGCTCCCCAGTACCAGCAGCACTCATGCAGCCCCAGACCATGATGCTACCACCACCATGCTTGACTGTAGGCAAGGCACAATTTTCTTGGTACTCCTCACCAGGGCGTCGCCACAAACAAGTTTACAAGTCAAACAAGTTTACCTTAGACTCATCAGACCACAGGACATGGTTCCAGTAATTCATGCTCTTGGCCAGGTTGTCTTCAGCAAACTGTTTGCAGGCTTTTTTGTGAGCCAGCTTCAGAAGAGGCTTCATTCAGGGACGACGGCCATGCAAACCGACTTGTTGCAGTGTGTGGCGGATGGTCTGAGCACTGACAAGCTGACCTACCACTTCTGCAACCTCTAAAGCAATGCTGGCAGCACTCATGCGTCTGTTTTTTGAAGCCAGCTTCTGCACCTGACGCACAGCACAAGGATTCAACTTCTTTGATCGACCCATGCGAGGCCTGTTCTGAGTGAAACCCGTCTTGGAAAACCTCTGTATGACCCTGGCCACTGTATTGTAACCCCAGTTCCAGGCTGTTACCGAACTTCTTATAGCCTAGGCCATCTTTGTGGAGAGCAACAATTCTAATTCTCAAATCCTCAGAGAGTTCTTTGCCATAAAGTGCCATGTTGAACATCCAGTGGTCAGTATGAGAGAATTGTACTCAAAGAACCAAATTTTAACTGCTCTAAAACAAGATACACAAATTTGTATGGTCCTGTCAAGCAGACAAAAACATGAATATGATGAATAGGACATGTGGCTTTGCATGGTTAAACGACGTATAGCTGTTATCACTTAGGGTGTACTCAGTTTTGTTGCCAGCTTTTTTGGCAATAATGGCTGTATGTTGAGTTATTTTCAGAGGACAGTACATCTTTACTGCTATACAAGTTGCACATTGACTACTCTAAAATATATCCAAGTTTCATTTCTATAGTATTGTCCCTTGAAAAGATATACTAAATTGATTGCCGAAATGTGAGGGGTGTACTCACTTTTGTGAGATACTGTACATACATACATACATAAATAATAAAAAGCCCACTTTTTCAGCATCCTTCATACTTGAAGTATGTTTCTCAGTTTCCTCAGAAAATCTAATATTAAGTAAACAAAGGTACAAAACTAATTCATTTTGTATTACCAGGCCCAGTGGTCTACTGTATTATAAACACATTCTTACATGTTCAGTGGTGCTGATTTTATTTTCTCCATTTAATTGTTGCAGGACAAGTCCAGAAAAGCAGCGGTGTATGTAAGAGAGCATTTCCCCCGACTGACGAGGCCGTACACAGCGGCTATAGCATGCTACGCTTTAGCAGTATCCAACCACGGCTGCATGAAGAGCATGTTACTAAATTTAGCCTCGCCTGGTACTTAGCCTTTGGAAACAAAAAAATATCTAGCTTTGTATTGTCCTGTCTTTCTCATCTTTCTTTATTTTCCATCAACAGATCGTACCCACTGGCCTGACTCCAGTAATTATTTCTTCATGCTGGAAGCTACTGGCTATGCGTTGTTAGCGCTGATCAAAGGTGGCCACATGGAAGAGGCAGCCGTACCCCCTTTCGATGGCTGAACGAGAAGCGTGGCATTGGAGGAGGATACGGCTCTACACAGGTAAAAACCACAAGAAAACCTTTACTAATTGTCTCATATCTGTATTTGAGGTATGTTAATGTTAATTTTTCTCCCATCAGTCCACTATGGTGGTGCTACAGGCCCTGTCTGAGTACCTGGTGAAGAGGCCTCCTCCTGACGACCTCAATCTGTTGGTGCAGCTCAGTGTTCCCGGTCGCAGTGACGTACGCTGGACCTTCAATCCAAAAGTGGCATATGTGGCCCGATCTTCACGGGTGCGATCTCTAGTCTTTCAAAACTCTCTTTTGTAGACAAATATGGCAATATACTACCAAATGTTGAAAATGCATTATTGTAATGTGAAATTACAGTCAGGTAATGCTTGGTCAGATACTGTGTGTGTCAACCAATCAGAATAGGCTTCCACGACTGACAAATGCTACATGAAAACTAATTGGTTAAGAGTGAACAGGAATAAAGAGCTGCCATGATTCTTTGTAGACCAGAAGTCACATCTTTCTGGTTCCCTTTGACTTTTGGATTATGCCAGAAAATGGCTCATCATTATAAACTTTACAAATGAACACAACTTTTATGAGTTGTCAAGCCTAAATACAGTTGCCAGAGGTAAAAAGCGACTCCACGATCACAACATCAATGTCACCACCATTAAGCTTCAACAACTCTTTCAGTCTTTATTTAAAGGGGACATCGGATGCCCATTTTCCATAAGTTAGTATGATTCTTTAGGGTCTTCACTTCACGAAATGTCTGCAACATACTCAGGTTAAAATTCCTCAATGGTCATGTAAAGCAACACCCTTTTTACCTTGTCAAAAATAGCTTACAGCGTTCACAGCAACCCATTTCGGTTCATGTCTCTTTAAATGCTAATGAGCTCTGCTCAACCGCCCCCTCTCTTCTGTGGAAGAGGAATGACGATTCGTAAATAATTATTAAAAATGCAGCTGGATCATGAAAAGTGGGTATTAATCCATCCTTGAGTAAAATTTTTAGCAAAACCGGCCTTAAACCATCAGAGGTTGTGGGCGGGGCCTGAGCAATATGATGTCACACTCAGGAAATCAAAACGGCTTGATTTTTGAGACTGTTTAGGTTTTTTGGGTATTAAAAAAAGTGAATGGATTTTTATCATTGCAGGGTGGTTGTGTCCACACACTGCTAAGACACATTTATATGCAAACACCATGTAAAAGTGAATTTTGCAGTCGATGTCCATTTAAACAAAACATTCCCACTAAAAACATTTTCCTGAAAGTTTGAGTTAGAATAGTTTGCAAAAGTGTGATTATAAACACAGTGAGGTTGTGAAGCAGATTAATGAGTAGATGAATTTACCTGTTCATCATAACGAAGTTAAAACCTCTTTAGTCCAACTTAGCCACTTGTTAGCAACCACCTTTTTCAAAACAATGAAAAAAAAAAAACATAGCTGGTGTAATATTTATGTATTTAATGTTGTAAAGTGAGAACGAAGGAACATATGCATGTGAACTGAGAGATTCATGCTGATTTTAAATGGATGCATTGTTGCATTAACAAATGCACTTTTGACATTTGGCAGTATAATAATGCTATAAATTAAAAGAAAGGAAGTTTGGAGTGAAATAAAGTAACACAATTTTATTATCTCTTCCAGGTGCCTCTTGACCAGAAATTCACAGTGGAGGCTTCTGGGAAGGGCAAAGGAGTTTTAGAGGTGTTACATCCCCACATCTTCACCAAAGTATTGAATTAAAATTTAAAATCAAGACGTAATTTTGTTCCAAACCTGTCTCTGTCGTGTTTTATGAATCTAAGGTAGTGACAGTGTACCACCAGCTTCCTGATGTGTATGAGAACAGCACGTGTAACGGCTTTCAGCTGGACGTCTCCATCGCTGAGACTAACGGTGCGTTCTCAACTCTGTTTTATGATTCCTTACTGTGTATAAAAAATCATCTTAATTTGACTGGAAAAAGACTGAAAATGCTATGGTTAAAATCCTTACACTGTACAGTAAAAATCTACTGTCTGGGACATTTATAGATCTACTGTAATAGATCTACCAGGACATTTACATGTAATTTTACAGTACAATACTTTTCAATGCACAGTTCTTGGAAGTGAAAAAAAACAAAAACAAATAATCTTATAATAAAAGATCACTCTTTGATCCATTTTAGAAAAACTCCCACCTGATGTAGAAAAGTCATACAGACTTAGTATCAACGTGAGGTAAGCAGTTATTGGTAGACATCTTTTTTTTTAGATAGCTAAATAAACTGGTGTGGTACCCATAATTCACTGCTTTGCACCCCCAAGGGCTCTGGAGGGACGCCAGGTGAGGATGGCGATTCTGGACATCAGCCTGCCCACCGGCTTTGAGCCTGAAAACTCAGATTTAGAGTTGGTAAGACCAATCTCATGACATATTATGGTATTACATGAGCGGTAGCAGCTAGTTCTGTAGGTAACTGTGTTATAGTAGTCTACTTAGACAGCATCACAACTGTGCTAAAGTATCTCAAGGAACATGAAGAGTCTAATTTTTGACAAATTCAATATCATGGATAATTCCCATAGTGCAAAAAGCTACATCCAAGATGGTTGAAAAAGGTTGATTATAAATATTTCATTTAATGCCAGTGGACTTTTTATACCCAACATTTTTGTGTGCTTTGTGTTTTATGCCAAGATTGTTGTGCTTTTTGCTTAACAACATATTAGCATCAAGCTCTATTGGAATCAATTATAACTGGGTCTATTTATGTGGCACACATGTTGCTAATTAAAAAGAGCAAGGCATCTTGTTAGGTTATAGAAGTGATAATGTCTGTCGTGACTTTCTAGCTCACAAATTCAGTGGATCGCTACATCAGCAACTTCCAAGTGGTGGACAACCTGAGTGATAGAGGATCCCTAATTATTCACCTGTTTAGGGTAACCTAACAACCACCGTTATAGTTCATACTTGTTTAACATGATGTAAATGAAGGCAACATTGAATGTTGAGTACATTCATTGAAAGTCTTTGTCTGAATGTCCCGGACAGGTGTCCAGTACTCAGACAGACACGATCTCATTCAGACTGCATCAGAAATTTAAAGTGGGACTCCTTCAACCCTCCACTGTCACAGTGTACCAGTACTACAACAAAGGTTAGTACACATGTTTTATTAGCTATGTTTGCTAAAGTGCACTGCTAACCTAAACCCTTAAGCATAATACTTTGGCATTCAACTCACCTCACACTGTTTCTGCTATCAAACTGAAGTGTTGTTACTTTTCTGAGCAACTGAACATGCTATTAAAGGGTTAGTTCACCCAAAAATGAAAATTAGCCTATGATATACTCACCATTCTTGGTGTATATGACTTTCTAGCACTTTAGCAACATTAGCATTAAAAATCTGTTGTTTCAGATAAACGCTGTAGCAGGTTCTACTCTCCTCCAGAAGACAAACAGCAGCTTGATCAGATCTGCAAAGACAATGTGTGTCGCTGCTCACAGGGTCAGTTTAGCTGGATTAATTTTGTGTTTTCAATCAACTTCTTACCTTTAACCAGTTATAAAGCAGTTATAAACCTTTCTTCATAGGTGACTGTTGTGTAATGAAGGAAGACTCCTCGTCTTTCAGTAAAGAACAGAGGAAGGCCACTGTGTGCAATGGATTACATCACGGTGAGTGCTTTTTCTGTCAAATGAATGTGTTTTTTGGGGAAAGCCATCACATCATCTCATCAATAAATGTGTCTTTTCTTCAGCTTACAGGGTCAAATTAGTCAACATCAGCCAGAGTCACTATGACCAGTATGAGATGGAGATTGTGCAGGTTATCAAAGAGGGTACGTCTCCTAGAGTCTGATTTTCTCATGTAACCAGCCATCTGGCTCATGGATCTCCATTTGTGTTTGTGTAGGGACAGAGGAAGGCCTGAAGGAGAATGAAAGGAGGATGTTCCTCTCTCATGCAAGCTGTAGGACAGTACTTGGTTTGAGAGAGGGTCAGGACTATCTGATAATTGGGCCCATCGCTGATGTTTGGCATGCAGGGAGCACGTCCAACAAGTGAGCAATGTTAGACACAGAAAATGTACATATTATGGTTCATTTTTCATAATTCAGTGTTGTTTTCTCTCTCAGGTATGTGTATATGCTGGGTAAGGACACGTGGGTTGAGCGCTGGCCGTCCGAGTCTGAATGTGGGGCTGGATCCGCACTGGAGGTGAAATGCGGCGAGCTGAAGAGCTTCACAAAGGACCTGACAGAAAGCGGCTGTCAGACTTGAGACAGATGTTGGTTATTTTTAACATACAGTACTAATGGCAAAACTGTGGATTTTGAGTCTATGGCACTATAACATGCATAAAAAAAACAGCTACCAAAAATATGCTAATTGATAGTCATTTAATGCTTCATGTGTAACAGAATGTTTGTAAAAACAAACTAATACCTTGAGGTCATATTATACTGTGTATCAAAAATAAATGATAAAGATAAGTGTTACAAAACGGTGCTGTTACGTTGTACTTTTTTTTTTTTAAATGAATCCTTTAAAATTATTATTAGTTTATTAATATAGTGTGAAGCAATGTGTAATTTAAAATGCAGACATGTGGACAAAAAATATTTCTCATGTTTATGAATTAAGAATTTGTTCCCAAAATTAAAATGAGGGAATGAATTAGTAAACGTGACCATGAATTAATGGAAGTAAAACACTTAAATGAATACAACATAGGTTAAATTTAATGGAAATAAATCAACTAAATAAATTAATTAAAACAATGGTACAATTTGGCTACTATTTAACATAACTAAAATTAATACAATGTGGCAAAGATTTAAGATTTTATATTAAAATGAGAGAACAAATTAGTACAATGTGTCCCCATTAAAAAATAAATAAATAAAATGAGGGAACAAATTAATAAAATGAGAACAAATACCGCCAGAGGGCGCAATTTAACAAGTATAAGCTGACACATTCAAGTGAGATCCTCCTTTCCAGTATATTGTTAAACATCACATTTCAATTATATACATTCTTAAATATAGTGTTAAAGTGAAATTAATTTTAAATCACATTTTTGAAGACAGGTTATATGTGTGTGTGTGTGTGTATATATGTGTATATATATATATATATATATATATATATATATATATATATATATATATATATATATATATATATACATATCTATATATCTATATATATATTAGTGCTGTCAAATGATTAATCACATCCAAAATAAAAGTTTTTGTTTACATAATATATGTGTGTGTATTTATATATACATAATAAATATACACAGTACACACATATGTAAACAAAAACTTTTATTTTGGATGTGATTAATCGTTTGACAGCACTAATATACATACACACACACACACACACACACACATATACATATACATATATATATATATACATATATATACATATATAATATATACATATATATATATATACATATATATATATATATACATATATATATATATATATATATATATATATATATATATATATATATATATATATATACACACACACACACATATATATATATTCACACACGCAACCCATAAGAGATTGTGTCTGTTAAACAAGTGTGTGAAAGACCCTGACAGCTTAATGTCTAGTCATAACACA
Organism: Schizothorax lantsangensis; assembly: GCA_027422415.1. Classification (NCBI taxonomy): domain Eukaryota; kingdom Metazoa; phylum Chordata; class Actinopteri; order Cypriniformes; family Cyprinidae; genus Schizothorax; species Schizothorax lantsangensis. The sequence continues at coordinate 24,584,904 of CM049843.1, read as the reverse complement.
GAGTAGGCATAAAAACAATACTCTCCCCGCCAGCTCGTACTGAAGGGCACTGCCACAGAGTCCTCCTGTTTAGATGGTCTGTTCTGTTTTATGATATTTACAGTAACAGCATGTCCTCATTCACTGGCTCAAAGTGCTGTGGTGTCATTAAAAAGCAGCAGCCATTACAAACCAGGCACAAGGCCAAAGAGACAATTACTGCCAACATTACACACACATTCTCCTTCCTCCTCTCACTCCGTCCCTCCCTCGTCTCATGCGCCCCTTCATCTCCACTCACCTGCCAGCCTTCAAAGTACCAACAGGTGTGCAGTTCAAAGATAACCTGTGCGGTTAAACCAAACCTGGTTTATCTAAGATAGACCAGTTATGCATGACTGTACTGATAAAAAAATAAAAGCAATGAATTATACAAAAAAAATAATTAGTGATGTTGGGGAGAGAGTGTTTCCCAGCACATATATGACTGGTTTTTGTCAGGTATTGCATGACAAGCCTGATTTACTGTCTTTCACCCACCTAAAGTTCAACACTGATCATTAGAATAGTTTAATTCTTCTTCAGGGTGATAGAGACAGACTTTTTTATTTTCATACTATTGTAATGCTGCTGTTACTGTTAGTCATTCCATCTCACACTCACAAGCACAGACTTGTGCTCTCAGCGCTCAATCTCAACATAAATACACTCAACACTGTCATTACTGCATTTTGGCTTTTGTGGATTCTCTGATCTTACAGATCTTGGAGGTTCATGCTTGTTATACACCTAAATATATTTTATATATATATTTTTCACTAGATACAGTATGCTTATTAAAAATATACAGTAAAAGATTAAAAAATATATATAGTCTATATATAATCTGTTATATATTTAATGTATTATATCTGGCAAATTAATTTTGTCATCTGACAATATTTGAGTAAGTCAACATTCTTTATATTTTATTGCATTTTATCTTTTATATATTGTATATATTCTAAAATTATATTTTTTACAGCCATTTGACAATGTATGTAAGCCTACATTCTTTATATTTCTTTATACCCTGCTGTATATTATTAACTAATATTGTAGAATTTATACATTTTTGTATATTTTATAAAAAATATTGCACATATAATATGTTATATTATAAAAAAAAATTGTGCAAATTTTATGATGTTTTTGTTGGCCTACATCTCAGGATTTAATCAAAATGGCATAAAGGATACATTTATAAATTTAAAAAGTTTATTTTTAATTTGACCAAACAACCATTTTTATAAAGTAGCTATGCAAAATGTTTAAAGCAAGACATAAAATACATAAAATAAGATTTTTATGCTCCAGTATAACAATAAATGGTAATAAACAATAATATAAGGGATTTCCACGAACATTTCTAAGTGATGCTGCAAGTATATCATTGAATCTTGAGCTGAATGAGTTTTGAACATTCATTGAAATGGACTGTTAAGAGATGCTATTAATATATTTAACGCTAAATATAGTTTTCACACTCACATAGGCCTACTGTACTCACAAGTCATGGAAAAAACAGTGTTAATGGAAAATTTGGAAAAAGGTGTTTTAAAATATCATCACAAACAAAACATATAGAATCTTTTATAAATGATCAATACATCGACCACACATACTGTGAGAAAGATAATTTTGACGTAGGCCTATATATTCTCATCAATGCACCTGTCTTTAGAAAGCAATGTTTGTACCGCCATCACAACTTTTTTCTTTTCTTTTTCACACATACGCACTTTATTTTTAAATGCTCTCATAAAAGCTTGGGTTAGGCAGCGAGATCTTTTTGATCTATTATTGTGGGCAGATCTGACAAGGCTTTAAATGAAGCAGCTCAAAAAGCCCACCTGCACAGGTGTGTGGCCATGTGCGTGTGCTTGTCTGTGTATTTAAGCTCTTCGTCATCAGCTGACCGCGAGTACCCTTTCTTTGGGCCCCACGTGCTGCATTTTTGAAATGCTACTAATAAGATGAATCACTCCCTAATGAGGGGTTTTCTCTGCGCTGATGATGTCACCTAGCTGTAGTTATCGCTCCCACACACACACACACACACACACAGTTAACACTAAAGTGAGAACAATACTGTCGCTTCCCGCCAATAGAGCTTCATCTTAACGTCGGGGGAAGACTGGAAGCATTGTGTGATCAGACAAAAATGACCTCATTATTCCAGTGAGTAACACTGCGCTTTCACGCCTTTCTCTTTCCTCTCTGTAAGACACTGCGGATGAGCGATACAACTCAGACAATACTCATCGCAAAGCCTCTGCGCTCGTGACCGCGTTGCTAATTGCGCTAATCTTGCATGTAAAACCCCCCAAAACAACCCAGACAAATCGTGAATTGCGTCATGTGGTCTAAAAACACCTTTCATTGGCAATAATGCATTGCACTGGTGCATGTACTGTAGAGTTTGCTTTCTGAGAACAATGGCATTCATCCTAATGAGAGCAGAAAACAGGTGTGGCTTCAAAACAGATGCGAGGCCTTGCCAATTTTAATATATTTCACCCAAAATTCTTTTCTGTCATTATTTACAGAAACTCCCATTTTTGTGTGAACTCTTGAAACAAACCTCTAAATATAGATGAGAAGAATGAACAAGTGTGTGTTTGGTGCTTGTTTCCTCTGAGTCTTTTGCAGGTGCTTGTCATACAGCTGCCGCTGATCTCACACACCAGCTGCTTACTGACCCATCCATCAACACAGAGTCCTGTTTACCCAAATACCTTCATCACTGTCACTCAGAGGAAGAGGAAGGAGAGAGGAAGATGTGGGCCACTCAGCAGTGCTCGGCACATCTGCTCAATGATCAAGGACACGGGAAAAAATACAACGGCAGACAGAGAGCAAGGGGAAGCAATGAAAGAAAGAGCCTTTGTTTTAGCATATAAAGAAGAAGAAAAGCATAGGAGATAAGGAATCAAGATGGAAAACAGGAAAGCACTTATCTATGTGCTTCAGCTTTATCTATAAAACTTCTCATAGATTAGCCTGATGTATAATCTCTGCCTGTCTCCTCCCCAAAATAACCATACATGGAGTTTACAATGCCTAGCTTTAATATGTATAACCTCATCTGCATATAAATTCCAAATGGATATTCCCAACCATGTCATTTATAGGTTACAATTCAATATAGCCAATAGAAAATGGGCATTCACGTGTCTACGCAATTTTCTGGATGGGAATATGCATTTGGAAATGCATATTCATATTATTCATTGTGAAAATAGGCATTGTAAGCTCCATAGATGTTATTTTGGTGAGGAGACGGGGTGGGGATTAAAGTACAAGCTATTTTTTTTGTCTAAAACTACTTCGAAGAAAATGTGACTCTAGCATGCAAAATTAGCATACTTAAGTGCAATGAGTGGTTTAATCAATCAAATCAAATCACGTTTATTGTCACATCATCACAGCACATGTGCCTTGATGAGTGAAATTCTTGAGAGCGTGCTCCAGACAGTGCAGAAACAATTAACATATAGACAGTACCATTACATACTTACAGACTTATACAGATGACAATGTGCAATATACACATACATATACTCATATACACACAGTGTACTATTAGACATACTTACAGTTATCAATACACATTATACACCGTATGTACACATTCTACATTATGTACACATATATGTACACAAATATACATACACAGTAATGTGCAACGGTGCAGTAGTATTAGTTCTGACTGTTCATTAGCCTGATAGCCTGAGGGAAAAAGCTATCCCTCAGTCGGCTAGTGCGGCATCGGATGCTGCGGAGACGTCTTCCTGAGGGCAGCAGAGAGAACAGCCTGTGGGACGGGTGGCTGGAGTCATTGGTGATCCTCCGGGCTTTCCTTATACACCGCCTGGTGTAGATGTCCTAGAGGGAGGGAAGCTCACCTCCAACAATATGGCGGGCAGTTCGCACAACCCTTTGCAGAGCTTTGCGGTTGCCAGCGGTGCTGTTTCCAAACCAGGCGGTGATGCAGCCGGTCAGGATGCTCTCCACAGTGCAGGTGTAGAATGATCTGAGGATGCTGGGGCTCATTCCAAACTTCCTCAGCCGTCTCAGGAAGAAGAGGCGTTGATGTGACTTCTTCAGCACTGCATCTGTGTGAGTGGACCATGTGAGATCCTCGGTGATGTGAACACCGAGGAACTTAAAGCTGTTTACCCGCTCCACAGGTGTCTTGTCGATGGTGATGGGTGTGTGTTCTCTGCTCTGTCTCCTGAAATCCACCACCAGCTCCTTGGTCTTGTCGATGTTGAGTGAGAGGTGGTTCTCCTGACACCATTTAGTCAGGGTACTCACCTCCGCTCTGTAGGCCGTCTCATCGTTGTCAGTGATCAGGCCTATCACTGTTGTGTCGTCAGCGAATTTGACGATGACGTTGGAGCTGTGTGTGGCTGTACAGTCATGTGTGTACAGGGAGTACAGGAGTGGGCTGAGAACGTAGCCCTGCGGAGCACCAGTGTTGAGGGTCAGCGGAGATGAAGTGTTGTTGCCCATTCTGACCACCTGACTTCTGCCTGTCAGAAAGTCCAGGATCCAGCTGCACAGAGATCTGTTTAGTCCTAGATTCTGGAGTTTCGCAACCAGTGTGGCAGGCACTGCGGAGCTGTAGTCCACAAAAAGCATCCTCACATAGGCATTCTTGTTTTCCAGGTGGGAGAGAGCAGTATGCAGGGTGAAGGCAATAGCATCGTCTGTGGAACGGTTGCTGCGATATGCAAATTGCAGCGGATCCAGTGAGGCAGGCAGCACAGAGCAGATGTAGTCTCTGATGAGTTTCTCAAAACACTTGCTGAAGATGGGTGTCAGAGCAACGGGCCTCCAGTCATTCAAGCATGCGATTTTATTTTTCTTTGGTATGGGCTCAATGGTGGATTTTTTGAAGCATGAGGGAACTACAGACAGAGAGAGGGAGAGGATGAAAATGTCTGTGAAAACTCCGGCAAGCTGGAATGCACATGCTCGGAGCACACGGCCTGGGATGCCATCAGGACCCACAGCCTTATGGATATTCACCCGTTTGAAGGATCGGGTTACATCAGCGACAGAAATGGAAAATGCACTTGCCTCTTCTGCAACAGCCGCGGGAGCGCTCTCTGTGTGGGTGGGGTTGTGAGCCTCGAAACGAGCATAAAAGAGATTAAGCTCGTCCGGTAGAGAGGCGGCAATGTTCACTGTAGCTGGTTTATTCCCTTTACAATCCGTGATGTTATTGATGCCCTGCCACATGCTTCTTGCGTTGTTGGTGTTGAATTGTTCTTCAACTTTGTTTTTATACTGTCGTTTGGCGGCTTTGATGGATTTCCTGAGATCGTAACTGGCTTGTTTTCGATCGTCAAAGTTCCCGGATTTAAAGGCAGATGTCCGCGCTGACAAGGCTGCTCGAACATCGCTGTTAATCCACGGTTTTTGGTTGGGGTAGACACGGATTGTTTTGGTCGGAACCCCGTCCTCTACGCACTTCCGTATGAAACACGTTACAGAATCTGAGTACGCCTCTATGTCGTCATCAGACGCTGCCCGGAACATGTCCCAGTCCACGTGATCAAAACAGTCCTGCAGTATAGCGTCCGATTGGTCCGACCAGCATTGAATTGTCCTGAGGGCGGGTGCTTCTCGTTTCAGTTTCTGCCTATAAGCAGGCAGGAGCAGAACGGAAGAATGATCTGATTTGCCGAAAGGTGGGCGGGGGAGCGATTTGTAGGCATCCCGGAAAGGAGAGAAGCAGTGGTCCAGTACACGATCACCACGCGTGTTGATGGTGATGTGTTGAAAGTATTTTGGAGCTATTGTTCTGAAGTTGGCTTTGTTAAAGTCCCCCGTAACAATAAACGCTGCCTCTGGGTACGCGGTTTCCTGCTCGCTTATATTCCCATACAGTTCCTTGAGTGCCTGGTCTGTGTTGGCTTGAGGGGGAATGTATACAGCTGTGATTATGATCGCTGTAAATTCCCTCGGTAGCCAGAATGGTCGACACAGAAGCATATGAAATTCCAGATCAGGGGAGCAGAAGGATTTAATAGAGTGTAGATTCCTTTCATCACACCACGAGTTGTTGATAAAGAAACAAACGCCCCCACCTTTAAGAGTGTTTAAGAGTGTCCAGAGGGATTCCCTGGTGTTGACGCCTATCTTCATTGCCAATTTTTTGTCTAAAACTATTTTTAGGGTCTGTTCATATAAACTTTCCTTGTCCAGTTGATGAAGTGGAACGCACTTCAAAGTGGCGGCAAGGATTCCCTGATGGGAAGTGATTGAGGAAGTTTGCGAGAGCGTGTCTTAAAGTGAAGTGGAACGCACCCATGATGGTTTCTATTCCACCTAGTGGTATCATTCACGGCTGCGCACAAACAATGAGAGATGAGATTTGCAGCAATGTTGAATACTTTGGGTAAAGCCCAGAGTATACTACAGTGTTATGTGTATGCTAACGTAGCTGTAGTATGTGTGACATAAATTTTGTTATCAGCATTGTCTCACACAGCCCGATTTTTTAGAACAGTGTATACTTTATATGCTTATTTTGCAATAATTAGTTTGTCCACAAGGCGGCGACTTTTCTGGACCGTTTTACAGTGGATAACAAAGCTGAAAAAATAGAAAAACATTAACAAATTACTGGAGATGCAACAACAACAGACACCCATGTTGAGCGCTTGTGTGAGTGGATTAAAGGTGTGTTCACGCCATATCGTAATTACCGTAGTTATACGATACCAACTTGTAAAAAGCGTTCACGTCCTCATAGAACTCGTAATTTCAATTTGTGAACTGGGAGCTTTCTGAAAGCTGAACCAGAGAAAACCAGAGAAAAATGCCGGTGCTTTCAAAAGGGCTTTTCACACTTGAAATTGTTAACCCTGGGTCATCCTAAACCCCGGATAAGCGGAATCCTGGGTTATCTGTAATCACGTTTCACACTGCTCATACTATACCTGGGATTAACTGTTTACCCTGGGTATTCATTAAGAGTCGTTTCACACTGTACATTCCTAAACCCCGGGTTAACGTTCTTATTTGCATATTTGCGGTGTCACTGTCACTGATTGGAGGAACAGCAGGCAATCTGTTTACACGGATTTTCCCGCGTCTTGCCAGTTATTAAAAACATGTCTCCGCTTATGTCTTTAGATCAGCAAAGATTGAGGAACAGCTGATCATAGCTGTACAGGCAGGGATAGCCATTTTTAAATAAATTTAGTAGCAGAGCTACTGCAAGCGATTTAGTGCTGGAAATCCATTTATCCTTTGCTGAAACTTCTGCGTCTTCATGAAGAGCGCAGGTCATGGTTGCTTAGCAACGGCAGACGCAATGGGAGCGCAAGCTTTGGAAAGAAGGAGAAAGCGCCGCGCTTAGCGTTTTAAACGCGTTTTTAGGCGCGACATGTGAACGGCCTCATGAGACGCACAAAGGCAAGAAAACAAAAGTAGCAAAGAAAGAAAACAAGGAGCAAAGTATGTGAATATTTCTTTGAATTTATTTTAAGTGTGGAGAGACTAACGTTAGTGTTTACTTGTACAGTAACATAAGAATAATACCGTCTCCTATTCACTCCAGTTCACACGCTTTCAGTCTTTTGATATTTCTTCTCACCGGCTGCAGTTTACACGATGCGTGTTTCCTTTTACTGACGTGACATGAGCCTCACTGCTCAATTTCTGATTGGCTGTCTGTTGCCAAGCGTCCAGCAGCAACAAGCAAACACCGCTCGTTTCACACTGAACAAACTTAGCACCGCAATGCGGGGTTAACACCACAAACACCCAAAAGGGCTTTTCACACTGCGCTTAACCCCGGGTTATCGTCGTTCTAAACACCGCTTTTAACCCCGGGTAAAGACACGTTTCACACCTGTAATTTGAAAGAGGTGTTAGCACCGCATTTTACCCGGGGTTATGAAACCCTGCTCCGGAGCAGGGTTAGCACCGCATTTGTGGTGTTAACCCCGCATTGCGGTGCTAAGTTTGTTCAGTGTGAAACGAGCGGTGTTTGCTTGTTGCTGCTGGACGCTTGGCAACAGACAGCCAATCAGAAATTGACCAGTGAGGCTCATGTCACGTCAGTAAGGAAACGCGCGTCATGTGAACTGCAGCCGGTGAGAAGAAATATCAAAAGACGGAAAGCGTGTGAACTGGAGTGAATAGGAGACGGTATTACTCTTATGCTACTGTACAAGTAAACACTAACGTTAGTCTCTCCACACTTAAAATAAATTCAAAGAAATATTCACATACTTTGCTCCTTGTTTTCTTTCTTTGGTACTTTTGTTTTCTTGTATTTGTGCGTCTCATGAGGCCGTTCACATGTTGCGCCTAAAACGAGTTTAAAACGCTAAACGTGCCGCTTTCTCCTTCTTTCCAAAGCTCTCTGCAGCTTGCGCTCCCATGGCGTCTGCCGTTGCTAAGCAACCACGACCTGCGCTCTTCATGAAGACGCGGAAGTTTCAGCAAAGGATAAATGGATTTCCAGCACTAAATCGCCTGCAGTAGTTCTGCTACTAAAATTATTTAAAAATGGCTATCCCTGCCTGTACAGCTTATTATCAGCTGTTCCTCAATCTTCGCTGATCTAAAGACATAGGCGGAGACATGTTTTTAATAACTGGCAAGACGCGGGAAAAACCATGTAAACAGGTTGCCTGCTGTTCTCCAATCAGTGACAGTGACACCGCAAATATGCAAATAAGAACGTTAACCTGGGGTTTAGGAATGTACAGTGTGAAACGTCTGTTAATGAATACCCAGGGTTAACCGTTAACCCCAGGTATAGTATGAGCAGTGTGAAACGTGATTACAGATAACCCAGGATTCCACTTATCCGGGGTTTAAGATGACCCAGGGTTAACAATTTCAAGTGTGAAAAGCCCTAAAGAAAGCTATATTACTGCTCTAAAAAAAGAGGAAAATAGATGCATATATATAGATAGATACTATATTGTACTATAATAATAATAAAAAAACATTATGTAAGTGTTCATACTGTTATTATTTTGTTGTTGTTCTCAACATTCTTTTACACGGGTTAATTTTGTTGACTGTTGCTATCGAAACGGATAATCCCCAGTCCAAGGACGTGAACAGCACCGAGTGAACATCATGTGTTGTCATCTCGGAATTACGGTAATTACGATATTGCGTGAACGTAAGAGATACTCTAGAAATAAAGATTAAAATACCTTTTTAATTCTTATAACTTTGGGAGAGAAATAGCAAAGGCACTTGATAATGATGAAACTTTCTAGTGCAAATGTGTTGAATTTATTTGGTAAATATATATATTTTTTTGCATTTTATTATATTTTTCTGTGAAATTCTATATTTATACCCAAGAAATTTGGAAATTTCCAGGAAAATTAGGGTAAAGTTTATTTCAGTATACTTTGGTTTTTACATGTATGCTAATGTATATGTACAGTGTGCGTGACGCAATTAAATTTTTGGCATCAACAGTTGCACGCAGACCGATTTTTATAAATATAATAGAAGTTATGTCATGAAACCCTAGATGGCACAGGCCGATAGGTTCTAACTCAATCTGACATAATGACATCATTATTCACATGGCACAGCTGATTGGTTCCTTTCGCATCAGCAGCCAGTGGGGGGGGGGGGGGGGATTTCATGTGTGCTATATATGGGGGTTATCCTTCACTAAGGTGATGGCAATTTTTGGTCTAAAACTATTTGGAAGGAAATGTGAGTGGTGCAAAACTATCGGTTAGCATACAAGTGTAATGTGCTCAACATTAAAATTCTTGACTAGTGCTTGCTGTAGCAGTTGCAGTGTGTCAGAAACCCTCCACTTTCCCCAGCTCCACCTGTATAGATCTGCTACGGGGTGATTTCATGTATGTTAAATATGGGGGTTGTTTCATATATTATTTGTGCAGGGCCAGTATTTCCTACATGCTCACAGCAGGATGTCTTGACAGTAGCAAGTCTCGGTACTCACTCTGCCACAGCAGCAGCAAGGTAGCATATTTATTTTGCCAAGACCAAACACATTAACATTGCCATGATATTACCATGCTAAACTCTCCGAGAGTTGTCATGACAGAATTGTGCATACTTTGTATGCTCAGCTCACACATGCACCTTGAAGCTTGTGTTCATGTACGCTATCAAATGGAGTACACGTTGAAAGTCTATAAGTATACTTTGGGCTTTAGGGGTTTGTTCAAATCCCTAATTCTAAATATGCACCATTACCAAGTACCACTAATGATTTAACATACTTAGGTCAATAACTGTGCATGTGCAAATGCTGTAAGATAGAGACTTGGCCTTGCACAATGCAGATAAAGTTGTACCACGCTGTTTCCGAGAGTAAGAGCATTCCACACTGCAATACACACATGTAAGCATGTTCCTGCTTGAGTGTGTCAGATCATAGATATCAAAACAAAGCTTTATTTTCACGCTGAATGCAGCAGGTCTCGATAGTCGTGCAACATCATTGGTCTTGACCTCTTTGGCTGTGCTCACACGCAAACTGCATCCTCACCGTGCAGATGTTGTTTGACGTATGACAGTAGTATCTATGAGTAAACTCTGGCATATTTAAGCATATTCGTGCATTATCTAGGATAAGCCTTTGGTTGGCTACCATCCAAATGCTCCTGCAACAACGCACAATAGGTTTTGGTTAGCAGCCAAACAAGGCTTACTCTGAGTTTAGGCTTTGATGTCCTCTCTGACCTAATGCAGAACAGGGTTGAGGAAGCTCCTTTTGAAACTTGATCTTGTTTAGCTGCAAGCTAGTTCAAGATTATGTTGCACAGGAACTCAAAATTAATTGGTCATTTTTATTTTATTTTATTGTATTGTTCTGTGAACTTTTATATTTACCTAAGAAATTTTAGTTGTCCATGACTTTAAGTCAGGTTTCTTAAAGCTACTTGAGTGCAATATAATTTTTTATTATTTTGTTCTATTATAGCTTGAATTAGCCTTTTCAGTTTTAATTTTAGTAATTTCATGTGCTTTTGTCATTTTTACTAGTTTTTGTCTTTTTTATTATTTTTTGTTCTATTTTTAAACTAAAGGCACATTTTAATTTAAGTTTTTTACAATTTTCGTCTAATATTTGTTTTATTTTATTTGAGGTTTAATTCAATTAACGAAAATTATTTATATTTTTTTAATAACAGTTTGAGAGAAAGAATGTTTTAAGAGATATTTTGATTCAAGTCAATTAGAAGGTCTTTATTTATCCAATTTTCCACTTCCATAACGTGATATATTTCTAACTAAAACAGAATATTCAAGGAGAATAAATGTCAGACTAAATTTTATCCATTGAGAACTAATTAAATTAAAAGGTCAGAGTTCAAGAATAGAAACTGAATGTGAGTTTTTTAAAAGGAGTGGTAGCCTATGTAACTATTTTGCTAAAGGTTAGCTTTACTAGCAAGATGCTACCTTTTGCTGAAACATTACAAAATTATTTTTGGATTTAAACCAGGAACATCTATTAAGAAAGCAAATTAAGTCCATTTGGATTTCATGTTGATTTGGATTTCCATTTGCCTTTCACGTCTTGCTTAGCTGTAAGGCTGTTAGCATAATGCACTGTGACAAAGCATAACAGCAATGGAGAGTTTTGTCATGCTACACCGCTACATGTTGGAAAAAAGTAGCTTGTTACAGGAAAATCAATGCTATTTTGAGAATAGCTGAGCTAATGTCACGCTACTGAAAAGTTAAGTTAGCAGCACCGCTACATACAGCTAGTTACTCCCCAACACTGAGGAAGAAGCAAGGAAGCTAGTTAATATTTCGTAAAGACATTTTTTATATGACTTACACGCGCTGCAAAGAACACACCTTCCAGGTACAGCAAACATGCTCAACCACACCTTTCTTTCCTTCTTTTTTTCTTCCATTTTAGGGTCTCCTTATTAAATGGCTTACAGGGATGAGATGAGACATGCACAAACACAAACACAAACACACACAGTCTACGTATGATAAGAAAATACGCAAGCCAGTAATTGGAGGATGGTGAGAGAAGTCTAGTCTGTGTCTCTTTGTGTAAACTGTCTGGACTGCTCCTGGGAATTTCCCTTAATTTTTTTTTCTCCTCACTCAAGCATTGCAACACACTGTTATTCTTGTGAGGGCTTGAGGGCTTGTCTCTGGTGGCAGAGGTCTTGGTCTGTTAATTCCTCCGGACACACTGAAGCTCTGCAGGAGCCAGAGACACTGGGGATGATGAACAGTGCAGGAATTGAGAGAGACAGCAGAGGAGAGAGAGCAGAGGGTTTTTCCTCTCCCATCAATAATACTTTTGTACTTACATTTATATATATTTTTGTCCACTCATGAGTGCTGCAGAGCAAACCAAAATAACTGATGCTGTCATTCCACTGCCAAGCTCCATTACAGATGAACATATTTTGGTCCCACTGTTCTGGCACCGATGCTGCATGGCATTTCAAGACACGTTATTTCTCACTTGCTCAACTTTCACTCGCTTTCATAAGACACCAAATTCTTCATTCTTATTCATGCCTCCACATTTTAAAAGTTGGCCCTGACATGCTCGATTGTGAGACAAATGAGAACAAATAGCATCTGTAAAGAGCACATGACATGCAACACAATGTCATGTTAATTCGTAACAATTTTACGTTTTGGCAAACTGAATAATTTGTATGAATTAGTACATTTTCGTACGATCTGCTTGCGTCTTTTTAATATTCAGGGGTGTACTTTCATGCTTGTACTTTCCATGTTGATAATGAAAAAGATGCATTGGGATCAACATTTGTAGACATTGTGACCTCTATTGGGGTTAGACAACACCTGTCAGGTCATACTCATTGTCGAAATCATACTCTAGATTTAATACTGTCACATGGAATTGATGTTAATGGTGTTGAAATTCTGCAGCAAAGTGATGATATCTCAGATCATTATATAGTCTTGTGTAAACTCCATATAGCTAAAACTGTAAATTCTACTCCTTGTTACAAGAATGGTAGAACATCACTTCTACCACAAAAGACTGCTTTGTAAGTAATCTTCCTGATTTATCTCAATTCCTCAGCATATCCAATAGCTCAGAAAAAATTTATGATATAACAGAAACTATAGACTCTCTCTTTTCTAGCGTTTTAGATACAGTTGCTCCTTTACGCTTAAGGAAGATTAAGGCCCCATTTACACTAGTGTGTTTTCGTTTTAAAACGGTGTTTTAGAATGAAAACGATCCTCGTCTACACTGGCGTTTCCGCTGCGTTTCAGAAACGATCTCCGTCTACACTACACAACCGAAAACGCTTGTCACATGACCATTCATGCAGGTACAACCATAGATATGTATAGGTACATTCCCTATTATTTAAATGGTGGACGCATCTACGAGCTTGGAGCGGTCGAATGAGGCATCTACCTTTACATATCTATGGGTACAACAATGAGCATGATGTTATTGTTTACACGGTCGTCAAGGATACGCAGTGCGATTGTGGGCAGCCATGCCATCGTTTTCAAAAGTCTCCGTTTTGGTCCGTTTACACTGAAACACAACCCCGGAGTTTTCAAACTAAAACGGGGTCTGCAGCGTTTTCAAAAGTCTCCATTTTCGACCTCGAAAATGCCGGAGTAGTATAAAGTTTCGTCTCTTTTAGAAGAAAACAAACATAACCCCAGGTATTTATTCAATACAGTGGCTAAATTAACGATCTTAGCACTATTGACCACAACATTCTTTTGAATAGACTAGAAAACTTTGTTGGCATTAGTGGAAGTGCATTAGCATGGTTCAAATCGTACTTATCTGACCGCCATCAATTCGTAGCAGTGAATGAAGAGGTATCATATCGATCACAAGTGCAGTATGGAGTAACTCAAGGCTCAGTACTAGGGCCGTTACTTTTCACTCTTTACATGTTACCCTTGGGAGATATCATCAGGGATCACGGTGTTAGCTTTCACTGTTATGCTGATGATACTCAGCTCTATATTTCTTCACAGCCCGGTGAAACACACCAAATTGAGAAACTAACGGAATGCATAGTCGATATAAAAAACTGGATGACGAGTAATTTCTTACTGCTAAATTCTTAAAAAATAGGTGTTAATTATCAGACCCAAAACCTCCGCATGTAATATCTAGAACACTGTCTAAAACTTGATGGCTGCTCTGTCAGTTCTTCGTCATCAGTTAGGAAGCTAGGCGTGCTGTTTGATAGCAATCTCTCCTTCAAAAGCCACGTTTCTAGCATTTATAAAACTGCATTTTTCCATTTAAAAAAATATATCTAAATTGCGACCTATGCTCTCAATGTCAAATGCAGAAACGTTAATTCATGCGTTCATGACCTCGAGGCTAGATTATTGCAATGCTTTATTGGGTGGTTGTTCTGCACGCTTAATAAACAAACTCCAGCTGTTCAAAATGCAGCAGCTAGAGTTCTTACTAGAACCAGGAAGTATGACCATATTAGCCCAGTTCTGTCAACACTGCACTGGCTCCCTACTAAACTCCGTATAGATTTTAAAATCTTGCTAATTACTAGCCCATTTATAAAAGCAAAACTGCATTTTACCTTCCAATTTAAAAGGAAATATATCTAAATTGCGACCCTATAGCTCTCATTTGACTGTCAAATGCAGAAACGTTAATTCATGCGTTCATGACCTCGAGGCTAGATTATTGCAATGCTGTTCATTGGGTGGTTGTTCTGCACGCTTAAGTAAACAAACTCCAGTTTCTGTTCAAAATGCAGCAGCTGGAGAGTTCTTACTAGAACCAGGAAGTATGACCATATTAGCCCAGTTCTGTCAACACTGCACTGGCTCCCTACTAAACTCCGTATAGATTTTAAAATCTTGCTAATTACTTATAAAGCCCTGAATGGTTTAGCACCTCAATACTTGAGCAAGCTCTTATCGCATTATAGTCCTCTACGTCCGCTGCTTTCTCAAAACTCTGGCCATTTGATAATACCTAGAATATCAAAATCAACTGCGGGTGGCAGATCCTTTTTCTATTTAGCGCCAAAACTCTGGAATAATCTACCTAACACTGTTCGGGAGGCAGACACACTCTGTCAGTTTAAATCTATATTAAAAACCCATCTCTTTAACCTGGCTTACACATAACACACCAACACATTTCTATTATTCAAATCCGTTAAAAGGATTGTTAGGGTGCATTAATTAGGTCAACCGGAACCAGGGACACTTCCCATAACACAAAATGTACTTGTTACATCGTAAGAAGAATGGCATCTACACTAATATTAGTCCGTTTCTTTCTTATTCCGAGGTCACCGTAGCCATCAGATCCAGTCTGTATTCAGATCAGATGGTCACTGCAGTCACCCGGATCCTGTCCGTATCCAGGTCAGATGGTGGATCAGCACCTAGAGACGACCTCTACAGCCCTGAATGTCAGCGGAGATCAGGAAAACTAGATGAGCCCCAGAGACAGATCTCCAGTGAAGACCTTTTCTCTTAGACAGCCATTGGCACAAGACCTCGGGAACCAGATCAGACCTCAGCACAAACTGCTGGTTCGTCTGGCCAGAGGAGAACTGGCCCCCCGACTGAGTCTGGTTTCTCCCAAGGTTTTTTTTTTCTCCATTCTGTCACCGATGGAGTTTTGGTTCCTTGCTGCTGACGCCTCTGGCTTGCTTAGTTGGGGACACTTAATTTCTAGTGATATCATCGACTTGATTGCACAAATACTGTTAGAACTGAACTGAGCTGGATGATGACATCACTGAATTAAATGATGAACTGCCTTTAACTGAAAATTGAGTGTTTACTATTGTCCTTTTGCATTACCGTCACACTATTTTCCTATTTGATACTGTAAAGCTGCTTTAACACAATCTGTATTGTTAAAAGCACTATATAAATGAAGGTGACTTGACTATTCTAAAAATGTTATGTTTTCGTACAATTCACATTGTGCAAATTCATACAAAAAAATGGCACCTCGTGAAATAGTTACATTTTCCTGTGAAATCAGGTTGAAAAATGATTGTGGCCACAAATTAAAAATTCATTGCCATGGTTTATTAATTTGTTCCCTTGTTTTAGGTAAATCATGGGAATTAATTAGTAGAACATGGCCACAATATACCTAAAATGAGGGAACAATTTATTCTCCAAAGTTGTGGGAATACATTAAATCATTGCAACAGTTTAACTAAAATGTAGTCATAAATTAATAAGTGGGGCTCTGTAAAGAAAATCATATTGTCTAAAATTGGCTTGTTTCATATAGCTTCAGAAAACTTGTAGTGCTATAGTTTTTATGTTGTTATAATTTTTTTAAACATTTTCTACAAATATTTTTTCAAATATTTTGTGTAACCATCAAATTTCAAAATGTTAACCTTTTTTAATCAAAATATAATGAATCTGAATACGGGTGGTATGAATGAAATTTGCATGTACTACATTTGTGATATTATTTCTATCACATGACCTACAAGCGTCAGTCCCGTCAATTCACTGCCATTCATAAATCTTCTCCTGTGGTTTCATGGGATAGTAAAGTGTCCATCGAATACACCAGTAGTAGTAGGTCATCCAGGTACTTTCTGCCTACTGTTTTTTTTGAATACTATGAATTCAGACAAACTACTCTTTTAGTGTACTTTTTTCCACATACTATTTCACGAGTTCACACTTACATCTAATCTGATAGCAAATAGAAAACATATTTTGGCGTGCTGTCCTGGGGGAAGGCTCCGAGCCCAGAATATGGCCCAAACCCAGAGAATTCCCCCTATCCCTAATATGGGATAAAAATAGATTAGGGGTGAGGAGTTGGGGTGGAGGAGGGATGCCGGAAAACTGTCATTGGACAGAGGTAGGCAGGCTGCATATATATACACACATTGTGCTCGTTAGGATGGTTAGCTAAACGAGTTGCACCTGCGCCAAATTAGTTGATTATCTGATCGTGCTCCTCCCGAACCTTGTTAATAAAACATCATATAGTTGGGAGGTACTCACTTCTATTTGGCAGACAAAAGTTTTTCCATATGTTATTATTCTAAATTTACATAAAGTATAATAATAAAAACTATAAATTGCTTTGATTAAATTCTCCTTTTGCATTCCACAGAAGAAACAAATTCAGGTTTGGAATGACATCAGAGTGAATAAATGACGACAGAATTTTCATTTCCGAACTATTCCTTAAAAGTCCCTCAAGTCAAGAGCTTGACCAGCTAGCAAGCGTGCAATGTTTGTACACGATAGAAGTTCAACTTATTATTCTCATGCTTGGATGGATGGGAAGGAGAGCAAAGGTTTTTGGTTTTGGCAGGAATCCCAGCTTGGCATGGACCACCGGTGCTCGAGGTATGTGTGGGTATCCGTGTGTCTAAGTGTGTCCGTCTTACAGAAAAGGTACAAGTATGCATCTCTGTGCTCCATGGAGGTTTCCCACACACACATTACTGGTATGTGGTTGCACCGTGACTCATTCTCTTTGGCAAGGCGGCATCTCAGGGGACTTCAACTCCCATAGTCCCTTCTTTCTCTGCCTATTTTTACCACAGCCATGAAAAATGTCCCCTCATTTGCTTTTCCTTTTTCCTCCATATCAAACCGTCACTTGATAGCCATCCATATCAAAACGTCTTTCTGTAAGAGCCCTTTCAGTTCAGCTCGTCTGACCTCATACCCCTTCCCCCCTCTGTCTTCATTGAGATGTCAGTCATGAACTATATAGACGCTGGATTTCCAGATTATTCACCTGCTGAAGCTTTGGTGTGTGTGCGTGGGTCCTCACACATTCCTCTCCATCTTACGGTTAAAGCCAGGGTCAGGAATGCAACTCATACTTGTCACACACACACTCATATGAAATGAAACAAGAACATTGCACAACCAGAACGCATTTGAACTTTGGTATGTGCGGAATGGATGGAAAGCTTCCAGAGAATTCTGTTATTCACTTTTACCTCACCAAATCGCACCAAACTCAATTTGGAAAGTAGTGTGTGCCGTGTTTATTTTATCAGCTGTTGTTTCAACTCTAGGACAATGTGCTCACCTCCTGCAGTCTGCTGTCTTCACCTTCTCCCTTTTTTATTGTAGTCTATTCAGTGTTGCTTTCTTTCCAATCATTTCTCCTCAATAGTTGTCAGTCTGTGATGCTTCCTGTCTCAGTGGGGCTAATTAAGGATTCACCCATCTAAAACCGAGGAGAACACTGGCTTCAGCAGACCCTGAAACTCACTCACCCCTATTTCTCCTGTTAGACATTAGTCTGACCGAACATGGCTAATGTAAACACAGTCTGAATCTGAACGAAATGTTAACTATTAACTTTATAATAGCTCTGAGGAAAACACCTTGCTATCCCTTACGAAAATTAACCATGGTTTTATTGTAGTACAAATTTAGTTTTTTTGGCATATTTATTACCATTATGTGACCTTTCTTGTCTTTATCTGACCCGGTTTGTCCCACCCTTCATCAGCACTCACACTCTAGACATGGATGATGTTAGAATTTATTTGATGCCTGCACACAGAGCAGTAGGAGACAAATGGAAAGTTCAATCACGTTATAGTTCCACCTACAGCAATTCTCCATAGCTCTGCTGCACTTAATATAACAGTAAACGGTATGGTGTTCTAAACAAAACAGACAGGAATCTGAAATATGTCAATTTCTCCATGACAATTAAATGTTAATTGTTTTTTCTAAACAATTCAATGTTGTCTTTTACTTATTAAACTTATTGCTTTGTGATCGTACAAGACATTTTAAATCAAGCATGAATAGAAAAACTAAATATAAAGTAATGGATAATATGATGTACATAAATTACACAGCTTACATCATCCATTTTATGGGAACTCCGCATGTACCAGAGGTTAATGAAAATATGAAATTTCTTAGTAAAGCCATGAATTGTGCTTTACAAAACAGTTAACAAAACATTTAAAAATACAGAAAATGCACAACTAAATAAGCAGAGTAAATTCGTAAACACTATATGATAAAGAAATAATTACCTGCACACAGAGCAGTAGGAGACAAATGGAAAGTTCAATCACGTTGTAGTTCCACCTATTCAGAATATGTTTCACTTCATTAGCACATGGCAAAATGGCGCACATCACATCAAAACGGAAGTAAACGTATCAAAATAACACCTATATAAAAAGAAACCACACTCCACAAATCAATCAATGTCTATGATGTTCAATACTTTTCAACCAGTGTCTAACAGTGTCACTGAGATGAATCAAATCCCCACCACTGCAGTTTTCACATTCACTGACGCGGTGACTTGAAAGGCTCGCGGTTAGCAGAGATTAGCTCGTCCTGAGGGGGCGCGCGGCTCGTTGAGTTTAAAATGAGACGAGAGAAGCTGCAGTTCATTCACTGTCAGATCCTTTCCACGCCGCGAGACCTGCTCAAGTTTGAACCAAACCACTTTTATGTGAGGACACAGACGGGGCAAAAAATGGACTATTTTGGATAAGTGTGGACTCTTTGTACCACGATTTTGAGCCTAGGAGTACACTTGGATTTAGATTTTTTTTTTTAATTTTTTTTTTTTAATAAAATTCTAACGCGGTGAAAGGATGAAGGATCGCTTTCATATTTTCTTTTTCTGCGAAA
The DNA here is from genome assembly GCA_027422415.1 of Schizothorax lantsangensis. Lineage (NCBI taxonomy): Eukaryota > Metazoa > Chordata > Actinopteri > Cypriniformes > Cyprinidae > Schizothorax > Schizothorax lantsangensis. The sequence goes on along the minus strand of CM049843.1, from coordinate 24,565,254 downwards.
TGATCTCGCTCACTGATTTGTACGTGGGTTTGAGTTGATTTAGTGGATTAAAAGCGACAAGAGCTTATTAAAAGGTGTTCGTTTGCTTTCATAGAGATTTTAGGGCTCGGTTTGTGAAGTTGTCGGACTTGTGAAGAGTTTATCCTTTGAGAGATTTGTCTGTGGAAAGGCATGTTCTCTGGCTCCACGCTGGTTGGAGCATCTTTGCGGCTCCGGTCGGGAAGATTTCGCCTGCGCTGGGACACATTTGGACCACAGAGGAGATGAGAGCCGCGCTGATCCACTTTCTCTTCTGCAGCTTCTCTCTGCTTTCAGCAGCCGCTGAGGTAAGATCAACATCTAAACACTTGCACTGGGGATAGAAGAAGAACACGATGGTTTTTCCTTAAGAGAGAGATTCCTTTATAAATAGAAAGAGAGCGAGCATTTATAGCCCGTCACGCAGTTCTTCATTATAAATTAAATGGTTATAAAATCGTATTACAATTTATTTTATGTGAGAAACGAGAATGTCAAAGATGATGGACGTTCTAAAATCTATTTTTAACCCATAGATTTTAAAAAAAAAAAAATTTACTGAGAGTTTAAACACGTGGAAAGTTCTTAGAAATGTAATATCTTCACTCATGTTGGTTGCATACAATTGAAAAAAAGACAACTTTCTGCACATAAATGTCAAGTGGTGCAACCATCAAGTTCACTGGACTTTCAACACGTGTGCACTTAATCATTCACAATGTTTTTAATGAATTGTTTGTGCATTAATGCATTTTGAGTAATAAATATTAAGAACTGATGGGGTTTGATTCACAAAGTGTGTTTTTTCACAAAAAGATGAAAATGTGAGCTTTTTTTAAACCTAATGCTTGACACAGTCATGATGGTCTAAATAGGACTTTTATATTTTCTTGCATGTTGGTTATTTTTATAAAGTTATATGAAGTCAGGAAGTATTTTTTTTTTAAACCGCTTTATCGATTTTTAAAAGAAACAGTGATGCAATGTTATGACAAGCTACAACAAAACTTTGGGAATTTGATGTATTTTTGAATAAATATTTTTTATTTATTTTTTTCCACAGGAAGCGCCAATTCCACAAGAGCTGATTGAGAGACTCTCCAACAGTGAGATCCGCAGCATCAGCGACCTCCAGAGGATCCTGGAGATTGACTTCTTAGGTAAAGTCTCACTGTTTTGCTTATTATTTGATAAGACGAGTGAGTAGGTTGAGTAAGTTGTATCCTCAAACTTAAAAGGCAATAGCAGCTTGTGGTGATTCATATCACTGATTTGAATCTTTTGAGTCTTTTCAAAAGGAAAAAGATTTGTTCAGATTCGTTCACGGTTTTGCTTATTGGCCCTTTGTGCAGGTTAAATCTTAATGGATTGGGGGGCAAGAAGTTTGTTAAAAGTGACTCATTGAAACATTCACTCAACTGATTTGTTAAAATTCACTTGCTAACAAGTTGCTAAATAAGGACTACAACTACCACAAGACACTGATTTGTTCACAAGTGAAACGTGTCAAGTCACCAAAGCGTTGAGGCACACTGTTAGGAGAACAGGACTCTGGGAAATATCCTTTCAGAGGAGACTCACTCAATCTTTCACTGCATTCAAAGTTCATGGGCCTCGACATTTAATCGAGTTTAAAGTGAACGCCTCAGCACTTGTTGCCTAGAGACCGCAGTGCCATTCCTGCACTCATGGCGCCACATGCGTCGCTGGAGTATTTGAACTTGGTAAATGATGTCATGTGTTGGCGACACCAAATCAAATACGTCAATGTCAACATCAGTGTAAAGCCCCGTTCACACCAAGAACGATAACTATAAAGATAAAGATATTAGTGTCCCCACCAGCAAACGATATCGTCTGTTTATTCTAAGCGCAGGCTCATCTGCCACTTTAAATTCTCGAGCTCGTTATAGCAGGATGGATTCTGATTGGGTGTCAATGTTTGTATCGTTCATCATCTGTAAAAAAATCGTTCTGAAATTGATTCCAACGATATAGTTTCTCTATGCTTTGTCGTTATAGCTGTGGTGTGGATTCTGCTATTCTTTAATATTGAGAACGATTTTTAGAAATATATCTTTATCATTATCTTTATAGTTATCGTCCTTGGTGTGAACGGGCCTTTAGACCCTGAAAGGGTCCTGTAAATATCCAGTAAACTATATCATAAAGTTTTTTTTTAAAAGGGGTTGTCTCGTTTATTAAAAAGTAGTCCAATCATGAAGTGTTTATTGAGCGATAATTCATTCAGACTTAGAAATTTCAGCTTTTTTGTTGATAAGTGTTTGTTTTGTGTACAAAAAAAGAAAGAAAAAATCTTTTTAGAATTCAGAGTTCTAAAAAAAAATCTGTTTATAGAATTTATTCAAAATCTAACCGACAGTGATGTCATTGCAATATTTGCATACTGCATTGCTATTGGTCCTATTTCTTGCATTTATTTTCATTCTCAATCGTAATTCGTCATCTCCAGCTGCCTTTACACTGGAAAGATGCGCAACTACATACGCAAAACTACATATTTTCAAAATTGACTAGTTGTTTGCGCTATAAAATGTCGTTTTGCACACCCCACAAATCATATTTAAGGCAGGCAGCCCAGTACGATTTGGCTGGTTTCAGTTTCAGTTCACTTGACCCTGATTGGAAACTTTTGATGGCGAATAATGAGAATGAATTTACCGACCCAACCGAAAGGGTTAAAATATCCTCTGTGCCTCAAATATAAACTTCCAGCGCATCTAATGAGGAAATGCTGCAGCCATAACGATATGAGTCTCAAATACGATTTGGCCCATAAGCGCTGTAATTGAAATGCAAACAGCTGCGTCTGTGTGGCTGGTGCCTGAGGGAGGTCAAGAGACTCTCTCCATTATACTGTTGTCATGCCGCCTTTATGAGTTGAGTGCTGAATGCCAGCACTGCTGTAATGTATTATTCATGTTGAATTCCTCAGTTTGTGTGTGTCTCTGCATGTGAGTGTGTGTTTGGGAGAGAAAAGAGGCTGAAGCTCAAGTAGTGTTTGCATTTGTGAGGTCTGTTGATCCGCTAACGACTGTGTGAAAAGCCGAGCGGGTCGGTCGGCCACGGTGCTCAGCCCTGAATTAAAACCACCCTCCTCCTCCATTGGGCTGGTTTCTGGGGGCAACAACAGGGGCATCTCTGTCCCCCGTCGTCCTGCTGAATGGCTCTGCGGAACAGCATGATTAAATACTGCACACTTTGGTCAGACTAACAATCCTGCTGTCCTTAAAGCATTTCCAACAAGGCAATCCTTTCCGAACATCTTATTGTTGAGTCTAGGTTTTCTCTGTGTGTCCTCCGGCGGTGCATCTATTTGCTTTGTGATCTGTGTGTAAAGGAGGAAGTTTTTTATATGAAGTGTGCTGGCAGGTTGGCAGACACTTTTATTCTTTATTTACAGTAGTAATCAGACCGGGTTTTCTTGATTTCTTCAATTAAACTGGTGGAGGCGGCATTCACAAAGAGGTTCAAGGGTGCTCTTTCTTGACAATAGTGAGGAGGGATGTTAGTTTGTTCTACAAGCCAAAATATGTCACACTGTTGACTTTTGTGCTTCATTCTTTCGGTGCAGAGAATGAGGTGCTGGAGGACGTTAAACAAGGCCACCATAAGGAGCATCTGTATGACAGCAGACACCTCAAGAACTCTCACTCCAGACGCAAGCGAAGCATTGGTAAAAAAGCACATAGAAGTAATCACATACATGTTGCAAAGCTCCCGTGAATGTTCTTTGTGTTTATGGGTTTGTTGTGTGTTTAGAGGAGGCAGTGCCCGCCGTCTGTAAGACTCGCACAGTGATCTACGAGATCCCACGCAGTCAGGTCGATCCCACAGCCGCCAACTTTCTGATCTGGCCTCCGTGTGTGGAGGTGAGACGATGCTCGGGCTGCTGCAACACCAGCAACATGCGCTGCCACCCATCCAAAAAACACCACAGGACCGTGAAGGTGAGAACACACGCTTTACCTGTAAAATATAAATTGTTTGTGTAAATATGTTTTGTTTTATATTTTAGATATACAGTATTTATAAATGATATTTGAAATACTGACATTATAATATTTTAAATAATTTTAATAAAAATTTTAAATTATTTTTTTGTAATACATGACATAATATATAGTATCATTAAAATATTATGATTAAAATATATATATATATATATATATATATATATATATATATATATATATATATATATATATATATATATATATATTCATAATTGATATTTTAAATTGAATTATTAATTAATGATAATTGTTTTAAATATTTTAAAAATACAAAATACAATATGTATTTAAAAAAATCATTTAACAAATTTATATTTTTAAATATTTTTTATGAATACATATAAAATGTTTAATATATAACTTTAAGAATTTATATAGATTATTATAAAATATTATATAACACATCTATATATACATAATATATACATCGTTATTTTATATACACAAATGTTCGTATTATTATTATTATTATTATTATTATTATTATCAATAGTAATTGTTAAATAATTTTACAAATTTAATTTTTTTAAACATTTTTACAAAAAGTATATAAAATAATGTCTAACATTTTTATATTACTTTTATATAAACATTTTATATATATATATACACATGCTATACATTTTATATTAATGTGTGTATAATATAAAATATTATTAAATACAACTATTTTATGTAATTATGTGAAATAAGTACATATAAAATATTTGTTTAATTTTTATATACTTTTTATATTTTATTTATAAAACGTATAGATTTTTTAAAATAAAAATAATAAATAAAATATTTGAAATAATAACAATTATTAAATTATAATTATTTAAAATGCTTTTTAAAATGTGTAAATTTATCATCATTAAATGCTTTTCAAACATACACACACAAATAATATATATATATATATATATATATGTGTGTGTGTGCGTGTATATGATGCCTAAAAGTTCAGTCTAGGTAGGCAGTTCCCTTGGTTTTTGTCCCCTGATTTTGATACAAATCACAAATGAGTGACAAAACTATCTCAGCTCTTTCTCCTAGACAGCAGTGAGATAAAATGGAAAGCAAATGGAGGATTTAGCTTAGGTCTCCTGCTTCTCAGATGTTTCTCCTGCAAAAAAGACCCCAGTAATGTGTCTCTTCCAGAATTTAAGAAGAGATATCACGTTTCTGTGCACAGTTTTCCAAGATACTAAACTCTGCAGCCATACATAAAAAATCTCTGTATGAACTCAGATGTTTCTTATCTAATTCTTCCCAGACCAAGTTATCTGTAAAGCCATTCCCATTCATTTTACAGTGCCTTTACTGCATGTCAAAAATGGTCCAATTTGTGCCTTTTGTAGGAACCATAGGTGAAACATCTGAAAGTTGATACTTAAATGAAACACAGCTATGACCTTTTACCTTCTTTCTCCTTCACTGAGCACATTTACTGTATAATGAAAATGTTTTTGTTGACGTGCGTAAATCCTCATTCGCACTAGGCCGTGGCCGTGTTTGCCACTTGTCAAGCTCATTTTCAGCATGTAAAGCTTTTCACATTTCTCAAATTGAAATGTAACAAGAGCGAGGCGTAGGACGTGCCAAAGGGAGGACAATGTCAACGAGAATTTCAGGGCCGCTGAGCACACAGAAAGCATTTCAGGCCAGACTTCCGCGGCTAGTTAACGAATAGCCTTAACCTTGAGTTAACCGCTGCAAATATCTGTCTGTAACGCCGCGGCTGCGGGGTGTGTTCTATTGCGTTTATCTCGCCAGCTATGTGTGTGAGTGTTCAGACCTGAATAAAGTATTGTATAAATGGGCCTGCAGGGCAGCTGAATTGGCAGGGAGGGAAGGAGTCTGTCAGTATGATGTGAGGGGTGTGTGTGTGTGTGTTTAGAAAGAGAGGTTTGAGGCGGCTCATCTGCATTACAGGAAACTGACGAGTCACATTTAGCTCTCTCCTTATCTCACCTCTGGAACAGCAGAGGAAAAATACACTGTTGATAGGGTTATGAGTGTGTGTGCGTGCAGCTCAGGATGTTCCCACACTCACGCTTTCTCTCTCTCTCTCTTTCTCTCAGGTGGCCAAGGTGGAGTATGTACGCAGAAGGCCGAAGCTCCGGGAGGTGCAGGTGCAGCTGGAGGATCATCTCGAGTGCGTCTGCACGTCCAAACATCACTCAGAGTCCCGCATACACACGGGTACACTTTTAATCATTTGCTTTCCCACACCTTGTTTTATTTTTCCCTCTCCACCCTTTTTTCCTGCCCTGTTTCCCTGCGCTCTCCTCCGCTCAAAGGCCAGGCCAGTTCGAGGGCTAAAAAAAGAAAAGGAAATGGAAAATGAGATAAACTGTCCAAAAGCAGCAAGCAAGATTTACAGACTCTATATTTAGATTAATGGCCAGTAAGATGAAAGCCAAGTGGACTTAATATGTCAAAGGTCAGGAGAAGGGATGTAATGGTACGATAATGTCTGACAATTCTTGATACCATAGCAAAAATGAATCTACTATTGAATACATGCTTACTATATATATATATATATATATATATATATATATTATATATATATATATATATATATATATATATATTATTATTATTTTTTTTATTCAAGATTCAAGATAATTGTAAGTAAACATTACGAAAAATGAAGAACAAAGAAACTAATTACAACCAATAAAGCAAAAAGCAACCAAACTTCAATGTGCACCATTGTAAGTGCCAATTTTTTTTATTTAATATTAAAATAAAATGCTGTGTAGCCTCCAAGACTTTTTAATGGTTATTTTTACTATTTCTAAAGCTTTTATATTAAAATGTAATAATCTTAATTATATTTTAATAGTTATTAAAGACAAATAAACAGTCAGTAAAAAAATTAAGAAAAAAACACAAATTACAAGCTTTTTTGTCAGTTTTATATACAGTATATATGTATGTATGTATGCATGTATGTGTATATATATTGTATTATTATTATTATTATTATTATTATTATTATTTATTATATTATTATTTATATTATATTTTGTATATTATGTGTTTGAACCTTCTGTAATAGTTGCATATGAGCCCCTCAGTTTTCCAAGGGACAATGGAAAACAAGGGACTCGTGAACAACTATCACTAAACAAACCAAAAAAACAAACCAAATAAACACAGCTGTGGATCATTCAGGTAAGAACATAGTATTAAGAATCAGAACTTTTGAACAGGGTCATTTTTATAAATTCAACTACTATTTTCTCTTGTGGACTATATGTAAACGTCTTTTATGTGAAATATCTTATTCAGGTCATTACTAAATAAACAGTAACATGCATTCTGTATGATTCCTCTTATTTTGGTAAAATAATTAACATTTTGCAGATTCTGAAAGGGGGGGGGGGGGGAGAGGTGTAAGCTTTTGACCTATACTATATATATATATATATATATATATATATATATATATATATATTATTATTTTTTATGTTTTTATATATAAATGTAATAATTTTAATAATATTTTAATTAATTACTATACTTTAAGAAAAAAGAAACAAATTACAAACTTAAAAATAATATTTAGGCAATTTTCCATTAGTTGCACGCTTGCCCTATAGACCTTGGAGAACAAATACAAAGAAACCAATTACAAGCAATAAAATAATATACATTTTTGTCCATTTCCATCCGTTGCCCATTTGCCCCATAGACTTTCATTGTATGCAGCTTTTTTTGTTAGTTCAGCAGGTGTGCTGTCAAAGCCTAACAAGGTCTTTTCTTCACAGCAGATATAAGGTGAGCATGGCACTGGATAAAAGAAAGCAGAGGAGGGCCATCGCATCCAATCAGATAACTCGGACTGCACGACAGCCATTGAGTGATATCATCTGAAAAGACGAGGCGGATGTGAACTGTTCAACCCTGAGCGAATCAGGACAGCCTTTTTGGATCGCTTTGGACTTTTGATGCACCTTTAGAAGGCACCCAGAGAGAGAGACTTTGGCTTTGGATTAAAACCCAGGGGAACGAAGCACAACAAACTAGAGACTGCAATGACAGAGACTCGCAGAAAACGAACTTTGAGTCGCAGATGTTGAAATTCTGATTCTATGAGCTTTTAAAGGAGCATCTATCACAAATTTATTTGTGTATCAAAATGTATTTTCTCCAGCAAATATCTGTATCATCTTATTTTTGTAACTGCCAGTTTTCTATCAACACTGATCTTCTCTTGTATATGCTGTAGAATGAACGAGTAGCCTACAACAAAACTCAATCTGCAGGAACTGATACTAATAAAGTGAATACATTCTGTTGTGTTTGTTTGACAGACAACTGTCCCAAAGATCAGTATGATTGTGCGCATTCATTACGTCATGTTCTAACCAGGAGCATTGTGATAAATCTTATCTCTTCTATGTCTCTTCCTATCTGAATTTTCTCTCAACCAACTGCAACCACAGCAAGCGATGAGAGCCAATAAAAAAATTGTATAGTCTACTTCAAATATATGTTTCAGGTGAACTTATTAAGGAGATGAATGCAACCACAATGTCCCGTTTGATATTTCGGGAGCAAACTGTGGATTTTGATGATAACTAAGCTAATAGATATTGATCACACATGGTTGTAATTATAAATGTTAAATATTTAATCACTTTAAGGCCCGTTCACACCAAGAACGATAACAATAAAGATAACGATATTAGCGTCCTATCGTCTGTTTATTCTAAGCGCATGCTCGTCTACCTCTTTAAATTCTCGAGCTCGTGATAGCAGGCTTATGATTGGCTGTCAATATTTTTACGGAGTGTCTATTTACACCAAGTGCAAATAGCCTGCCTTGTTGGCAGAAGCTATTTACACTAACTCCGCCTACCAACGTGTGATTGGGCTGGTCAACATTACAAAAGACAGTCAAATGTACAGGTGCATCTCAATAAATTAGAATGTCGTGGAAAAGTTCATTTATTTCAGTAATTCAACTCAAATTGTGAAACTTGTGTATTAAATAAATTCAATGCACACAGAGTCTTTGGTTCTTTTAATTGTGATGATTTAGGCTCACATTTAACAAAAACCCACCAATTCACTATCTCAACCAATTAGAATACTTCATAAGACCAATAAAAAAAACATTTTTAGTGAATTGTTGGTCTTCTGGAAAGTATGTTCATTTACTGTATATGTACTCAATACTTGGTAGAGGCTCCTTTTGCTTTAATTACTGCCTCAATTCGGTGTGGCATGGAGGTGATCAGTTTGTGGCACTGCTGAGGTGGTATGGAAGCTAGGGCTGAACGATTAATTGCATTTGCGATAATATCGCGATATGACAAAACGTGATTTTTCAACTGCAGAGGCTGCAACATTTAATATTGGGGACATCCAAGTTATTTGACATATTTGAACATTAAAAAAAAGTAACAATAGTTACTTTCCCTGGTAATTAGTTTCTTTTAAAATGATGTAACTCAGTCACTATTTGTGAGAAGTAACTAGTAGTATAACTAATTACTTTTTTAAAGTAACGTGCCCAACACTGCATACTATACAATGATTTATTGCTCGTCTTTGTTGAATAATACAGAATATAAAGAGCTTTAAAAAATAATCGCATATTAAATCGCAATCGCAATATTGGTTAAAAAAAAAAAAAATCGCAATTAGATTATTTTCCAAAATCGTTCTTTGACAGTGGCCTTCAGCTCATCTGCATTTTTTGGTCTCTTGTTTCTCATTTTCCTCTTGACAATACCCAGGTCTGGTGAGTTTGCTGGCCAGTCAAGCACACCAACACCATGGTCATTTAACCAACTTTTGGTGCTTTTGGCAGTGTGGGCAGGTGCCAACTCCTGCTGGAAAATGAAATCAGCATCTTTAAAAAGCTGGTCAGCAGAAGGAAGCATGAAGTGCTCCAAAATTTCTTGGTAAACGGGATGCAGTGACGCTGGTTTTCAAAAAACACAATGGACCAACACCAGCAGATGACATTGCACCCTAAATCATCACAGACTGTGGAAACGTAACACTGGACTTCATGCAACTTGGGCAATGAGCTTCTCCACCCTTCCTCCAGACTCTAGGACCTTGGTTTCCAAATTAAATACAAAACTTGCTCTCATCTGAAAAGAGGACTTTGGACCACTGGGCAACAGTCCAGTTCTTCTTCTCCTTAGCCCAGGTAAGACGCCTCTGACATTGTCTGTGGTTCAGGAGTGGCTTAACAAGAGGAATATGACAACTGTATCCAAATTCCTTGACACGTCTGTGAGTGGTGGCTCTTGTTGCCTTGACCCCAGCCTCAGTCCATTCCATGTGAATTTCACCCAAATTCTTGAATCGATTTTGCTTGACAATCCTCATAAGGCTGCAGTTCTCTCGGTTGGTTGTGCATCTTTTTCTTCCACACTTTTTCCTTCCACTCAACTTTCTGTTAACATGCTTGGATACAGCACTCTGTGAACAGCCAGCTTCTTTGGCAATGAATGTTTGTGGCTTACCCTCCTTGTGAAGGGTGTCAATGATTGTCTTCTGGACAACTGTCAGATCAGCAGTCTTCCCCATGATTGTGTAGCCTAGTGAACCAAACTGAGAGACCATTTTGAAGGCTCAGGAAACCTTTGCAGGTGTTTTGAGTGGATTAGCTGATTGGCATGTCACCATATTCTAATTTGTTGAGATAGTGAATTGGTGGGTTTTTGTTAAATGTGAGTCTAAATCATCACAATTAAAAGAACCAAAGACTTAAACTACTTCAGTCTGTGTGCATTGAATTTATTTAATACACGAGTTTCACAATTTGAGTTGAATTACTGAAATAAATGAACTTTTCCACGACATTCTAATGAGTTGAAGCATCACGACGTTATGAAAATATGAGGTATGTATAAATTAGATTTAAAGTTTAACGCTCTTTAGCTACATCGCTCGCGAAAAGAAATAGAGAAGTGTTCTGATTGGCTGTTGTAACACTGTGTCTACACCGGCGCGGCGTAACAAAATACAATAGAACCTATTATGGATGCGGCGTGACACGACAAATTCCCGACAGAAAACTGCTGCTGCTGCGTTCTATTTACAGTGCCCTCCACTAATATTGGCACCCTTGATAAATATGAGCAAAGGCGGCTGTGAAAATAAATCTGCATTGTTTATCCTTTTGATCTTTCAATCAAAAAATTCACAAAATTCTAACCTATCATTGAAGTAAAACAATTGAAAGTGGGGAGAAAATCTCATGATGAAATAAATGTTTTTCGCCAATGAATGTTGGCCACAATTATTGGCACCCCTAGAAATTCTTATGAGTAAAATATCTCTGAAGTATATTCCCATTCATATTTAATTTTTTTAGCACACCAGGGTGACTAGGAGCATGAAATTGTCCAGCCATGACTTTCTGTTCCACAGGATTATAAATATGAGGAACACAAAGGCCAAATTCCCTTAATCATCCATCACAATGAGAAAAACCAAAAAATATATTTCTGATGTGAAGAACAAGATTGTTGAGCATCACAAAATAGAAAGTGGTTGTAAGAAAAGAGTTAAAACATTGAAAATCCCCATTTCCACCATCAGGGTAATAATTAAGAGGTTCCAATCAACTAAAGATGTTAAAAATCTGCCTGAAAGAGGACGTGTGTCTATATCGTCCTAATGCACGGTGAGGAGGAGAGTTTGAGTGGCCAAAGACTCTCCAAGGATCACAGCTGGAGAACTGCAGAGATTAGTTGAGTCTTGGGGTCAGAAACCTAAAAAAAAAAAATCAAACATCCCCTAAATCACCACATGTTGTTCGGGAGGGTTTCAAGGAAAATTTTCCTCACTCATCCAAAAACAAACTCCAGCAAATTCAGTTGTCAGACACGACTGGAACTTCAAATGGGACTGGCTTCTATGGTCAGATGAAACTGAAAAAATAGCTTTTTGGCAGCAAACCCACCAGATGAGTTTAGTACAAACAGGGATAAAAAGTACCCCATGTCCACGGTTAAATATACTGCTGAATCTTTAATGTTGTGGGCCTGTTTTTCTGCCAGAGGTCCTGAACATCTTGTTCAGATGCATGGCATCATGGATTCTATCAAATACCAACAGATAAAAAATAAAAATCTGACTGCCTCTGTTAGAAATCTTATAATGGGCCATGTTTGGATCTTCCACCAGGACAACAATCCAAAACAAACATCAAAATAAACACAAAAATGGGTCACTGAGCACAAAATGAATCTTTAACCATTGCTGTCTCTGTCCTCTGACCTGAACCCTACAGAAAATGAGTGGGTGAACTGAAGAGAAGAAGCACCGTCATGGAGCTGTGAATCTGAAGGATCTGGAGAGATTCTGTATGAAGAAATGGTCTCTGATCTCTTATGAGGTGTTCTCCAAACTCTTCAGGCATTATAGGAGAAAAATCAGAGCTGTTACCCTGGGAAAAGGACGTTGCAATAACTGGGTGCCAATAATTGTGGCCAACATGAAATGGTGAAAGCATTTATTTCACAATGAGATTTTCCCCCCACTTTCAATTGTTTTACTTCAATGATAGGTTGGAATTTTGTGAATTTTTTGAATGAAAGATAAAAAGGATAAACAATGCAGATTTATTTTCACAGCCGCCTTTGGTCATATTTACCAAGGGTGCCAATATTAGTGGAGGACACTGTATGACGTATTGACACAAATTTCAAATGATTTTCAACGGTCGCTTTGTCGCCTCCATTGTAGACAGACTTTAGCTGATCCTTAAATTGGCTTGCCCAGGTTTCAAAATGAGAGCTAATTATAGTTGCCAGTTACTAGCATTCACACAAACAAACTGTTGTACAGTGGTTAGCTGAGAGACAAGGTCAGATGAACATCATGGTTTGAGGTCTTGTTACGTAAGACGTCTTTCCTTAAATGCAGTTAGATGTTGGTTTTAGGACTTAAACATGCTTTCTTTACTTTAAACCACCAGTTTGGGTGTGTTTGAAGTCACAATAGGGCCAAAGTGAGTCATTCGTGTGACTTTGTTGTGATAGTGACATCTAAGTAAGTGTTGTGTGATGATCTGTGGGTGTATTTTGTAGTACTTATACCAACACGTCCATAGTGTTTCAAAGCTGCCTAGCAGGTGCACTTCACTGTGAAGTCTGTTATAAAAAAACAGTGAGGCCAGAAGTGTACTTTATTATAATGTTGATCTGTTGATTAAAATACATATTTTCAATAAAAAGAAATACTGAAGATTTTAAAATGGACTGTTTTAACCAATTTGCATGTGCTGTGCAGTTGCATTGCTGCTTATTAGTGTATTATGCTAAGGAGCACTTTTTGTGGTGTTGTGTATTTTTATGCTGATTATTGCATCATTATCAACATGCTAACATTAGTCTCTGTTGGAATTCATTTTGAAAGTGAAGTGAAAGTGACGTGACATATGGCCAAGTATGGTGCCCCATACTCGGAATTTGTGCTCTGCAATTAACCCATCCAAAGTGCACACACACAGCAGTAAACACACACCCGGAGCAGTGGGCAGCCATTTATGCTGCGGCGCCCGGGGAGCAGTTGGGGGTTCGGTGCCTTGCTCAAGGGCACCTCAGTCGTGGTATTGAATGTGGAGAGAGCGCTGTACATTCACTCCCCCCACCTACAATTCCTGCCGGCCCGAGACTCGAACCCGCAGCCTTTTGGTTACGAGTCCGACTCTATAACCATTAGGCCACAACTTCCCCCGATTTTGACCCAATTTTGAGTTGAGTCTTCCATGCATTTATTGTAAGGCGCACAAGTTGTTCTGCATATGTATATTTTAAAAAGTGAGGCAGTTCACTAAAGTTTTTGAAATATAGCTGTAGTCTGAGCTCATTTAGCTTCCAAAAGAAAGAAAGTGAGATAGAAAAGGAAAAGAGATCCCTTTCACGCAATGTGTGGTGAAGTACAGAAGCTTAATTCAGAGGTTAAAACTCTGTCGTGTGTGAAAATCAGGTTTATTGCAGTTAATAGTGTAAATTACAGAATGGCCTTTTCCAGACTGTCTGATGGATTCAGGTTTCTGACCTCAGATGGAAGCAAACAAAGGAAAGGATACAGGGAATTTGTTTCTCAGACTCACATTTCAACCTATTTTTCTCTCTTTCATTCTCATTTCCCCGCTCTCTTCTGAAAACCTTCTTGTGAGTACAATAAACAACCACTTCATTTGTTTTATCCTTACCTCAGCAACTGACATCTTTTGATATCATAGAGAAAGTTTCTCCTCCAGGGTAGAATTGAATATAGTCTCTATAACACAACGTGATTGTTCTTAAAGAAAATGGCTTTTGTTTCACAAAGTGTTGATCTGATATGAAAGATACAACTCTGTGAATCCGGGCCTCCAGGCAGGTATGTCCATTTCCTGCTTTAAGCTATCCCACCTGGCGGCTTCCTGACTGAAGGGCTACAAGTAATCTCACATCTTTTGTCACAACATACCTGAAATTGGTTCAACAGTGTATTCTAGGGTTACTGCAGTCATACTAAAGCAAGAAGCAACTTAAAACCATGCTTTACAATGATTTCATTATGTTTAATGTGGTAACAGATAGCTAAAAGCCCTTTAACTGTGATAAAATCACTGAAAAACTTTCTGCCATGATGCAAGGTGTTTGTTTGAATGTTCTAAATGGTTGCTAAGTAGTCAAAGGTGCTCAACAGTCACTGGTATAATCTATTCTTTAAATTTTATGCTTTCTTTTTTTGCCCAATCTATCATCCACTGTGCAATAATTGTAAGATCACTTAGAAACATAACAGCACACCTCTCTTTTATGTGCCGAAGTTTCATAATTTTAAGGTTGTAAGATGTAATCAACAGTGTTGGGGGTAACGCATTACAAGTAACGCGAGTTACGTAATAATATTACTTTTTTCAAGTAACTAGTAAAGTAACGCATTACTTTTTAATTTACAAGAAAATATTTTTCTAATATTTTCAAAACGCCAGTTACTTTTTTCCCCATTTATTGACTGACAGTGCACTGTGTGAACATGTTACTGTAGTTCTAGACTAAATGTGAATGTGCATTAATTCATCCCACTTGCAAAAGATTTAGTATTCATCAAAATGAATTAAAACAGTGAAATGCAAACTCAGAATATGACGCAAACCTGCAATAAATATGTTAAATATGTTAAATAACACAAATGTATCTAATCCCATTTTATTAACCAATGTCTTTGTTGCTGACCTTTGATGGTCAAGTTGAACCATACTAATAAGCAAAAATGACTTTAGATAAACTAACAATTGTGCTTCATTGTTTTTTTATTTCTGAAAAGTGTTGAACCTTCTTCTCCTGCATTCTATTTTACAGACGTGAATTTACTCTTCCTTCAGGCTGAGGTTTATTCATTACACTTTTTGGTGTGAAAGGGCTTTTACATTTGCTATAATTACAACTTCTTGTATTAAAAACAATCAAGCCCTGCTCATATTTAAAAAGTAACGCAAAAGTAACGCAAAAGTAACGTAACACATTACTTTCCATAAAAAGTAACGTAATTAGTTACATTTTTTAGGGAGTAACGCAATATTGTAATGCATTACTTTTAAAAGTAACTTTCCCCAACACTGGTAATCAATAAAGGATGTATATGAATTCATAAGAAATTGACAAATTGTAAAGTCCTTATGTATTTGAGATCAGGTTGGAAGTCACAGACAATAGTGGATGTGTACAAATTTATACGAAATCGACAAATTGTAAAGTCCTCACGAATCTGAGATCAGGTTGGAAGTTGCAGTCAATAGTGGATGTGTACAAGTTTATTTGAAATTGACAAATCATATAAAGTCCTTACTAATTTGAGATTAGTTTGGAAGATGCAGTCAATAGAGGATTTGTACAAATTTATACGAAATCGACAAAACATGAAGTCGCTACAAATTAGAGATCAGGTTGGTAAATGCAGTCAATAGAAGATGTGTACTACTTTATACAAAAATACATTGTAAAGTCCTCACTAATTTGAGAGTTTAATTTCAATTTCAATTTATTTATAAAGCACAACTAAACACAACTACCATTGACCAGTGTGCTGTACAAAGTAAGTAACCACAAACAGAATTAAAAACAAAGACAAGGTCACAAATAAAACTGCAAGACACAGGGCAGAGCAAATGCAAATCACGAATAATAAGCCAGATCAAATAAATAAGGTTATAGGTTTAGGTTGGAAGGTCAATAGTGGTCAATAGTGGATGTGTACAAATTTATACAAAGCTGACAAATTGTGAAGACCTTATGAATTTGAGATCAGTTTGGAAGATGTGGTCAATAGAGGATGTAAACTGACAGCACTGCTACATCTAGATTTTGATTTCTCAGGTCTGCATGTGAAGGATTAGTCCAGCTGTGACATTCTACTTTGAGGAACAGGGTAGGTTAATACTCTCGAGGGGGAGGGATGAGGATTTGATCCAAGATGAGAGAGAATGTGTGTGAGTGGATGTGTGTGTGGTGATAGGGGAGCTACTGAGGCTCAATCACAGCAACAATGAGAAGTAGAGACATGCCGGTTTGGAACAAAAGGATGGATGGAGTGCAGAGCTAGAGGGAAAGGAGGGAGGTCGGTGATTTGGGTGGGGGGATCTGAGTTAAACTGGCTGATCACTATCAGCTAAATGGTCTCTCTTCAACAGCATTCATCCATCCGTCAATCCGTCCTTCACACACACACACACACACACACACACACACACACACACACACACACACAATATGTCTCATCCCTGAGCCCCCCCATGGAACTCCCACTTTGTCTCTGTTAGACTCTGAGACAAAAGAAGGGAGGGAGAAAGAGCCGAAGAGAAGGAGAGAGCGATAAAGGGAACTGATAAGAGGATGTGTTGTGGACACTAAGTGCTTTTTGATGAACTCTCTACTTGTGCTCGTCAGTCACTCAAACAGCAGGGAGTCTTGTTTGTGAGCGTCAGTGTGAGAGAGACATACATTTAAGAACCAAATTCTTTTGAACTGTTCTTAAAAAATGTATGACTGTCTACCTGTACAATACTTTTAAAATATGTAAAAGTATATTAAGTCTGTCTGTCTTTGTGTCTTTCTCACTATATGTATGTCTGGCTGTCTGTATGAATTTGTCTGTCTAGCCGTACAATATACCTCTATAATGCATAACTGTATAAAATCTATCTATCTATCTATCTATATATCTATCTATCTCTGTCTCTCTGGGAACATTACTTTTAATAGTAATGCATTACAATATTGTGTTACTCCCTAAAAAGTAACTATTACATTACTTAAGTTACTTTTTTATGGACAGTAATGCATTGTTACTTTTGTGTTGCTTTTTCTCATTTGGGCTGGGCTTTCTTGATTGTTTTTAATATAAAAAGTTATATTTTTGGCAAATTTAAACGCCAAATCTTTTACACCAAAAGTGAAATAAATACACCTCAGGCTGTAGGACAGAGGACTCAAACTCAATTCCTGGAGGGCCGCAGCTATGCAGAGTTTAGCTCCAACCAGCTCCAAATCACACCTGCTTGGAAGTTTTTAGTAATCCTGAAGACCTTGATTAGCTGGACCAGGTGTGTTTGATAAGGGATATAGTTAAACTGTGAAGAGCTGTAGCCCTCCAGGAATTGAGTTTGAGACCAATGCTGTAGGAAATGTAAATTCATACCTGTAAAGTAGAGTCTGCAGCTCAAACAAACCTTTTGTCAGGGTTCTGTTGTGTGTGTCATGTGTTCCCGCCTCTTGTGTCCATATTTGGTTTGTTTCCTGTCCTCGTCTGATGTCATTATGAGTTAACTCTTGTCCAGCTGTGTTTGTCTCGTTATCTGTAATTAACCTGTGTATATTAGTTCATGCCTGTTCCGTTTGATTTCATCTGGTCTACTTGTGACTCCCCGGTGTATCTTGTCTGTCAGCCTTGCCTTGTCCTGCCTTATCAACATTAAAGACTATTATTTGAGTTTAAGTCCTCGTCTGCTTATTCCTGTATCCTCCCTCGTGTGTGCACCGTGACACCTTTCAGCTGTACTGCTATTCTGGTTTGCATAAAGAAGAGGTCACAGGAGAAGAAAATGTCAACAGTCTTCAGCAATTAAAAAAAAAAAAAAATTAATGTTTATCAAAAGTCAGTAAATTTTTTTTAATTTGGTTGAATTGAATCATTGAAGGTCAACAGCAAAGACACTGGTTGATAAAATGGGATTAAATACATCAAGGATTTTTGAGTTATTTAACGTATTTAATCACTGCATGTTTCTTTAGTCTATAGTTTTCAAAAATGTACTTGACAAATTTCCTTTATCAGAAAACAAAATTAAAATGGTAAAAACCACTTTGGCATGAACAATTAATCTTCAGTTTTCAAAAGCGAAATGTTTAATAGTGTATAGAAAGTAAAAACAGATCTGAGGTGGAGGAGGGATTCCGGAAGGACTGTTGGAAGGAGTGAAGTGAACAACTATTTATATGCCCTTATCGTTGTTATGGGTGGAATTATATGGGCATCTGCCCCACAAACATTAATTAGGAAACTCTGTCTGTGAAAACTTTCCAGAAGATACCACTGCCCGAATCTCTGTGCATGCAGTGTTTCAGTCTCTTTTGTCACAGATTGTTCCCTAACCTATTTATTCTCTCGTCCTCTCTCACACACCCACACACCAGCCATTTGCAGGATTACAGTCTAGTTCCGTTCATCCCGTGGCAGAGATGACAATTCTGTTTCTGCTCACGTTCTGGTTTAATCCATCTGCAGTTTTTCATTTCACACAAATCCATTAAAAGCCTGGTGAGGTTGACAGGATGAGGGTTCTCGAGCGAGTCACATTTAACACACCGGGCATCACATTCAAGTGATTGATATCCCAGAATTACAGGATATAGTGCAACAATGTCTTGTATATATAGACAAAAGGATTACCATGGAAAACTCCACAGAGGGAGTTGATGCTAAAACCATTTTTTTTTATTGTCTAAGCACACATGAGTGAGAGAGATGTGAAGTGCAATAGTGGACAGAGATAGAGATATCCTTGGATATCTAATCCAGATTAACAGATATGGCTATTTATAGCTCAGTTACGTCAGTAAAGCCTTAAATAAATAATTAAATCAACACATTCTCACTCCCAACTCGTCACATATTGATGCTTGGTCAGGACCTTTGGTGTTACTTTTTGACGCACAGGGTACTCCTTTAGTCATTTTTCGATGTGCAGGATCCTCCATTGCTTTAAATAAGAAACCCTTGGCGTCAATATGCTGACGAAAAAGGCACTGGGAATTTTATCGTCATGATTAAATTATATTTTGGGTAATAATATTGCCATTATTGCATATATGTTGGGGTGTGATTTTTCAATGTAAACAGTCACAACAGTTTTATTTATATATATTTACACATTTATGAGCACGTAACCCAACCGGCCCCTAAACGTAGCATTTGTCAATAAAACACAAGATATAACAGGCAGATACAACTATAGTCATAATTTATTCAAAAAGTATTAATATTCCAAGTCTTCTGAGGCAAAACGATTGACTTGTGAGAGGAATAGACGCGATCGCCATCTCCATCCGCTGTAAAGCTCTTCCTGTGAGCTGCAGTTTGTGCACAAATTCAAATAAAAAAAAACATCAGCTTTGGTTGTGAATTGCGTGTCTCGTGATCGATTGCGTCATGCTCTTGTGACAGGCTATTGGCTCTTGTGTGTCTCGTGACCGATTGCGTCATGCTACAGTTGGGAGTATCTTGAATGAGATGTGAGCGCGTTAACCGAGCGGGATCATTTTCAGCGATTAAAACCTTATGTTTTACTCTCTTTTTCGCATAAAAACTTTGTATGGCTTCAGAAGACTTGGAATGTGCACTTATTATTTGCCTGTTCCGTGTTTTATATTGTTCAGAAGTGGATAGGTTTAGGGTAGGGGTGGGTTTATGTGCTCCAATTAAATAACTTCATATAAAATTATTTATATGTTTTACAAATACATGCAAACCATTAAATTAAGACAAACAACTGAAAACAATGGAGGACCCTGCATGTCGAAAAGTGACGCTAAAAAGATACCCCTGTGCTTTGAAAAATGATGCTAAAGGTGTACCTTGAGCATCAAAAAGCGACGCCAAGGGGTCCTGACCAAGCGTCAATATGTGACGAGTTGGGAGTGTTAAATAAATAAATAAATATGTATGTATGTATGTAATGGCAATAAACTGTATAATTGAATGTGTTGTGTCTGTTTTTCGTGTATCTTGCATCATGAAGTTTTATTAATATAATATTTATATAATATATTTTTCTATCAGCATTTTAAAATCAGTTAAATTAGTTTCATTAAAAGTTAAATCTAAGTGCACTGTGCCAAAGTGGTTTTGTTAACTGATAACCAAAATACATTTATTTATTTGCTTTTTAAAAGCTGTACAATCAATGGCATAATGCACAGTTCTTATATTATGTTATATATTGAAATAAGTTTAACTAATTCTTGTTGCCCTGAAGTGTCTAAATGGATAATGGGAAAGTGGTGGATTGGGTGGAAGGTGGAGGGAGTTTAGTGGATGGGGTTGAGTTTTTTGGAGAAAGGGCAGCAGGGGTACTCAGGGCCACTGGAGCAAAAGTAAGTCTTTTTATTGGAGCAGTGAATTATAGGGATGGAACAGGTTTATCCTCACCAAAAGGACAAAGGGAAGCTTATGAGCTGACAAGTTGAATCACTAAATCACCAATATGGTCTCCCTCACACACGCACAACCTTTAAATTGGCTTTGGTAACACTTCTGCAAACATAAATTTAGCGATTTGGTCTGTTTTCGAAATCAAAAAGCTTCAGCATTTCTTTAAGATCATCATCTGGGCAGCTGTTTAAATTTGTGGAGGAAATGTAGAGCTGTTTGCAGACACACATGCTTTGTTCCATCGTCTTTTATCCTCTTCTCGCTCCTTGCTGTGACCTGCACTCCGGCTAAATCTCCTGCTTTCTCTTCACGCTCGACTCTCTGGCTGGTTTAAGTGCTGGCTCAAGATGAAGGGGAGGGGAGGTGAAGTAGAGGAATAAAGGCAAGAGTGAAGAATGAAAAGAAGCAGTTGCTGCATGCCATTCAGAGGATGTCTGGCTCTTCAGAATAACAACACCTCAAAGCGAATAGAGAGAGAGGAAAGACACAGAGGAGGAACGAAAGAACAAGGCAGACACTTTACAGAACAAGGAGGAGATGTTTAGAAAACAAGGAGGAGGAATTTAGCAGAAAGGGAGAGAATGAAGAACAGGGGAGGTGTAAAAACAACACTACAGAGAAGGGGAAACCCGAGGCGTTTGGTGATTTAAAGACCAATGGACCATGACAAGACGAAGAGAAAGAGCTGGAGATAGAGAAGGGGAAGCCCAGTCAATCCATCCTCACATTTAGCCCCTATCCCTCTAGATATTGTATTTTTATTCTTTATGTTTGTATGTGTAAAAATATTAGTAACTGTTTCAAAATCAATGTTTTATTTCAACATCAAATGATATATATATATATATATTCATATTTTCATCTAACATAGTCATGGATGTCAGATTGTCGCAAATTAGACATTTTCAGAACAGTGACTGATATCTAATGCATTAGTATTGTTTTGTTCTATATCAGTTTGACCATAGCAAACCACAGATGCTCTGTTCCAAAATCTATTTTACCCAAATTTTAAGACAACACTGCATGCATTCTTTTGTGGAGAAGGCACTGCCATAATGCACTGGGCCAAAATAGTGGATGAGGTGAGAGAAATGTAAAAAAAAAAACTTGAATTTCATTTCATACTAAAAGGTGAAAATGTTTTGTTTTACCCAATATTTGTGAGCTCTGTGTATTTGAATTAGTGTTGTCAAATGATAAATCACGATTAATCGCATCCAAAATAATTAATGCATGTGTGTGTGTGTTTATATATACATAATAAATAGGCATAGTACACACACTTATATTATGTAAACAGAAACTTTTATTTTGGATGCGATTAATCGCGATTTATCGTTTGACAGCACTAATTTTAATGCTTTTTAAGAGTACCATGCCATTAGCTTAGCAAAATGTTAAAATTAAAAGCTATTGAATTCACATTTTCTTTGTAAACTGTTATTTGTGTGATGCATAGTGTTGTTACTTAAGTAAAGGGTTCCAAATCAATCAGGAGCTTCCATGATGGTTAGGATGCTGCTTAGGAGGTACTTCAGTTGTGATGTGAACGCTTAGCGTATGCATACAGCTTACAAGTACTTGTTAATGTGGTTGCCTATTGTTCCTTCTGTGTCTTTTTTTTTTTTTTTGACTGTGAAACAACAGCCTTGGACAATGTTGTACAGAATATGTGCAGTTAGAAAAATCAGGCCATTGTCGTACACGCATACTTTGCTGTTGACAGAATTCATGTTATGCACACTGTATGCATACCCTAGTGAACACGTAAAAAAACTAAGTATACTTTGGGCTTAAGTGGGCAGTGAGAACAGAGCCATAGTACACAATAAAATAAATCAAAGTAAATAACTGGCAGGCTTGTATAGCAATCAGGGATTCGTAGCATGCCAAAATTCATTATATTTATTTATTCAGTTTGCATGTAAAAAATGTACCATTTTTCATGGAGTACATTTGAAATTTTTGAAAAATGTTCAAAAAAAATATCACCTTAGAACCTCAATGTTACGTATGTTGGTTAAGCCTTTCGAAATACCCCACAGACTACAGAACACGAAGGCTAGCTTTAAAACAAACACTACAACGTCATATTTCTAGACCTTTCCAGCATCTGCACTGCCAGTGTATTGTCAGTCTGTCTGCTCCTTCAGTATCACCTAATAAACAATGGACTTTGAGTGGGGATTGAGCCTTTAAACTGTTTCCCTCCAGCAGATGATTGAGGAGCCCTTGGGTTTACATTCACCCTTGTCTCACTACATCACACGGAGAGAATATAGCTCAAGACGCCCGGCCCAGACTGATAAAGAGAGAGCCAAGGAGCGAAGGGAGGACAACGAAGCAGAGGATGAGTTAAAGGAACATAAAGAAAGATTTAGCTGCCGTTTATTCAGCACCCTCCACGTAGGGGCTCTCTCTCCATGACATCTGACCTTTGACCTCTGACCGGGGCTTTGTTAAGCAGTCAGGTGCCAACTTGCCCCAAGGCAAGATGGGATTCCATCACCCCCCTCCCTCAGTCTCCCTCCTTTTCACTTACACACACACTCTTGGAAGGAAAACTCTTGGAAGGAAAACAAATAAGATTTAGCATTATTGCACAGTTGATGAAAGAGCAGATCCTCTCTAGAGCCCATCTACTGTGTGACTCAGCAGCTCAGACAGCTAATTCAGCCTTAAATGCCTTCAGTGATTCCCACAGGAAAACCAACTCACTTTTGTGCTACAAGTGCATCTTTGAAGAGCTTTGAGCACGTGTCTGCACTCTGTATTGACTTAGGAGATACTTTTTTGGCGTTTTAAGAATATTGCGTATTAACTTAATGCTTAAATGTTGGGTGTGTACTTTGAACTTTGAAACAAACACTGCAATGTTGTATTTGTAGACTTTTTATTGTACTGTCAGATAAAGTCTGCATATTCTCTATCTATCTATCTATCTATCTATCTATCTATCCAAATTTGAGTCAAATTCAGTAACTGAAATTTAAAAAGCTTAATATTTGTGTCACAATAACAATAACATCACAATTCAATTTGTTTTGTGAATTTAGACATTATATTGGAATTCTGCAATACAATAGATACAGTATATATTGTTGTTTTGTATTGTTGCCCCCCTCCCCCCAAGTATGTGAAAAATACACAAAATACCGATTCAAGGCATAAAAATCATTCCAAATTTTTGGAAGCTTTCGTTTGGACTTGTTTATTTTCAGTGCTATGTTTTGGAGGTATACCTAGACCCAGGTTAAACGAAATGGTCCTCCAAGCATTATTTTTTATATTAATAGTGTTGTAGTCCGGAGATGCCATCCGGTACAGACATGAATATTTGGAGACCAGCAATAATTCAAATTTTAATGGATAGAACAATAGAACAACAGGTTAGTGATATTTGTCCCGCCCCTCCTCTACTGTGATTGGATGGCTGGTTAAAAGTAACAAGTGACGAGTGCTGCAGTTTACCCAAAGTTGAACATTTTTTAATATTTGGCAACCAGAAAAACAACTGCAAGCATGCACCATTGAAGGCAATTGAAAATAGCCTTAGAAATAAACACTTCGGTGGACACAAGGTCATAAAGTATTTTCTTAAACTTCCTACATCTCACATCTCTTATTTCCTCCAACACAGCCTAATCTTTATTTAAACCAAGGGTCGAGTCATTGCATTTTCCACAAACCAAATCATCAATGTGCAGTATCGTGTGACTTATCCTGCTATATGTAAAAAAACTGAGCATTGAGCATTAAGTGTGAATGCCAGTTTTAGAATTTTTATCTGTTTTTATCTGTGAGCAAAGTTACAATATTCTGGCCTTTGTTCTATGCAACCCCTCACCTCGGGGTCTCTCGGCTCAGAGAAGGCTCCTCAAGCTTAACGTGCAAGATCAAACGGCGCGGAAACAGAGAAAAGTGTCTTTCAACTTGCAGAACAGCCAAGATTAGGGCAAGACCATCAGAGGAGCAGAGCAATAAAGAGAGGGAAAGCCTGCGGGTCAGAGAAAGAGACAGCAGAAGAGAGAGACTCGACCAAGTAGGGTAGTTCGTCGACAGAATAGTAGGCAATACAAGCGTATCTCACCCTTATCCCCAGATAAAACAGACATTATACACTATATTATTTATGTATAAAAACATAACATGATTTATAGCTGTGCTGTCTCTAGTTCAAAGCTGCTTGGAGAAAGCCCTGCCTGTCCGTGCGTGCTGGGGCAGGATCCGAACAGGGATTTTGAGTTTGACAAGCCCACCTCTGTCACTTTTTTCTTCTCGTTTTTTCCCCTTTCATCAAAGAGCAAATGCCTCACTGGCAAGCGGGTAACTGTTTTAATGTGATCATGATGTCCTCAGATTTGAGATGCATTTCACATCAAAGAGGGTGAGGGAAGAGGTTAGGAAAATGATATGGAGGAAAAAAAAAGAGAGGATAAGGAGAGGAGAGGAGATGGGAAAGGAAGAGGCAGGTGAATTTATTAAGTTCTTTGGGTTTTGCAAGGTTGTATCAATCTCGTGAGCTCCCATTGGTGGTTGCTGCTCATATGCATAAAGTTGAAATCGGCATCACAAAACATTTCTGTCACTTATGTCGCCTAAAATCGCCAACGAAAACGCCAATGCAAACAAATGACTTCTAGGCGCAGTGACGGTGTTAGTAAAACAGTAGCGGCTCAAGCATGATGCCGTGCCAGCTGTAATCTCTTGCCAGATGTGCGCCTGCGAGCCAAAGCTACCCTGTCAACATCCCACCTCTTCATCCTCTCATCTTCCTCTCACTGCAGCTGTCTTCTTCTTCTTCTCCCTCCATCTGCACCCTCTTCACCCGCCACCTTGCCGGCCTTCAATGACATTTTGTCTCTTTTTCCTTTGATATAATGCATCTGTTCTTGTACAAGACAGAAGTATTGGCTGATAATGGGATTTTTAAGGACAAAGCAGCTTTTTAGAACTGACTTTTTTTTGCATTTCCTGAAGAGAATACCATGCTCAGAGGGCAGTTCACGTTTTCGCCAATGAAGCTGTAGCTTCTGTGCCACCTTTGCAAATATTATGATGATGTCATTGGGGATTAGCCGAATGTATTCATTAGTTCGGCAGTATAATTTACAAAAATCAAAAATAGCAAGTCAAGGTCATTGCACACCGAGTCTGAAATTTTCGTCCGAAATTTTCACATGTTAAAAAATAAATAGGACCTCACATTGTGTCAATCACGTTTACACACTGCCTCTGAAACTTTCGTCCATCATAAAAACATTGTATCAGGTTCGATTTTCTGAGTTTTCACATCTGTAGCAAGCATTTTGAAATACGCATACAAGATTTTCAGACTCAGTGTGCAATAGGGGTTGCACCGACTAGTCGACTTCAATGCTCTGCCATGACGCTTTAAGCTTGACGTCGACTAGTCGCTGGTACCATAGAGGGCGCAACAGGATAAGAAATTAACACTTACGCTCCGTTTCCAAACGGTTAAAATTACAAATTAATTCATACTCTGAAAGCTCTCCATAAGACATGTGCGATTATATTACTGGATGTTCGAAATTGAAGGGAGAATGCACATTTTAAACAGCTTATTGTATAGGTAAATTAATCGCCGTTCTAATCTAATGCGCTGCTGCTCTGTAACGCACACACATAGGCTACAGACAGTAGCGCTTACAATACATCACGCGCAGATCGCGCGCACAGAATTCAGCGCGGAAATGTATTGTCAACACTGTTCTGTGATTTATCAATAAAATAGCTTAGAAACCGAAAAGTTCAAGCATATATTTCTTAATAACTAAATCCCACAGCTTCACTACTAGTAGAGAGACGCTGCCAGGTAGAATTAATTCACACGCAATCGCTCTCACTAATGCATTCATTCATATGAACTTTACTGTGCTACTTATCTGTATCTGATTTAGAACGAGCAGAAATCTGTGAGAAATATAACGACCCAAAGACGAAAGAACTGATAAAAATAAGCTGTTATAGCCATGTGGGCAGTGCTGTGTCATATGCCATAGCTGTGCACAAGGTGTTTGTCACAGCTCCAGACTTATTTGTTCATTAATGACGTCATCAGCGACTAGTCGACTTCGACTCAACTTTCATCACATAAAAGTCGACTTTAAAAAATCAGAAGTCGTTCAACCCCCTAGTGTGCAAGGACCTTAAGAGTGAAATTTCAAAAAACAAACAAACAAAAAAAAAAAAACCCCACAATGTTACAAATTCGGAATTCAATAATAATTTTCCTGTTATATATTAAATTTAATACCATTTTGGCTAAATAATTGTAAAATCAAAGACTAAAAATTAAAAACAAATGTTACATGTGAAAGTAAGCATGACAACATTAAAATGTGGTTTGCTATAGATTATGTTTGACAGTGGTATTAAATGAATATTAACATTTTTAGATTGACTAAGGGTACGTACACATGACAATGATGTACTAAAAATTGAAAAGTTTTTTTCTTTGCGTTTTTTGAAAAGTTTCACATACTGATGAATTGTCAAAATTATCCTTGTTCACACAGAGCCACAAAAAATGACTAAAAATGCTGTACTATTCATGCCAGGCCAGTAGTTGGCGATGTAACTTTGTAAACTATGTATCTTTGCACATTTCTATGGACTGAACACATAATATGCATACGCATGACATTATTGTTTTCACAGATTCATAGTTTTTTTGTAGTTTACATGGAGTCGATAAGGATATTTTCAAAAACGTGCACTTTGAAAACCATTTGCAAAAGTTACATTTTCAGGCCCCCAAAACGTCGTTGTCATGTAAATCAATGGCCAAAACGCATAAACAGTTTTCTATTTTTAGTTGAAAACTTTGTAGTTTGCAATGTGCAATGTGCAATCTGCAGTCTTCAACACTAGTTGCCGAAATTAATACACAGTCTGCAGATTTTTGGTAGTCGGAGTTGACCGATTAACAGAAAATTGTGTTGTGTATGATGGGCACAGACCGATACCAATAAATATTGTGATTCCATCTGAATTAATTGCAAAAAACAATGACCAAGAAAAATAAGAAAAAAAAATAAGTGCAAGCACTGTAAATGGAAGGAGCTGCACTCAATACCCTTTGTGACGTCTGCTGTGGTTTGATTGGTTCATCTTTCAGGAGCCTTTGAGATATTAGGAGACACATTTCTAATTCATTGCCTTTGGGCAAAGAGGAGCTTCACGGGGATGAACAAGCTTAAGATATGCCTTAGGTGTCTAAATCCTTTTTTTGGCAAGGCACGTAGCCAAAATGTCTTAAGGCTACAAGGATTGTGCAACAGTGGAATGTTTTGAGATGGTGACGGTGGGATTGGACTTGGCCTTTGAGCTCGGGGACTGATTTCTTTCCTGGGGCTACAAGTGAAGAGAAGGACCTGGTGGTCCTGGATAAAGGTTACCAAGTTAAAACGCATCTGTATCAGCACAGTGAGACATACTGACCTATAGCTGGAGGCTTTAGTGTAAGGAAGTCACTGACCTCAACATCAGAGGCACTAAAAACATTGGGGAGGACTTAGAAGAGGTGCTGGAGGCTCAATCTCACAGGCCCCTGGCTTAACCCGGGACTATGGAGAGTGCGGTAGGAACATGGTTGATAAATGTGAAGATGCCTCCAGGACGAGGAGGCTTAACCTGTGATCTAAACAGGGTGGGTCATGCATGCTTTGTTGGTCCTGGTGTTGAAAATAGCTTTTCCCAAACTAATGTATCATTAGATAACAGCACTTAGCCTGACCGGCTTGCTTTCAGTGGCTCAGATCGACCTAAGAGCTCAAAGACCAGACGGAGGGAGAATGTTACCACACACACTAATGTAGTGTTTCCTACTGTATTCTGTTTTCAAAGCGGGATCATAATTGGTCTTAACTACATATTAAGCAAAAACAAATTAAAAATAATTTAATTAATTGTTTTAGCTGTAAAGTTTTAACTGTAAATTAAATGTTAAAAGTAATAACAATAATGCATAATATTTTATATCTAAAATATAATATCTATCTATCTATCTATCATCTATCTATCTATCTATCTATCTATCTATCTATCTATCTATCTATCTTTTAGTTTTTAACATTTTGGGATACCTAGATATAAAATGGGGCGTTACCAAGATGGCTGATGAAAAAACTGAGAAAATAATTTTATATATAAAAAAATTCTCTCTCTGTTTTTTTTTGTAAAATATATTTAATTTTATTTTATTTTTTCATGAAAAATAAAATTTTAATTTAGTTATTTTTAATATAAAAATAATTTAATTATTTATTGTTATTACTATATCATTAATTTGATAAAATTAATTACCCCAGATCCAGTGATAATATTAGTGCTAAGGTTTTTATTTATTTTTTTAGCCAAAAACGGTCATATTTGAGTTTTTCATCTTTTGGGTTTCTTAGACATAAAATGGGGGCATTACCAAGATGGCTGCTGATTAAATTGCGTTGAAGGGACTTTGTTTAAACTGGTAACTTCTGAGTTTATGAATCATTTTTGTGAATCAGGCTACACTGGCCAACCTGTTTGTTTTCTTCTGCAAGCAGCCAGCAAAGTAATAAAAAGATGTTGTTTTATCCAGTTGTTTTAACTCATCATATTCAGTTCATTTCTTTGTGGCGCTGTAGATTTAAAGCTGCAACAACACATGAATAGTACAGACCCACGCTGCTGCTCTCATTCAAATGGCTCCTCTCACACACATACGCTCTAATTCACATAAAATCCCATGCTGCTTTCATAAACACACCCAGCCGCACTCCTTGATCTCCATCTTCTGATATGTTTCAGTCATCAGTGCATGATTGTACCCAGGAGATCACAGCCATCTATTTTCTGTCTCCTACAGTTGAAGAATGATGTAATGGGTGAAGGTATTCTTTGAGAACAGAAGGGCGGCTGTGGAAACGGAGCCAGCTCAGGTTTTCCGTGCGAGGGCTCTGTCAAGCGGGAGTACCCCTGCTTTCTCTCTGCGCGTGGGTGGTCTGGTCTGGGTCTCCTCAGGATATCGTCTGGCTTCAGACTCTCCCGCTCCTCCGACGTTAAGTGGCGAGGAGGGAACATGATTAAGTCCAGTTTGGGTTTTATCGTGTAACGCTAAAACAGTCTTCGCTGGAAAAACGCTTGGCGAAACCGCAGTGAGCTGTGTTAAAAAAACATACACATCCTATTTTCCCATTTTAAAGCTTTGAACAATCAGCAGCGGGAGAGAAGGCTGCTTCTCAGCAGGGAATGGCAAGAATTCTCATGACTCAGAAAGAGAAAGGAAGCAAAAAACAGAGCAAAAACAAGAGGAACTGAACAAAAGGCCATGATGGGACGCTGCGCGGAATGAGAAATGGCGAAAAGGTCGAGGTGAAGCGTTTCGCATGGCCAAGATCACATGCTATCATCTGTCATATTTCAAAGAGAACCGCCGTCCATCCCGTCCAGCTGCTCTGGGGTCAGTTACAGTTGGAGCTTAAAACATCCACATCCATTACTCCAAACGCAGACTAGTCGGGCTGTACAGGTGCATGCAGACACATGCTTGGACGTCCAGAGGGTGCGACTGATTCAAGCGGTGTTGGGTGTGTTGGTTCTTTTAGCAGATGAGTTGATGAGAAGGTCTGTATTATATCACTCTTCTGCTAGGATAGCTCCAGGGCAGGGCTGGTACTGGTGTCTCCTTCATCTCCCGCTCTGTGTTTAGGCTGATGTTTATGGCAGCCCACTGACCCAGAGGCTCCACGCACAGACCCTCGCATACTTACTTAGTCTCCACCCGGTAATCCAGCACATCTGTGCTATGCAGGCCGTAAGATCCTCCAAAGGCCTGCAATGGTCCTTATTAAAATTCTGTAGTATTCTAAACAAATATATTAAGAATAAACACTAAAAAGTAAAGTCATTCATTTTATATGATACAAGTGAATGTAGGCTTTACAACATTATAAAGTAATATATGAAAATTTATATTCATTTTGAGATTTGCTGAAGGTTACATTGTTACAAAGTTATTAGAGTTTTTAAAGATCCACTTTAATTGAGCGTTTGATGACAGAAAAGGTCATCTGAATTTAAAAATTAGGGACAATGAGCATGAACAATCAAATATTTCAATATTTTTTCTTTTTTTAGGTAAATCATGGTCACGTTGTACTGATTTTCTCCCTAATTTTAGTTAAATCATCGACACGATTGAGCTAAATTAAAATGAGAATAAATTAGTAGCCACAATTCAACTAAAATCAGGTGACAAATTAATAAAATGTGGGGAAAATTCTTCATTTGTGGCCACAATATCTAATGTACTACTGCCAAAACTGAAAAAAATAAAATAAATTCACTCAGAAATTGCTAGTAAATTTCAATAATTAATTGTAAGTAATTACAAAGAAATGGTAAGTAACATTGGATTAAATATGGATTTTGACTCTAGTAATCTTTATTTACATCATATTTTACAGTGTAGGTACGATATTTAACAAGCAGGAATTGTGTGCTCAAAACGAACAAAAAGTTCTCAGGTGCGTAGAACAAAAAGAAGAAAGTTTTTAGTCCAATAGGTAGCTGAATTTGTCCACACACTGAAAAATTCAATCAGACCAAAAAAGGTCTACCAAAAATATAGTTTTTTATTTTTCATATGCAAAAGTGAAAAAGTGACAAAAGTGCAAAGTGTATTAAAAACAGACCAGAGAGCAGACGTTTCAGCCCATGCTTTCATCAGTGCTCATCACGTACGATATTTAAACCATCACAATACTTTTTGTCTTCATTTGAACAGTTTATCTATTGTTTTATCATTTAGTTGTTTTTTTTTCAAACCTAAACAAACTGTTTTTGTGAAATGTTTAGCTGTAAAAGTGTGTTTATACTAACTTTTTTTGGGCATTTTGTTTGATAGTCAGGGTAGCGCCATATTTCATTTTTGACAGGAATGAAAGTGAGGCTGTGACGGATAGAAGTACAGAGTCTGTCGTTTTACAACGATTGTTCAGCTGACGAAACATCTTTTCAGGGGGAAAAAAAACCTTTCTGTAGAAAAATGATGAGTTGTGACAATTACAGGACCTTTATACAGTGTGTGCCATTGTAAAGACTGTAAAGGTCATTGCACACTGAGTCCGAAATTTTCTCACGTTAAAAAATAAATACGACCTCACTTTGTGTCAATCACGTTTACACACTGCCTCCAAGACTTTCGTCCGTCATAAAAAAATCCGGATCAGGTTCGATTTTCTGCATTTTCGCATCTGTAGCATGCATTTTGGGAAAGGATGACGAATACGAAAAAACGGAAAAACGCACGCTAAGATTTCGGACTCAGTGTGCAATGACCTTAAGTCTGTAATTAAATTCAATATGGCGTCTAACCTGACAAAGTATTCAAGTGTCCAAATACTTTTTAGGGCCACTGTGCTACTTTAATCTGCTTTTACAAGCCTTGCGTAAACTTCTCTCGGAGTATGATGGATTGGGGGCAGAACAACCCAAATTTTGTCTTGATTCTGGAATTTTTTTATTACCCCACACCTCCCTAGTCAGTCGGTGGGAATGGTGGCAATCCAGTAATTTGTTGCCTTGATCAGAGCTTTGCAGTTCCCGTGGAAAGCCTGCCATTAAGCAGGGGAGAGATATATATCAGTCTAGAGAAGTTTGTGTATTGAGAGCAGTGCTACACAGGGCTCTGGCCCAGGAGGAACCACTCTATTGCCCTCCACCCACTTCACGTTACACACACACTTAAAGTAATCAGAGCTCACTACTGTACTTTATGTTCCTCAGTCAGCCACACAAAGGAGCCCTTCTCCCCTTTGCTGCCCTGCCAGAAGAGAGCCGCCAACCACAGTCTGAACATCCACTTCAATACCTGTTTCCATCTCAATGGAAGCAAACTATCAAATACCCAACCAGAAACTGCATTGAAGTGAAAAGGTTTGACCATTATGTGGGAACACTTTACTGGAAGCTTGCATTAAGCATTTGATAAACAACATTTTGACTGTTATTTTGACTGTTCTTGAGTATGTTCAACATCCGCCATGTTGAGCTTCCATGTGACCTACAACATCAGCCGTGTTGCTGTTTTCTGGGTCAGTGCTCAATTTTTGTCGTATCTATTAATTTGTTTTAAAAAACACATTAAAAAAGCAATTCATGACTTGAATACATTTCTTGATGAGCATGATTTAATTCATGAATTAAGAGCAAAAAAATTAATTGCAACATTTTATCTAACAATTCTGACTTCTTTTCCTACAATTCTGAGAAAAAAAGTCAGAATAGCAAGATATAAACTCTTGCAATACAGAATTAAACACACAATTCTGAGAAAATAAATTGAGAATTGTGAGATAAAAATGTGCAATTACCTTTTTTTATTTTTGGAAACAAAAAACAGAATTAGAAGATATAGACTCACAATTCTGAGGAAAAAGAGAACTGTGAGACAAAGTCTGAATTGTGAGATAAAAAGTCTCGATTACCTTTTTTTAATTAAATAATACATTTATTAATTTATATTAAGCAACATAAATAGGGTTCCTGATAGCCTGAAACTTTTACAATCAACTGATCATAAGCTAATTTAAGAGATCATGAATGCAATATTATGTTTTATACAGCATATGCATTCTTACAGGTTTATAACAAGTACTGTGTTACCAATTATGCTGCATATGTTCACTCATAGTTCCCTTTCAGTCGGTCACTCCGAGTCACGTCAGATGACCGACGAAGTTGGGATCTCGCCAGAGAGACCAATCCACTTCGAGTGTAACTAAACGAGCCAATGGACATTGGCATGCGATCATTGCATCCAGCTGCCGCTGATCACAGCGTGAGTATAAGAGGCAGCTGGTGCACCGCATTAATTCATCCTTTTGCTTCGGAGCCGAGCGGTGGTGCATCACTACTGCTCTCTACTTCGGTGTTGCAGAGAGAACGAGAGTGCGGGTGTTACGGCAACAGCAGCGGTGGTCACGGTCTCGCGGCTATCAAGTTCGTGCTGACAATCACACTAGGAGTGTGCGGTGGCCAGCTCCCCTGCGTGCTTCAGCACTGAAAGAGCAAATTTCTCTAAAAGAGCAACACGGGTGATCGCGTCTTTTTAAAGATGTCTTATCACCCGTGCGTTTCTGGGTGTGGTCGGTTTCTGTCGCCTCAGGACGGTCACGATCGCTGCCTCACGTGTCTGTGCATTCAGCACGCTGAGGAGGCTTTCGTGGATGGTTCATGTTCTTCTTGTGGGGACATGACCATCTCGGAGTTGCGTAATAGACTCTGCTATGTCAAACATGGCGGAGTCCCTCTGCCTCTGCCGCGATCCGGCGATCGTCCCGGCACGCCGCTGCATCCGGTGGAGTCAGAGGTGATCTGAGGATTACGGTGAGGGCTTCCCCAAGAGGAGTCCCTCACCCCTCAAGCGCTCCGCAGCCGGTGGGGTTGCCGTTGGAACGGGCTGGGACCTCTGCAGAGCGGGGTACACCGCCCGTTTCCTTCGGTGCTCCCCCTGACGACCAGATGTCGATCGCTGCATCGGAGGGTGAGCTCTCTCTCTCCGGGGATGACGACTCGGCTGCGTTGCCCCCTTCGGGTGTGGTAGCGTTGTCCGAGCCAGACCCAGAGATGACGGCTATGCTTTCCCGGGCCGCCGAGAATGTCGGGCTCGTGTGGAATCCTCCACCGCGTCCCGATACTTCGAGGCTGGACGAGTGGTTTCTCGGTGGGGGTCGCACTGGTTCTCAACGCCCCCCTCCGGTGCCATTCTTTCCGGAAGTGCATGAGGAGCTTACAAGATCGTGGAAGACACCTTTCACTGCCCGAAACAAATCTTGTGGCTCCTCCGCCCTCACCACCCTCGATGGTGGGGCCGCTTTGGGGTACATGGGCATCCCCTCGGTGGAGCGGTCTGTGGCCATGCAACTGTGTCCAACAGCCGCTACCACCCTGCGGGGTGACCCGTGTCTCCCCTCACGGGCCTGTAAGTATTCGTCAGGCCTAACTGGCAGTGCTTATAGAGCCTGTGGGGAGGCGGCTTCTGCCCTCCACGCCATGGCGTTACTGCAGGTCCACCAGGCCAAAGCCCTGAAAGACCTGCACGAGGGTGGTCATGACCTAACGGTTCTACATGAGCTGCGTGCTGCGACGGACCTCGCGCTTCGAGCGACGAAGGTGACCGCACAGTCTCTGGGTCGTGCGATGTCCACGCAAGTGGTCCAGGAGCGCCATCTCTGGCTGTGTCTCGCTGACATGAAGGAGCAGGAAAAGGTGCAGTTCCTAAATGCTCCCGTGTCGCAGACCGGCCTCTTCGGCGACGCGGTCGAGAGCTTTGCTCAGCAGTTCTCGGTAGCACAGAAGCAGACTGAGGCGATTAAGCACATCATGCGCTGGAGGAAACCTGCTGCTTCCACCCCGGCTGCCCCTCTGCAGCCGCCCCCGCTCCCGCGCAGCCGCAGCAGCCTTCCACCAGGCAGCGTCGTGGAGCCGGTCGCAGACAGGACGCCCAGCCCGTCCAGGCCCCCGCCAAACCTGGCGGTAAGCGCAGGTGCAAGAGGCCCTGAGACGGGCGACCCGGAGATGGAGGAGACTGCTCATCGGGAGATGGTGACTGCACCACTCCCTCCCCCGGAGGAGGGCCGGGTGGAGAATCTTTTGTTTCGTTTTGTTTCTGTTTACCCAAAACATCAATAAAAGAGCAGTTTCCTCAATCTCTGGGTCTCAAGAGGAGGAGAGTGGTGAACCGTGCATCACGGGATCACTTCCCTCTTCCTCTCTCGCCAGGCAGCAGGTGGTTGCCCGGCACCCCTCCTGATCGTGGAACTAAGGGCGGTAGCACCCTCTTCCTCTCACACACCGGGCTGTCACGCCAGCCGGGTTCCTGGTTTCCTTCCACACGGCAGGTGGTTACACTACACACCCAGACCCTGCCCCCTGCCATCACAGGCCAGGCCGTCACAGGCCCCGGGCCGGGTCCCTGTGTTCCACCATGCTGCCCCTCCGCGGGTACGTCTGTGGTTCCGCTGGCACGGTCTCTCGAAGCCTGGTTTGCGCTCCCCGGTCCATCTCGGCTACGCGATTCAGTTCGCCCGGCGTCCCCCCAAGTTCAGGGGTGTCCACTTCACTTCAGTGAAACTGTCGATGCCCCTGTCCTGTGTGCGGAAATCGCAGTCCTGCTGGCGAAGGATGCGATAGAACCGGTCCCTCCAGCCGATATGAGGTCGGGGTTTTACAGCCCTTACTTCATTGTGCCCAAGAAAAGCGGTGGGTTACAACCGATCTTGGATCTGCGAGTTTTGAACCGTGCACTTCACAAGCTGCCGTTCAAGATGATGACGCAGAAATGCATTCTCGGGTGCGTCCGTCCCCTAGATTGGTTTGCAGCGATCGACCTGAAGGACGCGTACTTTCATGTCTCGATCCTCCCGCGACACAGGCCATTCCTGCGATTCGCGTTCGAGGGTCGGGCATATCAGTACAAGGTCCTGCCCTTCGGGCTGTCCCTGTCGCCTCGTGTCTTCACCAAAGTCGCGGAGGTGGCCCTTGTTCCCCTGAGAGAACGGGGTGTGCGCATCCTCAACTACCTCGACGACTGGCTCATACTTGCACAGTCTCGCGAGCAGTTGTGCGCACACAGGGACCTGGTGCTCAGGCACCTCAGCCAGTTGGGCCTTCGGGTCAATTGGGAAAAGAGCAAACTTGTGCCAACGCAGAGGATCTCTTTTCTCGGCATGGAGTTGGATTCGGTCAACCAGACAGCACGCCTCACCCAGGAACGTGCTCAGTCGGTGCTGAACTGCCTCAAGACTTTATCAGGCAGGACGGCGGTCCCACTGAAACTCTTTCAGAGGCTCCTGGGGCATATGGCTGCAGCTGCGGCGATAGTTCCGCTCGGTCTGCTCCATATGAGACCGCTTCAGCACTGGCTCCATGGCCGAATCCTGAGTTGGGCGTGGAAACGCGGTACTCACCGGGTTCAGATTACACCAGCCTGCCGCAAAACCTTCAGCCCGTGGTCAGATCCCTCGTTCCTTTGGGCAGGAGTGCCCCTGGAGCAGGTATCCAGGCATGCTGTGGTATTCACGGATGCCTCGGCCACCGGCTGGGGAGCCACGTACAACGGGCACGCAGTGTTAGGGGTTTGGACGGGTCCCCAACTGCGTTGGCATATCAATTGCCTCAAGCTGCTGGCAGTACGCCTGGCCTTGAGCTGCCTCAGAGGGCGCCTTCAAGGCAAGGACGTTCTGGTCCGTACGGACAACACTGCGACCGTTGCGTATATCAACTGGCAAGGCGGTTTACGCTCCCATCGCATGTCGCAACTCGCCCGCCACCTCCTCCTCTGGAGTCAGAAGCATCTGAGGTCCCTTCGTGCCATCCACATCCCAGGAGTGCTCAACCGGGCAGCCGACGAGCTGTCTCGAGCAGCACTTCCAGGGGAGTGGAGACTCCATCCTCAGGCGGTCCAGCTGATTTGGAGTCGGTTCGGAGTTGTTCAGGTAGACCTGTTTGCATCTCCGGAAACCACCCACTGCCAGTGGTTCTACTCCCTAACCGAGGCAACGCTCGGCACGGATGCACTGGCCCCCAGGGCCTGCGCAAATATGCGTTCCCCCAGTGAGCCTACTAGCACAGACACTGTGCAAGATCAGGGAGGACGAGGAGCAGGTCTTGTTAGTGGCTCCATATTGGCCCAGCAGGACTTGGTTCCCGGAACTCATGCTCCTCGCGACAGCCCCTCCCTGGACGATTCCTCTGAGGAAGGATCTGCTTTCTCAGAGACGGGGCACCCTCCGGCACCCGCGTCCAGACTTGTGGAAACTCCATGTGTGGTCCCTGGACGGGACGCGGAGGTTCTAGGTGACCTGCCCCAGGAGGTAGCTCTCACTATTGCTTCAGCACGAGCACCGTCCACAAGACGGGCCTATGCGCTGAAGTGGAACCTGTTCGTTGAATGGTGTTCCTCTCACCGTGAGGACCCCCGGAGATGTTCGATCAGAGCCATGCTGTCCTTCCTGCAGTAAGGGTTGGAGCGTAGGCTGTCCCCCTCCACCCTTAAAGTTTACGTTGCTGAAATTTCAGCCCACCACGACCCCGTAGAGGGGAGATCGGTGGGGAAACACGATCTGGTCGTCAGGTTTCTTAGGGGGGCTAGGAGG
Organism: Schizothorax lantsangensis; assembly: GCA_027422415.1. Classification (NCBI taxonomy): domain Eukaryota; kingdom Metazoa; phylum Chordata; class Actinopteri; order Cypriniformes; family Cyprinidae; genus Schizothorax; species Schizothorax lantsangensis. The sequence continues at coordinate 24,527,360 of CM049843.1, read as the reverse complement.
TTAAATCCTCCTAGGCCTCCCTCCTTACCCTCTTGGGATTTGGCATTGGTGCTAAGAGCCCTACAAATTGCCCCCTTTGAGCCTTTGCAGTCAGTCGAGTTGAAGTTTCTCTCTATGAAAACCCTACTCCTGACTGCGTTGGCCTCGATCAAGAGGGTGGGGGACCTGCAGGCATTTTCGGTCGACGAATCGTGCCTTGAGTTTGGGCCGGCTGACTCCAGTGCAACACTGAGACCCCGGCCTGGCTATGTGCCCAAGGTTCCTACCACTCCCTTCAGGGACCAGGTGGTGAACCTGCAAGCCCTGCAAGCGCTCCTGGAGGAGGCAGACCCAGCCCTAGCTTCGCTCTGTCTTGTACGTGCATTGCGACAGTACGTGGATAGAACTCGGAGCTTCAGGACCTCAGAACAGCTCTTTGTTTGTTACGGAGGGCAGCAGAAGGGGAATGCACAAGGTGTGCCTTGCCCGCTCGGGCTGCGTGCTCACTCCACTAGGGGTGTCGCATCGTCCTGGGCGCTGGCTCGTGGTGCCTCGCTAGCAGACATCTGTAGAGCTGCGGGTTGGGCGACTCCCAACACGTTCGCTAGGTTTTATAGCCCATGTGTCGAACCGGTTTCCTCCTGTATTCTCACCTCAAACGGGTAGTGGCACTGAGAGGCCCGGCTCAGAGTCGGCTTGCGGCGTCCTTACGCCTAATTCTCCAGAGAGTTCCTTAACCAGGTAAACCCTGTCGAGTCCTCCAGCACTCCGGCGTCCAGACGTGGCGGAGCATCCGGCGCCAGGCCTTTTCAGCCAATGAATTCTTGAAATCTGGTGTGAGGCTAGTGCCCATATGAAAGACCCTGCTGGGATCCCATATGTGTATTCCACGGTATGCTTATTAGAGCCGTGTTTTCCCTGGCAGACCACGTTCTGCCATCTCTAATGATGCAGCCTAAGCCATCTCCGAGACTTCCATGTGCATAGGGCCCTACGGGGTTACTTCACATGAGTAATGTCACTTAACCCCCTCTGGGAGGAGGTGACTCCGCAGTGTGCCTCTTCCAAGCGGAAGGGCACGCTTCCCAGTGTTATCCAAGTCCTACTGTTTGGGTTGCTCAAGGAACAACAGTAGTTGACCTTCTCTGTGTAGAGCCCGGTCCTATCGTCTGCCTTATAGGAAGGATCAGGAGGCCTACACAGGGCACTGGAAGGGGCAGCTCCTGTGGCTTTGGTAGGGATCCCAATTTCGTCGGTCATCCGACGTGACTCGGAGTGACCGACTGAAAGGGAACGTCTCGGTTACGTATGTAACCCTCGTTCCCTGAAGGAGGGAACGGAGACATCACGTCCCGTCGCCAGGGACGGATTAACGCACGGGCCTACCGGGCAAGTGCCCAGGGCACTGGACTAGAGGGGGGCCCAGCCTAAAACCGTGCCCCCTCAGATTTTTGAGGCAAGTGGAATTTAAATTGCAGCTTCCAAAAGACAGAAAATAAACGAATAATATTTTTTATATTTGATAAACGATCACACCGGTGTGATTAGATCGTTCAGTGCGGCACATCATCAGCTGCTATATTTGTTCGCTCAACTTCGCTGGCTGGCACGGAGCCAGAGACAGCCGCGTTTTTAGGTACAGCACTGGGCATTATAACCAATCACACATGATTCTGTTGAGCTTATGAGTACAATGGCCAATAAGAGGCATTCAGACGAGTCATCGCTGAAACAGCTGTTTTATTCAGTGTGAGCGCTCCCTGAATGAATTCTGCTCTCTGCCGATTTCTCTAATCAGAAACAACAAAGTAGGACCTACAGATGTGCGTACAATGTAAGCAAGATATTAATTTCACAATGTAAGCAACTTCAGTGATTAATGGGAGTTTTTGAGAGTGCTTGAATTCTGGCTTGACTAAAGTCAATGATAATGTTGATAATGTAAATGATATTTTGCTCTCTTTCTGTACAATGAACAGGGCCGGATTTACCTCTTATCGTGACATAGGCAAACCGATATTTTGGGCCCCCCTTCCTTATTAATAGGCCTATATAATAGTACCACCCCAGCAAAAAAATAAAAAATAAATTCATTATCAGTGGAAACCGTTACAGTGTTTTCTATCGCAAGGCTTGCGTTCAGTCAATAAAAATCAAACGCAGAAAGACCGTTCCATTAATATCAGCGTCGTAGCCTTTCGGGAGTGCATTATTTCTGTAATAATTTTAACGGCTTGGAGTCTCACCCACATATCAAGACATTGTTATGATGATTTATTTCAAGACATTTGTCATGTTTCCATCCTGAAATCTCGTGTGTGTTGAAATAATTTCTTGCGCACCTCATAAACCTTCCATTGCAATTTCCAAAACGTCATTTTAGAGCTAATAACAGGGGCTTGAGCCACTGATATGCAGGCTAATGCAGTTATTAATGCAGTCTAACACACTTATTAAAGAGAGAGAGATTAAGCGCGTGTGAATACCAGCATCTGTGCGTCTCTCAACAATGTTCAGCAGCAGCGTCTAATAACAAATCTTTAAGTTGAACTGCCTCAAGAACCTCGCTACTGAGAAATGTCATGTAGCTTTTCAACTGCAAAACTATTTTATTGATAAATTCGCGGGGTAGCCGCAGCACTGACATTTCTTTCGGCGTCTCCGCATGTGTGCGCGAGTGCGTGTCTGTAATGTGTGTTCGTCTGTGAGACATAAAGGTCCAAAATCCATTTACTTATTGAGAATCTAGACATCTCATGATATAGTTAACACAGTTTTTTTTTTTTTTTTTTGGGGGGGGGGGCTTTATTCAGTCCGTGCCCAGGGCACCGCTGCGTCATAATCCGTCCCTGCCCGTCGCCACAGTCGCTGTACCACCGCTGAGCTGCCGGGTCACCGGCTCGGCTCCTCAGCGAAGGCATGAATTAATGCGGTGCACCTGCTGCCTCTTATACTCACGCTGTGATCAGCGGCAGCTGGATGCAATGATCGCATGCCAATGTCCATTGGCTCGTTTAGTTTCACTCGAAGTGGATTGGTCTCTCTGGCGAGATCCCAATTTCGTCGGTCATCCGACGTGACGTCTCCGTTCCCTCCTTCAGGGAACGAGGGTTACATACGTAACCGAGACGTTCTCTGTATATGGACTTGTAGTTCACCCTTGTTTGACCTGTCTATGTAATCTTACAGCTCCAGCCTGAGGCGCATATACAAGCAGCAGTAGTGTGTAAGTGTCTTCAGACCATTTTAACTGCACTAGAATGTCTGTGTGTAGAATGACCTACAGGTATATACATTACCCATTCATTCAGTATGGCTGCCTATTGACTTAGGAGTTTAAGGGTTTTGCTTTAAGGCAGGTCAGTTTGTGTGTGCCGTACATTATTTACTTGTGTAGTTCATTTCTCTTTGACTTTGTAAAGACCCTGTGACGAGTGATAGACTTTGAGTATCCAAGGAGCAGCGAAGAACAAACACAGCCCCGGATTGACATTCCTCCATACGCAGTCTCTTTCTGGGCTTCCTCTGGGCAAAGCTACTGTGTATTGGAGTGTCAGTTGAGTATGTGGAGCCAGTGTCTATTCTTAGGAGTCTCCGTACATTGACGTTGCTGTGATGGTGCTCCTGTTTTGGAGACCAGATTGACATGCATTTACACAACTCCAGATTCCACTTACTCCTCATCCTCAAAGTCCAGAGACTGTCTCCCAGTCAAAACAACAAATCATGGGTTTGACGCCGCTCTGGTTCAGTCACTTGGAAGGCGACTTTGTATTGCTTAATAGTTTTGTTCGTCCTAACTGTGGACACTCTTTAAGGATTGTTTATTAACATGTATTTAGTAATGTGCAAATTTAAGTCACCATGTGTTCAAGTAAAACAGGGACATGAGGAAAAAACATGGTGGACATCAACATCCATGACAGCACAGGAAGTTGTGGGTCTTAATTGGGACAGACTGAGATATTAACCCAAGACAGAACTAAGTGTAAGTGTAGTAAGTCTAATGTCAGATAATATTACGTGTCAAGTGCTTAAATAATGTTTATATTTACTCAGATTGCCCCGTTCTCTCTCTTCACAGAAGTGCAGTCTTTAATTATCAAAGAAAGGCCTCCACCTAGTGGAGTGAAAGGACGGTGACAATGAAAGTGCTTTTTCGTCGTTGAAACGTGTTCTACTTATGTATTCTAGAGTCTTTTTGAACAAAAACGAGGTGTTATTATTTATAAAGCTATAATAGTGCAACATATAATATCTGTACTTACGTTTTTACTAAGCGTCGTCCGATATTGATCCTGTCAGAAAGTGTTTGTGCAACGGATATGCTTGCGCGCGTCAATTTTCATTCTGTTGATTTATTTTGCGTAGTAGATTGTTTTCAACTAAATTAATTTCAAGAAAAAAAATTGAGCAGACAGCTGTTATATTTGGTTTAAAAACAGACTGAAACAGAGAACGACTTTGTGAGGCCAATGTTTAAACAATTTTATTTATCATGTAGTCACAGCTAAAGTAATGCTCTTTAACCTTGACTATTCTAACGATAAATCATGGTCTTTCACACTTTATTAGTGTTATCTGTTTTTATTTTATGTAATAGATTTAATCTTCCAGTAAAATCCATTTCAAGAAAAAATATTCTGCTTCAATAAATATATATTTTTTTTTTTGCAGACAGATGATATATATATATATATATATACAGTTAAAAAGACAGTAAAACAAATGTATTCAAGGACTACACATTTTATTTATCATGTAGTCAAAGCTGAAGGGTTGCTAGCAATGCATATTAGCCTTGAATATGTTAACAATAAAACATAACCTTTCATGTTAATCCTAACAAACAGAAATGTAATAAAATTACAAAAATTATAGAGTATAACAAAACAGATTTCTTTTGACCATTTATTCAGACATTCCCCATTAAAACATTATATACCAAACAGCACAGATTAGACATGTCATCCTCAGGCTGAGAATTGGTGGAGCTTCTGAAAGCTTTGCTTTTAATCCATAATTTAAAAGGATCAAAATTAGTTTAATGCTGATGTGCCTCAGCAATTAATCTGTAGGAGCAGAATGGAGATGTCCTCTGCCGGGTGAGTGCGCTTCTTTCTTGTACTCCTTTCATACTTCTTGTTTTTGGCCTTCAAGTAGAATAGAAATACAAGATTGTTTACCTGGATAAAAACAACTCATTGATACTGTACATTTTCAAGCCTGAATATTCTTAATTTGACTCATGCAGCAAAAGCAGCTTGTGATTGTCTAAAAAAAACACTGAGGTTACAATGTTCACCTATTCTCAAAACTTGCAGTAAGACAATTGATATGTGTAGTGTTTAATTCCTGGACTTTAAATATTGAATATATAAAACTAGAGCTTGAAATTCCAGTTCATACACACCAAGTCTACACTAAAACATCACACGACTACTGCCTTCCATGATCTTCAGGTGAACATCTTCTTCAGTTTGGAGAAAAATCCCCCTTCCTCTTTCTCTGGCTCTTCCTCTCTGCTCTGCCCTGACTCTGAGGTCTGTCCGGCCTGAGAACTACCTGAATAAAAACACATTTAGCAAGACAGCTGAAGGAAGTGAATTTTGAGGTAAGTGATTACTTCCCTTTTATGTTGTCTTTGTGTGTATGAGGGTGTGTGTTGATTTACCTTTGGCTGGTCTGGTTACTCCAGTAACAGTTCCTTCCACATCCATCTCATCTTCTGCATAACTTAAGAGCAGCATTCTCTGCCTGTTTGTCAGTTTCCTGTAGATGATCCATGAGATTCATTAGACAAACACAAACTGGATGTGCATATGTGTGTGTTTGTGAATGCCTCTTACTTAGGAATTTTGAATTTGATATATACATAATGATCTCCATAACCGAAGCTATTCACTCGTGGGATGCCTTTTCCTGCCAGTCTGATCTTGTGGTCTGTCTGAATGCCTGGAGGAATCTGCAAGAAACACATTTCCTTTTAGTCATATTATACTGTGCCAAGGCACAATTAAAAGTCCTTTTATTTTCTAACCGCAATGTCAATGGTGCTGTACAGGCCCTGTGCTCTGGCTGTTCCTCCTAGTATCGCCTGTGCTACTGAAATCATCACATCAGAGTGAATATCAGCGTCATCACGACGAAACACTGGACTCCTCTGGACCTGCAACATGGGAAGTGATTTACACATGTAAGCTGGAATAAAATAATATAGACAACTAGCAATTTAATAGGAATCATTTATGAAGAAAACACTAAATAAATGTAGAGAAAATAAACTCTTAGTATAAAACTTAGTAGTGTGTCACTTAAAATCAAATCAAAATATAAAATCAAAATCAAATAATACTAACGATAAAACATAAACATCTAGTAATAAAAAGGCAGTGTGAAATTAGAAAATAACAATTTAATAAATAGGGATGAATTACAAGAATAACATTAAGCAAGTGTTATTAAAAGGTATAGTAAAAGTAAAACTATAGAGAAAAAAACAAAAAAAGTAATATAAAATAAAATGAAATATATATACAGGTGCTGGTCATATAATTAGAATATCATCAAAAAGTTGATTTATTTCACTAATTCCATTCAAAAAGTGAAACTTGTATAATGTATACATTCATTCCACACAGACTGATATATTTCAAGTGTTTATTTCTTTTAATTTTGATGATTATAAGTGATAACTAATGAAAACCCCAAATTCAGTATCTCAGAAAATTAGAATATTGTGAAAAGGTTCAATATTGAAGACACCTGGTGCCACACTCTAATCAGCTAATTAACTCAAAACACCTGCAAAGGCCTTTAAATGGTCTCAGTCTAGTTCTGTAGGCTACACAATCATGGGGAAGACTGCTGACTTGACAGTTGTCCAAAAGACGACCATTGACACCTTGCACAAGGAGGGCAAGACACAAAAGGTCATTGCAAAAGAGGCTGGCTGTTCACAGAGCTCTGTGTCCAAGCACATTAATAGAGAGGCGAAGGGAAGGAAAAGATGTGGTAGAAAAAAAGTGTACAAGCAATAGGGATAACCGCACCCTGGAGAGGATTGTGAAACAAAACCCATTCAAAAATGTGGGGGAGATTCACAAAGAGTGGACTGCAGCTGGAGTCAGTGCTTCAAGAACCACTACGCACAGACGTATGCAAGACATGGGTTTCAGCTGTCGCATTCCTTGTGTCAAGCCACTCTTGAACAACAGACAGCGTCAGAAGCGTCTCGCCTGGGCTAAAGATAAAAAAGACTGGACTGCTGCTGAGTGGTCCAAAGTTATGTTCTCTGATGAAAGTAAATTTTGCATTTCCTTTGGAAATCAGGGTCCCAGAGTCTGGAGGAAGAGAGGAGAGGCACAGAATCCACGTTGCTTGAGGTCCAGTGTAAAGTTTCCACAGTCAGTGATGGTTTGGGGTGCCATGTCATCTGCTGGTGTTGGTCCACTGTGTTTTCTGAGGTCCAAGGTCAACACAGCCGTATACCAGGAAGTTTTAGAGCACTTCAAGCTTCCTGCTGCTGACCAACTTTATGGAGATGCAGATTTCATTTTCCAACAGGACTTGGCACCTGCACACAGTGTCAAAGCTACCAGTACCTGGTTTAAGGACCATGGTATCCCTGTTCTTAATTGGCCAGCAAACTCGCCTGACCTTAACCCCATAGAAAATCTATGGGGTATTGTGAAGAGGAAGATGCGATATGCCAGACCCAACAATGCAGAAGAGCTGAAGGCCACTATCAGAGCAACCTGGGCTCTCATAACACCTGAGCAGTGCCACAGACTGATCGACTCCATGCCACGCCGCATTGCTGCAGTAATTCAGGCAAAAGGAGCCCCAACTAAGTATTGAGTGCTGTACATGCTCATACTTTTCATGTTCATACTTTTCAGTTGGCCAAGATTTCTAAAAATCCTTTCTTTGTATTGGTCTTAAGTAATATTCTAATTTTCTGAGATACTGAATTTGGGGTTTTCATTAGTTGTCAGTTATAATCATCAAAATTAAAAGAAATAAACACTTGAAATATATCAGTCTGTGTGGAATGAATGTATACATTATACAAGTTTCACTTTTTGAATGGAATTAGTGAAATAAATCAACTTTTTGATGATATTCTAATTTTATGACCAGCACCTGTATATGTTAATTAAAACCAGGTTGTATAAAATAAAAGATAATAAAAGGCAGTGAAAATGAGAAAATAATTAGTAAATAAAAAAATAATAATTGTTTAATATTTTCTTTGTAAGCTGGTTTTTAGAATGATAGTAAAAGTAAAATAACAGTAGACAGAGTAAACAAGTATTATAAACAAACACTACATTAAAATAATAGTGTAAAATCAAAGATAAAAACAGTGTACAATTAGAAAATAATTATCAAATTTAATAAGCAGGAATAAATTATGAGAAATAAATACAAAAACACTACTGTAAACTAAAAGGCAGTGTAAAATGAGAAATTAATATAATAGGAATAAATTATGATGATAACATTGATTAAAACAACAGTTACTAAAAGGGATAGTAAAGATAAAAAAACCCAAGACTAAATATGCCAATATTTGTGAAAAATCATCAGGGGTTCTATCTGGAAAGCAACACTCACACTGAATGTGATGCAAATGTATTTCTTCCCGACTGGCACCTTAACTGTCTGTCCGTCTTTTATACCTGTAACACAATAACAACAGACAGTCAGTACCCCATACATTCACCTCAGTTCACTATGAATACAGTCACACACCTGCAGGCACAGGTACCATGACGGTCTGTTTCTGTTTGGTTTGTCCAGTTCCTCGACACATGATGCAAGGAGTGATGATGATAGAGCCCCGCCCACTGCACCGCCTACATGTTGAGCGCATCATAAACGGACCGGTGTTTATAGACTCCTGCATAAAAGAGTAAATTATGCAAAAAAATGAAGACAATAAACGTAGTTGCTAATACCATTGCTGTGGCATCCTCACCATGCCAGTTCCATTGCAGTAGTGACAATGTGACACTTTTGTTCCCGGCTCGTGACATTTTCCGTCACAGCGTGGGCAGGCATCATCTATGTTGACCATTATCTCCTTATTCACGCCTTTAGCAGCCTGCATGAACGTTAGCTCCATCACAAACTACAGGGAGAGAGAGAGAGGGTTCGGATTGTGGGAGTTTATTGAAGAACAAACACAAATGTGGGATAGTTGTCGCTGTGTGTCTCACTTCAGGTGCCTGTTCAAACATGGAGTTGAGGTCGCCGAAGCCACGCCCCCCAGCGAACTCTCCAAAGATCTTCCTGAACAGCTCTTCTGGGTCCACGGTGGCCCCGCCTCTCCAGTACTGCTGCTGCTGCCCCGCCCCACTCGCACCCGGACCGGCAGAACCGTACGTGTCATACTGCTTCCTCTTCAGCTCATCACTGAGGGTCTATTCATACAGAACGCCATAAACACACCTTATTGTGAATTTCAAGACAAAAATATTCAGCTCATACATATTTCACCCAAAAACTTTTTTCTTTAAAATAAATAAATAAATAGATAGATAATAATAATAAAGTATTTTATATACAAAAAAATATATATATTATTTATACACTACCATTAAAAAAATTTGGGTTCAGTACATATTTTTAAGAAATTAATAATTTTATTGAGTAAGGATGCATTAAATTGATTAAAAGTATCTTTAAAGACATATAATGCTACAAAAGCTTTCTGTTTTAAATAAATGCTGTTCTTTTGAACTTTATTCATAAAATATTTGAAAACAAAAAAATAATGGTACATAGTTTTCACAAAAATATGTTTTTAATAATAATAACAACAACAATAATCAATGTTTCTTGAGCAGCAAATCAGCATATTAGAATGATTTCTGAAGGATCATGTGACACTGAAGACTGGAATAATGATGCTGAAAATTCAGCTTTTCATCACAGAAATACTGTACATTTTAAAATATTTAAAATATAAAACTGTTGTAATAATTTTTTTTACAGTATTACATTTTATCATAGCATCAAATAAATGCTATGATAAAAATAATAAAAAATAATAATAAAAAAACACACAAACCCAAAACTTCTGAATGGTAGTCCAATAAATATTATGTATTGTATTAGATTTAGCATAAAGCCATTTTTTTTTTTTTTTTTTAAAGATTATTATAACTACAATACAATAATGTTAGCAATAAATATACAATCAAAACTAAGAGTATTTCAAAATATTTTACAATTTAATATTTACATTTTATTTACAATGCTTTCACATTATAATAATGATATTCCACAGGAATGTGCTTAATAATTGTCATAAAAATTCTGTCACAATAGAAAAAAATAATGGTACTTTAAATAATCATCTCTTTCGGCACTACTTGACTTCATCCTAAAATTGTTCACAAAAAAAAAAAAAAAAAAAAAAAACCTTTCCCTTTATCTCTCTCTCCTTCCCTTGCTAGCTTGTACTTATTTGAACAATGACTGAGACTTGGTGTTACGAGCACTTCCTCTGTCTGATTGCCTCTTCAAGATGAATCGCTTTATGTATTCCCCAATTGTAAGTCGCTTTGGATAAAAGTGTCTGCCAAATGACTAAATGTAAATGTAAATGTAATAAGCTTAATTCTACTTTATGCAACAACAAAAAAAAGGTTAAAATGAAACCAAATTAAACCAGAGAAATGTAATTCAAGACATATAGAGGAAAAACGAATGTTAATGTTCCTTACCTCATAGGCTTCTGCCAGCTTGGCAAACTTCTCTTTTGCGCCAGGGTCATCTGGGTTGGTGTCTGGATGGTATTTCTTGGCCAACTGAGTGAAAATACTCCCAGTGTTAAACTCCCAGTGAACCATCTTTAAAAAAAATATGAAACTTATGTCACAAGGGTTGTCAGACCTGGTAGTAGGCTTTCTTAATGTCTTTCTGAGAGGCAGTCCGAGGAACCCCCAAAACATCATAGAAGTCCTGCTGATGGCACCCAGAAGTAGTGTGGAAGAAATGAGAGCTGAAAACACTGTGGCTTCTCAACACTGAAAAATACAAACACACAATCAACATTAACGTAGGACAAATATTTCTTAAAATAATTGTATTAGTTGTTGCAGAATAGTAGATACAATTATTTCTGCAGTTTACATCATTACGCCAGTAGGTGGTGACAGGTGTATTAGTGATCCATTTTTACACTTTACTAATATTGGCAATAATGTAAGTCCGTTGCATCATCTCTTTCAACCTTTCTAATGCCACTGACATATATGGGCAAATACGTCCACAACAGATATGTTAGACCTGATGTACTAATGCAAAACAATAAGCTTGTTCTATTAACAGAGTTCATAGTAACTACTTTGATCACATAACCAGCTCACCTGGTACCCTGTTCAATGTCACACCTCCTCTGTGCCTCCAGCAGCTGAAATTACCCTCCTTCACATAACTGCGAATCCAGCATATCCTCAGAGCTGCGGTATCTCCGTGTCTAGAGGTCTTTATAAGCGCACAGGTGCTGCGAAGTCCAGGTAAACCGCTTGACAGCCAGCGTGCAGTACAGCGAGCACTGGAGGCTGCCATGTTTACATCGCGCTGTGGGTCGGCTGTGCACTGCGCATGCGCGAGGAGTGTGTTTGTAATTTACATCTGCTTTGCGGCTTTTCACCACTAGATGGCGCGACATGAACAGTCTGTGGAGTCATCGCAGACGACAAAAGTTTGACATTTTGTATGTACTTCAACATTAAATGCAAACACTATAATGACACTATAAATCCTACTGTGTCATATGTTAATAGGCTACACACAATTCTAAAGCCTCTAAAATATTAAAATGATAAAAATTTTGCTGAAAACCTGTTGCACACAATTTACTACTTGTCTCTGATTGATAGTTGACACTTTTTTAAACAAGTAAAAGGCCGTGTAGTAGCTATAATTATAAAAACTTAACTGATACTTTTTGCTATGAAATCTTTATTAAAGTAAACTTTTATATATAACTTTTATATTGTAAGTAATATTTCAAGATGAACACTGACTGAACTGTAAGCAATTTAGGTTTAGCCTACTTGATTATCCATCCATCCTTTTTTTTTAAATCACACAAACTAAGCATTGAAATATCATTATACTAATACTAAGACTTATTATTGACAGGTATAGAGTGACAATTTATACTGTATTTGTGCATTTTATGTATAAAGATCTCACTGATTTACATTGCAAGCTATCAGAATTTAATCTTACTTTTGGCCATATAAATCAGCATTTTCACAGGAAAAAAAAATCATATATTTTTGCTTAGTTTGGGCCTAAATTGAGGTGTTTTTCCTCCTGGAGTATTGGCTCCGTATTCTCTTATAACATGCTATAGTCATACAAGCTTGATGTATAAAATATGATACTCAAAAAAGCAAACTTTTTTAGGCTACGTGTTAAAGGTTCGATAAAATATTGCATTAAAATATGACTGTTTCATATATCAGGTTTTACAGGGTTAAAATAATTAAATGTAAATACTACAGCACATGCAAAACCCTTTTTATAGCCACAAGGAGGATCTATATAAAGATTTACAATATATGTCATCATGTGCAATTTAAACTCATCATGTAATATAACCTGGGAATCTAAACTACTAATTTTCCCTTAGCAGAGATAGAGTCAAGACCAGAACCAAGACTGGACCCCTTGAGGACCAGACCAAGACCTCAAGACCATCAAGATCTCTCAAGATAGGTATGATCTTAACAGTAATGACTTTATTTGTCTTTAAGTATTAGGGTACACGTAAGGGGTACAGTCAGGAGTTAAACTAGCATTTTAACAGTCCTGAGGTTTCTTGAGGAGGGAAAATTATATTTTGAACAACATATACTGTACTCATAAAACTCCACAATTTCCACAAGTCGTATAAGTGTGGTCTGACCCTGGCTCTCTTTAATACGGAGCCGTGCGGTGATGCCGGCCTGTGGCGACTGGGGTTTGGTTGGCGGCACTGAGACCCCCTGGTGATGATGTCATAATGACTGTGGCTGATGTCATGATGAGGCTGGTTGCTGGTTGGACGCAGAGGCTTGTGTGTGTGGTGAGTTTAACCGCTGTCTCTCGTGCCACCTCCGCCGGCAGGAATACGCTTGTTTCTGTGTGAGAAACGGATGTTTTATTTGAAATAGAGAATAAAGCGTCTCTGTTTGCCTTTGGGAACCCCGAAAGAGGTGTTTTTTTTAAGTATGGAAACTCCACTGAGAAAACTGTATGTTAAATGCATGTACACAATTTCTTTGAGTGGGCAGAGGTTCAGATCCCAGCCATAGTCTGTCTCATCCTTCTCTTTTGACGTACAGTAAAAGTTAACAATCCCCACTCACCCCCAGTATTACAAACACGGCTAACATCTGTGTTGAATTAAGAAAATCCCAGTGCTGTACGGCTCTCAACTGCTTTCAGTTGTTCCCCTTTGCTCTTTCACACACGTAGACACTCGTTCCTTCACTTACTGTTGCACACATGCTTGAGATAGGCTTGGCAATGAATTGCTAATGTTGCTAAACTAATAGCACACTCTTGTGAAAAGGAAGTGTGTTTAATTGTATTCAATGTGCATTTGTATTGTACTTCAAACCTTAAAAGTATTTTTTTTAAACTGTAATTGCAGACAATGTAATATCAATGAAATAAAAGGACACTAAGTGTACTTAAAGAGAGCACATGCATTTTCATGACTATATTTTTTAACACAAGTACACTTTTAACACTGTAGTGATATAAAATTGAAAGCTTAAAGCATATTTTAAATCATTATTTTAAGAATAGTTTGTTGTACTTTAATGACATACGCTTGTTTTGATGTGTTGCTAATTACATTTAAAGTGCTTAATTACAACCAGAATTCCGGAAATGTTGGGACGTGTTTTAAATTTGAATAAAATGAAAACTAAAAGACTTTCAAATCACATGAGCCAATATTTTATTCACAATAGAACATAAAGAACATAACAAATGTTTAAACAGAGAAATTTTACACTTTTATCCACTAAATGAGCTCATTTCAAATGTGATGCCTGCTACAGGTCTCAAAAAAGTTGGCACGGGGGCAAAAAAGGGCTGAAAAAGCAAGAAATTTTGAAAAAATTCAGCTGGGAGAACATCTAGCAACTAATTAAGTTAATTGACATCAGGTCTAGCTATAAAAGGGATGTCTTAGAGAGGCAGAGTCTCTCAGAAGTAAAGATGGGCAGAGGCTCTCCAATCTGTGAAAAAGTGCATAAAAAGATTGTGGAATACTTTAAAAACAACATTCCTCAATGTCAAATTGCAAAGGATTTGCAAATCTCATCATCTACAGTGCATCGAAGACCTTTGTTGGATGCCTGTGGTTTTCAGGCCCTCAGACGACACTGCATCACTCATTGGCATGATTCTGTCATTGACATTACTAAATGGGTCCAGGAATACTTTCAGAAACCACTGTCGGTAAACACAATCCGGCGTGCCATCTGCAGATGCCAACTAAAGCTCTATCATGCAAAAAGGCCATATGTGAACATGGTCCAGAAGTGCCGTCGTGTCCTGTGGGCCAAGGCTCATTTAAAATGGACTGTTTCAAAGTGGAAAAGTGTTCTATGGTCAGATGAGTCCAAATTTGACATTCTTGTTGGAAATCACGGACGCCGTGTCCTCCGGGCTAAAGAAGAGGGAGACCTTCCAGTGTGTTATCAGCGTTCAGTTCAAAGGCCAGCATCTCTGATGGTACGGGGGTACATAATGCATACGGTATGGGCAGCTTGCATGTTTTGGAAGGCACTATGAATGCTGAAAGGTATATAAAGGTTTTAGAGCAACATATGCTCCCCTCCAGACGACGTGTATTACAGCAGGACAATGCAAAACCACATACTGCAGCTATTACAACAGCATGGCTTCATAGTAGAAGAGTCCGGGTGCTGAATTGGCCTGCCTGCAGTCCAGATCTTTCACCTATAGAGAACATTTGGCGCATCATTAAACGAAAAATACATCAAAGATGACCACGAACTCTTCAGCAGCTGGAAACCTATATCAGGCAAGAATGGGACCAAATTCCAACACCAAAACTCCAGAAACTCATAACCTCGATGCCCAGATGTCTTCAAACTGTTTTGAAAAGAAGAGGAGATGCTACACCATGATAAACATGCCCCCGTCCCAACTATTTTGAGACCTGTAGCAGGCATCAAATTTGAAATTAGCTCATTTTGTGCATAAAATTGTAAAATTTATCAGTTTAAACATTTGCTATGTTATCAATGTTCTATTGTGAATAAAATATTGGCTCATGTGATTTGAAGGTCTTTTAGTTTTCATTTTATTCAAATTTAAAAAACATCCCAACATTTCCAGAATTCGGGTTGTATAATTTTAACTATAGGGTGTTACTCAATATGACATTTAAAGTTAATGTATTTTAAATGTATTAAATTGCAAGAAATGTGAAAATACAAATAAATTTTAATTAATTGCATAAAAGCTTTCAAATAAAAATGACATGAAAATATATTAGTTTAATGCTAGTCAATACATTCAACAGTACACATTGACCCTATTTCAAAGACAACAGTTATTATGATATTACATGTAAGTCCTATACTTAAGCAGGTCAAAAAGCACACTAAAGTACAGCAACTGGCATTTAATATTCATTTTATCTTGATTCATAAAATTCATTTCATTTATATGCAATTATGTGTCCGAAAATATTACATTCAGTTCTCACTTATATTGTTTTAGAGTATATCATTTCCTTAATAAGTAATCTTTTTTCTCTCCACAAGTAGTTTTTACACTTTTCTAATGAAAATGTGAGTGGTGGCTTTGAATGGTTTCTAGAAAAGGTACTGATTGATGGCTATTTGGTCCAGGCCCCTCCTGCAATGTGAATATTTGTCGCCTGTTTCTTCGTCCACATTGCCTGAGCATTTAGAAAAGCAATAGCACCGTAAACTCCTCAACAAGCTGCACAATTTACAATATGTAAATTGTGTAATGTACGTAACACAAATAGTGTGAGATATATTAAATATATTTGTTCAAATATCTGACTCGTACTAGGGAATGACTGTGTTAGCAACCATGAATAACAGTGAATGTCGTGAGCACAAATCTGCAATGTGCCCAACCTCATCTAAAAATGCCCTTCAGCTAAAATATGTGATTTATTTGTGGAGCAGGACAGAATGACAGTTGGCTATGATCAGAAGCTGGTGTGGTAAAGCTGTCACAAAGGAACTTTATTGCGGTAATTGCGTTTCTCTAACTAGCGTGCCAGGCAAGAGCGGGTATGTGGGAACTGAGAGGAGCTCATGACCTTTCATTAAAATGAGCCCCAAAACTCATTAAAGACCAAGGCACGGTGTTCTTTCACAGGATTATATGCTTGTTCCTTAAACACTGGGCTTTATTATATGTGCTTAAAGCTGAATCACTGTTTGCTGTGTGTGTATGTGTGAATGAAGGCATTTCTGATATTCACTTGTATCCACTGTGTATACATGGTGTGGGGGAGGTTGTTTACGCTTGACCCATGGTAGTTAGGTAGCATCTGGTGTTGCCACAGTCCCATTATTCTGGCGAAGAACTGCCCACTTCGACAGGAAGAGACCTTTGAACTGACATTCAAGCGACCAACCACAGTTTGTTTGGTTCTTATGCAACCATAAACTACAGAATTGTGGACTAAAAAAGTGCACTAAAACCAAGCAGTCAGATCAAAACTCCTGATTTTAGACAGCTCTTGACGTTTTTGTCTGCAATATGCATTAAACTGTGAGTGAACAGTGCCTTGAGTGTCCTGAGAAGGGAAGAGTCAGAAAACGGAAAAGAGAGAGGCTGTGTGGTCATGGAGAAATGTAGGGAGATGCGATCCCAGAGAAGTCACAAATGATAGACAACACAGCAGGCAAACCTTAATCATAGAGTACAACACCAACCTCGCAACATCCATAAAATGGGATTTTCGCAGGCCAAATAGCTACAGTCTTGTGTGTGTGTGCATGTGTGTGCGTGTGAATCTGTTTCCCATTACTCCCATTTCCCCTCATTCCCAGTTCCAATACTCTTATTGGCTCTGATCACTGCCACATGCAGGTCGAGGGGCAGTAAGAGTAGGGATCAAAGTTCGGAGGTCAGAGGGATGTTGCTCGTTTTTGAGAATTAACCGTAATTCAGCTTTAGATTACAGAGCTATTACGTAGATTATTTCCTTTCCAACCAGGCCCACACATCGCCTCTGCTTTGAAAACAGGGATTGAGTTACTGAGCACGTGTTTATGTCCTACAGGAACACATAAACCTGTGCACCAACCTGAGTTAGGATCACTTTATAATAACTTGATTTGTGTTGGTGATGATCCCGAAGCCTGTGGGTTCAGTATGGCAGGGTTAGTCTTTAGAATGAGTAAAATAACATAATAAAAGTATTATGAGAATGAGCGAAGAGAGTTTTTTAATCTCTCAAGTGTCTCTTATTTGGCACACTGAATTTCATTCATGAACATGAGTTGAGTCAGGTGTGTTGTTAGGTAAGGCAGGCATCCAAAATGTGCAGAGTTAGGGTTCCTTCTGGACTGATTGGAGAACATATCTCTAAACAAAAAGATGAAGGGGTCACATTATGGCTCAGGCATCAATAGTTGAGCTTCTTTGCATTCCTTATCTCAGCTATCTACCTTACCATCGTGTTTATTCCTGCTCTTGGAGATCTGCCTTGATACAAAGTTTATGTTTTGAAATTAACCCCAAAGCCTTGATCATCTGAAATGAGCAAGATCCAGCTATGAAACAATCAAATTTTAGGGATATTAAAAGAGCTAGGGTTATGGTCATGGGCAAGAAAGGGCTGTTGTCAATAGTGTATAGAAATATGAAGCACAGCTCACACAAAATTCACTTTTAAACCAAGCAGCTTTCTGTTGGTGAGTGTAATGAATCCAACTTGAACCTTTTGCGAAATCTGCCTGGGGAAATTTTGGCCATGAAAGTTTGCCAAACAATGGTAAATGTAACTGCGCAATTTAGTTCCTCGGATTCCAGGGAAACTTTAAGTCTATGACTGGGTTAGTAATTGTGTTACAGGAATGTTGTGTCTGAATAGATGTTGATCAAGGAAGTAGGCAAGATCGTCCTCCTGGCCTACCCTTTCTGTGGCACGTAAACTTAGGATTGTTCTTCACTTCCTACTGAGAAATGTATAATGCTGATCTGATGCTGGTTTACTGTAGCGTGTAGATTAGCATCCATGCCATGCACAAGTTAATGAAGCTGGTTAACCAATGAAGTTAATTAATTGAGTTAATTAATTGACCCTTCGCAAAGACCCGCCCCCACCCCTTAGATACTGTTGCTATGTTCGACAATCCATGGCACTCTCAGGCAACACATCACGTTCTCAGCAGTGAAAAATATATTGCGGAGCAAAGAGGAAACTGACAACATGCCGACATACAAGACAGAGAAGGTTACTTTTGGTATGATCCAAAGTCTCATCTTTCAAATTTTGTCATGTTGTTAAGAAATCCAAACAATAAATACCGTTTTGTGGCTCTTTCATGTGTTGTGACAGATCACTGAAGTGCCTCAGTTCAAGCGGCACGTGAACTGATCATCTTTTCATATTTACTTGAAGCACGAAATAAACATGAATGAACATCTGAAGGTATTTTTTTCAATGGTGGAAAGACATCAA
Source organism: Schizothorax lantsangensis (assembly GCA_027422415.1). Classification (NCBI taxonomy): domain Eukaryota; kingdom Metazoa; phylum Chordata; class Actinopteri; order Cypriniformes; family Cyprinidae; genus Schizothorax; species Schizothorax lantsangensis. The sequence continues at coordinate 24,508,654 of CM049843.1, read as the reverse complement.
TACACACCATTTTTTGGACCAAATTTAAGTCCACCGAAGTTAAAGGGATAGTTCACCCAAAAATTAAAATTCTGTCATTAATTACTCACCCTCATGTCGTTCATCTTCGGAACCAAAATTACGATATTTTTGATGAATTCCGAGAGCTTTCTGTCCCTCCGTAGACAGCAAGGATCCTAACACGATCAAGGCTCAGAAATGTAGCAAGGAGATCATTAAAATAATCCATGTGACATCAGTGGTTCAAATGTAATATTATAAAGCTACGAGAATACTTTTTTGTGCGCAAAGAAAACAAAAATAAGGACTTTATTCAACAATTCGTCTCCTCCACGTCACCCTATAGCACCATTTTGGAGAGTATCACATACGTAAACAACGTGCTGTTCTGTGTCAGCAGCACCGTACGCGGATACTCCGTTTACGTTGTTTACGCTTTGATATGAACGTAAACAACTTATCCGCATACATACGTTGCATATGTTATAATATTTACATATGTGATACTCTCCAAAATGGTGCTATAGGGTGACGCGGAGGAGACGAATTGTTGAATAAAGTCGTCAATCAAACTCTCTGTGAAGGGTCAATTGATGGCACAACCAGTAGTTCACACTGCATGATTTTAGCCCTGATTTTCACTCGTCAACAGTTTTGTGGAAATTGCCATCAAATGCCTGAAATCAGAGGTAAATCAGTGCTTTTTCACATGAGTGACAATCTCGTAGTTTGTGTTATCAAAGACTCGATCTGAGAGAACTATCTTGTACGACAACACCTGTCTCTCGTGTGATCTAACGTTATTTCCTGTATCAATTCTTGCGTGTTTGGTTGTGAAACATAGTTTTGTAGACAAGGCAGAGTTGTTGGTGATTTTTCCTTTTGAGAAGCTATATAATGTGTGACCCCCTGTTGCCGATCCATCATGCATTGTGCAGAATCCCAACTAGACGTTACCCCAGACAGTCATGGAGTGTGTGAAGAGCAGCGATCCAATGACTTTGAAAATCGTGCAGTGTGAACCCAGCATAAACAAGCATCCAAAAGGCAATGTATGCTGGAGACCAGCCATACTAATGTTTAGGGAAAACAGTTTGACTGTATTTATTATTGGTGTTTTATTTAGGCAGAGTCCTAATGTACATCCATCATTTAATAGGTCTCAAGGTGGATCTTGGGTTTTGTTTTGATGTACTGCAACTTAGTGAATTTTAATTCCTGTGAGAGGGAACAAGAAGGAAAGATAGATCCTGCAGGGTGGAGTGTTTTGGACCTAGTTCATTATCAATATTCAGCCCAGATTTTTTCCCCATGAGTTTGGAAGCAAACCTACAGCAGATGGATAGACTGTTCAAACAGTCTGTATTGGGGACAGATTCATTAGACCTGTATCAAGTGAGGGTTTTGGTGCAGGCCCAATGGTTTCTCGATAATAGCAGTTTTAATCAGAGGAACATTGTTTAAGCTATGTGCACAGCAATTACAGGGATTGAACGAAAGCCAGAAAAGCAAACTGTTGCTTCTAGTAAAGACTCGACTTGTTATGCAGAGGAAAAATAAGACAACTTTAGGAGGCAAACATGGAAAGTTCTAGCAGCAACCAATGATCGGACTCATAGAGCAGCTTTCGGAAATGTTCTCATTACACATTTTGACTCATTACTCAATCTGCGTCTTGCTTGTCTAAAGTAACTGTCAACTACAGTTCCGGAACGACAAGATTATAAACTTGTTCTAGAGGACTACAAATAAAACACAATAAAACTGGTCAGAGTTTTTCCAGTTCTTTCCTTTGTGACTCCATTTAGGTTCAATTACCCGCAGTGTGTTCTTATTATAGGTCAGGCAAGGGCCTTATACTACAATGGGCATTTGAAAAACAGTTCCTTCGTTCTCTTTAAACATATAATTAGATGAAAATGCCACAAGACAGAATCAAAGCCAGGACCATAATTAGTCCAAGTGTAAAAGTAGTTTCGCCTCGTCTTGACTGGTTAGTTTCTGGTTTGAGGTGACAGATCCCTAAATCACGGAAAGCTCATGTGAACCCTGTCTCTTTCTCATCTCTCATGGCTGCCCTCTCGTCTAGAGCCTCCGAAACATAAACAGTATATTTGGTGACGGTGTGTGGGGTTTGTCAGATTTATGGGCATTACACTTTGAGGAGAGGAGGAAGTACTCGCAGCATGTGGGATTGGTACACCCTGGAACATCTTAAGAAAATTTAGGAGGAACTTCAGTTGGTACTTTACTTAAACACTGAGAAGTTCAACAAATATCTTTTGAGCAATAAAGTTATCCTCTGGTTTTCTTTATCACTGAGTGAGGAGATCGCCGATGATGGCACATTCAAAGCAAGATTTTGTAGTAATTCTTTGTTTTTGAGGAAGCAACAGAAGGCAAGAAAAGACATTTCAGAGATGTTCTTCTCAGCCAAGGCTGGCCTTGACCTCCGACCCCATAATGCAGGGGAAACCGTGCAGTGTTGCGTTCCCAATGCAGCTTCTTGGTGGCTGGGTAATCTCAGAGGTCGTGCTCCCTGTGGGAACAAGGCTGCCGGGTTCCTCTTTAGGCCAGAGATGACTTGTAAAACATGGCCACAGGAGAGAGATAGGGCACTTTGACCTGACATGAAACTGTAGATTCTCAGACCAAGACTAATTTATAATTTAGTGCTTCCTACGTACTCTCTACTTTAAATCTACCCAGTTTTGGAGGTTATTATATGTTCTCTAAAGAACATTGTTGTTATTTCAATCATATTAATGCATCTTTGTGCATGTGTGTGTGTGTTCTGTATCTAAGCCCTGTAAACAACCAGCTGAGAGGCCTAACAAACCTTTAATGCAGCTGTCAAAATTCACAACTCCCACAATGCAAACATCACGGTCCAAATCTCTCACACTTGCTGACCATTATTCCCCTGAGCTGTTCATTTGAAATCCATCACAGAAATAAGCGGAAATCCAAGAGTCTGCTGGTAATTGCTACGATTGATGATGATTGTTTTTTTTACAACAACATAATTTAAACAGCATTCCTTTTCAGAGTTACTGTTAATTATCGGTGCTCTACAGCCAAGCCGTATAAACCTGTCCTGCACAGTTCAGTCAAATAACTCTCGTAAATCTTTTTTTTTTTTTTTTGGGAGGCCTTGGAAGGTAAATTTGGACCTTTGTCCCAATAAAACATCTTGAATCTGCACTTCTACTTATGGCCCATTACTCCATCTTGGCTCTGATCAGATATACTGGGGTAAATGGACTCGTCCACACAGATGGTAATAGTGAGCTCAGAGCACAGCAATTTAGCTATGAGAAAAATGAGGCTAGACTGTGTGTGTGCGTTTGTCTATTTATGTGTGTCCTTATGAAAAATAAGCGATCAAGTTGCTTTGCAATGTGTGTGTACAAGAATGATCCTATGCAGATCTAGGGGAGCCTTTCAAAAGTTAAGTTTCACATTGGCATGTGAGGCAGACTGGGACTCTAAATATGTTTTTCAGTGCAAAAACCTGCATCTTATTTACTAAGCACCGGCAGTGCAGTTTTTCATGTCACTAAATGGTGGTAAAAGGAAATGTATATTTATATTAAGAGATGGGAATTTCGGCAGTTTATTTGTGATTAGTACTAATTTCATGGTAGCTGTTTTTAGTGTTACCCGATTTTTATAACTCATTAAGTGTAGGGATTCAGAAACGTTTTGTCAACCGTACCCCTTTGACCTAGGATATTTACCCCCTGAAATTTTTCACTAATATTTTAAATTAATATTTAACAACACACATGCTGTCACGGTGCACACAGCAGGGAGAGACGAGGAACACGCAGACGAGGAGATACTTCCAAGTAATAGTCTTTAATGACGACATCAATTGCAGACACACAGAAACACCGGGAATAACGAGTAGACCAGACGACATGGAACTCAACAGACAGGACTTAAATACACCGAATAATAAACACATAATCACACACACACACCTGGAACCGTTTTTGAAACGAGGACAGGAAACAAACCATATATGGAAACAAGAGGCGGGAACACAAGACACACACGACAGAGGTCTGACATAACTCCCCCCTCCCGGAAGGCGCGTCCCGCGCCGTACCAGTACTACCAGGGAGGGGGGGGGCACTCTGGAGACCCCACAGGACCAACACAGAGACATACACAAGACGGGGCCTCCAGAGCGGAACAGACAGACGGAGGCCCAGGAGGAGCAGAGAGCTCAGGAGGCCAAGGCAGGTGGTTTTTACAGCCGGGACCTTTGTACCCCCCCAAAAAAAATCCATGGGGCAGCTCAGGGGTAATGGCTAAACCCACACGAAAACATGACTTAAAAAGACCTTGGTCACAGTCTGGTCAAATGCTGGCGAGACCATTCAATGGGCTGGAGGAAGCCACAGCCGTCGGCGGGCCGAGTACGGCGGGTTGGCCTTCCCCGCGAACTAGAGGGAGCCGCCGACGGTGGGTTGGCTTTCCCCACGGATGATCTCCCGCGAACGGCGGTGTCGGTTGAACTGAGGAGGTGGCGAGTTGGCTTTCCCCACCAACGACGGCCAGCGGGCTTGAGTCAGCGGCAATCCGGCGGGCATGAGTCAGCGGCAATCCGGCGAGCATGAGTCAGCGGCAATCCGGCGGGCTTGAGTCAGCGGCAATCCGGCGGGCTTGAATCATGAATCAGAGGCAGCATTGATTCAGTGGCGGGCCGGTGGGCTAGGGTTAGCCGTGGACGGCGGCGTCGTCATCTCCTGCGAACGGTGGGCTGGTTGATCCGCGAACGGCGGCGTGAGCTCCCGCGAACGGCGGGATGGCTGAGTTGCGAACGGCGGCGTGAACTCGCGTGAACTCCCGCGAACCGCGGGATGGGAGAGCCACGAACGGTGGCGTAAACTCCCGCGAACGGCGGGCATGAGGGCTCGCTGCGAGCCCTCTTGCCCGCCGTTGCCCCCCATGCCCGCGAGAGACAAAACACAGGAACAAACCAAAGACTTGAAAAAACGAACAAAACAAAACGAGGTGAAGGGACGACGCTTACTGTTGGGTCTGGTCTTCTTTGCACACAGCAGGGAGAGACGAGGAACACGCAGACGAGGAGATACTTCCAAATAATAGTCTTTAATGATATCAAGGTTGCAGACACACAGAAACACCGGGAATAACGAGTAGACCAGACGACATTCAACAGACAGGACTTAAATACACGGATAATAAACACATAATTGGAACCGAATTAACTAATTGACATATATTGGAAACAAGAGGCGGGAACACAAGACACACACGACAGAGGTCTGACACTTGCATGTTCATAGTTCTCTGATGTCAGCTAATGGTAACATAATAATGTACAGGTAAACAATTTTTTTTATATATTAAAGGGATTGTTCACCCAAAAATGAAAATTTTGTCATTAATTACTCACCCTCATGTTCCAAACTCGTAAGACCTTCGTTCATCTTCGGAACACAAATTAAGATATTTTTGATCTTTGAGCTCTCTGACCCTCCCATAGACAGCAAGGATCCTTACACAACAAAGGCACAGAAACGTAGCAAGGAGATCGTTAAAATAATCCATGTGACATCAGTGGTTCACCCGTAATTTTACGAAGCTACTAGCATACTTTTTGTGCGCAAAGAAAACTAAAATAATGACTTTATTCAACAATTCGCCTCCTCCGCGATATGTAAACAACATATGTAATTTATGTATGCGGATACATTGTTTACGTATGTGATACTCTCCAAAATGGTGCTATAGGGTGATGTAGAGGAGAAGAATTGTTGAATAAAGTTCTTATTTTTGTTTTCTTTGCACACAAAAAGTATTCTGGTAGATTACAGTTGAACCACTGATGTCACATGGATTATTTTAATGATCTCCTTACTACATTTCTGAGCCTTGACCGTAGGGCTGGGCGATAATTAGATAACGATAATTATCGCAATATAATTTCTCTCGATAAAACGATACGAAGAGTTCAATAAATGTTCAATATAATGTTTATGCGCCAAAAGCGGAATGAAACCGCGGAAATGAAAAGAGCCAAAAGGACCGTTTATCCGTTCGGATCAAAGTTCAAAGTGCCGCGCGGATCTTAATCTTAATCTTCCACGATTTAATCTTGAAAGAAATAAAGATTTGACATTTATCGTGATAATTATCGATATTCGACTGATATGAAAAAAAATATCGTGATCATTTTTTTGGCCATATCGCCCAGCCCTACTTGACCGTGTAAGGATCCTTGGTGTCTATGGGAGGGTCAGAGAGTTCTCGGAATTCATCAAAAATATATTAATTAGTGTACTGAAGATGAATGAAGAGGAACGACATGAGGGTGAGTAATTAATGACAGAATTTTCATTTTTGGGTGAACTATCCCTTTAAGTATGTTTAAATTTAAAAATTGAAATAAAAAATAATAATTTACAATTCAAATAAACATTTTATATAAAATTAAAATGTTAAAAGGAAATTGTAATTATTAATTAGAATTTAGAATTTTTATGTTTAAATTATTTATTTCCTTTTTTTTAATTAACTCAAACTTTCGGCAGGTTACTCAGTTTGGGAACCCTGATTTAGTTAATTGAACACTAAAACATTGCAAATATTCATTTTAAATAAAATTCAGTTTACCACCTGCTTTTTGTTAATTAGCGGTAATTGAGCCAGACAAATAGTGCTGAATTTGTGAATAAAACTCAAACTATTATGTGCATAATTTGCATTGAAAGGAGGCATTTCACTTAAATTAATTTCAATGACAACTGCAGGTGGTTAGTGAATAAGATGCCCATTTGTGCGCAACTTCATGAATTCACAGTTTCTTTCTGTTATTTCACATTGTGTTTCACATCTTTGCCTTACATTGTTAATGAGCTGGGACTCTGCATTGCATTTACAGCTGGTCATTTTCACGAAAGTGAAAGGTGTGAAATCATAGAAGAAATTGTTGAAGGAAAAGAAGGACAAAGAGTCACAGGGGTTCATTGTTCAGTTCTGTTGAAACAGCTGTGCTGTTAGTTTCAAAGAGTCCTGATGAAGTTTATCCACATCTGGCGACCTACGATTTTCAGTCATCTTAAGTTGCAATTGGAAAGGTTTAAAGCTAAGAATATACAGACTGCAAGTGGTTAGGATACAGGGGCATGCTCACATTGAAATCGCATACAAACAAGTTTATCAAACGAGCAAAGTACACACTCTCAATGCAAGATCCAGCAATACGCACGCGTCTGCGGCGTGTTCAACTGGCGACGAGGAACACTAAAGATAAGCACCTAGTCTATTTTTGTGATAATAATAATAAAATAATAATCGTCTGTCAAAGGCATCAGCAACAGGCGATATTTTGACTATCGTCGATACACTATACTATCATCTATCGGACCCTAAATTAAGTTGTGATGATGCTTCGTTTCCTTCCATAATGTGTTCTCTTGAAAAGTCTTTATTGTCAAATGTGTGTTGAATGTAAACTCCTATTAGGAATTTAACCATTCAATCTATTTTTGGAATATTCTTAATTAAGGAAATCTATTCAGTGATTGGTCCATGCGTATGTGTCATCCAAAATCCCGTGTGGCACAGCAAGTGTCGTGAATCATCTCTGTGCCTTAAGATTTAGTCCTACACTTCCTTAAATTAACTGAGATGGATAACTAACTTTTAATCGATTGAGACAATAATTTTTTTCCACTTATCGCCATATCAAAAACTGGTTGCCCACTGGCTAAGCAGGGTTGAGCCTGGTCAGTACCTGGATGGGAGACCTCCTGGGAAAACAGGTTGCTGTTGGAAGAGGTGTTATAGAAAGACATGACACTTTTGCACCGTCTTTCGGAGAGACGTAAACCGAGGTCCTGACTCTCTGTGGTCACTAAAAATCCCATGGCACTTCTCGTAAAGAGTAGGGGTGTAACCCCGGTGTCCTGGCCAAATTCCCTCTGGCCCTTGTTTATCAGCCTCCTAATAATCCCCATCCACTTGATTGCTCTATGACTCTCTCTCCTCTCCGCCTGTACTGGTGTTGGTGAGCGCACTAGCGCCATTGACTGTGGCTGCCGTCGACATCCAAGTGGATGCTGCTGGTGGTGGTTGAGGAGAGCCACATGATTGTAAAGCGCTTTGGGTGTGGCAATCTGGCATATAAATGCATCATTCATTCATTCATTCATTAAGTCAATTCTTATCAGTGTTCTTGAGAGTAATTCTTAGAGGCTTGATAAATACGGGCCCAGATTAATCTACATTAAATCAAATCTCTCACTATAATTCAGAAACATGGTAGTACACGGCACCTTGCTTGAAATAAAACATGTTTTAATGTTACGATAAATGCAGATAAATTAGGTTTACGAAAGTTCACTTCACAAGTTTTTAGATGTAAGGAAGGCTGAGGTTGCATTTTATTTCAGTCAATACTTTTCAGGATAGGTTTGGTTTTAAAAGTCAGTTTCTGTATAGTCACATTGGCTGCAAATAAGCTGTTACAAACTATAGTGGCATGATTTTACTAGTTTTTTTTTCTTTTGTCAAAAGCTTTCATCACCTTCTACTTTAAAGATACTACAGCTGACATATACACAATATGTGAGCGTTTTCCCATTAAAGATGTAGTAGACACCCTTAGACATTATTGTTAAAGGATTATCTTACACATACTTGTGTATTTTGTTGCGTTAGGTGTGCAATTTTGCCAATAACTATATTTTTATACAAGTAATTACACCCTTGAAGAAAGATATATCACTCGGCCTGTGACATTAAATATGGGGCGTGACACTTTCCTGAAAAACATCAGTTTCCACCTCTTTATGTTTGAGCTTCTGTCTTTCAGAGCCATAATGTGCAAAATTCTGTCATTGTTGTCAGAAGTTTTGAACCTGGGCAAACCCAGGTTAGCTTTTCCCAGAGCGAAATGAGGACTCAAGTTAAATGCAGCATCATAGACATGTCAGCAAATTTACAGAAGATTTTGTTTGTGAACACACAGTTGTTCTTCCTCTTCCCAAAGCTGTAAAAAGACAGTATGGGACTGGTTTTAGATATTCACACATGTCATCATTGCTTTTATGGTGCTTTTGTTCAAACATTTCTTTATTTGCTGTCACTTTATACCTTTGTGCATTCTGAGTTTATTGGCTGAGTTTTTGCCAGTGTAACTGAGAATGTGTTTGCTGACTGTAATGTGTTGAGAGTCAAACATCGTTATCTCGTTGCTGTGTCTGTGTGTGTGTGTGTGTGTTAGCAGATTTACTGTATGTTTGTTTTAAAGAAAAACAAACCCAGTGTTGGCAAAGAACAGCACTTCCTTTTAAAAATGTGTTGTGAAACATCAATAAAAGAGTATCATATAGTCTTTTACTATTTGATAGTGCAACATTTGATAGCTATTAGTACTATAGTTGACTATTTCATAGCGCTTCTTCTATAGTCAGTTTTTACTTTCCAGTCAAATACATTTGGACCTTTTACTGTAAATAAATTAAATTATAGTTTAGATTTAGTTATCAGAGTCTTCACAAATGAATACCCTTAAACAACCTTAAATCTGATGTAATCTTGTCTCTTTTTTCCTGTATGAGTATTTTGTATAGTCTATAGTAAGTATAATACCTGTTCTTGTTTTCATTTTCCAGTCAAACACTTTTGGATCTTTTACTTTAAATAAATTATATTATAGTTAAAATTAAGTTATTACATAATTTGCTTGCGTTTTTTTACTTTTAAGAAGTTTACTTTTAATTTTCCTTTTAGATTGTGCTGTGAAACAACAGTAAAACACTATAAAATAATGTAAAAGACTGTCAAATATTCTAGTATTTTACTATAGACTATTTGGTAGCACTATTAGATTAAACTCTTAATTGCATGTGTGTATATATATATATATTTATCTAAATTTCATTTTGTTCATGCAAAATATATATTTTTTTTAATTGATGGGCAAATCATTATTAATATCACTGTTATTATTACTAGCATTATCAGAGTGTTCATTAACTGAATACCTTTAAACGCTCCCAAAAGTTTTTTATTTATTTATTTATTTATTTGTCTGTATGTGTGTATTGTATAGTCTATAGTAAGCATAGTACCTGTTCTTGTAAATAATAAGTAAGTAAATAAATAAATAAAAATCATCTCTTTAAGTGATAAGATGCATTGTGAAATGTATTTGTTGCATTCTCAGTGCTGCCACTAGGGGCATTATTGCATGCATTAGCATAAACTGTATTCTTCTATCACCAGTTTTCTATTTCAAGTTAACTACTTTCAGATATTTTAAAGGATGATATGTTTCCAAAACAGCTGTCAATAATTTGTATCATATTGACCCATTTGATTATACAATCCAGGTCTTGAGTTAAGAGCTCACTGGAGGGAATAACGATGTAAAGTTGTGGTGTGTTTCTCACAAAACAGTATCATACAACTTCAGAATACTTGGAATTTACCGTATGGAGTACTTTTATGATACTTTTCTATCATTTTTGAAGCTTGAAAGCTTCAGTCCTCATTCATTGAAGTTCTGTGGAAAAGGGCTGCCAGTGCATGAGTCAAAATGGTTGCTTTTGAGTTCTACAGAAAAAAAAAAAGTCATACAGGTTTTGGAATGACATGCTGGTTATAACTGACAACAGATTTTCATTTTTGGGTGAACTATCCCTACTTACTTCCTGTTGGCATTTTAGGAAAACCGAAATGAATGATTTCACAACACACTTTCACTCATAGCATATCCAAATGATGGACAAAGCTGTACAGAAGAGCTGATAGTAAGTGAGGTTGCTTCATTACAGTACAGCATGATCTCAGTCTGACATTAACAGTTTGTATGTGTTTACAAGGACAGTTTGCTGACAGTCACCTTGTCAACACCGCAATATAGTGGCATAACGAGACCAAACAAGATCGCTGCCATTATAATCAATCTACACCGCAAGCGCATGATCTAGTTTTGTCACAGTGTGTTGCGCCACTCACTTGCAGTGTTAGGTGACCAGAAGAAAAAAAAGCTTGCAGCTATTCTAGGAGAGAGCGTGACCCAATCATATCAGTTAGTGTAGCATATCAGCCATCACTACCTAACCTTTCTAAAAACGGCAGTGTTCCCAATATGATCCGCTCTGTTTCTTCTCATCCTTATCATATCTTTCATCAGCAGTGTGTTTATGTGATTTACGCCAGTGATAGGGACAGGAAATAAAAGGTTTATGGTGTATACGAGAGTGGAGTGCCAGCTGCTGGAAATCTACACTGGTGAGAACGCAGTGCTGATGGATCTCTGGGCAGCGGGAACACTCCCCTGTCTCCTCTTCTTGCCAGTTACATCTGTATCGCAAGACTCCCGTCTCCCACAGATCTCCTCCAATATGCCATTGAAGACTCCAACAGTAACAAACTCTGACCTGCTCCTCAACTCCTCTTGGTGTAGCATCAGTCATCTTTCATTCAGACAGCCTGATTTTCCAGTCTTTGTTTATTGAGGTTTGGAAGTGGGACCCTGAAGCGATAGCAGGAGTCCAGAAGTTCATTCCAATCCAGAAATCTCATGGTCCTTCTCCTTAGGTTGCTGTAAAAGGCTGGAATACACTGCGTGACTATTACAATCTGAACAGATTTTAAAACAATAGGCATCACACAGCTGCTAACCTTAATGACTACAGATGAAAAACTGGGCATTGTACACTAAATATCTGAGGATCAAACACTACCAGATTTTCAAGTCATTCTGAACACAACAAACGTGCATTATCCTCATGTTGATTAAACACTCTGAAGCTCAAAAATGTGTGCCCATCATACACTATATGACATTCTGTAAATATCAACTCCGGCTGCCCAAAATCTGCAGACTGGCTCTGACATTCAGCAGCTAGTGCTGACCCATCCCGATGGCAAATCTTGGCAAAAGTTGTGTAGTGTATTCCAGCGTTAAAGTGATAGTTTACCCAAAAATGAAAATGACACCATTATTTACTCACCCTCAAACCATCCTAGGCGTATATGACTTTCTTCTTTCAGACGAATACATTCAGAGTTATATTAAAAAATGTTCTGGCTCTTCCAAGCTTTACAATGGCAGTGAATGTTTTTTTTGAAGATTTTGAATACCTCAGTGGTAGAGCATTGCGTTAGCAGCACAAAAGGTCGTGGGTTCAATTCAATAAAAGGGAACGCACATACTGATAAAAAAAAATATGTATAGCCTGAATGCACTGTAAGTCGCTTTGGATAAAAGCGTCTGCTAAATGCATAAATGTAAATAAAAAGTGCTCCACACGGCTCCGTGGGGGGAAATAAAGGCTTCCTGAAGCAAATCGATGCATTTGTGTAAGAAAAATATCCATATTTAAAACGTTATAAACTGTAGCCTAATCTCTAGTTTCCGTTAACTGCCGTGTGCGTGTTCACGAGTGGCGATCCAGTGGATGAAGAAGGATGTAGAAGTGCAGAGGAGAAAGCACCGGTCATGAATTAGAAGTACAAAACAAGGATTTGTAAAGAAAAATGTTGTAGGATTTCGATATAAGCCAAGAGGAGACTGGTTTTCTTTGCTAAACAAAGGACACTTTGCTTCCTGTTCTCCTGTAAACAAAACTTGGTTCTCGCGAAACTAGCATATTCTCACCAGAACTTCCGCGTCCTACGTCATCCACTGGAACGCCACTCTCTCGTGAACGTGTGTATGACAGTTAGTTGAAACTAGAGATTAAGGGCAGTCGTGGCCTAATGGGAGGGCAGTCGTGGCCTAATGGATAGCGAGTCGGACTTGTAAGCGGAAGGTTGTGGGTTCGAATCTCAGGTCCGGCAGGGATTGTTGGTGGGGGGAGTATCCTCCTTCAATACCACGACTGAGGTGTCCTTGAGCAAGGCACCGAACCCCCAACTGCTCCCTGGGCGCTGTAACATGGCTTCCCACTCCTCCGGGTGTGTGTTCACTTAGGATGGGTTAAATGCAGAGAATACATTTCACTATATACTCTCTATGTAATTGTGTATGTGACAAATAAAAAATAATCTTTTAATCTTTAAGGCTTATGAAGTTTTAAATTATTTTTTTTTTTTACAAAAATGCATCAATTCACTTCAGAAGATGATGGATTTATGACGGATTCGGTTCTATTCGACTACTGAATATCAACACCCATTCACTGCCGTTATAAAGCTTGGAAGAGCCAGGACATTTTTAAATAACTGATTATATTTGTCTGAAAGAGGAAAGTCATATACACCTAGGATGGTTTGACGATGAGTAAATCATGGGGTGATTTTCATTTTTGGGTGAACTATCATTTTAAGTCAAGTATGTTTCTTCATAGTTGAGATAGGATAGGTGCTAAGTTCTACAACTCAGACGTCCATTTTAAGCAAGTAGGTCAATTTTGTGGCAATCTTAATAACATCCCAGTCAGCTCCCATTTCCACCCTGCTTACAAGACCACCATAAAATTGTGTTCAGGGATACTGGTGTTCCCACCGGATTTTTAAACTTTCTTAACAATAAGGACTTCCTTGGTCAACCAGTATCCAGAAAGTACAAGCTGGTTGACATGAATTTCTAGGCTTGTTAGTGCTGGTTTTGTTTTGGTCTGCCTGGTGAACCCCAGAAATGCTGGTGAACCAGGCATGGTGAAGCTTGCAGAAGAAATTATTGTTGGTGAAGTAAGTTAGGGGCACCAGCGCTTCCATATCAAAGATGAGAATGCACTACAGGTGCACTACATATGCTGGTCTTTTCAACAAGGATGTTGTACGTATGAACTCTCAAACACCAACTCTGTAGTCTGGACTGTGTTCATGAACAAGAACAAAACTGTTGGAAAGGTAGGGCCTTTTGGGACTTCTTCAATTCTATATCATTTTCTTCCATCCTCATTCTCTTCTTCCTTTGACAAACTTACTCGTCCCACTCAGTTGGGCCGTGGGAAGATCCCCCATCCCGCCCCCACCCCAAAACAGAACAAACTCAAAACAAACAGAGAAAGTCTTTGGATGAAAGTTTCTCGATGGAGCTATTTTTAACCGCACATGGTCAAGGGAGACATCACCCCAACTTCCTCTCTCTTTCCCTCCCTTCATCTCTCACTTCTCTTTTCTCCCTCCATCTCTCACTCTCCCTTTTTCCCCTACCAGAGAATCCAGCACACTATTACTACACTTAAAAATGAAATTCTGTCATCTACTCAAGTGAGTTTGTTAAGCTCCAAAAAGGACAGTAAGGTACAGTACCATTAAAATAAAAAGTTCATGCACAATATTTAAGAAAATCTTCTAATGCCACAATATCTTTGTTTGTGGAACAGACCAGAGCAATTGTATGTTCTAGTGCCCTTAAAATCTCTTTCATGCTTTTGTTTGTAATTCATATAAACTAATGATGTTTCTTTTGTCTTTCTGCTGATGCTTCTTCTGTGGTGTCAAGTGTGTACTTCTGGCAGTATGCATAACTATACCTGTGTCCCAATTTGCAAACTTTCTGCTTATAGTATTTCGTGATTAGTAGTCTAGAATAGGCTGGATAGTACAGTATGAAAATTGGAACGCAGTGTACAAGACTGACAAAGTGGGTGCCAAACAGGAAGTGAGGTTGTGTCTTTGCAACACTTTGAGCTATTGAAATGAATCTTGGTATTTATCATTACCACTATGAACCGAGAGTACCTGAGTGATTTGAGACAGCGCCACCTATTGGTCATGAAATCTGAAAAATTACTCTCTTTGCTTAAGGGGATACTCCACCCCAAAATGAAAATGTTGTCATTTTTCACTTACCCCCATGTCGTTCCAAACCCGAAAAAGCTTTGTTAGTCTTCAGAACACAATTTAAGATATCTTGGATGAAAACCGGGAGGCTTGTGACTGTCCCATTGACTGCCAAGTAAATTGCACTGTCAAGGTCCATAAAAGTATGAAAAGCATCGCCGGGATACTCCATCTGCCATCAGTGGTTCAATCTGAATTTTATGAAGCGACGAGAATACTTTTTGTACGGAAATAAAGCAAAAATAACGACTTTATTCAACAATTAGGCACCGTAACGTCTCCTCTGTGTCAGTGTAGCGCCATTTTGGAGATTATCCCCTGTATCAGCAGGGACACAAGGGAACGCTGTTTGCGTTCAAATCAGAGTGTAAATTGCCGAAGAAGACGCAACCCTGTGTCGAGGCTGGACGCAGAGGAGACGTTACGGTGCCTAATTGTTGAATAAAGTCATTATTTTTGTTTTATTTCCATACAAAAAGTATTCTCGTCGCTTCATAACATTACGATTGAACCACTGATGGCAGATGGAGTATCCTGGTGATGCTTTTCATACTTTTATGGACCTTGACAGTGCAATTTACTTGGCAGTAGGGCTGCAGAGATTCGTCGACGTCATCGATTACGTCGATTATAAAAATACGTCGATTAGCATGGAGTGCGTCGACTTGTCGCACCTTTAGCCACGCCCATTTGCGTGAGCCTGCAGTTATCCCTACTTAAGACTATTTTTCTGCCATGTTTAACACAAACAAGACTCTAGAGCAGAAGTTAAAGGCTAGTATGGCAACATGACTTCATAGAGCATTCATAGAGCATTCTATTATTATACGACCGTCAGAACCGCATATATAGCCAAACTGACGCCTTTACATTGTCAGGATTCACAACTGCATTCAAAGCTGCGCTGAATGACAGGTTTAATTCACCCACAGAGACGGAGAAGGAGAAATGATTCGCGTTCATCTTAAGATCCACCGAAGCTGCCGTCAGTGTCGTGGGTGCGCTCGCGCGAGCTCTGCGCACCAAATGGACTCGCTAACAAAGCATTTAAAATCGTTGTTAGTTGTTTAACTGTGTGATGGATAGGACAAGCCTCGACTGGGCTCATTTATTTAAAAACGGGCTGTCAACTGTGATAAAACTTCCCGGTGTTATGACGCCATTTTTGATTCTGTCGCTCTAGTGTCCTGAATGCGGTTGTTACTTCAGCTGTTCATTCAGATGTATTCAAGCGAATGTTTTAATCTGCTGAATAAATAAAACATTTCAAGCCTCTCACCTGTAAGCAACTGCTGTCAGTCCCAAACATTAACTGTAAATGCAGCCATAATGTGCATTTACAGGTGCATCTCAATAAATTAGAATGTCGTGGAAAAGTTAATTTATTTCAGTAATTCAACTCAAATTGTGAAACTCGTGTATTAAATAAATTCAATGCACACAGACTTAAGTAGTTTAAGTCTTTGGTTCTTTTAATTGTGATGATTTAGGCTCACATTTAACAAAAAAACACCAATTCACAACAAATTAGAATACTTCATAAGACCAATAATAAAAAAAAAAAAATTGTGAATTGTTGGCCTTCTGGAAAGTATGTTCATTTACTGTATATGTACTCAATACTTGGTAGGGGCTCCTTTTGCTTTAATTACTGCCTCAATTCGGCATGGCATGGAGTTGATCAGTTTGTGGCACTGCTGAGGTGGTATGGAAGCACAGGTTTCTTTGACAGTGGCCTTCAGGTCATCTGCATTGTTGGGTCTGGTGTCTCTCATCTTCCTCTTGACAATACCCCATAGATTCTCTATAGGGTTCAGGTCAGGCGAGTTTGCTGGCCAATCAAGCACAGTAACACCATGGTCACTGAACCAGCTTTTGATACCTTTGGCAGTGTGGGCAGGTGCCAAGTCCTGCTGGAAAATGAAATCAGCATCTCCATAAAGCGCTCTAAAATTTCCTGGTAGATGGCTGTGTTGACTGTGGACTTCAGAAAACACAGTGGACCAACACCAGCAGATGACATGGCAGCCCAAATCATCACTGACTGTGGAAACTTCACACTGGACTTCAAGCAACATGGATTCTGTGCCTCTCTACTCTTCTTCCAGACTCTGGGACCTTGATTTCCAAATGAAATGCAAAATTTACTTTCATCTGAAAAGAGGACTTTGGACCACTGAGCAACAGTCCAGTTATTTTTCTCCACAGCCCAGGTAAGATGCTTCTGACGTTGTCTCTGGTTCAGAAGTGGCTTGGTAGCCCTTTTCCTGAAGACATCTGAGCGTGGTGACTCTTGATGCACTGACTCCAGCTTCAGTCCACTCATTGTGAAGCTCTCCCCAAGTGTTTGAATCAGCTTTGCTTGACTGTATTCTCAAGCTTGAGGTCATCCCTGTTGCTTGTGCACCTTTTCCTACCCAAATTCTTCCTTCTTCCTTCATTTAATATGCTGTGCAAACAGCCAACTTTGCTGTGATTTACCCTCTTTTAATATGCTTTGATACAGCACTCATTATTGTGCAAACAAGAGATACCCAGAATTTATACTGTATGGATGGTCATTTATTGAAACAAATGTAAATTTCTAATATTTTGAGATATTGAGACTTTAATGCTCTAACCAAAATTAAAACAAAAAAACTGTGATTTACATGTAATGAATCTAAAATATATGAAAGAAAAAATGAACTTTTTCATTATAATTTATTGAAATGCACCTGTATATTGAGTATCACTGCCCTGTAATTCTTTCTTTCTTTCTTTCTTTCTTTTTTCTTAATTATTGTTAATTTTTTTTCTCTCTTTTCTTATTTTTTTTCTCTCTTTTATTTTCTTTCTTTCTTTCTTGTTGTTATTATTATTTATTTTTTGTAAAGTATTAATTATGAGAAAACGTTTGAATAAAATAAAAGATTAATACACTGTAAAAAATGGAATGGGCTATTTACTTTTAAAAAAGTATGGTAACAATATTACACTCAATATTTTTGAGTAGTTTTTAAGGCTTGGTTTTTTTAATGGAATCTACCTGAATAAATCATGTAAAATCTCCTAAATTAATTAATCTAAGACACAATGAATTTAATATAATTAGTGAAATGTGTTCATTTATTTTAAGTTGATTCTCAAAAGTCTGTCATTTTGAGTGAGGCCTGTATTTTATTTGACTTTGAGTTATTTTGTACATTTAAAAGACTGTATACAGTCAACCAGCTCAAATAGGAAAATACTTGAGAAATACTGGAAAAGTACTGCACCTAGCTCTAGCAAAGCTACTGCTCATTGAACAAGGCTTAATGCCTTATAGAAGTAGTAACCATAAGCTCTACTCTTCTGCACAATGGTAACGATTGCACTGCACAATCAAAACTTCAGTGTGTCATGTTTTCAGTTATGTTTTCAAATGTCAAACATAACTGAACATTAAACATTAATAGATGTTTCCCTTCCCTCAAAAACACATAAAATAGCATTTAATTTCAAAATGTACTCTCCATATCCAGCCATATGCAAAGCATGCTGGGAATTAACAATCACCTCTAAAATAAAACTGCAAAATTGGGCTAATTCTCTTAAAATAAATAGGTAGCGTTCTTTCCTTATTTTTTTTTTAGTTTAATCAGTTCCTCAATTCAAGCCTCAAAACTGCTGAAGTTGTCCTTTAAAAAAAAAAGAGGAAAATACATCTCTTGGTTTTATTAGTAAAAAGTCTTCAATATTTTCTATACAACACTGGATCACAATTTCTTTAATGAAATATACTCACTATTTTTAATTATCACCTTCATTTTTTTAATGAAAATCACAAGACCCATGATTCATTTTTTACAGTGTAGCAGAATTTACTGTTATTATTTATTGATAGTTTAACTAAAGAATTCATCAACTGATAAGAAAATAATAAATAGAGTAATCGACAAATAATCAATAGATTAGTCTACTAATCGAAAAAATAATCGATAGATTAGTCGACAATAAAAATAATCGTTAGCTGTAGCCCTACTTGGCAGTCAATGGGACAGTCACAAGCCTCCCGGTTTTCATCCAAAATATCTTAAATTGTGTTCTGAAGCTTAACAAATCTTTTACGGGTTTGGAACGACATGGGGGTAAGTGAAAAAGACAACATTTTCATTTTGGGGTGGAGTATCCCCTTAAAACTTCTGAGTAGTTTGGGGTAAAATAATGAGAACTACGGGGCTAACGAGCTGAATAATACATAGCAGTGGCCAATGGCATGACTATTTTGATTTTTGAGAAAAATCTGTATTTTACGAACGCATTGCCAATTTGTGACAAAACTTGGTATGTGTCATCGAAACCATGTTGAGGGTTCTGAGAAAATGAAGACAGCGCCAACCTTGTGGCCAAGTTACTTTCTTCTTGTATAGTTAATGGACCAGTAAGTTTGGGCAGAGAAAACTGTTTTTTGATTGAATAACATAAGTTAAGAATAATGTACAGAAGTCATAAATAATTACCACAAAAATAAACTAATTAACTCCAGCAATGCTGTAGGCATTCAGATGTTTGGCACAATTATACAGTTTAGAGGTTATACAAAAATATGTGACCACACAATTGACCAGTCAGAATCACGTATTCCAAATAATAATAATAATTACGAGGGTAATTTAATATCAGTGTGCTGAGGACAAGAATACATGATTGAGCTACAGAAAGGGTGGCCAGGAACGAGAGGTGAAACTGAGATCTGTTTCCAATTATGAGAAGTAGAGAGAGACAGGAAATAAAAGAATTAAACGAATGAATCAACTACAGACTCTTCTGTATGTTCTCCATATCTTCAATTTTATCCCTCTGTGGTCTTTGTGGAAGAAGTTGAAGGGATGCAGAGGAGGAAAGGACGATGTGTGCCGAAGAGAAAAAGTGGGAAAAAAGACAAAGTGGGTGGGTGGAATGTAGGCAGGCAGATATTCAAAAGTTCCTCATGCTTTATAGAAGAGGAATGAATCCCTTATGGAGGAAAGGAGGGGGAATAAGACAGATAGAGGGAGAAGAGAAGGAGCGGGTGGAGTGGACAAAGGAAAGTACCTGGCAGGACCGTGTGGAGGTTGTCAACCCAGATCCATGTGTATTTAAATCATACTGTCGAGGTTTATGTTTTGCAGTGTGTCGATCTGGTAGACTGCCAGAAGAAAGCGGGAGTGAGTGGGTGAGTAAGGGCCCAGATTGAGGGAAAATATGTGTGTGTGTGGTTGCGATGGAAGAAAGGGAAATTCAGAAGTGCTTACAGTGCCCAAAGTGCATATATTACTCCACAGAAAACCATACGCATCTCTGCAACCTTCTATACAACCCACTCATTACCAACACAAACATTTGTAGAGTCTACAAACCATCCCAAATCACTTTAGGAATAGTTCAGCCAAAAATGAAAGTTCATCTCATCATTGTGTAGCATGTATGCTGTTTAAAATTATCCATTTCTTTATCAGCCATGATTCTTCATCCTCTCTGGTTGGCCATAAGCATCCATCGCTCATCTGTGATAATATTGACTCTGAGTTCTGGCTTTCTGAGCCCAGCTGGTTTTGTGTTTTCTGGGATGTGTATTTTTTTTTTACACACTTGCATACACAAACGCAGTGACTCATACATATATGCATTCAGACCACAAAAAATGGCAATGTCTCCCAAAAATCCATCAACATGGATTTCTCCTCGCGCACGGATGGAAATTGAAGGGTGGAACTTGCAATACTCAACCAAAGACTATAGAAATACAAAGACAGTTCACTCTTATACTTATGAATGGGAGAAAGTGCAACGCGCAATATGGCGGGATAGACCCGCCTTCTAAATGAAAGAGCCAATCGTTGATTGGTAAAGTCATTGCGTCACTGCAGAGGCCGTTAGAAGCTCTGGTTCCCATAGAAACCTGGGGCTGGAGCAGCAGCTGCGCGTGCGCAGTCATAAGCATGTTGGAGCTACGCATGCGCACTGACTGGTCTAGCCTGAAAAATAAGCTTTTTAAATGCTATTTGAGCATAAGAAACAACATTCATGGGACAGTTCATTTCAGATTTTATTGCTGATTCGAAATATGTAATTTAATCGCGAGTTCAGCGAGCCATTTTTGAGATTTCAGGATTCCCCCATTCATTTATGTAGGACTTGGTCTTGTCTGAGCTGCCCGGAGGCATTGCAAATATGGCGGCCGAGTGAACAGACTTTGCTTAAAAGGGACTTTGACTCAACTCCAGTCTCTTAACAGGGGCCTTTTTCAAGTCAAAAACTTGAATGTACTATGTCAAAAGTATGTGGTTGGTCAGATTTTTTTCAGTGTTTTTTTGAATGAACTCTCTTTCATGCTCACCAAGCCTGCATTTATTTGATTAAATATACATTAAAAATTGTGAAATATTATCACAATTCAAAATAACGGTTTTCTATTTTAAAGTGCCCCTATTATGGATTTTTGAAAATGACCTTTCATGCAGTGTGTAACACAGCTCTAAGTGAATGAAAACATCCTGCAAAGTTTTAAATCTGAAAGTGCACCGTGTCGAAGAGTGCAAAGAGTCGACTCTGAATTATTGAAACGAGTCGTTTTTAAAATGAATCCCAAGCCGTTTCATGTTGACGTCAACATGAAACATTAGCATATTGCCCGCCCACTTGTTGCGCGCGCAGACCTGGGAAAACTTGATTTTCGCGTTGGTCTGAATGAACATGCAAATTCATTCTTTGCCACTAGGTGCCGCTTTTGGAGTGTTAAAAGCTCACAAACATTGCTTTAAATGAAATCGACCAATCACCGCAGATTAGCGTCATGCAAAGGAGGGGTTTGGAAAAATGAATCATTGAACGAATCGTTTGGGAGTCATTGAGCAAATAAGGTAAAAACAAATGCATATTATAAGAATATGAAAGTGTTTTTTGAGCTTGAATGCATGTCAACCTGTTGTTGGGGACTCCCAAAACCAAAATATGAACCTTTCATTACCCATAATAGGGGCACTTTAATATATTTTGAAATGTAATTTATTCTTGTGATGCAAAGCTGAATTTTCAGCATCATTGCTCTAGTCTTTAGTATCACATGATCCTTCAGAAATCATTCGAATATACTGATTTGCTGCTCGAGAAATATTTCTTATCTAGTGAAACATTTAGTTTAACTTTAGTTTCGATACTTTGAAGTTGGAGTCGTCCTGTAAAAACAGCTGAATCTAGTTGTAAAGAAATTGAAAAAAGGCTTCAGTAGGAGTGTGTAACGTTCTCATGGTTCTTCTATCACATCTTCACTCAGCAGACCAGACGTTCCCAGATCTGTTTGTGTACAAGGGGAGCTGTAAAGTCAGAATAATTCATATACTGTGATAAAAGACAACATTTGTTTTCATTTTGAGGTGTGCACATATGTCAAAAGAAGTGCATTTTTCATCTCCCTTTTGCGATCTGGCACAGGTTTTTTACTAGTGAGTTAACGTTTGCAGTTTTGAAACCTCATCCACCCCACATAGATACTCAAAGGAGCAGCGTTACAGCAGGGCTTGAAGCAATCTCTCTTGGCTGGGTGGAAAATTCGAAAACAGCTAATGAATGAAAGAAAGATAGAGTCAGTTTTCGTTCCCTTTCTGTTTAATGTTTTTGCCTGATTTTCTCATTTTTGGTGGAGTTATTTCTCAGGCTTAATGAGGCACAGTGGATTGCAGCTTTGAATGCAGAACGAAGTGTGTGCGTCGAGCCAGATCTTCAACACAAAGCAGCTTACGCACTTCGTATACAGCCGTCTGAGTTTCACAATCATGTCAGGGATTTGGCCCGCCTGATACTTCCCTCAGCATAAGCACCTTGGCAAATGGGATCTGAACAAAAACACAAGTAATAGTGATTGTGAAACATCTAGTAAGTCCTTGTGGGCTCAGCAAGGATGCAGAACTCTGACACCAGAGATGTTGGGTTTCAAAGGGAAAGTTCATCCAAAAATTTAAGTTCTGTCATTGTTTATTCACCCACATGTCGTCCCAAAACTGTAGGACTTTATTTCTGATGTAGAGATGTTTCGTAGAATGTCCAAGCTGCTCTTTTCCAAGACCACAACAGCAAGTATGTATTTTATATGATTTATTTGATTATGGAGATCACAGGGGAAGAAAATGAGTTTGCAGTGCCATGATTTAGTTGAAATATGGACTCCAAATTCTTGTTGTTCTCTGAAACTCTGGAAGTTTTTGTTTACCCACCCCATTTTTTGTAATCTTGCCGCACATGCCTAAAACGATTCTCCTCAAATGCTGGTGCTGCAGTTTCTCCGAGATTGTGGCTTTGTAGACGTAAAAGTGAAGCAGATGGTTTTCAGATATTCCGCTGATGAGCTTGTTTGCCATTGTGGTCGTGTGGTGGGTCATTGGCATATCCTCAAAACCAAGCTTGACCTGAGTTAAACTGAATTTTGTGGAAAAATGTACTTGTAGAAAGAGAAGACTTCAGGATTGTCCACTTGAAAATGAACATGCAATCTTTCGCCTTAATGTTGATTTAAATCTGTGGGACTTTATTTTTGTTCTGTGGAACGAAAAAGAACATATTTTGAAGAATGCAGGTGTGGTTACATTTCAGTGAAATTTTGTGGGCAAATTGGTCCATTGTCTATTGTCAGTAATGTATGAAGCACAGCTCACTCAGAATTCACTTTCAAACCAAGCAGTTTTTGTTGGTCAGTGGTGAGAATTTGAGTCACCAACTTGAATCTGTTGCGAAATCTCTGTGTGGAAATCTTTCGCCCTCACGCAAAATTCCTCATTGCGTAGATTGCTCTTGAAATTAGGGAATTTTGCCAGCATAATATTCAACAAGCAACAGTAAATGTGACCACACTTTAAGGCTTTCATACTTTGAAAAATGTAGACCATTCATATATAACCCAAGATTCTTCTAACTACGCTCACGTAAAACAAACTTTTTCTCAGCTCATGAGTGTCGGCCTGGATTGGTGCACATGTGTCGGCTCTCTGATGCCAGTGGTTCTGTGGCGCCTCTCGCAGTTGATCACGACCATTACAGATGCTTGCAGATGGATCATCACACTGACTGAGAATATTCTCTTGCTTGATTTATGTGCCATGAATTCACAGATGGCAGTATGTTTTCAGTTTCTGCACGGCAATGCATGTCTGAAAGCCTCTTTTTTATCGTCTGCTTTCTTCAAGTCATAAAATATGTGGACTGTATGACTTCAGAGGTACATTCCATGTGCAGTTTTTCAGGTACACACACACTACCATAGTGGGGACTTTCCACTGATTATACGGAACAAATTGTTTGATTTGATTAAAACTTTGTACGTTTATTAGGCCATTTTCCTTGTGGGGACTTTTCCAGTGATAATTTTCTTGTGCTATTGTTAGCTAAATTGTTAACTTAAGAGTAAATATATATATATATTAATAGAAATAAAACTGAAATATTTCCTTGGGAACTCATTAAAAGAAAATTTAGGTAGAAGTACTACTGAAACTAAGTCAGAATTAGGCCATAGTTCAAATACGACATAATTTGTATGTAATTATAACATAACATAGTAATTTTTATAAACATGACTTTGAAAAAAACATTACTGGTGTGCATCTTGAGAAAAAACAAGAGCACTGACATATTTTACGATCAATCAGTGCAAGTTTCTTTCAGTTGAAACAGCTCAGACTTACATTTTAGTCTGGGACTAGGCTTAAGCCTTGTCTGTGAAACCAGGGGTAAAATTACTAAAACTAAATGTGAAATAAAAATAAATTAAAGCTAAAGCTAAATTGAAATTCAAAAATAAAAGCTAAGTAAAACGACAAAAGCACAGCAAAATTACTAAAATTGAAACTAAAACTGAAATACAGGTGCATCTCAATAAATTAGAATGTCGTGGAAAAGTTCATTTATTTCAGTAATTCAACTCAAATTGTGAAACTCATGTATTAAATAAATTCAATGCACACAGACTGAAGTAGTTTAAGTCTTTGGTTCTTTTAATTGTAATGATTTAGGCTCACATTTAACAAAAACCCACCAATTCACTATCTCAACAAATTAGAATACTTCATAAGACCAATAAAAAAACATTTTTTAGTGAATTGTTGGCCTTCTGGAAAGTATGTTCATTTACTGTACAGGTGCATCTCAATAAATTAGAATGTCATGAAAAAGTAATTTTTTTCTTGTAACTTATTTCAAAAATTGAAACTTTCATATATTTTAGATCCATTACTGTCAGGGTTCTGTTGTGTGTGTCATGTGTTCCCGCCTCTTGTGTCCATATTTGGTTTGTTTCCTGTCCTCGTCTGATGTCATTATGAGTTAACTCTTGTCCAGCCGTGTTTGTCTCGTTATCTGTAATTAACCTGTGTATATTAGTTCATGCCTGTTCAGTTTGATTTCGTCTGGTCTACTCGTTACTCCCGGTGTTTCCTGTCTGTCAGCCTTGCCTTGTCCTCATTAAAGACTATTATTTGAGTTTACGTCCTCGTCTGCATGTCCTTGTTCCTCCCTGCTGTGTGCACCGTGACAGAAGACCAGACCTAACCGTAAGCGGTGCCCCTTCACCTCGTTTTGTTTTCGTTTTTGAAAGTTTTGTTTTGGTTCCTGTTTGTGTCTGTCCCGCGGCATGGAAGTCGCCGCTCGTTATTCCCGCCATAGCCCACTGCAAGTCGGCGTGGGAGTTTGGCGGGATCGCCGCGAGCCCTCATGCCCGCCGATCGCGGGAGATATCCGCCGCCGGCGGTGGCTCTCCCAAGCCCGCCGGCGGGTTGCCTAGTTCCCGGGTTGCCGCTCCCCCAGGCGCGCCGTTCGCGGGAGATCACGCCACCGGCCCGCCTCTGACTCAATGCCCGCCGGATCGCCTCTGACTCAATGCCCGCCGGATCGCCGCTGACTCAATGCCCACCGGATCGCCGCTGACTCAATGCCCGCCGGATCGCCGCTGACTCAAGCCCGCCGGATCGGCGCTGACTCATGCCCGCCGGCCGCCGCTGACCCTAGCCCCGTGGATCTAGTCCACATGTTACGGCCAGGAGTGCCGTTTTTAAGTCGTGTTGTGCCCACAGGAACATTTTAATCAAGTCTTGTTTTGTCATGTCCACGGAGACTTGTCTGGGGCAGGCGGCTCCTCTTGTTGTGGCCGCGGGGGCCATTCTAGCCGCCTGCCCCCATGTCGTGGAAGTGGAAGCGGAAGCTGAGGGAACCTTGTGAGGGCCCCTGATGTCTTGTCATGCCCAGAAGAAGCCTCAGCTTCCTAGCTGGCCCTGGAGGGCTTCCTGTTCCTGTGGGCTGTCCTGTCCTGTCTGTCTGGCCCTGGAGGGCTTTCCTGTCTTGTTTTGTATTGACCTGTCCCTGTCCTGTCCTGTCTGTTTAGCCCCGGAGGGCTCCTGATACCCCCTAATTTCCCCAGGAAATATATTTTGGGGGGTAGAAAGGGTTCCGGCTGTGGGGGCCGGGCCGAGGGAACCTGAGCTCCCTGCACCGCCATGCCTCCAGAGCTCCCAGCTCTGCCATGGCCATGGAGGTCCCCGTCCTGTGTTCCTGTCCGTGTTTGTCCTGAGGGGCCTCCAGAGCGCCCACCCCCCCCTCCCCGGTGGAACTGTTACGGCGTGGGTCACGCCTTCCGGGAGGGGGGAGTTACAGTATGTCAGGGTTCTGTTGTGTGTCATGTGTTCCCGCCTCTTGTGTCCATATTTGGTTTGTTTCCTGTCCTCGTCTGATGTCATTATGAGTTAACTCTTGTCCAGCTGTGTTTGTCTCGTTAGCTGTAATTAACCTGTGTATATTAGTTCATGCCTGTTCAGTTTGATTTCGTCTGGTCTACTCGTTACTCCCGGTGTTTCCTGTCTGTCAGCCTTGCCTTGTCCTCATTAAAGACTTATTATTTGAGTTTACGTCCTCGTCTGCATGTCCTTGTTCCTCCCTGCTGTGTGCACCGTGACAATTACATGTAAAGTAAATCATTTCAAAAGTTTTTTTTTGTTTTAATTTTGATGATTAGAGCTTACAGCTCATGAAAGTCAAAAATCAGTATCAGTACATATACAGTAAATGGACATACTTTCCAGAAGGCCAACAATTCACTAAAAATGTTTTTTTTTATTGGCCTTGTGAAGTATTCTAATTTGTTGAGATAGTGAATTGGTGGGTTTTTGTTAAATGTGAGCCTAAATCATCATAATTAAAAGACCTAAAGACTTAAACTACTTCAGTCTGTGTGCATTGAATTTATTTAATACACAAGTTTCACAATTTGAGTTGAATTACTGAAATAAATGAACTTTTCCACGACACTCTAATTTATTGAGATGCACCTGTATATGTACTCAATACTTGGTAGGGGCTCCTTTTGCTTTAATTACTGCCTCAATTCGGCGTGGCATGGAGATGATCAGTTTGTGGCACTGCTGAGGTGGTATGGAAGCCCAGGTTGCTTTGATAGCAGCCTTCAGGTCATCTGCATTGTTGGGTCTGGTGTCTCTCATCTTCCTCTTGACAATACCCCATAGATTCTCTATGGGGTTCAGATCAGGCGAGTTTGCTGGCCAATCAAGCACAGTAACACCATGGTCATTGAACCAGCTTTTGGTACCTTTGGCAGTGTGGGCAGGTGCCAAGTCCTGCTGGAAAATGAAATCAGCATCTCCATAAAGCTTGTCAGCAGAAGGAAACATGAAGTGCTCTAAAATTCCTGGTAGATGGCTGCCTTGACTGTGGACTTCAGAAAACACAGTGGACCAACACCAGCAGATGACATGGCAGCCCAAATCATCACCGACTGTGGAAACTTCACACTGGACTTCAAGCAACATGGAATCTGTGCCTCTCCACTCTTCCTCCAGACTCTGGGATCTTGTTTCCAAATGAAATGCTAAATTTACTTTCATCTGAAAAGAGGACTTTGGACCACTGAGCAACAGGTAGCCCTTTTCCTGAAGACGTCTGAGCGTGGTGACTCTTGATGCACTGACTCCAGCTTCAGTCCACTCCTTGTGAAGCTCTCCCAATTGTTTGAATCAGCTTTGCTTGACAGTATTATTAAGCTTGCAGTCATCACTGTTGCTTGTGCACCTTTAGCTACCCAAATTCTTCCTTCCAGTCAACTTTGCATTTAATATGCTTTGATACAGCACTCTGTAAACAGCCACACCTTTCAGTAATGACCCTCTGTGACTTACCCTCTTTGTGGAGGGCGTCAATGTTCGTCTTCTGGATCATTGCCAAGTCAGCAGTCTTCTCCATTATTGTGGTTTCAAAGAACAAGAGATACCCGGAATTTATACTGTAGGGATGGTCATTAATTGAAACTCAAATATAGGGGTAGACCGATATGTGTTTTTCAGGGCCGGTGCCAGTACCGATTATTACTGACCAAGTAGACCGATAACCGATATTTTGAACCGCTATATATGTCTGGTGTAAAATGAAAATTAATGTAAAAATTAAGAATAACAAAGGGCTCTGACAAAAACTGCCTTCCCTGGTGTTGGTTGCACTTCTTACTCTTGTCTTTCTCCATGCATCCATCTACAACAAGGGTAATATAAAGAGAGAGTTAAATGTGGGGCCACTGCAGGGCTGCACGATATATTGCGTGCGATTGTCATGCGCATCTCTTCAGTAAAGCCGGTTCTGTGATTAGTATTAAATCTCCATCACCTGCTTTCCAACCCAGTAGATGGAGCGGAAGTTAATACACAGAGCCATAGTTCACTGACAAGCTACGCAATTCGTGCTCATAATCACAGATGAATCGCCTTCGATAATGAATGTGATGTTGCGTAGCTTGTCAGTGAACTACAGCTCTGTGTATTAAATGCCGCTCCATCTGAAAGCAGGTGATGGAGATTTACTGCTAATCACAGAACCGGCTTTACTGACGAGATGCACATGACTATCGCATGGAATATATCGTGCAGCCCTAGGCCACTGTATGCTTCATGATTAAGCCTATGAATACTGTACTACAGCTAAACAGCTTGGGGAAATGTAAGTATTTGACTTCACTAATTTACATGTTGGAAATGTATGTGTAATAGCATAACCTCTCATAATTCTTCATTAATTATTTTCTGATGATTAAATCATAACCTACAAGAGGTGACTATTCAATTCATCATCTAATGCACATCAATTGATTAACTTAAAAAGCACAATGTATATAATACGTGTAAATAATTTAATTGCCTTCATAGCTCCATTGTAGAAGTTAAGAAGACCGCAACTATTTTAATGAAACTATAACACTAATAGCCTATTATAGGCACACTTGGTTCAATAGCCTATATCTTAATCTTGGCCTATGTGACAGTATCTTAATCTTGGCCTATGTGACAGTAATTTTCATTAGTTTTAATTTACAGTGCAGTGCAAATGAAGGCATAAAACATTCATTTCATTTATCTTTGAGTTAAACTCTATTTTTGGCAAACAAATGGGTTTACTATTAAAATGAAAACATGGAAGAAATAGCGTATTGTGTGATTATTCTTTTAAACAAAAGTTGTAATAATTGTTGTAGTAGTATTAGTAGATAAACCAAACTTTTATTTTGACGGGTTGCCATGAGGACCTCTTAAGTATCTGTAGCCTATGTATGATATGACGATCGTTTTACTCAAATGAAATGGTCAAATGCTCATGAAGTAACTCTCAGAGCAGATCTGGGGATGTTGTTCATGTATTTATGTCCTCATTTAGTGAGACATCAGATGCTGAAAACACCATGAGCGTCGCGCATTTCTGTGTGTGTGTGTGTGTGTGTGTGTGTAATCAAAACCGCACGTCTGTGCCATTCACATATACAGAGACACGCAGAACATGAAGAATTCATATTTAAATAGTCTTTTTGCGTTTAATATTTACAGATACTAGTCCATAGCGCGAGTCGATTTAAGTGTACTGACCTACTTTTGATTAATTCATCCAAACTTTGACAAATTCCGTGACTCCGCGTTATACAGTAAATTCCATTTATATGACTGTATTCTGCGATTCCGTCCGCGTTTCCCCATCGCGGAAATCATAAATAGATAATATTGAGGTGTTTTGTAACTTCAGTGTAGTGGATTGTGATTTATTGCAACTTGAGCAACGTCTGCTGCTGCCTTTGAGAGACAACTGATGCGTGATCACTGAAGCAAGTAGCTCCAGTTAGCAAGAGCTTTCGGTGTGAGAGTGCCTTTAGTCTTCCACGCTGATTGGTCGGACTCGTGATTCCCAACAAATCAGATGCGCGGTGGGCGGAGACTGCTCTAGCCCACAGAGTGGTGAGTTCTGACAGGCTGCGTCAGAGCCAAATAGCGCATTTCAAAATTAAATTATTTTATCGGCACATCGGTTTTGAAAATGACCGATACCGATAATTATAAAAATGCTTAATATCGGTGGCGATAATCGGCCAGGCCGATAATCGGTCGACCCCTACTCAAATGTAAATATTCTAATATTTTGAGATACTGATTTTTGACTTTCATGAGCTGTAAGCTCTAATCATCAAAATTAAAACAAAAAACTTTTGAAATGTTTTACTTTACATGCAATGAATCTAAAATATATGAAGTTTCACTTTTTGAAATAACTTACAAGAAAAAAATTAACTTTTTCACGATATTCTAATTTATTGAGATGCACCTGTATAAGAATAAAAGCTAATTCAAAATATTAATAATATAATAGTAGCCTACATAAACAATACTAAAAAAAAAAATCTTAAAAATTATAAGATTATAAAAAATAGTCTTAAAAAAATACTCTGCCTTTATCCCACACATTTCCACCTTTTTTTATTTTATATTGAAGATTTTTAAAGGTTTCTTTATGTAGAATGAAGTTAAAAAAGCACAACAATCTTGGCTGTTTATAATGGGAGTTATACCCATGTAAAATTATACCTCTGTACTATATTCATATGGAATGTGAGGAATAAGTGAGTGAGGAATAAACCAGAAGTGCATTGAATATTAATGAAATTATACTTTTTAGATGTAAGTCTATACCATTTACAGTGTAATTATTAAAATGATGCCTTTTTGATATATTCATAAAATAATTAATTAATTTACATTTTTTCTTTTTAGAGTTTTAGATAGTTTTGTTTTTATTGGGTTGATTTATGAGAAGTAACTCGTTGTACTTACCATGTAGGAATAAACTGCAGTCATAAGGGTCAATTTTCGAAATTGAGATCAATACATCATCTGATAGCTGAATAAATAACTTTCCATTGATGTATGGATTTGTTAGGATATGCTGAAACAGCAACATTTGGCTGGTTTTACACACCGTTTGAAAATCTGGAAGCTGAGGGTGCAAAAAAATCAAACACCGAGAAAATCGCCTTTAAAGTTGTCCTAATGATTTTTGAAATTGAGATCTATAATCATCTGATAGCTGAATACAAATAGCTTTCCATTGATGTATGGTTTGTTAGGATAGGGCAATTTGGCTGGTGATACAAAGTTTGACTTAAACTTAAAAAAAATTAGGGGCAAAAAAATCAAACTACCGAGAAAATCGCCTTTAAAGTTGTCCAAATGAAGTTCTTACACTGTAAAAAGTGATAAGTTGACTTAACTTAAAAAAAATTAGGAAACCCGTTGCCTTAAAATTATTAAGTATCAATTCACCCTTGTACCAGTTGGGTAATCAGACTAAAATGTATATATATTGATCCTTTAATTAGTCAAATTCATTTTAATTAGTCATTATTCATGCCTGTCTGATTAAGATATTCAACTTCAGGAACATTCCTAGTCGTCACCACATAACATTTCAAAACTACAACTAAGAAGTGATGCAACAAAACTAGATAGCTCTCATTATAATCAACCAAGTCTCTGTTGACCATGAGCTGGGCGCCACAATAAAAGTTTACATTTTTTACTGTCTTTGTGGAGACGTTTGATGACATGTGGAGATCATTCAGCTGGTGTGTTTAGACTGAGTTACCATCTACAAGGACGCTTTACAAAGCCAAACAAACCCAAGTGAGATGTTCAGTTCAGTCCCATCAGTCTGGTTGAATGGTAAACTGGTGCTGCATGTCATCTTGATGATTGTCCTGCTCTCACTTTCTCTACTAATGAAGTGTTAATCTTACAAGCCAGTCTATAAAGATCTGAGGGTGTTGCGTTACGTCTTCATAAATCCTGTTATTCTTTCACTTCATCCCTCGCTTCAGTCCTGCAGTGGAGCGAGTGTGAGGGGGCTGAGGGACGAGTTGTCCTTTTCCCTCAAGGCCGTGAAGATTGTCTTTACTCTAAAGCCAAGTTCATTCAGCAGACGCATTCTTCAACTACCAAAGACGCTGATGTCAAAGACCGCAATCATCATCTGCTTGTTTGGCTAAAACAACAACACATTTAATAGTTCTTCTGGAGTAAAAGACAAATGTATTTTTAAGAACCCTATTCCAGTCTTAAAATTGATCTAGATATGTGTTTACATAACCAACGGTTTCAGAATAAGGTCTATGTTAAAGGCTGGAATGCACTATATGTCACAGTGCACACACGAGGGAGGAACAGGAACACGGAGACGAGGACGTAAACTCAAATAATAATATTTAATGACATCAAGGCAGGACAAGGCAGGACAAGGCAGGACAAGGCAGGACAAGGCAGGACAAGGCAGGACAAGGCAGGACTCAGAGACAGGATACACCGGGAAGTAACAAGTAGACCAGACGAAATCAAACTCAAAAGACAGGAACTAAATACACAGGGTAATTAACACATAATCACATAAACACAGCTGGAACATACTTAACTCATAATGACATGAAACAAGGACAGGAAACAAACCAAATATGGACACAAGAGGCGGGAACACATGACACACACGACAGAGTACTGACACTATATGCTTTTGCCCAGATTTTTGCCTGATTTACAGTTTGGAAAAGCCGACGCTAGTTGCCGAAATTCAAAGCCAGTCTGCAGATTTTAATTGACAGATTTAATAGAAAATCGCATAGTTTATGATGGTCACAGACTCCATTTTTTTAGCTTCAGACTTAGATTTCATCTAGTCATCCAGAGGATATCAAACATGTTTGATATTTGTAGCTGATTTTAGAACATGATTTTAGAACATGTTTTTATTTGTAATGCGTCTCCTATCAACAAGGCGCGCATTTCTGCATGAGTTTGCGATCAGAATGACTTTAAAGTCTGGTAGTGTATAATCCTCAGTCATTTAGTGTACGATGGACAGTTTTTCCTCTGTGACTATTTACAAAATTGGTAAGTGTATGATGCCTAGCGTGTTAAAATCTGTTCAGATTTTAAGTGTCATGAAGTGTATTCCAGCCTTAAGCCTTGATACAGCTATTGGAAAATCTCTGTAAAAAGCATATGCACAACCTGAATAAACTACCCTTGTAAAAAAGAAGTTGACTAAAAATATGACTTGTTATGGAAATAAAATACTTTAAAATTATATACTTAAGTGCTAGTGTTAACTGAATGTAATCTTTTCAGACACTTAAATTGAATGTTAATTGCAATGCAGTGTTTTAGATGAAAATTGATATAGTTTAAATGTTTGTTAAATGCAATTAGTTGAACCCATGTAAGCAGAACTTAAGTACATCTTTATATATCATTTCATAATTACTTCTGTTATCTTGCAATGAAATATACTTTAATGTAATTTCCATTGAAATGTATGTCATGACTCATGTATTTAAATATATTTGTAATTACGCGTTTTAATTAATTTGCAATTAAGAACATTTAAAATATATTAACTTCAAGTGTAATATTATGTAACATGAGTTAAAATTATAATCAAGTACTTTACATGTGCTTTAGTCTGTTAGTCAACACATCAAAGTGTACTTATTTAAAGCATGACAAAAGATGATAAAAACAATGATTTAAAATATACTTTAAAGCAAATATTACAAAGTGAGAGTTTTAAAAACATAGTGAAATTGTACGTAGTAAAACATGAAAGTTTACTCTAGTTTACGCAAAGATGAAAATTCTGTCATCGCTCAGTTGACGGTAGCCATTGAGTTATATAGTATGGAAAAATTCTATGGAAGTTATGTAAGTATTAATTTACAGATATTCTATAAAAAAGTTTACATGACCTAAACTTCTGTTATATTCAGATATCTAAAAATTTCAATATTGTCTCAATCTGGTTATGACTTAATCAGAATATGACCAAATTCTGATTGATATCAGAGTCTGTATGTAAACACAGTCTTTGTGGAATAATGGGAAAACTTTTTTGGCATTATGTTTTATATCTAGCCTTGATTTA
Source organism: Schizothorax lantsangensis (assembly GCA_027422415.1). NCBI lineage: Eukaryota > Metazoa > Chordata > Actinopteri > Cypriniformes > Cyprinidae > Schizothorax > Schizothorax lantsangensis. The sequence goes on along the minus strand of CM049843.1, from coordinate 24,474,598 downwards.
GCTTTTTGTATCATAACCGTTTATCATTAATGGCCGGAACTTTCTTATCTCAAAGAGCTAAATCTTTCCAGCTTTCTGCACATTCAAGCAAGTTTGTTTTTGAGCTAAATTTAAACCCTCATTGTTGATTCGACCATATTAGCATTCAGGTTTGGCTAAATATTTAGCCCTCTGTGCTCTGCTTTCCATTGTATTTTTTTTTTCTTAAAACTGCCCAACAGGTGCAAGTGTTTAAGCGATTTCTTTTATAACTTCTTGACTTGAGTTCACTTACTTTCAACATAGTTTCCCAATGGAGACATCAAGGTGTTTATGTGAAGAGTTATAAGATGAGTGAAACATGAAGAAGAACATACTGTATTTCTCCGAGGAGACGTTTTATGAAAATCTGTTCTTGCAAAAATCCATGGGAGAGTATCAACAGCCAAAAACAGCCCTTGTCAGAGAAAAATAGACATTTCCTGATTAATCTGTCCTAATAGAAAGACCAATTCATACGTAGTTTAAACAAATAACGTTCCTCTCCAAGTGCTGATCACATCGCATGATGGAGCGTGACATTTTCCATGAGCCACGGCTCTCAAATTCAGAACAGATTGCAGAAGTATCATTTAATCAGAAAAGGGAAGGAAATGTGATTATTTTTTTCAGCATGTGGAAAGGTGATATCATAGTGCATATCAGCGTGCAAACAAATGTCTTTTTTTTGACGGTTGGTTTGAAAGATGAATTGTGCTTTCTGCTCATTTGTTAACTAAAGTTCTCATTTGTATAAAAATATCTGCAGATGAAAAAAAAAATGTAAATGAAGATCGTGAAAAACTATCCAAAAATGAAAATGTTCTCATCATTTATTCCCCCTCATGTTGTTCCAAACCTGCTTCACTTTCTTCTTTTCTGTGGGACCCAAAATAATATATTTTTTGAAGAATATCATGTTCTTACAATTGAAGTGAATGGGGTCCAAAATTGTTGACTTTCTTTCAATGGACAAAAAAAAAGCATTTTCTCTTCAACAGAAGATAAAAGTCAAACAGGTTTGGAATGAGATGAGGGTGAATAAATAATGACATGATTTTCATTTTTGGGTGAACTACATTCTTAAAAGTCTCTACGGTTCCATGAAGAGCCTTTAACACCCATGTAATCTTGACTTTAAGAAAACAGTGGTTCTTTTAAGAACTGTTCACTGAAAGGTTCCTTGAGGAACCAAAAATGTTCTTTCATTTCATCACTACAAAAAAAACCTTTTGCAACCTTTTTGCAACTTTTAGAGTGTACCACTTTAACACAGGCATAAGACTGTTTTGCAGCAATGCTGTTACACACATCGCCAGAACATTCTCCACCGTAGATGAAGCATGTCTCCAGTCCCAGCAGCCGTTTTGAATTTCATCATCCTAATTATTCACCCTCCGCCATTGTGAGCAGTCACTGCGATGTGTAACACGGCTCCAGCGTGTGTAAAGTGTAGGTGGGCTGCAGGCATCAACGCCTGTCATTCACAATGCTTGTTTGGTTTAGGGTCAAAGGTTATGAGGCATCTGTTCACTGACCTCCAAGTGTGTGTGTATATGTCTCATTCAGGTGTAATCGATCCTCATTTCATACAGACTGCAATCAAACGCTGACGTCTGGAGTTCCTCACTAACAATCTCTGGCACTGTGTATGACACATACATACTGCCAACCCTCCCATTCTCTTTCCTTTTCTCTCCTTCGCTCTTGTTTATCGCCCGTCCGTCTCTCGCATTGAGGGCCGCAGTGAGATTTTGCTATGAAAGACAGATTGGAAGCTCTGCAGGAGAAAAAGTTTATGTTTGGCATGTGGGGGAGAATCAAAGTGCAGTTTAAGGTCAAAGTCAACTGCGTGAAGTTTGGAGATACACAATCTGAACTTTTGACAATGGCCGAAACTCACGAAACTTGTTGAAAACATGCCAGAAGTCGTGTTTCACTATTAAAACATCAAAGAAATTAAATTTTGCTTGAAGAAAATGAAGTTATTTGGTGCAGTGACAATTAAGTGCATTTCAAGGGTTTCTGGAGGCTTTGAAGTCTTAATTCTCCCTTCAACAAATTAAGGCCTTCAAATGGTCTTAAATCGGAGCAGAACATCTGAAATACATGAAGTAATGGCATGAAATGTTGCATACAAAAAAAAAATTTTTGTTTTCTATTAAAGGGGTCATATGATGCTTTTTTAAAGATCATTATTTTGTGTACTAGGTGTAACAGAATCTGTTGACATGCTTTAATGTTCAAAAAACACATTATTTGTCAAATACTGTACATTATTGTAGGTCCTCTATGCCCCGCCTCTCTCAAACGCGAGCTTCATCTTTCAAAATAAATATAAAGACAGTTAATAATGTCCTTAGTTTTACCATCAGTTCAAGCCCGAAAGGAAAAAAGAGTTGCGTGACAGAAACAGTGATGAAGCTCGTATGTGTTTGCACACAAGCCGCACATTAAGACAGCTGACTCCACTGTGATGTGACCCTGCCTCTCTCTCTCTCTCTCTCTCTCTCTCTCACACACACACACACACACACACACACACAACGCGCAAAACTCCGCATTTGAACAGTCAATAGCAAATACTTAAACTAATAACAAATCATACTCACAGTCGCTGATTCAGAAGCGCCAGATTGTCATAGCAAAGTCAGAATTACCTCCTCTCCTAGGTTCACGAAACGGTCGTCCATAAAATGTGTTGCTGTTCTGTTGTAAGTAATCTTAATGATTCATAAATGCATCTACTTTCAGAAGGCCAAATAAAGTGCTTTTGCTTTCGCATAGAAACACACAGCGTCTCCCTGACATGGCTACATCAACACTACTGCGGTTACTGAAACCACGCCTTCTTTCTTTGCGTGAACATTTGGGCGGCATTACGCAAATATTTCCACATCGTGACGTAGACATGTGGGGGCGTGTTTGAATGAGCTGTTTTAGGGGGGCGTGGCAGAGTCTTAACCCTTTCAGCAGAGTGAGTTTAAAATATTCTAGCGGTCCCCCCAGAGTGAGTTTTTTTAAGGTGACCGTTATTTTAGAACATTCCCCCTTACTGTTTCCATGGCGACGCGTCATGCTGGTCACGTGACACACTGTATGACAGATGGATCGCTTTTATTTCCTTTTTCCTTTTTTATTTAATATATTCACAAACTTGCTTACCATGTCATGAACAATCTGATATTTCGATTCACAAATATGTGTAAATGAGTGTGTTTTGTCGTATAAACAACTTTATAAATAATCTTGATTGTGATCTGTAACGTGAGATGGGCGGCGCCATTTTTGACATCATCTTGAACAGCTTCGAGCTATGAATGAACATGACGAAACTGCACCGGCAGCATTTCGTTTTCTTTACAGCACATTATCAAAACACATGGATGCTTATTCTTCATCATTGTTATTATAAAAATATGCAGTTAATAAGTTATCAGTCTAAAACTGTGCTCGTCATGGGGCGCGCGGTCCGGAGCGCTGTATGACTGATGTAGCCTGCCTATCCGTTTAATTTAACTTTAGCATACTCCAAAAATATGAACTTCCCTGAAAATACTTTTATATTTAACATGTTCGTTTATGTCCAACATTTAGTGTTAAACTGTTGGTCTTTAAAATAAATCTACTTTTGATTTTCACCTTGACTGATTTTTAGACTGATAACTTCCGCGGCAAACTTGTCACAGTAGGACGCGCGGTCCTAATAGCGATGTATGACTGCTGTATCCGAATATGAACTAGCTGTTTTAAATATTTTTATATTTAACATGTTAGTTTTTCAGTATGTTTGAAAGTATATTATTTCGGTTATTGGTACTTCCAGGCTCTCTCTCTCTCAGGCATGCGCGGTTTAAAATCACCTAATAGTTATGAAATAGCTTATGACAAGTACAGAGAGTCTCTATCTTGCTCACACCCACCCATGCACGATAATATCATGTATCGGCGATCTCACAGGCTGGCGATATGACGATATGAAAAATGACCATATCGCCCAACACTAGAATAGAGTGAACTTTATAGTTACTTACACTATGTGTATCTGATATGAATAAAACACATCGGCAAATTAAGTTTGAATGGATTGTTATTGTTGCTTCCATAGACATCTCTGTGTATTTTACAAACTCTAAATGTATTGTTTTACTAGTACTTATGTGTATTTAAATGTCTGAAACCGAAAATAAGCATTATGTGGTTAAAAACACCGCATAGTTGTGATGATATGACAAGCACAGTACACATCTCTCTCTGGCTCAGCGCCAGTCAACGCGCGAAACCACAGTTTGAATTTGGCAGTTATGCGACGTCACCGAACGTTCTAAATCCCATATGTGGGACCGTACCGCTCAAAAGGTTAACTTTGATAAAGAATATCTCTTTGGTTTTGAGACTTTAGTCTTTGCAATTTCAGGGATCTTATCTATGCACAAACAGCTTGTAACACTCCAAAGAGAAAGGAAAACTTGAAATCGCATCAAATCGCACCCCTTTAACAAATATCTAAACTTCCTTAAAACAAGACTTGAGATGCAAATTTTGCATGTGAAGTCTTGTTTTCTGAGAAATTAAATAAAATTAAGTTTATGCTTAAAACAAGAAAAACTTTGTGCCAATTGGATATGAAAACTTGTTTCCCCTTTGAATTAAGTAGATTTTTCGGAGCCCATTAGCAGATATTTGTTCTTGTTCTAGTCACATCCTTTTGATCAGTTTCTCATGAAACAAGACTTCTTATTCTTTTATCATTTTGATTTTCAAGTAGACAAAAACACTGATAAAGTACGGCACTTATTGCAGTGTGATCGAAAGGTACAGTACGGAAGAGGATTAGGGCCAAGCCATAATAAAAAATAAAACCGAGATTAAATCATTAAATTCGAGATTAAACGAAGAAGAAAAAAAGTTCAAATAAAATGTTGAGAATAAACTTGTTAAATTATGAGAAAAACTAATTAAATTTCAAGAAATTCAAAATAAAATGTTGAATAAACTCGTTAAATTACGAGAAAAAAAGTCGAAATAAAATGTTGAGAATAAACTCATTAACGACTTTAATCTCGAGATGGTTTTATTTATTTTTTATTATTGCTTGGCCCTAATCCTCCTCCATAGAACAGTAATAGGTTTTTACTTATGTAAGTTAAATATTGTTGTATTTTCAAACTTTAAAGCATTGCTCTAAAAGGCATTTACTTGTAGGGAACATATTTATTGGCTTATTGTGTTAAATTTGTCCTAAATATTCATCACTTGGTCTTAAAAGTTCTTATTTACCTTCATAAAGTTACTAGTAAGTACAGTAACTCAAAGTCATGGTTTTTCCATTACTTTAACTCATCAAAATAATTTTAACTAATTTCAACTTGATTTTTAAGTTATGCAAGATCGAACTTAATTCAGCTTGATATGATTTAAGTTGAAATGACTTGTACAATCAATTTGATTATGCTTAAAAACATTAAGGCAGCAACCGATTTCTTTTTTTACAATGTAAAACTGAAATAAAAATGAATAAAATATATAGATTTTTTTTAAATAGCAAAAAAGACTTAATATTTAACAATTATAATAAAATGGAAAATATAAAAACAAATTCAATATATTAAAAACTATAATAGTATATTAATGACACTAATATAACACTGCCAGGCACATCTTTTGCTTTCAAGCACCGTGACTGATTTCATCCTTGGATTTAGTTAGCCTCTAATAAAACACTCCATCTGCGGCGCAACCGTGACAGGGTTTATAGATCTCACAGGACGAGTGTGTGAGCGAGAGAAAGTTGGCAGCAGGATGGCTGAGTCAGGCTACATCTAGGCAAAACACCCTGTTGTTCACAACCGCCTACTCTGGAAAAAAGACCGTGGCTGCTACCCTCATCCTCTTCATTCCATCCTTCACTGTCAGAGTGTCCGATGAAACACCATGCATGCTGTCAGCATCAAATGACTCGAGTTGTGCTGTTGTAATTGGGTTGTATCTCATGTGGACAACCACTTTTTTGACTATCAGAAAAATCTTTTGCTTTAATCCTGACCAAGAACTCCTCACTTATACAGGACAAAAATGGTTTCACAAGCAGTTTTACATAATTTTTACATAAAAAGCTGATTTTACATAAAATCAACTGTGTGAAGTTTGTAGATATATAATCTTAATACAATCCAGAGAAAATGGACTGTACGCTGTGACTACATGGTGCCTGGAAACTTAATATGTGAATTTGTTACACCTAAAATGCCTCAGGTTACTTTATTCAGTTCACTGAGCGAGGCTGTGGAAACATGAACATGGACACCAATCCAGGATCTCGATCACATTTGTGTTTACTCAAGTTATTTGATCCTGAAGCTTGGCTAATCTTAGTCTACTTGCCTAAACCTTTTTCACAATCATCGCCCGTCCAACGGAAGTACTTTACCAATCTGTGAGGTTCAGCAAACATCTGTTTTAGGCTCAGTGATCGATTCTCATCTGTCTCTTGGGTGGATGTTGTGATAAAGAGTGATACGAGAATGTGCGGCACTGATTATATCTAGAGTCTGAGTTCACGGTGCAGAAACTCATTGAACTTTGATAGATAAAGAGCTTTTGTGTAAAGTCATTCTGGTCTTGAGTTCTGCAGCAGCTGCTAAAGTCATACGGATGGTTTTCATTATGAGCCGTGTAGTGTGAGGCGCTCGTGAAGAGTTTGCAAGTTTGGCAGCTTTCTCCTCATGTACTTGAGCTTTTCCCCAGAGAGAAAACGAAATTGTCAGGAAAGGTTGAGGACTTCGCGATATGCCAAGCATCTTTCCTCTCTGCTTGTTTCTCACAGATATCTCAATGATTATTTGACCAGAACTTTTAAATTCGTATTTCACAATTTGAGAACTCTGAATGTGCTCAGGCTTATCACTCTAAATGCTCCCAAAAGAGCATTTAATTCATTGTCGTTGTGATACAATTTGCCAACCTTGGCTTACTGGAAATACATGCCTCTACCTACAATTTTTTCAACCCCAAAAATGAACCTAAAATACATCATTACAGTTTCCAGTTGAAATGAACACTAGAGGCAGTAAAAGACCAACAACTTTTATTCCTTTTCACACAAATTAGGATTACAGGGGCAGATTGTCAATTATTAAAGCCTTTTTTTGCATGATTTCTTGCACAATACTATTTTATGACCTCAAAATGCTTTTACCATAGTGCATCATTTGTAAACTAATTTGTAAAGTTTGACGTTTGTGTCCCATAATTATCTCCATATGTACGGCTTTTCTGACAAGTAAACTTGCTTGATAGCTCACCTGATATCACCAATACCAAGTCTCTTATAAACAAATCACATGCTAGTGACCATTGACTCTATTGCACACTGGTCATGTCATTTTGTACTTGCATTTTCAGATTAAATGCGACGATCTAAAACAGTGAATCTTATCATCATTTAGGAAAAAGTTCACTTCAAGAGTGACCACTGCTGACATGAACTTATCGCTAGCACACTCTGAGAACATGTGAGTTATTCATCTTACCGGCAAGGCATATTGGCATAATTTTTCATATTAGGCTGATGCCAGTGTTTACATTTTTAGCCATTATCGGCTGATTCTGGTAACGTTCCGATAATAACGTGCATCCCTAGTTTTTATTTAGCATTTGCCTTTGTTACTATCTACTAGGGTATAGAATTTAGTGTTGGTAGTACATTATTTTCAAATGCGATGGAGCATTAAACTTTTAGCACTGCTAATCAGACATTTAGGGTACGTTTATATGACAACAATGTACTAAAAACATGATTTCTAGCGAAAACTTTGTCAAAACATTGACAAAATGGCTAAAAATGCTGTATTATCTTTACAAGTACTTGCACATACAATACGCATGCGCATGACAGTTTTCACAATTTTAAGCTTCTGTAGTTTATCTAGAGACGATAACTGTATCGTTTTCTAAAAACTTGCACTTTGAAACCCGTTTCCAATGTTTGAGTTTTCAGGCCCCCAAAACATTGTTGTGTGAAAATGAACGGCCAAAATGCATAAAATATTTTCTGTTTTTAGTAGCAAACTATGTTGTGTAAACGCCCCCTTAATTTCCAAACTGCTATGACTATTGTGTATGAGTCTGGTGTTAGCATGTTACTAAGCTAATGGCTCAGTAGCTCAGTAGTAAAAATACAAAACACAAGAATTTGGGGTGAAATGTGATATTTTATCTTAGTTTTTTTTGTTTTCTTTGCAAACTGATATTGTAATGTAGCATAAAAATACTGTTTGGATATTGTCTTTACATAAGGAATGTGCATATAATGCCTACAATTGTTGCCTGTGGGTAGTGCAAACAGAATATAGATATACATTTTTAGATGTAAACATCATTATTTCCTCTATACTATGTCTTGCTTCACCAATCCTTTCCTCAGTGCACATTCAGTCTAGTACCAGAGGAAGCTAGCATACACTCAAGCACATTTTCCACTGTCTCTGAGGGAAAGGGTCTTTGTGTTCAGCAGAGAGCGCTGTGGACAGATGGGTAATTGTGAGGATATCCGGCCCATCCTGTAATACAAAGAGATATGGGCACTTCCAAGGACGAGTGTTTGTATTGTTTTTGTGTTATGCACCTTGATGTTGGGCTTCTCAGCACCTGCAAGAGGACGGGGTATGTGGGAATTTGACTGACCTTGAGTTCGAATTTGGCTCTTAACACAGGACTCAGATAGTTCAGATTTTATTTTAACTAAATTTTTCTTGGCCTCACCCTAATGAATGATCAAATTTAATTTTTCTGCAAAGTATTTTTAAACTTGCGTGTTAATTAATTACATATATTTATTTGTTACATATGCATTATATTGCCAAAAGTATTGGGTCGCCCCCTTCTAATGAACAGGTTTGACTACTTTAGTAGTTTCTATGAGTACAAATCTTAATGTTAAAGCATATAATGATATTTTAGGAAATTGTGTGCTTCTAATATTATAGCAACAGTTTGGACAGGACCCTTTTCTATTCTAACATGACAGTGCATCTGTGTATAAGGCAAGGTTCAAAAAGAAAATGATTGATTCAGTCAGTGTGGAAGAACTTGACTGGTCTGCATAAAACCAGTTTAACACCTCTGGTGTGACTGTAAATGCAGACCTTGAGCCGAAAACTCATCACCAAACACCAATGACTAACACGTAACAAAAACAAAAACTGAAATTACAATGAAAACTGGCTGTAATAAATACTATAATAGTATAGAAATACTACTAAAATAACACTGCCCAAAAAGTACCTATATTGTGTATTTATATTTGTAATATTTTAAAAATTTTAATATATAAAAAAAAATATATATTAAATGTTCTTATGCTACACCTACGTCCCACGTCATCCACTGGAACGCCACTCTCTCATAAATGTGTGTACGACAGTTAGCGGAAGCTAAACTAGAGATTGTATAAAAGTATATAATCTGGATATTTTTCTTACAAAAATGCATCCATTTGCTTCAGGAGGCCTTTATTAGCCCCTCTGGAGCCGTGTGTAGCACTTTTTATGATGGATGGACTTCTATTATTAGAATTCTATTGGACTATTAAATATCAACAGCCATTCACTGCCATTATAAAGCTTGGAAGAGCCAGGATATTTTTTTATATAACTCCAATTGTATTCATCTGAAAGAAGAAAGTCATATACACCTAGGATGGCTTGAGGATGAGTAAATCATTGGGTAATTTCCATTTTTGTGTCAACTATCCCTTTAAGTTTTCTTTTACTAATGTTTTTTTTTCCTCGCTTTTTTCTTAAGAAAAGAAAATTTACAAAAAACTGACACAAAACATTACTGAACGGTCTGTCATTCTTAGAGCTTCCAAAACTATAATTTTTGCAAATCTGAGAAAATCTCCAATCTGTTTTGTGTTTAGTAGTTGTTTACATCATGTGGCACGCATCTGCTTGTCAGAGAGTGTTTGTCATTGGCATACCGACCGCGACAGTAACGACGCTACACGCCCCCCCTCGCACATAGCCCCAAGCATGTCTTAACCTGCATTATATTGCTCTTGACTAGCGCCCATAAAAGGGGGTTTATTTTGTGGGTGGCAATTTTGTAGCTAAATTGAACCTCGTATAAAGAAACCCAGAGGCCTGGAGCAGCTACTATAGAGATGGAAAGTCTTGCGGTTGCCGCAACAAGTAGTCTTGTGCCTAAAAACCACGGCATTCCCCGGCATGTGTGCATGAGAATGTCCTGGCAGTGCACCTTATTCCAGGAGGTTAAAGATCAGATGTGGGCAGCAAAGGTGGGGGTACGAGCCCTGAGGCGGTAATGTGTGTGACAGAGTCTTTGTCCATCCTGGTCGGGGAGAAATGAGGTAGTGCACAGTGGTGTGTATATTTAGGCTTGGCGTTCATAATTAATGTAATTTATAATATATACCACTACACTGCAAAATAGGATTTGCTTACACAGTATTTTTGTCTTGTTTTCCAGTACAAATATCGAAACATTCTTAAATCAAGATACATTTACTTGAGATGTAAAATTATGAAATATATTAAAGGGATTGTTCACCCAAAAATTATATTTCTTTCATTATTTACTTTCCCTCCTTAAGTTGTTCCAAACCTGTATGAGTAGATATTTAAAAAAATGTTGGTAATCAAACAGTAGCCATTGACTTCCATAGTATGGAAGAACATACTATGAAAGTCAATGGCTACCGTCAACTGTTTGGCTGCCAACATTCTTCAATTATTCATTCTTTTTTTTGTGTTCAGTGGAAGAAAGAAACTCATACAGGTTTGGAACAACATTGGGGTGAGTAAATGATGAGAGATTTGTCATTTTTAGGTGAATCATACTTTGAACCAAGTCTTGTTTTGTGGGCCTCTTCTATGAATTCTGATCTTTAGTTCTTATTTTCTATTGGATTCAAGTCAGGTGATTTGCTGGGTCATTCTAGCAGCTTTATTTAATTTTTCTGAAACCAATCGAGAGTTTTCTTGGCTGTGTTTGGGATCATTTTCTTGCTGAAATGTCCACCCTTGTTTCATCTTCATCATCCTGGTACTGTAGGTGTTGGGACTGAAGCAGCTAATATTCATTTCCACTGACAAGGGGCAGGATTGCTTTCTAATTACTGATAGATTTCAGCTGCTGTCTTGGCTTCCCATGGCTTTTTGCACCTCCTTTTCTTCATGTGTTCATTACTTTTTCCCTGTGTCATTCCATTTTATTACACATAACTTAATTTCTGAACTTATTTGTTTTGTTTTCTTTGTATGTATGGATTACTTGGGTTGTTACCGACATCTGGTGAAAATTTCATGTCAACAGCACCTTTATAAATATATTAACTGGGAATAATGGTGACGTGTTCAATACTTATTTTACCCGCTGTATATGTTTTAGAAAACAAGAATTGGTATGGTCCATATATATATATATATATATGAAGAGTTTATTTGCACAAACAGATAACTCTTTTTTTTTTTTTTTTTTTTTTTTTTTTTTTTTACCATGGTATCATGTTTTATTGTGACAAACATGATTTCATTTCATAATGTTCAACAAATATCAGATGAAGTGAGTCGTACTGTCCACTTTTTGCAGCAATTACTACAGCACATCTCTCTGGCATAGTGTCAATATACTTCAACACTAATGTTATCCCATGCCTTCTGCAACTCAAGCCAAAGGCTTTCCTTTGAGTGTACAATAGATATGTATAGTTTATTTTCTAACTCGCCCCAAATTTGCTTGATGGGGTTGAGGTCCGTACTTTGAGGGCGCAGTCCATCATTTTCAATTTTCCAGCAGATTCCTTCCGTCGCTGGTAGTTCCAGCAATATTCCGGCAATAGTTAGTTTTATGGGTATTGTAATGGCCAATTCAACGAAAACAACTGAAACCTCTTCCTTTATATTCAAAAGATAAATATATATATATATTTAGAAATTTAGTTTGAAGTTGTTTGAATTTTGTTTCATTGTCGTTTCTTTTTGTTTTGCTTTTTGTTGTTTTGCAAACTCATTTTATTTTTAGTTAACAAAAGCATTTTTTGCACTGCGTAGTTCTGTCTTTACTGTAATCATCTTTGTGTGTTGCAATCTTGGCCTGTTCAGAGCTGTCATCAGTTATAGGAGTGCTGCTGGACTAAGCGCTCTTAGCCTTTCTTATCTTAATCCATAATCATAACAGCTGCACATAGCCCTGCTAGTTAAAACTAAATCAACCTTTAGAGGTTTGACTGCTTTTTAGGTGGAGGAATCAAACTCCTGGATGGAGTTTTCAGAGGTCAGTTCCATGTAAACAGAAGATTACGTCATGTCCCTTCCTGGTACCCTTGCACACATGTAACCAGGTTTACTTTATCATACAGACATGGTTGGTTAGCGATTCCTTGAAAACTGACCATTACTGACCATTTCTACCATAACAACTGTTGCCATCTGCCAACCAACCTGGGCTCACTGGAAAAACGTGCCTGCGGCATCATTTCTGCAAAAAGTCTGAAGCACAAAAACAACACAGAGGAAGTATATTTATAGAATCACTTTCAGAACAAATTTTCCTGCTGATGAACGCTAAAATTATAGACAGACGAGTCAGAATCCACATGATTTTAAAGATCTTGAGCATTTAAAGTGGCAGACAAAACTGCAGCATACACTTATAATAAACAGAATGTTAACATGCATTGGTGTGGATACTAATAAAGTTATCATATAGTTATTATTCTTGGTGTATTCAGCAATTCAGCTATATATACTGTATATATGTGTATATATATATACAGTTGTGCTCATAAATGTACATGCCCCTTGCAGAATATGCAAAATGTTAATAATTTTAACAAAATAAGAGGGATCATGAAAATTGCATGTTATTGTTTATTTAATACTGTCCTGAATAAGCTATTTCACATAACAGATGTTTATATATTCTCCACAAGGCAAAATAGTAACTGAATTTATAAAAATAAGACCCCGTTCAAAAGTTTACATACCCTTGAATCTTAATACTGTGTGTCGTTTCCTGGATGGTCCACGACTGTCTTTCTGTTTTGTGATAGTTGTTCATGAGTCCCTTGTTGGTCCTGAGCAGTTCTGCCTGCTGTTCTTCAGAAAAATCCTCCAGCTCCTGCACATTCTTTGGTTTTCCAGCATCTTCTGCTTATTTGAACCCTTTCCAACAGTGGCTGCATGATTTTGAGATCCATCTTTTCACATGGAGGACAACTGGGGGATTATACATAACTATTATATAACGTGAAAACATTTACTGATGCTGGGGGGTGTAAACTTTTTGAATTGGATGATCAGGGTAAATTGTACTTATTTTGACTTCTGGGAAACATTTAAGTATTTATGTAGCTTATTAAGTGCAGTACAAAATGAAAAAAATAATAAAAAAGATCTTTAAACAAAATAAGAAAAAATTACACATCATCATCCTGTTCAAAAGTTTTCACCCCGTCTCTTAATGCATTGTGTTGTCTTCTTGAGCATCAGTAAATGTTTCCACCTTTTGTAATAGCTGTGCATGAGTCCCTCAATTGACCACAGTGTGAAAAGATGGATCTCAAAATCATACATTCACTGTTGGAAAGGGTTCAAATATGCATGTCACGAATCTGGTCTATGAACTTCCGTTAACTCACCACCAGAGGTCACTCGCTCACCACATGGACTCTTGCACTACACTAACTGTTGCACGTCACCTCAGACTACAATTCCCATCATCCATTGCACTGACGACACACACAGCTGATTGCACTGATCACACAGCTGATTGCACTGATCACACACCCTACATAAACCATGGACTTCCTCTTCCTCTCTGCCGAGTATTGTAAGCACATATCGCTACCTTAGCTACCTTACGGAGCCTATTGTAGTTTTCTTAGTCTTAGTCTTAGTCTTGCCTTGCCTGTTTTGGATTGTGTTTCCCCCCCGCCTGGAATATTGCTGTTTAACGTTACCTGGATTATCTCTCTTTGCCTTGCCCTGTTGGATACTGTTTGCCGATCGAAGACCCATGCTTGTCCTAGGAATACTCTTTGTCTTGCCATATACATACCTGTTTGCCAATGTTTGACCCATGCTTGTTTCCGACCACACCTTTGAATAAAAACCTGCAGATGGATCTGAACGCTTCCTCTGTTCCTTCCGTAACAATGCAGAAGATGCTGGAAAACCAAAGAATGTGCAGGAGCTGGAGGATTTTTCTGAAGAACAGTGCTTAGTTTAACTGTTCAGAACAAACAAGGGACTCATGAACAACCAAACAGAAAGACAGTCGTGGACCATCCAGGAAACAACACAGATTATTAAGATTCAAGGGTATGTACACTTAAAAAAAAAAAAAAAAAAAAAGGGTAAAGTAAACAGGGTCATTTTAATAAATTCAGTTATTATTTTGTCTTGTGAAGTATATAAACATCTGTTATGTGAAATAGCTTATTCAGGAGAGTACTAAATAAAAATAACATTCAATTTTAATGATCCCTCTTATTTAGTTAAAATTATTAACATATTTGTATATTCTGCAAGGGGCATGTAATCTTATGAGCACAACTGTGTATATGTATATGTATAAGTATATGTGTGTGTGTGTGTATATATATATATATATATACACACACACACACAGTTATATATCTTTCAGTTTATGGTTTTAGTTTTAGTTAATGATAAGTTGGGACTCAAACTCAGGTCACCTGAAGCTCATAAGGGTATTGCTCCATCAGTCTTTAGCTCCGTCAAGCTTTGCTAAACCTGTTCTTCATATACTGTTGTTGTGTCTTTAATAGTCACCAGCAATTTAGCATTTAAGTCCATTTTATCTTATCTGTCTTTACAGTTAATGGTCCATGCAACCTGATTCATTGTCTTTTTATTCACTGTTTTCATCTTCCTCACTCTCTTTCGGGCCAACCTCAAATTTACTCTGAGAAGTGAAGAGTTTGATGCTGTATATCTGCCAGTGCTGACCTGTATATGAGTGCAGGCGGGGGCTGCTGAACGAGGGGCCCGTTTGAACCATTATCAGACCCAACCATCAGTCTCAACTCAAATTTCATCCATCCCCCACCTCCCCATACCTCCTTACACTCCACGCACCTCCTCTTTTCTACCTTCCTCCACGTTGTGACCCCCTGCAACCCTGACCCTGTATTATCAGCGCCAGCTTTTTCAAATAAATAAAATTCCTCCTTCTTTTCCCGTTTTCCCTACTGAGTGCTGTATAATGGGAACCACATTAGACGCGCTGTTGCGTTTAGTTTTTTTAAGTGATTTAAGGCTCATTTTGAATAGCGTCCGTTGGGACAGTTTTGCAGTGTGCTGTGACATACATCCACAAGTGTGCTATGAATTAACTGCATGTTCTGCTCCAGAAATATTATTGTCTTTGTCTTTATTTCATCTCAGACTCTTGGTCTTGGATTCAACTTCTTCTCTTGAAGATTAAACTCTTGCTAAAGTCCTCAAGTCTTATTGAAATGTTGTCAATTTGCCACAACATACAATACTGTGTTTCTGGAAGGAGCATTTCAATGCCTGCCCGTTCAATTTCTTCATTCCTTCATTTTTAGGCATGAGCAAAACAAGACGTGGAGGCCATTAGCTGTGTTTTTACTCTTGTTGCTTTTCTTTGCCGGTCATTATGACAAAACAAACCCTGACAAGATGATTAGGACCTCAATGTGAAGGAGTGTAGTGAAGCAAAGGGGTTTGTTTTGCCATTAAAAACCTCTTGGCTGTATATAATCACACTTTTTACATCCATTTATCAAATAAACAAAAAGAAATTAGTAGCTTTGTCAAACGATTAATCGCATCCAAAATAAAAGTTTTTGTTTACATAATATGTGTAATGTGATTATTTATTATGTGTATATATATAAATACACACACATACAGTGTATATATTTTGAAAATATTTACATGTGTATATATATATATTTATATTATTATATTTTATATTATATAAAAATATATTTAATATATAAACATTTTTCTTAAAAATATTCATGCATGTGTTTGTATTTATATATACAGAATAAATATACACAGTACACACTCCTATATTATGTAAACAAACTTTTATTTCAGATGCGATTAATCGCGATTAATCATTTGACAGCACTAGAAAATAGACATTAAATATCATTTTGAGCTGAAATTTATTTGCTATGAAGTTAATAACATTAGTTAATAAATCTATCATGAACTATTAATTAACCTCACATTTTTTACAGCATTTATAAATATTGGTTGTTTATTTTAAAATATTTTAATTGTATTTAAATGTAATTATATTGTTGATGATTAATTTATGTAAATATATTGTTTGTTGTTATTCATGTTTGTTTGATTTATACTTCATGTTTGTTCAATTGAACTTAAAATCCATTAAAATGTATTAGCATATGTAGAAATTAACAATAACCTAAATGCTATAAAATATTGTTCATTGTTACCTGATACCTAATGCTAATTGACATATGTTAACAAATTGAATCTTATCTTATGAAGTTAATTTAATGTCATTATACTATACACACATACACACCTACAAATATTTGTAATATTTGTAAATATAGACTCAAAATCATTTATTCTAAAGTGCCATGTAACGAAGAAATGTATTATTTTAGTAAATAACGAATGTTGAAGCTGAATTTTGCTAAATTTTAAGATAATTCCTGAAAAGTTCTTATAATGTTTGTACTGATTTAAACTAAAGCCTCAAAATCTAGGATTAAACCTCAAAATCCAGAACAGTTCAGAAAAGTTAGATTAAATTCGAACTTTGTGGACATGCTGTTTTAATTACAGAGTACAAGCATAATGTTTTAGTAGGGAATAACAGTCACAGAAGAGTGTTTTTTCCATTTTATTTTCTTAACAGATGTCACATTTTTCTTCCAAAGAGTACACATTTTTACATCCAAAAAAAGAGAAGACTTGGCTTTGTGCACAACAAAAGAGAGAAACAACAAGCATCCCAAAGTAAGCATGGGACTTGAAAGCGATTTTGAAAATGTTTCAAATATTTGAAGCCCCTCATGCTGTGTAAAGCTGTTCCTCTTTCCAGTTCAAACGTTTAGATGTGCTAGACGCTGACATCTTCAGCGCACATACTGCATACGGTCACAAATATGTGGTGCGGGGCTAAAAAAAGGGCTGCTGAGAGTGGGGAGCATTTGACAATTGACCTTTCCTCACTTTGGATTAGATTACTGGCTCCATTTCTCTTAACACAACTTTACTGCGCTGATAATGCTCATAAACATGCAATTCCACAATGACACTTTTGACTTACACATTCGCACTTTCACAGAGAAAAACTATCAGTTGTACTCGTTGTACATGGGTCTTGTTATATTATTTTCTGAAGTAAACCCTTAATGAAGATTCATGGGGAAGCTGATAAATTCAGCTAAACAAATCAAATTAAACAAGTTGAAAAATATTTTTTGGCATAGTATTTTTGAATCATTCAGTACCCTGGTATATATCAAAGTACCATGGTATTAGCACCTGATACCATCACTGTACCATAGTATGCTTTTGTTAGTTTCATAGTCTGGTTGAAACAAATGAGCAAAGACATCTGCATTCAGCTTGGCAACGAATACAAAAAATCCTGGCTTTGAAGACTTCCCCTAGTTTGTCTGTGTTTGGGGCCCGTGAAGCATGAGTACAGGACATTTTTAGAAAGCTGGCATGTAAAAAAAAACAGCTTTGTTAAAAGCGTTTGTTATCCATATCCTTATATAGTACTAGTGTGTTTGTTAATGTGTGGAATTTGTTTGAGGTCAAAAATGGCTGCGGGTGTTTATAGTCTTGCAAAGTGTTTCTTTGTCAGATGCAGGATGAAGACTTCACTCATGTAAAGTGAGTTTGTTTTCATTTAGAAGTAAAAGCATTTTAATTTGTTGCACTCAAGTGATAGGAGAAAGAATGTTTGCTACAGTCTCATGTTTACAAGTCAAAACAAACACAACAACTAAACACAAAAAGGGACACAGAAATGGCACTCAAAGAAAAAGTTCACCTAAAAATTAAAATTTTGATTTAATTTACTCTCATAAACTCTTCCCAAACTCATGTGACTTTCTTTCTTCAGGTTTGGAATGACATGAGGGTAAGTCAATACCAGAATTTATTTTTGGTGAACTGTTTCTTTAAAAATACAAAAACATAAAAACACAGCTTTAACATAACAGCGTAAACTAGACAACGTAAGAAAATGTATCTTCATGTTTTTTTTTTTTTTTTTTTTTTCACAGCAAATGAATCTCCTGTGCAGGACAGATGGGGTAGAGGAATAGAGGGATGTTTAAAACCTGTTTGAAGCATCTTTTAAGAGGCTGATCACTTTCAGCTTCTCTAGGCACCTCATAGGCACAGTCCCAGTGTCTCTGATCAGTGCAATTTGTTTCTGGACAAAAACAGTCCAGGCGTCCAGGCATGACCTTTTGACTCATGTCTACCACTTCCAGAGCCAGCTACACAATTAATGAGCTACCTTTAAAGAAACCTGTTTTCCAGCCTATCAACACTGTGTTCAGTAATGTTTGCCCATTTCTCAGATAGAGTCTGATATTTATGGTTATAAAAAGGCACTTTAAGGCATCTGTAAAAAATGTCGACGGCAAATGCACCTGGTTTAAATACTGGCAGTCAATATAAGCGTTTGGCTGGGATGCATTAAAATGTTCACCAACCCACCAGAGTCTATCTAGTGTCTCAATCGCAGCCGCCTGCAGGAGTCATGGAGCACATTGCCCTCTGTGGGCTGGAGGTATGAATAACGCAATATGGCTTTTACACATACAAAGGTTTTGTACAAGCTACATTATTGTTGGCTGGACACTGTCCTTGTATTAGAGGTGCCTCGTATTCCAAGGTATTTTGCACTAAAGATGGGCAAGGGGTGATGTCGGGTTGTTTCGGATGTGTCAGACCATTCTCTGGACTGGTTTTTACTCCCTCTATCTCCAGAGGAGATGTCTCATGTAAGTCCATATCTACTGGAGCCTTGGATCTCCTCCTGCGGCGGATAACCACCACAGTAGCTACGATGGCCACAACCATCACCACCGCTACAGCTGCCACAATGGGTATGAGGGAGGAAGAAGGTTCAGTCCTGTTAACAGGTGGCTTGTGGGAGGAGGGTGGGATTCCTGCTGTGCGAGCCTCCATGCAAGCACTAACCGTGTCATGGACAGGCTCTCCCAGAGGACTAGCACATAAAGAATAGGTGCTGTTTGGCTGTAGCCCTCTAAGCGTGTATTCAGGGTAAGTTGAAGGCACATACAGTTGTAGTGGCCGTCGGTCGGGGCCTGACAAGTTTCGGTAAGTCAGACGGATTCCTCGGATGTGTGGTCGTGTGTGGATGTAACGGTGAAGGTCTAATGAAATGGAAGTGCTGGTTATGTGAAGGGAGCTGATTGTGTTGGGCTGGACTGTACCAATGGTCTCGATAGAAACTCTAGGCGAAGGTGGAGGAAGGAAGCTTGGATTTTGAATCTCACAGTAGAGTCCTGACATTGAAGGCGGACACAGGCAAACAATCCCCCCATTTGAGTCAAATATGCATGTTCCCCCATTTAGACAGATATTGGAGGGGCATATAATGTCCTCTTCTTCAGAATCTTCTATGATTTCTCTGGGGAAGGCAGTGGTCTGGGAAAGAGGGAAGCTGTCTGTGTCTGCTGAGGGCATCTCACTTGGTGGCGCCGGGGGAATGGCGTGCGTTGTGCCTGATGGTGTGGTGGAGTTTATGGGCTTGCTTGTAGTTCTGCTTGTCCCTGCGCTTGTTAACTCAATGGTCGTAGTGGGACAGCCAAAATCTTTATGCTCCAACTTTGCCAAAACCTTTCCTGAGTTTATTGGTGGAAAGTGGCAACGAGTCTCCTCCATTCTCAGCAGTTCTATCTGAGCATCCTTTACCCATGCTGGAAACCAGGCCAGTGGGCAGAGGCAATTAAATGGGTTTTCTGCTGCAGTGAGCTTCTCAAGTTTGGGGAATAGGTTGAAGAAGCCCTCGGGGAAGCCTTGCAAATTAAGGTTGCTCAAGTCAAGCTCTAGCAAATTAACCAAATTTCGGAAGTCTTCTCGTTTTATGGATCCCAAGGGATTCCCAGTTAAATTGAGGTTTCGTAGGCCACCCATTGCCTTCAGTGTAGGTTGAATCTCTACAAGCAGGTTCTGGGAAACATCCAGAACGTGTAGGTTCACCAGGCTACTTAGCAGCTCCTCATCCAGACTAGTCAGTCGCAGTCCAGCTATTTTAAGAGACTCAAGGTTTGGTGTCTGTAAATCTTCAGGTCCAATAGGTGGGATACTATTATAACTAAGGTCCAAGTGAAGCAGCTTGGGCAGCTGCAAAGCTGGCAACACACTAATCTGATTCCCCTGTAGCTTCAGCTCCAGTAGGTTCTCTAGTCCCTCAAATGCAGCTGGGTGAATGCTCTGAATCCGGTTGCTGTAGAGATAAATCCTTTCCAGGTTGACCAGTCCAGTAAAGCTGTCTTTGAAAATGTGGGTGATGTGGTTTGAAGAGAGATCCAGATTGTGTAGAGAGGAGAGTGGGCTGAACACCCCATCAGGGATTTCACTGAGGGCATTCTGACTCAAGTCCAGCATTCCAAGCTTGCCAAGCTCTACAAAGTCCTGCTGTTGCAAGGTGTTGATGTTGTTCTGAAAGACGTAGAGGGTCTTTGTGGATGAGGGGAGGCCACGAGGCATGTTGCTCAAGTTCTGCTGGACGCAGAAGATGGCAGTAATGGAGCTGCACAAGCACTCTTGAGGACATCTGCTGCTCAGAGATCCACACAGTAAGTGAAACAAAATGAGATGAGACAGGGGAGATAATGGCCGCATCGTTGATCACTGTCTAGCCTTTGTGATGGAATCCTGCAATAGAAAAAAACAGAAACCCAATGTCAAAACTTACATAGATGATCTTCTATTGTATATATGAGTTTGCACATTATTGGGCCTTTGACATGGGTGTCCAGTCCTACTCCTGGAGGACTACTGTCCTGTCCAGTCCTGCAGAGTTTAACTCCAGCCCTAATTAAACACACCTGAAACAGCAAATCAAGGTTTTCAGGGCCTCTACTATAAGCTTTCAGTGATGGAGCAGATTGGGGCCATCCAGGAGCAAGGCTGGACACCCCTGGCCTATGCAGATCATGGTAATATTAATAATAAACATTTCAGTGTTTGATGTTCAGATGGTTCTCCATGTTAAACCATTTTGGTATTCTTGTGGGACCATGCAAAATGTAAAATTTGGGTCCTGAACCAAAACTAGTTTTGAACAATTCCTTTACATGGCTTACAAACAGAAAATGGCACACTTAAAGCTTTTGTCAAGGCTTTGAAACTCCATCCTTACACAGAGAAAACAACAACCATCCTGCAGGGCTCAATTGCGACCAGAATTGTCATGCCCAATGTAACTTTGATATTTAAATTACACAGGTACTGCAGGTTAAACAAAATAAATAAATAAAAGCTGGGTCTGAATGCTGTGGCAGAAAGTTTGTAAGTGTTTTTGAGTCAGTTCTGAATTAGTCACTGGTGCCTCCTTAGTAAAGATTAATAAATAAGTGCATGACTCTCTGCACTATAATTGAAGCTTATTTCATGGTGTGGCTAAACAACTTTTGTCTTTATTTTCCTTCAGCATTTTCTGAGATCATCCAACAATGGCTGTGGTATATGGCCCAGCTGACCGAATGTCTGTTGACCTGCCTTGCACTCAGTTTCACTCTTTCCACTGTTTGCTTAATGAGTTCATCTCAGAGAGTTTAGACCTCATCCCAGAATATGTCCTCAGAGCAGCCCACCCAGCGTTTCAATGCCCAGCACACACACAAACCTGGAGATTCTTCATTGACGCAACTTTGATTGTCTAAACATAAGTAGCTTTCTAAATGTGAAACAAATAGCTAAATAATTGCTTGCTTAAGTGGTGCCCCTTAATTTTCAATGAAAGTCCTTGTGTTATTTTGTGTGTGTCCCTTTTTGGTGATTGTCCTACAATCTCTTTGATTTTCTGGTGAACAAAGACCTAGGCCAAGCCTCTGCCATCTTCTCCACTGCTGAGATAACAATGTGTATGTTTGTGAGTACAAAGAATAGTTTACTGTTCCAACAAGAGTCCTGGTTACTAAAGGGCCAGTCTATTGAGGGAGATGAACAACCATTCGTTTGGCAGGTACACTCATTCTTTTCATCCTTTTTTTCTGTCTGAGTTTCCTTTTGTGAGCCTCTTTTTCTCACATCAACCATTTATCTTTTTTTTCTGCCCCTTCGTTCCCTCCTCTCGTTGAAGAGCAATGGCTAGGTTATTAGGATAGCTTGTGATTATATTTACTCATAGTCTTGTGATCCTATTTGCTCACTCTGTTTTGTTTTAATCTGATCTGACAGAAGAAGCCTGTTTGACTCTGTTGTGTCTCTGTGTTTTGGAACATGATATCTACTTATTACATGGATTAAAGCAAAAAAAAATCTTCTGACTGAATTTCTTCAGCCAAACCCCATTCCACAGCCATACCTGTCACACACCCAGTTTAAGAGCTGTGTTTTTCTTCTTGTAATTAGGAGTGCTTGTCCTTCTAATTTAAGAAATTTAGGAGCACCTTCTAATCAATAATAAAACAATTCTGATAAAAAAAATTGCCTTCTTAATACAAGGTGACATTTGACTCAAGGTGATTTACAGGGACACTTTCTTTTTACCTTTGTAAATGCATTTTTCTAATTTTATTAAATGTATGCAGTGTTTCCTCTAGGATATTTTCCAGCTGTGGTGGCAGGACTATTTCCCATGGACCACGCCCCCTCCCCACTCAAGATTCATGTGCACTTACAATTGAATTTATTTTAACTAAAAAACACAAGTAAATAGTAAATAATAAAATAAGAACAAATAAATTAATTACAATCAAAAGCACAAACAAAAACAATAACAAGATACAAATTAAATTATTAGTACTTATATTTTTTCAGTTAGGTCTAACTATAATCTGTTCAACTATAAAATAACACTGGATGGTCTTCACTGTATAATGAAAGACAGCAGCAGGTTTATTTAGGCTGCTGTCTCTTTAAGACCTCATGCATTGATCTAATGTGTTACACATGGCTCTATGCTTACTTTTCTTTTTAGGAGCGCTTGTCCTCCTAATTAAAAAAATTTAGGAGCACCTTCTGATCAATAATCAAAAATTCGCCTTCCTAATACGAGGTGACATTTGACTCCTTAATGTGACTTACTTAAAGTGACCTAAAAGGTATTTTCCTTTTACCTTTGCAATGGCATCATTTTCGTCTTTGTCAAATTCAAAAAATTATGGTTACAAGCTTTTTAAGAATTATATTTAAAACAATATAATAAGAAGTAGAATAAGCCAAATGAGTTACCAATCATATGAAATTAGTATTAATAAAACATTAATTTGTATACAGAGGTGGCACAGAAGAACACAAAAGTGGCTTGTAGTTGTAGGTACATTTTCAGACGTTTAATGAGGCTCAGAGGTGGCATGAGTGTAATTAAATTAATAAATTCATGTGGAGATTAATGTTTTAAATATACAATTTTGAATACAGAAATATTAAATGAATTAAATAACTGAAATGATACGCTAAAAATGAAACTGAAACCACCAACAGGTGGTGGTAAGTCAAAGATTTTTTCATTGAATCATTTATTCAATTGATTCTTTCGAACGGCTGATTCATTCCAGAATGAAGCAAGTGACTGTCTTTATGAATGGGTTATCATGAATCACTGACTCACTAGATTCATTCAAAGATGCACTTTCATTCATGAATGAAACACCGCTGTGTTTTCTTTTAGAGATGCGCAGCGGCTCAGCTGTTACTTTATTTGGAACTATTTTCATTGATGATATAGAGTAAAATCATGCAGTACTTGTTTATTGATCTGTTGTATTAAACCAATATCACATTTGCAAACTCCCTTAATAATTATTAAAAGCTGTCACTCTCCTTATCGCGATCTGTGGGCGCACAGAAAATGAGAGCTCGCGAGTGAGTTATCAAGACACAAAAGCACGTGCAAATGTGATACATTCCGTCGGAACCTGCAGGAATGAGTAGAATTATTATTAATATCCGCTATCCGGCGCCAAAATTCAAGTTCTGCTCTGTGTTCTCTGCTAATAACCCAAATGTGAATGATGAGAGTGGCGTTACTATGTTGTCAGTGAGAAGCTGCAGCCGTGGCGGGGATGATTTTTGGTGTGGCGGCAGAACAACAACAGTGCGCTACATGTTTCTTTTCCCCTCATTTTTTCCAATTGATGGAAATCCGTCATAGCGACAGAAAACATTAATCCCTGATAACTTTTAAAATGGAGTGAACACGGAGCAGTTTTTCCGTGAGTGGACCCAGAGCGGAGTGATTTCAGAGCGTGCTTTCGCTCCACTCCAGGCTTTGATCACATCCCCCTCAGCAGGCTGAATACACCTCATCTTTCCTTAATTTAAGACCTATTCAAACTAAAATTAAGACATTTATTACACTATTTGATAAATGTAAGCATATTTACGGCCTTAAAATTATGAAAAGTAAATTTAAGACATTAAGGACAGGCGAAACCCTGCAATTGACGGAAATCCGTCGTAGACTCACAGCAATGGACGGAAATCCGTCGTAGCGACGGAGAACTTTAATCCATGTTATTAGCTGGTCCAAGCTAGTCATTGGCTGGTTGACCTGGAATCACTTTCCAAAAAGTAACTTGACCAGCTAGTTTGTTACTGGTATAAATTGGTCTACCAGCTAAGTGCCAGCTGGGATCAGCTAGAAACCAGCTACCATGTTCCAAAAGTGAACAGCTTAAGCTCGACTTTCCTGCAGGGATGGGAAGGAGAGTGAGTATGCATGAGTTTGCCTTATGATTAGATAATCTGACATTCAATTTGGTCCAATTATTAAAACTGTAATTATTCTACTGTTTCATCTTAGTCAGATAATTCATCTTTTGGTTTCCCTCTCCAGCTTATTTGATATATATTTAGTTTTTGATATTTTAGCCACTGTACTTTCAGCTGCAGTTTTAAACATCTCTTGTATGTTTTGGCTTTCCATTCCATCTTCCTTCTTGCTGTATAATGTGTTTGGACTCTCTACAGGTTGCTTGACCTTTGAACAGAAACTAGAGTTTTCATTAAAGGGGGTTGCTACCTTCCCATCTTTTCTCTCCTGTCTTCTCTCGCCCTCCTCCCATTCTCCCTTTCTTGTCCGGCATATGCACAATCCCACTGGCACGGCAGGAATTTTGCAATAACCCTAAAAATCCATCTTGATCACAGGAAGGAATGGGGCCTCCTAAGGGTTTGACATTTCTCTCTCTCTCTCTCACTCTTTCTTTATTTGTTTCAGGGTTCATGTACTTGTTTGCCAATCTTCTGTCAGAACTGATTGCAAGAAAACAGGTTTGATGAGGATGGCATGAGGTGGAGAAGGAGGTCACAGGTGAAGCAGAGCTGAATGTCATCAAGACCTTTGTTTTCTTTCTAGGTCACACATTAGAGTGATCTTAATCTTAGTCACTAATTTAATAACAAATGCAGAATGCTACAGAATGCTATTTATAAAGGGATTGTTGGAGACAGTTCACCCAAAAATGAAAATTTCATTAGAATGTTCCTATATCTTCACAAAATATGTTTTTTTTTTTTTGTCCATACAATTAAACTCAAACAAAGTTGTTTGGACCCCTTTGAATTTCATTGTACAGACAAAATTCTAATTTTTAAAATTTGAATTCATAGGCCTACGTAAGTCATCCACTGGAACACCACAGTTAGCAGAAGGTAGAGATTACGGTTTATAAAGTTTTAAATATGAATATTTTTCTTACAAAACACATTGATTTGCTTCAAAGAGCCTTTATTAAACCCCCGGAGCTGTGTGGAGCACTTTCTTACGATGGATTTATGCACTTTTATTGGATTCAAAATCTTAAACCCCATTCACTGCCATTGGAAGAGCCAGGGCATTTTTTTTTTATATAACTCTGATTGTATTCATCTGAAAGAAGAAAGTCATATACATCTAGGATGGTTTGAGGGTGAGTAAATCATGGGGTGATTTTATTTTTTGGGTGAACTATGCTTTTGACATTAAGTCAGTCTGATGATTTATGGCACTCTTTTAGCCTCTCGTCAGACACATGAACACCGGCATGCTTACACACACCCAAAAATCAACACACAGGTATCACTCCAACACACACAGACACACTCCCTCTGGGTTTGGCTCAGCGTTGTTTTATTAATAAGCCATGAATGATGAATGAATGCCCAGCTGAATGAGAAAACAAACAAACATCCGTTTGTATTCTTATTAGACTTCTCATTACTTCTAACAAGAATATTTTTTAATTAGTGAGTGATGAGAGAGAGGACTTGGAAAGGGGGGGTAAAACAAGATTTAGAAACTGGAAAGACACAATATGAGATACCTCGAATGACCTTGTTTACAGAGTATTTGTGTGGGTTTTGTTTTTCACTCCATTCCATTTAATCCTTTATCCTTCCTTGAAAAACTGCTTTTGAATGGCGAAGTTCTAAATAAATATAGCCAAAACCAAAAGCTTAGACTAAATCCTGCAAAGAGGCTAAGAAAGTATGTGTGTATTTTGTGAATGTGATCATCACAAAGAGAGTCCAGAGACAGCAAAACAGTTGTTGGGGAATGAACTAAACTAACTAAAAATGACTAACTTATCCTCATATAACAGCTTAGTTGTTTAATTTTTCAAACAAAAGATATGGACATACTCTAGCACTGGGAACTAATTCATTTTAGTGATTCAGTTCATTCTTTTAAATGAACTAGTACAAACATGATGTTCTGATTCAATTTAAAAGGGGTTATATGACATTGCTAAAAATAACATTATTTTGTGTATTTGATGTAATGCAATGTGTTTATGTGGTTTAAGGTTCAAAAAACACATTATTTCCCACATACTGTACATTATTGTTTCTCCTCTATGAGCAGCAACATTACTACAGCGAGAATAAAAATCACGCCCCCTTTCTTTGCGTATACATTTGGGCGGTGTTTTGCAAATCTTCCCACACAGTGACATAGACATGTGGGGCGTGTTTGAATGAGCCGTTTTAGGGGGGCGTGGACAAGTCTTAACTTTTATAAAGAATATCTCTTTGGTTTTGAGACTTTAGTCTTTGCAACTTTAGGGATCTTATCTATGCATGAACAGCTTGTAACACTCCAAAGAGAAAGGAAAACTTGAAATTGCATCATATTACCCCTTTAAACTTTGTCCAGATGTCCCTGTTTGGCTTTTATCTAAATTTTGAGTTTTATGTTAAATAATGCTGTTAATTAACATTTTAACCAAAATAATTGAATAGGGGTGTTGGTAGTTAGTTGTTTAGTTTGCCTAGTACAGTTACAATTAAATACTCTATATCTGTATATATGATATATACCTGTTATTTGATTTCAGAGATATTGAATAAAATATTCCCTTAAGTAGGTACCCAAATGCAGTTAGCTACTTAACGTTGGTAGATTGTGGTGTAGCTAAGTAATTATGTTTGCTAGACATTTATCTATATCACAACCAGCTAATACAAATATTTAGCTACAGTTTTTGCAGCTTGTGGTAGCCTATAGCTAAACAGTAGCTTGTAGTATAGCTAAATGCTAGTGAGCAGCTTGCAGTGTTGCTAACTATATTTAGCTACAAATTTGTTAGTAGCTTGTAGTATAGCTAAATATTTTTGGTAGTAGTGTAGCTAACTGCGTAATGCTAGTAGTTTGCAATTTAACCAACTACTTATTCTTAGTAGTTGTAGTGTAATTACTTTTTCTAAATAGTAGCTTGGCCTGTTGTTAAAATGTGGGACACACATACAAACACACTGATAGTTTCACTCTCTCACATTTAATAGTACAGACAGAGGTGTGAATGTGTGTTCCTTTAAATAACATACTACTTTCGAAAGTAGTAATGCTACTTTCCTGAGATTACTCAGCCACACACACACACATATTGACACACAGATAAATACACATTTCCGTCAGCAGCTCCTAAGCACAGCTGGATTGTGTTACCCAGAATGCATTAGGACAGTCTCTCCGGGTGACAGCGCACTCACATTAAGTAACAGTTTTGCGATTAGGGTAGGGGGAGGATTTCAGGGAGGGAAACCAAAAGAGAAACAGGCATGTGCAGTTAAATGTGGATTCTGTATGAGTGTGCACATGCCTGTAAGCAGCTGTTTGTGTTTACGCATGCTTGAATCAAGCTCATGAACATATATATATATATATATATTAGGGGTGGGAGAAAAAATCGATCCATCGATGCATCGCGATTCTCTCTCCAACGATTCTGGATCGATTCTGAGCTTAGTTTTTAGCCAGATGTGCGATGACGCTGAGCTTGCTTTAGAAACACACCTATTCTGCTTGCTTCCAATTCCTCACACACATACACCACTCGAACCTTCCGTAAAATAATCTTTCAAAGTTCGGAAAGGTTGAAGCGAATTACAAGGACATTACAAGGACATTCGCGGGCTTCAAAATGATGCAAAATTAATGTAAACACAGCCAGTTATGTCTTAAGGGATTAACCGGACAGGACAAACCACATTACTTCTTATATTTCAAAACAGATCCGCTCGTGAATGCAGCTTAATAGATATCCCGCTGTCTATGATGTCATAGTAAAAAACAACAGTATAGATGAAGAAAAATCACTCAGTTCTTGAATGGAAAACATTCAGATAATCTTAAATACTGAAAGCACTCTTTGTTTGTATGTTTCTATGCTCCTCTTTATTATTTTGCTACATGCTTGTATTTTTTGAAGTTATATTTGTTTAAAATTCTTAATATACAACTGTTTAAAAAAAAAATCAATTTGTAATTATTTTAAAAAGTACTTAATTACTTATGTAAGGATATGTAAATGTAAGGATTTTAAGATTCTCAAGTCGGTAAACTAATTAATTAATAGGGGGGGGGGGGGGGGTAGATCAAGAATCATTCTGGAATCGGATCGTGACTCCCAGAATCGGAATCGGATCGGATCGTGAGGTGACCAAAAATTCCCACCCCTAATATATATATATATATATATATATATATATATATATATATATATATATATATATACAAATATATAATTAATAAAATACATTAATGCAATAAAATATTATATAAATAATATTAAAAAAAAATATTTTCATGAAAAATAGCAAGAATAGCATTTTGTGAATTTTGTGCTTTAAAAAAGCCAAAAATCAATGTGCTGAAATGTAATCTTCAAAGACCCAACTTAAGAATGAGCTAAAATGTTTCTTTCATTTACAGTAAACCCAAGGTTGTGCAGGTAAAAAAAAAAAAAAAAACGTATTAAAGGGTAAGCCCACGGATTTTAAACAGCTTTGTATTCCCAGAGAGAAAAAAATAGGCCCTATTGCTTAGAGTTTGCTCTTCTAAGTTCAGGAGACTTAGTTGTGATTCTCATATATTTGTCATTTTAGTATCAACAGTGTCTCAGATGTTTCTCCTGAAATTCCTTTCAAATATAAGTAGACACAACTGAGACACGAGAAGGAGTCCAAAATGGGAATTGGCTGTGAGAACATGGACAATCTCTATATTGTCTTGCTGTAATTGCTTTCAAGACACTATTATAAAAATGGTTTATTGCTCAGAGGTTGCTCTTTATTTATTTCTTTTCTTTAATAGGCAGGACAGCAGGAAGAGAGACAGGAAACAGTGGGAGAGGTGAGAAGAGAACAGAGGTAGGAAAGTACCTTTAGCTAGGACTCGAACGCATGCTGTCTTAGGTGCAGTTGTGCCTTCATGTTTGATCTGCTGCCTACAAGGCTATGGTTCTGACAAAGCTTACTTTATGCTCAGGATACTTAAATGCCGCTCGCTGTCCTTTCCCGATCCTGTCCCCCCCCTCTCTCTCACTTCGCTTCCTGTCTACAATACTCTCCTATCCTAATAAAAAGGCAAAAAAACTGTGTTTATACAAATGATAATCAATAATCCAAAAAACATGGTTACTACACATTTACTACAGTAAAACCATGGTTAATTTTTGTAAGGGGTAAATAAATGGTGTGTATTATTTTTCTCCGGTACCTACACCAAGACATCCCTGTTTATTTGTCAGCAAAAGTCAATAAAAACGTGATGCGGTGGACTTTTAACAACTCCAGGGCTTTTATTTGTATCCCTGCTCATGGACCGTCTAAAATCATTGAGCCCATGCAGTGCATTATATCAAATGCTTTTGCTCTGTTTTCTCTATTTGTGTAGCATCAATTTAAAGGTGCAAATGTAATTTATTAATGTTACAATGTCAAGAACTCAAATTTTAGGTTCCGATTTATTTAGACTATTATTAAATAACCAGAATTAGGTCCACTTAACAAGTAGTTTCACCCAAAACATTAATACAAACACACACACACACACACATACTTCAAGGCCTCCAGACAAACACTCTCTCAAATACACACAAAAGACACTAAAAAGGCGGAGAGTGGCTTAAACCAGACTAAGTGCAATAAAGGTAGGCCATCCTCCCCCAACTTTGCCCAGGGCCTGCAAGCAGTTCAAGTTACAATCTTCTCTGTGTGCATGTGCACACCTGCTAGCCATGCACATCGGCGGAGACACCGCGTTTCTGTGTGAAACCAGTAGACCAACTTACACATGCCGCTGACACACGCCAGCCTGTCATATACTGTTACAAAGGTCCCTATCTATCTATCTATCTATCTATCTATCTATCTATCTACCTACCTATCTACCTACCTACCTACCTACTGTGGTAAAAACTATGCCTGGAAACTGTAGCATGTCTGGCACGAGAAGCATTTTAAGATGGGTGTGTTTCTGAAAGATGTCATTTGGTGTTCTTAGCATCCTTTTGTGTAGCACATTTCTTTCTGAAGGGATGTATTTGAAAGGTCAGTGCGTTTGCGACTTGGTTGCCTGTAATATGTTGCTGCTATGACTAGCATGCTGTTAGGTGGCATAATCTGAAGCAATGGCATTGCGTGTGCATGATTCATATTTGCTCGGTGCCTCTCTCTTTATGAACATGCACTACAAAAAGTACATTTTTTTCCACTCATCCATAAAACACAATGAATGTAGTTCAGAAACACATTTGCATACAGATATTAATACTTGGTTAGAGTTTATTTTCATACTCCATTGGGCAAAGAAGTAATTTGCTATGGAGTAGTTAAATTACGTTTTTATTTTATTTTATTATAAGATTAAAGTTATATTTTCCAAAAGCACATCTTAATGTTATGGTTATGAAATGCTCCAATTTGACTGTAATGAGTTATATGAACAGCTTTTATGATGCTATATATCTCTTTTAAAGCTTGAAAGCCTATTCATTGTAACTACATGCAAAATAGCTTGGAAAATAGGCCTCAAATATTAATATCCTTTCAATTATCATATTAAACACTCATTAAAACTTCCAAATACACATTAAAATTCTTCATTAACATTAAATACATGATATTTTAACATGAATTTTATATAAATATAAAAATTAATATATATATATATATATATATATATATATATATATATGAATATATTCCTTAACATTTAATACTAAATATTTTTTTCAAACAAAATGTGATCATATATATATATATATATATATATATATATATATATATATATATATGTGTTCCATTTATCTGAATTTTCTCTAGAACTGTACCAATAAAGTGTGCAATCTATCATTGATCTGTTTACAAAGGGCAAACTGCACTTGAATTGTGTTGTGACAAATGAAGAGTGAGGGAGAACTGTTTGTACCTGTCTATACATGTCTCTTGCTCTCTCTCTCTCTCTGTGCAGGTTTAGTTGGTTCAGGACAGGTTCCTTGTAGTTTTTAAGATCTGTTTTTCTGGCTTACCTTCAGACTAAATCTGTGTGTAATAGAGTTAATCATAACAGCTTTCACCTTGACATCTCTCAAAGAAAAACAAACACACACACACACACCATACAATAATATTTATCTGACAGAGGTGAAAACTTGTACACCTGCTAAACACATTCAGCAGCAAGTTATTCAAGTTAACATCTTTTTGTTACTCTGTGCACTACGTAACACATAATAGGTGTCAAAACGTTGCTGGCCTGACGCCATAGATCTGAATGCCATGACTCATATGCAAGTACACAGATTTCAGGTGCTAGTGTCAATCTCCAGTCAAAGCCTTGAGAGTTAAATGATGTTTAAAAATGTATCTGCAATCAAAGAGTCCAGCAGATGTTTACTCACACTGCACAGGTTTGGAAAGCATCCATGCCAGAGAAAGAGAATGAGAGAGAAACTAAACTAAACCAAAAATAAACCAACTATTTCATAGAAAAGAGCAGTTTTTACATCAAATTCATTTAAATTTGAATATGGATTGAATGTGAACCTAAAGTTGAACATGAACTGAATTGAACTGAGCTAGATAAAGAAAAACAATGAAATCAGAGTTAACCATAAAAATTACTGCATAGAAAACATTAATTTGAATTTGAATATGAAACTGATGAATGTGAACGAGAAGTGAATTAGCCTGAAAAATATTGCATGGAAAGTCATGCTAGTTATGTACAATCAATTCATTTGAATTTGAATATGAATTAAATGTGAACCTGAAGCTGGGGTCCTGTGCAGTGAATGGGTGCCGTCAGAATGAGAGTCCAAACAGCTGATAAAAACAGCACAAGTAATCCACACCACTCCAGTCCATCAATTAATGTATTTTCGAAGCGAAAAAGCTGCATGTTTGTAAGAAACAAATTCATCATTAAGATGTTTTTTTAACTTTAAACTGTTGCTTCCAGCAAAAATACACAGTCCTCTATCCATAATATTGCACAGATTAAGCACCGTTTACAAAAAAAAACAATTGGTGCATTTTGATATGAGAGGACGACAGGGGTTTATGGATCATGGACTTTTAATCGGAAGCGACAGTTTGAAGTTAAAATCATCTCGATGGATTTGTTTCTTTAAAAACACAGCTTTTCGCTTCACAAAATGTTAATTGATGGACTGGAGTGGTGTTTATTATTTGTGGATTATTGTGATATTTTTATCAGCTGTTTGTCAAATAAGTTTGTATTTAGTCATTGAATAACCTTGCAATATTCACAAGTTCCAGGATTAATTTTGTTATATGCACATAATAAACAAACTTAAAAAATAAATAAATAAATAAAATAAATGTAACACCCCTTCCCCGGCCTGTTAATAGACAATCAAGTGACATTCAAAAACAACTTTTAAGTTACAATCCGTTGCATTAACAAATAGAAATTCTTCGTTTTTAACAGCTATTTGGACTCTCATTCTGACGGCACCCATTCACTGCAGAGGATACATTGTTGAACAAGTGATGTAATGCTAAATTTCTCCAAATCTGTTTTCTCCAAATCTGAATTTGAATTTAGTGTGCCTGTAGTTTAAAGAAATTAAATTAAATTAAAAGCAATTAAAGAAATTTAATTGAACGGAGTGCAAAAAGGAGAAAACTCACGGCTGGGACGTGCTGGAACAAATCGCCCCACTGCCCCCTTCTTGCCCCGCAGGGGGTGTCCTGTCTTCTGACCAGCTGTGTCAGCTTGAGTATTTTCTGTGTCAGGGGCTCTAAAGACTTCAGTCTCTCAGACCAAATCTCAAATCTCAAATACTGTACGTTTCTGCACAATTTCTAGGCCATTAATCAAATAATCACATTTGTGATACTGAGCATATGATCTCCTTTGTTGAAAAGGTCAGATGTTCTTGCTTCCACTGAAACACAAGATGCTCTTTACACAAAACTCAGTTCATACAACTCAAATGCCTTTAAAACAAAAGGGCAACAAACCAAATGCCAAAATACTACAAAATCAAAACATAAGCGCTGTTTAGAGCTCATCACCTCAGTCCTGAATTACATAGCAGATCTATTTACAACCGACAGCCCCTTAAAACAAATAAACTAATGTGATACCAGACTCAGTTCAACTCCAGTGATGATGAGGTATGTTGGAACAAGACCAAATCAATTTCACTGCCTGTCCCGACCTGTTTGTACCATGCACGGTGACATTGGGGCTCCCTGGGAGAACATTTACCTCCTTTGAATGATGTAGCAGTTGCTTGTAATGTGTAGACATGGTGGAAGCGTGGCTAAAGTAACTAAATACTATAGGGAAGTTCTCTGTCACTCTCCAGCACACTGATCTGTTTGTGTGCTGTTGCAGCTCACTGAAAAGCAATGAAAGACAGTCCAATACAATGTGTGTGTGTGTGTGTGTGTGTGTGTGTGTGTGTGTTTAAAGGCTTATCTGATCCTGTCCTGGCAGTCTGCTGATGAATTTGTTCTGAGATCATTCAGTTGTGGCACTGATCGATTAAAGAGTACAAGTGACCTCAGTGTGACTCTATCAGTATTCTCAAGTTAGTTTTGTGACTTTGCTGTGTGAATATGCAAAGGGATTAACCATTCATAATAGATGTCACTTACATCTCAAAAGAATAATTCTGTCATCATTTACTCATAATATCACTGTCTTTCTTTTGTGGAATACAAAATTAGTTTTTTTCTTCATACAATGAAAGTCAGTGGGGTCCAATGTTGTTTGACTGCAGCAAAATTTCCTGCACCCATTACTTCAGTCTTCATTGTCACTGTGATACATTTATTCAGGAATCTTTGATAAAAAGAAAAGCATTTATTTGAAACAGAAGTGTTTTAAAACATTGTAAGTGTATAGTTAGTCACTTTTGATCAATTTAATGCATAAAAAAAGCTTAATGACTTTTTGAACTTTTGAATGCAGTATGTATTTTTTAGCATCTTTTTACCAGTCATGTGCATGTTTATTATGTTTGTTTTATAACTCACTGTTGCAGCTTTAATGTAATACATGTTGCAGCCAAAGTAATCATAGAAGCAGATCCCTTTGATCAAACAGCATTCTCCTGAGTAACTGCGTTTGAAGGACGGCAGACGGATGTTTGCTGTTCTTAACTTGTGAAAACCTGAACACCACCCAACAGATGCAGCCAAAGGCCATAACTCTGTCCTCAAGCGAATAACAAGATGTTACAGTTCATATTCAGAAAGAAAAAAAGATTTAAAAAAGAGTGGAAGATGTTCTTAGTGCACCTGGGAGACATTTTACTTGCAGAGTATGTATTCTTAAAGGTAAATTGCATAATTTCCTCTCAAAAACTGCAAAACAATGATTGTTTTCAAACAGGTTTCTCATTTTTTCTTCTATTGGTTGGATAAACAGATAGCTCCACCCCAAACTCACACTATTGGTTGAGCTAGTGTTGCTATGTGCTGCTGGTCGGGATGTGCAAAAAAAAAAAAAAAAGACCGGGGGTTGTTTTGAGTCCCCACTTCTCAGGGGATTAAATCAAAGAATTGCTTTTGTATATCTGTCTCTGCATATTAAGAAAGTATTTTAGAGTACCATCCAATCTTATTCAAGCTTATTTCTAACAAAGTTCTGACCTCTGTTATGTGTGTGTGTTTATTTTTCTTTGTTTCTCTTGGCATTGGCTCTTGCCTTCACTCTGTTCATGATCACACACACAGCAGGGCTACAATCTAAACTCTGTTTTTACAAGTGTAAAAACAGTTGTACAAAATAAATCCTAAAAGCCACGTCATGAGATAATACAGTACTTGAGCTTTTCTTCACCAGTCTTCCTTATCTCTTGTCAGCAGTGGTGGGGAAGCTTAAATTTAAGATGGATTTATATTAAATACAGCTACATTTTCTTACATTTAAGATTTATATTATACAATTAAAAAACACAAGAATCTATATCATAGTAATGATCAGCAACATTTTATTCAATATAATGCCTGTGAAGCTTCTGAAAATGTATTTGAATTACTACTTTTAGTTATTTCCAACACTCCAGGTCCAAAACTAAGTTATTACCAAAACGGAACAAGTTTAGTTCACACAAAAATATCACACTTTGCATTGTACAGATTATGAAGAACATGGAGATTCTCTCCAATTTGGAAAATCTTGATATGAATGTTTATTTTATATTCATTCTATATTATTTTTACTGCTTCTGTTTGTATTCCTGACAAGGTAATCATCCTAATTCAGATATATATTTTTAGGTTGCTACAGGCCCATATGGAATCTACAAACATCAAACTTTTTGAGCTGATTTTTGAGGTACAATTTGAGGTAAAATGTGTTAAAACAGTAGCTAAAAGCATAATAAAATAACTAAAAGAATAAAATAAAATAAATAATAATAATAATAAAAGAACATACAAGGGTCAGGAAATACACTGAACTTGTTCTGAGTTCTCTGACACTAATAAGGTTGAATGTTGTCCCATTGTTTCATGCTTAATGCTCCTGTATTGCAACTCTTTGTTTACCCAACACTTCAAGGAGGAAGAAACCAAAGGAAAATCAAATCCCAGTCTTAGTAGGAGGGCTCATGCTTTGGCAGTCACTACTGCAACAGATTTTTGTGATTTTGAGTGATCAG
This sequence comes from Schizothorax lantsangensis, assembly GCA_027422415.1. Classification (NCBI taxonomy): domain Eukaryota; kingdom Metazoa; phylum Chordata; class Actinopteri; order Cypriniformes; family Cyprinidae; genus Schizothorax; species Schizothorax lantsangensis. Next base: position 24,437,946 of record CM049843.1, on the reverse strand, counting down.
TATAATCCAAACAAGAAGTGATGTGTTTCTAGAGTTTCCATCTGACCTTTAACAACAGCCAGACTCACACTCAAGACACAAAAGGCCCAATCTTTACAATCAAAGTGTTTCTAAGTAAATAACCTTCAGATGGCAGACACTTGACTCTACCGCGGACTAATTAAGGCCACTCTTAATTTAGCATCTGCACACACTTATTCCTGCTCACTGTGTCTTAACGTCCATCATGCAGTTATTAACTGTGACTGGGAAGCTCCTTTTGAGACACTCCCCTATTTAGTTGTCATGGTGGCATGACCCAAGCACTTATTAGCTGACCCTTGGGATTAGTCCAAGCCTGGCCAGGGGGGGTTAAGCCTTCACCTCCGAATGCCCACTATAACATCCCACCAGTCCCTTTAATTAAATTGCTGAGACACCGCGTCAGGAATGTTTGCCTGTGCTTTTTGCTTGCTCTCCTTCTATATCTCTGTCTTTGCTTTTCTCATACGCTCATCCCTCTTTCGTAGCCTATAAGTGCCCCCTTCTTGTTTGCCTCTCCCGAATGATGACTGGCAGCCTGCCAGCTAATCTCTAAGTCTGACCGAACAAAAACAAGAAGAACGTGTTAACATGCTTACTACAGTTATTATCACACATTACATAAGGAATGCAGCCCAGATTACTAATGACGGATCCGATTTTACTCGCAGCTGGGTTCTTGGTCTGCTTTGACGTCATTCATAAACAATATCTCACTAAACAAGCAAATAATATCTTGGGTTTTCTGCTCATAGGGGCAGTTGAGTGCAGTACAAATGTGTGCTTATGCAATCTGTTAAACTGTTGAAACTTCATCTGCACACAGCCAAAAAATAATCGTTCTTCAAAGCGTACTCAACTCTTCCAGAAGAGTATATTAAGTTCTTGAGATGCTTATGTGGTTCTGATGGTTGAAGATTAAAATAGTTTGTTACATTATAGGATCTTTAGACCAGCTTATTGGTTTCTGAGTTCCTGCCAGCAAAATATGGTTTCTAAAGGACATTCTAAAGATTAAAAAGCTAAAGTCCTCTTTAGAGAGTGTGCACTCTTAAAAACAGGTTCTTTGCTGGCATTGATGCTTCCATGAAGAATCTTTACCAACCATGGGATCTCTCCATTGCACAAAAGGTTCTTTATAGTGAAAAAAAAGATTCTTCAGATTATCAAAATGTTCTTCACACTAAGAAAAGTGGTTCTTTTAAGAACTGTTCACTGGGAGGTTCTTTGGGAAACCAAAGAAAGGTTCTTCTTTGATATTGTTGCGAAAACCCCCTTTTGGAACCTTCATTTTTAAGACTGTATGCTAAAACCTGTATAATAGGTAACTTCACAGATGCTACACCTCAAATGTTGTGATAATCTACTGGGTATTTAAAGGTTATGACCATTTCAGCGTCTCCTTCAGACTTCTAACCAACCACTGAGCAATGAAAAGTGGCATGCAGCTGAGGAGGATTACCAGAACTATTCAGAATCATTAAAATGAATGGCCAAAAGCTCAGCATGTCACACAACCCTTGCTGTAAAGTACTTCTTAATAGAGTCCTCCACAAAACTTTTCTTCTCAACTGTTGAGGTGTCTTTGAAGCAACACAGATAATGGGTTTAAAAGCCAGAATAACTGAGCATAATCTACTTTACACCCCATGCACTGTTTAACCCTTTTATATAACTTAAATTAATAAGAAAAAAAGATTTTATGATACTTTGCTTTGATGCTGCTGATGGTCTTGCGCAATGCTGTCTTGTGGCATCCCAGCACTGTTTATGTGATATAGTCTATTTGTGCTGTCTAAAGGTGATGTAGATTGATAGCATTTTGTTTTTGTAGATGTACCGACCGATAATGAACAGAACTGTTGTAGTTATCTCCTCAGGAAAATGCGCCTAATGTTTATTCTAACTTTGTGGTTAAAAGCACACAGTGGTGTTTTTGCAATCTATTCACACATGCACATAGGTAAAACCACTCAAACCTAATTAGGGATGTCAGCCCCAAAACACACCACCATATTCGCACTTATAACATAATGTAATAAATATGTAATGTAGTGCTTGTATGTTCCAATTCTAATAACTTCCTGACTCACTATTAAGATTTGTCGCTTCAAACTAGCATGCATTCGTTATGTTTCATTGTGTTTGTGTTTATTATGAGGGATAATGACATAGAGGAACGTACTTTAATTCACAACCATTCATCACCGACCAAGCAGTTCTTGCACAATATGATATATTGACTTGGGTTACCTGGTACGAAGCACATAATCTTAAAACAGACATGCTTTAGTGAAGCCACTTTGAAAGCTCATGAGACCAGGTATAAGAAACATTATAAACGTTTTAACACTGTTATTCACTGTCAAAATTTGTTTTCGCAATAAAAGTAGCCTAAACAAAAGTTTCAGAATTAAAAATGAATTCCATATTATTTCCAGTGTAACACACTAAAATGTTTTGTGCACCCCATTTAGATCTATTAAAGAACACCTAAAGATACACTCTAAAAAATACTGGGTTGTTTCAACCCAACTTTGGGTCAAATATGGACTAACCCAACTTTTGGGTTAAAAATTGAATGTAAAAATTTAACCCAACAGCTGGGTTAGTCCATATTTGACCCAAAGTTGGGTTGAAACAACCCAGTATTTTTTAGCGTGTAGCCTATATTAAATATTTTTTTAATGTTTACATTTTGTCATATTCAGCGAGCATCTATAAATAATTCGTTGCAGTGCTTACCTGTAAAATGCGAAACGGGAAGCAAGCGTGCGTTGTTTTATCCACAAGAGACCACGTAGTGTAATAAAAGAATGACTTTCAAGACTCTTGTGCGGTCATTCATTAGGCAGGACTAGTTTCTCCTGAAAGGAAGCTCTGACACACATCACCATACAGCGCACATACGGAGCCTCCCGTTCCGTACAGGTTGCGTCCAGCCACACGTCTGAACTTTAGGAACGCGATGGTGTTTTTACTGAATGGCAGGAGCGCAACACCTCCAGAGTTTTAGGAAGGAGGAGCAAAACTCTTCAGGCTTGACACAACTCTCCGTCGCCTGGCTGTGGTGACAAGGGGTATGTTCCCAATAATAAACCATACTAGAAATATGAAGTGTAGCCTACATTACTGTGCGTATGCAATGGGCATAGGCTAGTTTGGAACATTTCTTTAAGGAGCAGTCACATTATTTCGCGGGCAACTTATCATTGTTTATTCTCAGTAGGCCTATAGTGTAGATGTATGAAGCTCTCACAACTATTTCCCTTACTATAGGCTAATCACTTTTCTTGTAGTGAACGTGTAATAGGCCTATGTAATATTTATTTTTTGCGTATTAATTAGAAACCATTTGTATAACCACAGTTTTACCATGGTTAAACTTTTTTTTTTAACCATTCAATTTTCGTAAGGGTTTCAAAACCAAGCAGCTTCTGTTCAATGCGGAGAATTCGCGGCAAAATATGTGAGGGAAATCTTTCGCCCGCACGCAAAATTCCTATTGAAATTTTGTCCTTGAAAATTAACCGAACAACGGTAAATTTAACGGATCCTCAGTTGTTGTTTTTACAGTAAAAATGTGGTAATTTGCTCTTTTGATTTTACAACAGTTAAAATAATAGCAGTAGCCTATTTTAGGAAATTGCTTACATGGAACTTTTGTTGTTCTTGCTTAGTTTTTATTTTATTTTATTTTTTTCTTGAGTAGCATTTTGCTTACTTGGAGGTTTACTTGTCATGTTAAGCTCGAAGATCTGTCACTTGTATTAGTGTGAAAACAGTTATTTATAGCTTGTGTCTTGGGAAATCTTCAATGGTGTCACTGTATACTTCCGACATTCACCCAAGCACTGAGGCACCAGTGCCAAATGCCCAACCAGGACTTGAACTTGTCAAATATTTTTTAATGCAACATCACAATGTTGTATTTAGCCAACAGTGATGTAAGAAACATGACTTTAAGTTAGATTGGTATAGTGCTGATAGCTAGTAATGTGAGATGCATATGACTATTGGAATGCATAGCAGTTTTAAGTTGTTTTCAAGAGATGAAGTTCACTCCTCCCTTTGAATGTTTTTAAGCACTAAATTGATGTGTACACTTTGGGTTTGTTAGTTTTAGACATTGTCCATGAAGCTTTGATTCTTAAAGGGGATTTTTAGCTTTCCTGTGAGTCAACAGTTTTGCTCTCTGTTTGTACTACTGGGATTTTTTTATGAGATGACTTTGACAATGTTGGCCAAATATGAAGCTCAGCTCTTAAGCCTAAGTATGAGTGTATTGTTATGTATTAAAGCAGCTCTGCTTCATGTAACGGAATGAATAAGTGTGCTGAACTTTTCAACTAGCCTTTGGCAAAAGCGTACAGTGAATATAAATTTTCCTCACAGTTTATGCATGTGTGTCATGAACCCACTCACATGCAAGCGTGCAGCACTCACGTAGTCCATCCAAGATATCCAAATCCTATATAGTCAGTTATTTTGAGTTTAGTTAGTTGTGACAGAGGGGGAATGGATTGCATTTCCAAGAGCTACAGTACTGCAACCAGCAGTTGTATGACTGAACCAAAGAACAAAGATAGGCCATCAAACCCTTAATATGATTAATATGATAGAAAAAATATATATTAAATTACACAATGATTAAAGTCTTATAATGTATTGATTTGGAACACTCTATACTAAATAAATAATACTCAATAATAATCAAGTATTTTTTTAATAAAACTCAACACATTTTAACAATATTTTTTGGTACTAAATGAAACACTTGTCATATGCATTTTGGGATTTCTTAACCAGTATTTTTGTCTTGTTTTCCAGTAAACATATATAAACATTCTAATAGTAAGTTGAATTTAGGTGAAATGCAAGAGTCATGAATAAATATATGTATAATACACTATGGTTCAAAAGTTTGAGGTCTTTTTTTATGTTTTTGAATGAAGTTTCTTATGTTCACCAAGGCTGCATTTAGCCTATTTGATCAAAAATACAGGAAAATCAGTAATATTGTGAAATATTACTATAACTTTAAAAGACTTTCTGTCTGAATATATCTAAAAATGTGAATTATTACTGTGATACAATGCTGAAGCATCATTACTCCAGTCTTCAGTGTCACATGATTCTTCAGAAATCATTCTAACATGCTGATTTGGTGCTCAAGATATATTTCTTATTATTATCAATGCTTAAAACAATTGTGCTGCTTAGTATTTTTGTTTTTCCAGGATTCTTTGATTATTGTAAAGTTCATAAAACCTTTATTTAAAATATTTACTAACCTTATAAATGTATATACTGCCCATTTTGACCAATGTAATGTCCTTTCTGATTTAAAGTTGATGAAACATCTTACTGACCCCATTTGAAAGTAGTATATATTATATGTGTATCGACACACAAGATGCAGTCCTTTAAAAGCTGTGTTTTTAGCGCCATCACCTGATCAGATTTGATATCTACGGTGTAAAATATCTGAAACACAGGTTCAAACTCAAAGCGTTACTTTAAGTGTTTCTCAAAGTGGCCACTTTTAGACACAATATGTCTCTGTCTGTCTCTCTGTAGTGTAACTCTTAATATTAAAAGTCCAGGAACAGTGTTGAAGTCTTTGACCTCTGCCAGACCCCTCAGCATAACGGAAATGACTTGACTCTGTGTAATCCCTCGCTCTTTCCTCCTTCTCTCCTTTCCTCTAATCCTCAGTCAACCTATTTGCCCTTTTTTTTTAGCTGTAGCAGAATTGATGCGAACATAGGCCTATTTAAAAAATGACAGATTGGCACTCTGTAATTTGAAACGTAACATGATTTAGCAGTTTAATTCGTAATACACAAGTAACCATTGATTTTTTTGGAGCTGTTTGGTTCTTATTCATATTCTAGCCACTGTAGTAAACAGCTGTTGCTAATGCTAGTTTGAAATGTTTGTGAGTTTTCTGGACTCACTGTATTTATACAGTGTAAGTTACTCTTAAAGTTGTTTCACACCACCAGCTTTTGTTTGGTGCTACATTGTTTTTTGTCATGGAAAAAGTGAAATTGCTGAATGGAATCTGGCCTGCAGCGTGCAGCTCTGTTTGTGTGTGTTTGTGTGTATTGGTTGATGTTCCTCAGGGGAGCCTGTTAAACAGCATCTGGTCCTTGGCCAAATACTGCCTGTTAGAAACCAACAAATCAGCTCACACACTTCCCCTCTCTCTGTTTCTCATTCAACCATATTTTTTTTATCTTCTCTCCTTTAATTATCATTATTAGCTTTCATTCCTCCCCCATGATTGTTTTAGCCTTCTTCTCCTTTATGTTTACTTTACTCACTTATCAGATAGAGAAGGTCAGTCGGCCAGAATGCTGCAGTACACACACACACACACACACACACACACACACACACACACACACACACACACACACACACACACACACACTCTCTCTCTCTCTCTCTCTCTCTCTCTCTCTCTCTCTCTCTGAGAGTGATACTGTTTTCTTTATCACACACTTCCATGTTGTAAAAGGTTTTGATAACATGCATTAGATAACATTTTAATACATGATATTTTATAATAAATGTGTTTTTAATAAAACATAAAATAAATGAGCATGTTAAATATATTGTATATTAGCATATCAGCATATTAGAATGATTTCTGTCATCATGTGAAGACACTGAAGACTGGAGTAATTCAGCTTTGCAATCACAGGAATCACATTACATTTTATAATATTAAAATAGAAAACAGTTATTTTAAATTGTAATAATATTTCACACTATTACTGTTTTTACTGTGTTCAATCAAATAAATGCAGCCTTGGAGGACAAGAGACTTCTTTCAAAAACATTTTAAAACTTAATAATTCCATTTCATTTTCTTAAGTCTGACCAAAATAGACGAACAAATTCATACTGACATGACAAGGCAGTAAGTTACTACAACCCGAATTCCGGAAATGTTGGGACCTTTTTTAAATTTGAATAAAATGGAAACTAAAAGAATTTCAAATCACATAGAACATAGATAACATAACAAATGTTTAAACTGAGAAATTTTACAATTTTATGCACAAAATCAGCTCATTTCAAATTTGATGCCTGCTACAGGTCTCAAAATAGTTGGGACGGGGGCATGTTTACCATGGTGTAGCATCTCCTCTTTTTTTCAAAACAGTTTGAAGACGTCTGTGCATCGAGGTTATGAGTTTCTGGAGTTTTGGTGTTGGAATTTGGTCCCATTCTTGCCTGATATAGGTTTCCAGCTGCTGAAGAGTTATTGGTTGTCTTTGACGTATTTTTAGTTTAATGATGTGCCAAATGTTCTCTATAGGTGAAAGATCTGGACTGCAGGCAGGCCAATTCAGCACCCGGACTCTTCTACTATGAAGCCATGCTGTTGTAATAGCTGCAGTATGTGGTTTTGCATTGTCCTGCTGAAATACACATCGTCTGGAGGGGAGCATGTGTTGCTCTAAAACCTTTATATACCTTTCAGCATTCATAGTGCCTTCCAAAACATGCAAGCTGCTCATACCGTATGCACTTATGCACCCCCATACCATCAGAGATGCTGGCTTTTGAACTGAACGCTGATAACACACTGGAAGGTCCCCCTCCGCTTTAGCCCGGAGGACACGGCGTCCGTGATTTCCAACAAGAATGTCAAATTTGGACTCGTCTGACCATAGAACACTTTTCCACTTTGAAACAGTCCATTTTAAATGAGCCTTGGCCCACAGGACACGATGGCGCTTCTGGACCATGTTCACATATGGCTTCCTTTTTGCATGATAGAGCTTTAGTTGACATCTGCAGATGGCACGGCGGATTGTATCTACCGACAGTGGTTTCTGGAAGTATTCCTGGGCCCATTTAGTAATGTCAATGACAGAATCATGCTGACGAGTGATGCAGTGTCATCTGAGGGCCCGAAGACCACGGGCATCCAACAAAGGTCTTCGGCCTTGTCCCTTACGCACAGAGATTTCTACAGTTCTCTGAATCTTTTGATGATGTTATGCACTGTAGATGATGAGATTTGCAAAGCCTTTGCAATTTTAAGAAACGTTGTTTTTAAAGTATTCCACAATCTTTTTACGCACTCTTTCACAGATTGGAGAGCCTCTGCCCATCTTTACTTCTGAGAGACTCTGCCTCTCTAAGACATCCCTTTTATAGTTAATCATGTTACAGACCTGATGTCAATTAACTTAATTATTTGCTAGATGTTCTCCCTGCTGAATCTTTTTAAAATTTCTTGCTTTTTCAGCCCTTTGTTTCCCCCGTGCCAACTTTTTTGAGACCTGTAGCAGGCATAAAATTTGAAATGAGCTCATTTAGTGGATACAAGTGTAAAATGTCTCTGTTTAAACATTTGTTATGTTCTCTATGTCCTATTGTGAATAAAATATTGGCTCATTTGATTTGAAAGTCTTTTAGTTTTCATTTTATTCCAATTTAAAAAAAAACGTCCCAACATTTCCGGAAACGTGATGAGAAAATAAGTGAACAAAATTCTCAAACAATACAGCCGGATTAATTATTTATACCCCGGTGCATGATGGGAAGAGGGCAAAAATAAACCTACCAACCAATCAAACAAATTAATAAATAGAATACACCTATGTAAAAAAAAAAAATCTGTGTACACCTGTTTGAACAAAAAAGGCATTAATCCCTCCCATGCTTGATGTTTAGACTCCCATTCCTGTTTTCACTCTTTCTTTCTGTTTGTGAACCCATCTCCCTCTCTCTGTTTTCCCGTCTGTCTGGGTTCAGTTTAGTCCAGCGTATAACTATCTTGACTGTAAACATCTCTCCTCTGCTGTATTAATAGAAGAGCATGTGTAATGATAGAACCACCTGGCTAAAACACAGCAAACGGATCTAACACATTCACATACTCTCTCTCTCTCACACACACATGCTTTTCACATACTACTCAGTGCCTTATCTGCACAAACACACGCAGACACTTTCCCACGCATCTAAACACAGCCTGTTATATCTCTGGAGAGTTTCCCTGCTCCTGTACTCCGTTGTAACACCAGATCCAACAGAAAATCTCACATATAAATGATTATGAATAATAATTATTATAATTGATGTGGTTTGGAATTGGTAAAATGTGCTTGTAATATTTTGGTAATTTTGTAGCTATATTGTAGTTTGCTATTGAAATGTATATATTATTTTATTGAGTAGTATGTTGTGTATTATATAATATAAACTCTCTTTCTTACAGCACTGATTTGAGTTTCCCAGTAAAAGGTTTGCAGCAAGTGTGTGTTTGTGTGTGTGTGTGTGTGTGTGTGTGTGTGTGTATGGCAGCCGCAGGACTTTACCGAAGCGTCAGAGAACAGCTGTGTTTGTTCACACTCCTTCAGAGCATGTGAGAGCGGCGCGGCTGATTATCAATACAGCATTCTGTATGTGTGTGTGATCCTGCTAAATGACTGTACGCACTGTCCATGAGCACAGCTGATGGTGATGATGACACAGCCAGAAGTACGGCCCCCTCCCACCCCTGCCTGTGACCTCAGGGTTACCTTCGTTCCCACAGATCCAATGTACATGTCCTCATCGCTTACCATGGGAACCCACACAGGCTTTATGGAAATCTCTAGCCCCTCTGCTGCCTGTCAGTAGCGAAGAGTGAAAAGGCCTCTTGAGTAAATATTTTATCTTCAGGTCTGAGGTCGGTTTGGTTCTCTACTGGGTCTCCTTTAATTAATTTATGATGTTTAATACATATTTTAAGTATATGTTTGACATATATGTTTGCATGTGTGTGCATGAGTGGAATGTTCTGTTCATGTTTGTGGTTTGGATTGGACTACAAAATTCAATTAATGAACACACAAGCCCTGTTGAAAAATTCAGCATATGCTGGTTACGTATGTTTTGAAGCATGGCTGCTGGTTTGAGCTGGTTTAAGCTGGTCATGTGGTGGTCCTAAGCTGGTCTTGAGCAGGAGCTAGTTCCTAAGAACCAGCTTAAACCAGCTCATGACCAACAAAGGGCCAGTTTAAACCAGCTCATGACCAACTAAGGACCAACTTAAACCAGCTCAAACCAGCAGCCAGAGCCGGCCCAAGGCATAAGCGAACTAAGCGGCTGCTTAGGGCCCCCGTGGCCACCAGAGGGCCCCCAATAGTAGTCTACATGAAATGACCGTTTATTTTATATTGTGATATATGTCAATGGACAGTGGTAATTATACAAAAGTGCAATATTAAATAATTAAATATTCTATACATATCATTTTATTATTTCCATAGCGACGTGTCATGCAGGCACAATAATGACCATGTTGATCATATGAGCCTGACGCTGCCTTGTGGATCTGTCGGATTAACATCACGTAAATTCACCTATTTCTCCCGAAATACATGAAAGTAAGTGGTCAGTTAGCTGGGAGAAAAACAGAGTAAACTTTATAGTAACCTACACAATGTGTATTTGATAGGAATAAAACGTGTCGTCCATTAATTGAAAGGATTGTTATTGCCGCTTTCCATAGAAATCAGCGTGTAGCCTATTTAACAAACTAAATGTCTTTTTTTTATTAACTGAAGTGTATTTAAATGTCTGAAACCTACAATAAACTGTATTTGGTTGAAAACACTGAACAGTTATGAAATATGAAAAGCACAGAGCGCGTCTTTCTTTTTCTTTTTTTCTGAGCTCGTCTCTCTCTGGCTCAGCGCCAGCCAAAGCGCGGCGCGTCAAAGGGTTAAAATTGATCGCGTTTGGGGGGTGGAGGGGGGACAAGTTCAACATGGGGGTTTTGTGGCACAAATCAGAGGTGCGTTGCTCAAAACCATTGTTAGCTAACTATCGTTATTTCCATTGAACTCTAGTTGTAACGACAGAACTTGCAACCATAGTTGCTTTTGGGAAATGCACCCCTGGTCAGATCAGTAAAAATAACTTTCCTGGCAGAGGCGTCATGCCCATTCGTGCCCCCTCAGAATTCTGAGTCAAGTGGATTTTGAATGCAGCTTCCAAAAGACAAAAAATAGCGGAATAATATCTTTTATATTTGATACAATCACACCGGTGTGATTAGATCGTTTACAGCATCAGCTGCTAAATTCAAATCTGCATTTGGCGCTTTGGCTGGTGCTGAAGACGGACGCGTTTGTACAGCGCTGCATTATAACCGATCACACACGATTCTGTTGAGAATCCGCTGAAACGCGGTGTTTTGTTCACTTTATCGCTTAGGAATGTAAAATATTAATTTCACAGTGTAAACAGCTTTAGTGATTTTAATGGGAGCTTTTGAGAGTGCCTGAACTCTGGCTAGACTGAATGAAAATCTTATTTGATAATGTAAATGTTCTTTACTCTCTGTAAAATAAATGTGTTATAATTAGTAGCCATATTGTTATTATTAAATTCACATTAAATACAAAGTCAGTCGTATTAAAAACATTTTATGGCATGACACCCATGTCTGGTACTTAAGTAAAAAGTCGGGGTTTTATGTGTAGTTAATAGATTACACTATTAGTCCACTTTGCCCATCACCATTTCTTGATCAAATAACAATATATAAAGGTGCAAAACGCATTTACTTGCACATATTTGAGAATCGAGATATTTCCTAATATAGTTAACACGTTTGGAAATATTTCGAAAAAAAGGAAAAAAATAAAACATAAGCCTATCAGTTATACAGTGCTATCTTGGCTGCTGTGTGTCACATGACATCCATGACACCCCCAACCCGTGCCCCCTAAAAAATAATGAGTGCATGACGCCCCTGTTTCCTGGGTATATATTTTTGTAATAAAAATAAGCTTTCTGTTTCATAAACTGATAACAGCTTAATATTATTTACCTCAGCCTACATTTTGCGTCTTTGCTATTACAACCCCAAATCAGAAAAAGTTGGGACAGTATGGAAAACGCAAATAAAAAAAGAAAGTAGTGTAAATTTACTTTGACTTGTATTTCATTGCAGACAATATGAACACAAAAATTTCATGTTTTGTCTGGTACTTCATGATTTGTAAATATACATCCTTTCCTGTCATTCATGCAACACACAAAAAAAGTTGGGCAGGAGCAATTTAGGGCTAGTAATGAGGTAAATTGGTTAAATAATGATGTGATTTGAAACAGGTGTTTCCAGGTGATTGTAATTATGATTTGGTACAAAAGCAGCATCCAAGAAAGGTCTACCTTTAGGAGCAAAGATGGGCCGAGGATCGCCAGTACCAACAAAATGAGAAAAATGAAAGTTTAAAAACAATGTTTCAAAGAAAGATAGGAAGAGATTTGATATTTCACCTTCAACATAAACATAATTAAAAGATCAAGGAACTGGAGAATTTCAGTGTTAAAGGACAAGGGCGCAAGCCTATGAACAACCGTATCCGATCCCTCAGGCGGCACCTCAGAATCCTACATAAGCGATTCACCACATGCGACTACTTTGGCAAACCTTTCAAGTACCACAATACTATACATCCACAAATGCCAGTTAAAACTGTACTGTGCCAAAAGGAAGCCCTATGTTAAAGTGTCAGAAAGCGCCGTCGACTTCTCTGGGCTCGGAGTTGGGACCATCACACAGTGGAAACGTGTACTGTGGTCAAAACGTATTTCAGGTATTTTTTGGGAGGAATGGAACCGTGTGCTCCGGACCAAAGAAGAAAAGGAATCCAACTGTTAAGAAAGTCCAAAAGCCAGGGTCTGTCATGATGGGGTTGTTCAGTGCCCTGGCAAATAACTTACTTCTTTGACATTAATTGAAAAGTACATAGAGATTTGGAGCACAATATGCTGCCTTCAAGAAGACATCTTTTTCAGACAATCAACAAGACAATGCAAAACACATTCTGCAAATACAAAGTCCTGGCTGCAGAGGAAGAGGGTACGGGTACTTGATGTGCCTGCAGTCCCGACCTGTCAATAGAGAATGGTGGCGCATTTTGAAGCGCAAAATTGACAACGAAGACCCCGTATGTGCCCACCTTAAGACTTGTTTGCAGGAAGAATGGGACAAAATTACACCTGAAACACTTCAACTTGGCGTCTTAGTCCCTTTACGTCTTTTAAGTGTTGTGAAAAGGAATGGCAACATTACAAAGTTAAATCTTTACTGTCCCAACTTTTTTTGGAATGTGTTGCGGGTCTGAATCAGGAAAGGAGTATATTTACAAATGACATGAAGTTGACCAGACAAAACATGAAAATTTTGTGTTCATTGTCTGCATGAAATCAAGTCAAAGTAAATTTAAAAAACTTTCTTTTTGTTGGTTTTCCATACTGTCCCAACTTTTTCATTTGGGGGTATATTCCAATATCATTACACTTCAATTAGCTATATAAATTAAAGTTGTTTTTAGTACAGGCTCTCTGTTGTGTTTAATATTTATTATAAAAAAGTAATGTAATAAAAGTACAACTTCGTAAATTGTTAAAATAACATTCTGTTCTTAAATATTGTCTGCTGGTTTATGATGTGCACATTTGCCACTTAATTCTTTAACAGGTTTCTTGTTACACAGTCAAGGCTTAAGCCTGTCAACTAAAATGTAAAGGCTATTTCAACTGAAAGATTGCACTAATTAAAACATGAGTGCCTTTGTTTTGTCTTAAAATGAACACAGTAATGTTTTTTTTTTCTAAGCAGATTATAAAAATCACATAAATCCAAGATGGCTTAATCCTGGCTTAATCTAGCCCTGTCTGTGACCGGGCCTAAGACTTTGAATTTAAAGGAAAATTAACACCTGACCACTGTTGTAAGTTTGCAACTGTTACAATTAAAATCACAGAAGGGTAAAAACATGCAGGCGACAAGTATGATGTAAGCAACACGCTACAACAAACAAAACTGATAATGGGTGTGTTAGATTTATAGTGTGTGAATAATCAGTTGACAATAACCAGCATATTGGTGGCACCGAGGGGCCCCCAAATAAAATTATGCTTAGGCCCCCATACGCCCTGCCAGCAGCCAGCTTCAAAACATACCTAACCAAATGCTGTTTTTTTCATCCGGGAGTACACACAAATACACACAATGACTCTTAATGCACAAAAATTTAAAAACAATGTTCAGACTAAACACGCATGATTTAAGAACGGGTTTTAGAGGTTTTAGCAGGACTTTAGCGTGCATTTCACACCTTCTTTGAGTCTTTGGACATACTGGTTTATTTAAAGAAATTTAAACCTTTGAGTTATTTTTTAAAAGCTTAAAGTTTTGAAGGCTTGAGTGTGACTCAAAAACAATGAGTTTTTGCTTCTGATGCTTGTTTGTGATGGGGAAAAGTTTACGAAGAGTCACAACAGAGGTGCCGGTTGTTTATGAAAACATAAATTGTGGAGCTTTTGTCAGCTACTTTCGCACTGTCCTAGTGTGGAGAAATGAAAATTATAGGTTCCAATGCTCAGAATGAGATTTTCCTCGCTGGTTTCTTGTGAACAGTATTTTCCAAGACTGATTTCTTTTTTAAAGTTGATGATCTTATCCAACAAAGGTTCATTCCGACCTGAGACAGCTAAAGGGAGGAGATGGACCACTCATTTACAAATACATGGTAGAAAGCAATAGACCCTTTTCAAAAGACTGTGATGAAGCATTTCAACAGTCATCAGCATCGCAAATCCCCTAAAGTTTTTTATATATATATATTTTAAATGTATGTAGCCTACATTTATAACACTATACTTTGTATTATAGGCCTATTACCTTTGCATCAAATCACAATGCAAGGGTGTTTATAATGCAGCGTCTATGGAAGGGATGGTAAATTTGTGACCCTGGACCAAAAACAACACACAAAAAAAAACAGTCATAAGGGTTCATTTTTTTAAATTGAGATCTATACATCATCTGAAAGCTGAATAAATAGGCTAAGCTTTCCATTGATGTATGGTTTGTTAGGATATAGGGCAATATTTGGCCGAGATACAACTATTTGAAAATCTGGAATCCGAGGCTGCAAAAAATTGCTTTTAAAGTTGTCAAAATGAAGTCCTTGGCAATGCATATTACTGATCACAATTTTTTTTATATATATATTTACAGTAGGACATTTACAAAATATCTTCATGGAACATGATATTTATTTAATATCCTGATTTTTGGCATAAAAGAAAAATCGATAGTTTTGACCCAAACAAGGTATTGTTGCCTATTGCTACAAATATACCCGTGTGACTTAAGACTGGTCCAGGGTCACATTTGACATCGTTCTCTCTTCTGACTGCAGTCTCTCTCAATTTTTTCCTTTTTTGAAAGTCGTGAAAACACCATCATGGAGTTTTTCTTTTGTTATTTGAGCAACTGGGAATGCAAAAAATATATTTGTGGTACTCTCCCATTCACTGCTCTCGAAGTTAACTCAACTATGATGACTTCTTGTAGTAATCTTAATTTTTTTTTTTTTTGCATATATGATCCAAATGTGTGATACCATTGTTGTTAGATTTTATTGGTAATTTAATTCTTGACAAACAGCTTCAGAGTTTTTGGTCTTTTCCATTCAGCTACTGTATACAACATGCACCAACTTGACATGAAAAACATTTCCCTGATAGCACACGTCACTGAGACGTCTTTTTGACGTCTGCAAGACTTATTTTTTAGAGTGTTTGCTCATCTGCAATACATCTATAGGACGTCTCCTATCAGATGTCAAATAGACGTCTATTAGATGTCTATGGTTTAGAATGTATGTAAAACTGACATCTTACAGACGTCTGTCAGATAAGCAGATGCTTTCCAGATCAAGTGATCTTTAACAGATATCTTGCAGACGTACATGTGCTATCTGGGTTCAGTTAAACCTATTAAAAGCTTCAAGTAATCAGTGCTCTATTGTGGCTCATTAATTTAATTTATTATGTAAACAGCTCGTCTTGATTCACTGACCGAACAGTAATTCATAAAGTCACCAGCAGGGTGCAGCAGTTAAACATGACTGTCTAAAGACATTGCTTTTTCTGACAAAATGAAGAAGTAAAACTCTTTAAACATCGGAGGTCGTTTTCTTGTAGGATATCAAAAAAATTTCATACATTTCATGGGTATGCAGGACACATTCCTATGCAAATCACGTAATTCACGCAGAAAATCGTTATGCTGGTGTGTCATAAAAGAGGAGATGGTACTCACTGCAGAACACAAGATCCAGGGGGCGTGGTTGGATCTAGATCCAACTCCTCCCACCTTACATATACCTAAACCTACCTGTCTCCACCCCCTAATCCCTAAACCCACCCATCCCCACCCCTAAACCTACCCATTTCCAACCCTAAACCGACCCATCTACACCCCTAAACCTACCCATTTCCAACCCTAAACCTACCCATCTCCAACCCTAAACCTACCCATCTACACCCCTAAACCTACCATCTACACCCCCTAGATGTGGATCCAACCCCGCCCCCTGGATCTTTGTTCTGCAGTGAGGGGCTACTGTAAAAGAGGCCCATTGGATGTTGTGTTACTGTGTGACCACTTGATGGAGCTATATATCTTCAGAAAAGGATCATTACTGAGAAAGCCAGCAGGTGCTGCAGGAATGCAAACAAGGTGGCGAGTGATTAGCCTATATTTTAGGCTTCAAAATTCATAAAGGTTGTGTTGATTTGTAAAGATTATATTGATAAAATGTCTAAGAATCATAAACTTTTGTTGGTCACTGAGTTTATTTCCTGGAGTAATCCCAAAGCCAGTGAAGAAATGCTTTAGCTTTTTGTGGAGGGAACCAGGGTGATGAGTTGGCCTGCCGCCCACTCAAACAGGAAGTTTTTCTGCCCAAAACTATTAGTTACTGATTAGATCAAACGTCTCATAAAATATTACATTGCTTAGAAATGTAGAACCATGTGTTCGTATTACCAGCTTGTAAAGGTAATTAATTCACATTACTTGTATCATAGTCAAAACTGGGCAATAGGGTCTGGCTGCAGCCATACTGGGCGAGTGGAGCTCCACTCAGGAGCGGAAATACGTCACCTCCACTCGCGACGCGTCCGCCATGTTGGTCAGGGCAAGACAATATGTCACCTCCACTCGCGACGCGTCCGCCATGTTGGTCCGGGTAAGACTGCCTTAAAGGCAAATGGAGGAGCTGCGTTTTTTTTCTGGATAAAAACACGATAACGTTTACATTTATCAGCCGATTTCACTGGTTTGTGATCTACATGGAATTAAAAATAACTCTGTCTCTAGTTATTTAGTTAGGCTTGGAAAATAATTCATTTTCATTAGAAATTGTGAAAGCTTACACTTGTCACACTTGTTGATTTGGCTATTTTTTTTTCTGGTAACAATTCTAATATTAATTTAGTATAACTGTGATATGTACATGTAATATAATCAAATGTACATTAAATTAAATGAAGTTTTTTCTTTTGTGGAAATTGCTTTCTCTGTCTTCAACCCCAACATTTTAGCTTTTCTTGTGCCAGGTCAGAACACAGCTCATTCCCTTTGAAATACTGGAAACAAATCAAAATAATACATCTTTAAGTACTTATAATCGACCATCACTGATAAAATGGAATAAAATCAGTAAATACAAATCAAAAATTGACACACTGGTAGTCTGTTTTCTATATTTTCATAGCAGGAGACAAATATAAACTCCACACCAAACAATACGAAATGTAACTGATAATCCTTCATGGATACAGTGTGGTAAAACATTATGCACTGACACAGTGCAGTGTAGTAGAGTAAAATGTAGTACAAGTGATATGTGGTGTTCGTATATGTAGTACAAATTGTTATAGAGTGATAATAAAATAGTGAGTACAACAGTACAATAACATAATAATACATTTATAATAGGTTTAGAACAGGTTTTAGTTGCATTCCCTGAGAATAGAGTGTTTTAGTTGTAATGTCAAAACCTGACTAATACTGTAAAGACTAGTTCTCTGCTGGTTCCCTCAAGGTTTTCCAATAGGTTTTTATAATCAGAATCAGAATTAGCTTTATTGCCAGGTATGTTTACACATACGAGGAATTTGTTTTGATGAAGCTCCACAGTGCAACAGAATGAATTTGACAAGACAAGACACAGATAATCCAAATAATAATATACAAAATAGACAATGTACAAAATAGCACAAACGGTATACAAAATAGACAATTTAGTATGTACAGGTATGTTAGGTGCAAATTTGAAATGTAATAAGTATGTGTGTTAAATAAATGTATGATAGTGTTGTGTGTTTCATGTTTATTTTTAAGTGTTCAACAATAAACTTGAAATATGAACATGAAATTATAATGGGTTTTTACAAAAAAATAATAAAATAAGGTCTGGGATAAACATAACTTGACAATACTTTTACTCTAAAATGCAAATTAAAACACACCCATGCTGAAAATGCAAATTTTCAAGCAGTTAACAAAAATAAACAAATGCTCCTATCTTGGTCATTAATAGCCTATTTAAGCATAATTTTTCTCTGCAACGCTATTTCATATGAAATAATAGAAACATTCTATACAAACACAAATCTCTCTCTTTTAAGAACTGGTTTGACAACAATATTAAATTGTTTAGTCAGTTATAAAACAAAGAAGGAACACTCTTATGAGTTCATTTCTCTTTGTAAAATACCAGTTCCTCAAAGATAGTTCTCAATTGTTATTGGTTCAATCCCTTCAGGTACTCACATGTTAGGTATTGATAAAGACCATTCTCCCAATTCAGCGTCTCTTGATGTTACTAATGTTTTTTTACGTTGGTTAAATGTGTTTTTCATGAAGTAATAATAAAGCTATTCGTACTAATTTTCAAAGAGAAATTGTTAATGTACCTTATGTTTTGTCTCATTGGAACTCTTTATTAAATGGAAAATTGATTTGCTGGTGAAAAGTGTGGTTGTTACCGCAGAAATATCATTGTAGAAATAAGATTAAAGGAGGTTCTTATAAGCTCATTCACAGATTTTAGCAAATCATTGTTTACAAAAATTTTAATGTAAATTGTATTTTCTGCAATGAATATGAGGAAACTGCACTTATTTTGGCACTGTACATATTCAGTTACACTGTAGTGTAAAGTTCAAAATTTTATCAATGAAAATATTCAGTGTTTAAGACCTTTTTCACTCCTATGGGAAAATGTACTCTTTTACTTCTTTCCAAGAGGAGCAGTATTTTTACTTAATTTATTTACATATACTGTGAGCCAAATTTAATCTATAATAATAATCTAATCTAAATCTAATAAGAAACCCAATTTATGGATTTGTTGGCTGAACTATATATACATATATATTGACAGTATCAGAGACTCTTTGAATAAGAAAGCTGTAAGAACTTTGAAAGCTTGTGAACTTTATTTATTTGATTTTGATATGTATACTTGTATGTATATGTATCTTGTGTCTTTGAACTTTTATACTTACCTCCCCCTGGCAACTCCTATTTGTTGTAATTTATTTTTATGTTGTAACATCTTTTTTGATGTTATTTCTTTATAAAATATTGTATGTTATTGTTCTTTGAAAAAAAAAAAAGAAAAAAAAACAGCCCAAAACAACCCAATCGCGTTTCGAGGGGGGTCCTCCAGTAAAATCCTGCTCCTGGTGCATAAAATTCACATTTTTTGGCGAGGTTTCTCTGGTAAAATTCGCATTGCAGGGGCTAAATATCACGTTATTGGGTTCGCTTCAACCCGTGGACATGAAAAAGAACCCGGGCAACTGATTTTAAAGTAACTCAATTCCGAGGGAAAACCGCGGACTTGGCAACACTGAGTGGAGGTGACGTACTTCCTGTTCGAGAGTGGAGCTCCACTTGCCCATGGTCTGCAGCCAGACCCATCTCAAACTGGGTGTATCCTAATTTGCATAATATCCAGTTTGAGAGGCTACAATTGAGAATAGTGCATCACAAAATTTCCTTATAAAAATCTAGCAGAGTTTTATCCAAAGCAAAAATAAATGCAAGGCTGAGATCATTGTTTAAGAATATGAACCTAAAAGTAAAATTAAACATTATTTTGCAGTAATGACTGTAAGATAAAACACATAGTTCACAAACAAAAATACATTTATACATTTTACTTTTTTTTTTACAAATCTGCAGTTTCACTAAATACACTTTTTAGACTGGTGAGGCACTTTTGAGTTAAAGTTTTCACTGAACATTGAGCATTGATCTAGGAAAACTTTCCTTTTTTTCAGCAATACTAAAAGAGTAGCCTAAATCAGTTATGAAACATATAACAACCCATGAAACAATAAAAATGAAAAACATAATGGACATAAATCAAACCCTTGTTCTGGCCAACAGAAATGGTAAATTAATCAGTTTGCAGTTTCAATTTACAAGGTAATTATGACACCAGTTGACAACCTGCCCCAACAGAGATTTATGAAAAATACCTTTGCTTTGCAAACACAGTTCATTTCAGTTAAAATTGTTATTAAATTGAATTTATGTTTGTGTATGTATACATACAGTATATACTTTTATGTTAATTCCATAAAACTATAAGTTTAAACTTAAAAGTTGTAATAGAGCCCATGAAAGGTTATTGTAATATTGCACAACCATTTGTGTTCCACTGCACTGCTTTTATTTTTCTGTGTAAACAAACATTGCTCCAGAGTGCTGTGTTTTTAAAACCCTGTTTCCTGGTAAAAGAAGTTAAACTTTAAAAACGTGTCTCAAGACGTTCTTCTGCAAGAATGCGTTTTGCATGAGCGGCTCCTCAAACAATCCACTGGCCCCGTCTATAGAGTCAGCATGTCCACATGCGTATGTCATAGTCCCAGTCTCAGCTTTTAGACATTTAAAAAAAAAAAAAAATTACTGAGGCCTTAAATAGACTTCTCTTTTAAAACATAAATTTGTTTCTCTTTTTTTGTTTGTTTGTGCTCCAGTACTTTTATGTTGGCCTCTTTACGTCCTTCCAAATGTCTATTAGCTGCTGTGGGGATCCCAGGATTGTCGTAATAACTCTGAGAAAATCTTCTCGATTATATTGTCCCAGATAGGCTCTAAACAGTGAAGGGTCTGGGGGAGATGATGGTGCAACGCCCAACTGTTTCAGACAAGCGCCCACATATGCGTCTTCTATGTTAAAGGGCTTTACTTCCTTGGAAGCCTCAACTATTTTTTCTGGCAGGTCATTGGAGAAAACATATCCCATTCCAAGCAGGTACGTGGGGTATTTTGGTTCAGGGTACAGCTCCTCTGCCACGTACCATTTAGAGTTTTTTTCTCTGATGACAGGCCGGTCCCACATCAAATACCCTGTGATGTAGTTCTGTCTGGGTGTGTTGGGTGACAACAAGAGGCTCATCAGGTTCTCCAGGTTTATATACATGTCAGAATCAACCTTCATACTAAAACTCGCTTGAGGGCAACGAGTGGCCAACCAGTCCATGATCACCATTGTCTTTATGGTCAGATTGAAGTAGGAGTCCACAAAGTTGCTCTGCAGTAAATCTCTGTGTTGTCGACTCTCTTCCTCCAGCTGCTGTTGAGCTTCAGCTCCTCCAGTCAAACCCACCAAGAACAGAGTCAGCACTGCTTTTCCCTGCACTGAGCTCTGATTCCCCCATGTGCTCCGGATGGCGTTACGAGCCTCCAGCTGATGGGGGGCCACAGGGACCATCAATGACCAGGAACGGATCCTGCTTGCATTTATCAGGTTCATCCAGAGTGAAATGATAGTTGCGTGGATGAGCCACATGATGATAGATAGGAAGGTCTGTGGTTTGTGCAACAGTTGTACCTCTTGGTTGGATTTGTTGATTGGGCAAAGGTGCTAATAAATCCTTTTGAGTATGATCAGCAGAAGTGCTGTTAATTATCTTATAATGAGTCCGATTCATGATTTTAGTCAACCAGGTTTGAGAGAATGCAACTGTATCAAAAGAGAAATCAGAGACATAAGCAACAGCAGACAATAAAAATGCTAATGTGAGCAGCAGAATAAATGTCTTTTTAATGTGATGCATAAATGGACCACAATCCTGAGCCAAACTGCAAAGAAAAAAGAGAAACAGGTCAAAAATGCATTTCACAGTGAAACCACAGTTGAAAAGTGTTTTTTAAATAGGCCTGCAATTTATTACCAGCTCAAATCCTTAACCCTAATCTTTTTAGGTTTCATGAACTTTCATGTGCTTTCTTTTTTACATAGACATCAATTAAAGATGGCTTGTAGCTCAGTTCAGTGAGTCAGATGTATGCGCTTTGACTGATACAGTGAGTTGAATCATTGAAGTATTCGTCAGTGTGATTCAAATCGGTATGGATTTCTAAATCTCAGGCTGGTGGACAGAGGGCTGGGAAAATG
This sequence comes from Schizothorax lantsangensis, assembly GCA_027422415.1. NCBI lineage: Eukaryota > Metazoa > Chordata > Actinopteri > Cypriniformes > Cyprinidae > Schizothorax > Schizothorax lantsangensis. The sequence goes on along the minus strand of CM049843.1, from coordinate 24,415,618 downwards.
AAAAAAGTATCATGTGAGTCTTTTTAAAAGTTCCATAAAAGAAACTGGATGATAAGAGTCATTTGTTTGTACATTCTACAGATTCCCATATGGCCCTCTGTTTTGCCACCATTCTGAATCTGATAAACATGGTAGGCTATTAGTTGACGCTAGGCTAGTCGTCATATTCATAAATAGTGGGAGAACGTGTTTGGCTATAGGTGGATCAAAATTACATTTGTGAATTACATTACATACATGAATTACAGTCAAGCAACAAGTTCTTCATCCAATGCAGTACATATTTTGACAGTAAGGCATTTCGAACGCTGTAAGTTATATTTTTATGTACAGTAAGTGTGTTCCAGAGGAACAATGTTTAACAACGTGATTTGAATAAAGATGTTATCTAGTCTATGCTTGCGGGTGATTTCCATTGGTGTTTATTTCCTGGTAAACCAAGCAACTCGACATATATTTAAGATACAATTAAAATGCAGTTCTTACAATGATAAAACATGCAACTTACAACATAAACTGTTCTAAATACATTTCTGGGAGAAAAAAAAACATTTTAATTTTTAAATGTAAAATTAGTTACAATTTGACTGCCAGGACTGCCAGTTTTGTTATGACGTCTCGAGTCCCAACGTGTTACTTTGTTCCCTGCTTTAATAATACATTTCTTCTTCCTCTGTATCATCTTACATTTGTCTTTCAGTTTCCCTTTTCTAGCACAAATAGAAAGACACTGAACAAAACAAAGTGAATTATATATGTTTTTACCTTCACCTTCTAATCAATGCAGAAATGTTCAGTATTAGCACAGCTAAATGTTCTAATTTGATTTCAGTCAGTTTAATTTCAAAGCACATCAAGTTACTATAAGATTGTAATAAGATTTTGTACGTAAACACCACAATTAACATGAGGTGAAAATTGCTTACCTTTGCCAAATGTTTTTAGTACCCATTCTGGGGAGTTCGGCTACGATCTTACTGCTTCACGTATTCCCTGCTGAAATACCTGTTTCTCGTACCTAGCAACTGGTTAAGTAGGGGTGGAGCTGGAAAAGTTTTTTGCACCTGTGATGGGAACATTCTCTCCTCAAGGTATTGTTCTCAGTATGTGGGGTTTGTTTTGTTGCTGTGAGTAACATAATAGCTACACATTTTCCAGGAGCCCTTTTATTGTCAGAATGAATTTGATTCTTACAAGAAATATGGAGCTTATAATATGACAAAACATTTTGAATTTGAATGGTCTATATTTAAATTATTGACAAGTGTCATTTAACAAAACTGAATATTATGTGGCATTTAACATAGTTCTGAATTTGATTTTTTTTAAACTTGAATATTGAACATTTTAAATTTAACACAATTGGCCATGACAAAACTAGCCTAAGTGAACCAAACATGTCCCCTCCCGGTCGCAGTAAATGCTTCGTTCGACTTTTCGGAGATCATCTACTCTTCCTTGTGGATGGCCTCTGACCTACTTTCTGTACAATCTGAATTTCTGCGCTTTGAATTTTAATATATTTGATGTTCCGAATTTCTTCTTCATCTTGAAAACTTGAAGCTGTATTTTTAAAAACTGGATATTTGCAGTCAAAGAATTCAGAACAAAAAATCCGCTGTTTGAAAATACATGTCTATTAAAAAAACTGCCATAAAAATTTCAATTGTGTTAAATTTCAAATGTTCATTATTCAAGTAAAAAAAAAAAATCTAATTCAGAACAAAGTTAAATGCCACATAATATTCAGATTTGTTAAATTACACTTGTCAATAATTCAAATTTACACAATTCAAATTCAAATAGTTTTGGCATATTATAAGCTCCATACAAGAAATGAGGTGAAAAACTTAAACCTTGAAGTTCAATATACTGAATGGAATAATGTTTCCTTGCAAAATGTACTTAAACAATGATGCTCGCTCATCTTCAGGGAACCTGCCATATTTCTTTTTGGTTTGTTTACACTGATGTCTGGAGTTTTATTCATTGCCAATTTCACTGTATACTTTAGCTTTTGTTCACAGGATTAGCACAGGTGGATGTGCAAAAGCAGAAAAAATCGTGTGAAACCAGTATTTCTGGTTGTTTTGGCTCTGTCTGAGCCAGTACCCCAAACAGTTGATAAATGTAATGTATGTTCACAATACACAATATTTTTATATTGTTGCTGTCGTTATTAAAACAATTTTAGGCAAAGTTAGAAAATAAAGCATTAGATACGTTAGTTTTTCTATCATTACAATTATAGATAGTTTGACAAAGTTAAATAAAAAGAAGTGTTTGTTCATCTAACAAAAAAGCACCAAACACGCTCATTAACATTAGAAAAGGCTTTCTTATCTTACCGTGTTGTGAAATAAAAATATCAGACCGTTAAGTAAGATCATACAGTTTAAAAGTAAAAAAGAGCCTTCATTTAAAAATAAACGAATATTGTTCGTTAAAACAACAGTATCCGGCAGTAGTCAAAAACTCCTTGGTTGTCTATCGTTACAATTTAGGTAAGTTAGCTAAGTTTGTCACGACAGAAAAACGAAAAGAAAGAATCTCCGAGCGTCTAGCAGCGTCCGTCAGATAACCGCTCTCTGTGCTGTCAAACTCAAAATGAGTCCGGGAGTGCAGCGGCCAAACCACGCCTACGACCAACCCCTTACACGGGCGGAGAGACTGAACCAAAGATTTAAAATAATTAAAGTAATGCTTTAACATTAGAACAAACGTTATTTTAATAAATCTTTAGCAGTTCTTAATTAATGAAACCGTACAGCATTCGCCCTAAACCACTTTAAAATTAGGATAGCCTATAAAAGATTCCTTTTAAACATACATCTCTAAACCACAGGCTTTTATTTTATTTAGTTATTCACAATTAATTTAGTGGATCCTTTATTTACTTTTTGTTTTTGTCAAGTTTAAGACTTCTGACTTGTTATATAACCCAGACGTTTTCACTTTTAGATTATACGCGTTTCCTTTTAAACATACATCTCTAGTACGTAGGAAAAAATGTTGGTTGATTTATTTTATTTAGTTATTCACAATTGATTCCTTTTATTTACTCTTTGTTTTTGCCAACTTTAACCCTACTGACTTGTTATATATACCCCAGACTTTTTCACTTTTAAATGACACTAGTTGTCTTCTAAACATACAGCTCTAGTGGAAAAAATGTTGTTTGGTTTATTTTATTTAGTTATACATAGGTTACTCTTTGATTTTTGTCAAACTTAAGTCATCTCGCTGTGATGTCAGTATAAAAAATTAGATTAGGCCTACACAAGTTTATTCCTAAACATACACCTCTAAGCCACGGGTTTTTGTTTTATTTAGTTATTTACACTTAATACCTTTATTTTACTCTTTGAATTTGTCAATCTTAACTTGCGATTTGTATAACAGTTAAAACGCACGTATGCGAACGCAAACAGGATTTCTCTTTGATTTTCCAACCGTGACGTTTGCGGAGTGTTATCTATCAATTGAAACAGACACACAAGGTCTAAACTTTACAACATGCACCTGCGAGTGCGCAGGGTCTTCGGGGAATGCCAACTTTGGCCTAAAGTTCAGTGATCAAAGGGCATCCATCGCATCTATTTTATGACATACAGCTGCGTGTGTGAACATTGTCAAAAGTTCGTTGGAATGGTTCACTGGATGGTCAACACACACACACTAAAACAACTCCTACATTTAAACATTTAGACATTTACAAATGAAAACTTTTAGAAGCACACCGGGTATCTCTACAAGATGATGAAAAACAGCATGATTAAACAACGATATGACTTTTGTTTTAACAAATACATTTTTAGATCTTTCAAACCTAAAACCATGATGCTCTAAACAAACCAAGGATTAGAAGCAGTCAAATGATCCTCTAATGAACGCACGACGGTTACAGAGTCTTTCTTTATGAATTACAGTTAAATTAGACTACAAGTTAGTCGTCATAAGGTTGTTTGCAACAAAACTAATTCCTACAAATGTCTCACAGAATCTTTACAGCAGTTTAGACTTTCTCTCTCACTTTAAAAATTGTATTATTAACCGTGTGTTTAAATGCAGCATGTTTATTTTTTACACTATAATGTTTTATTTTATTAAAATAAAAACAACTGGTCTATATAGGGTTATTTTACTAAGATATGATCAAATAATTGACAGAGGAAATAGTTCAAATAATCGATAAGTCCAACTTATCAATCCCTGTTTGATGTGTCTGACGGTTTGTGACAAATATCTTACTGATACAGACCTGTTAAGTATGTGTGAAACGTGTAAAGTTCAGTATTACTGTTAAAAATAGTATAATAAAACAAAAAACACACACACACACACAAACACACACACAAATCTGATTATGATAAATTTTAAATATGTGTAAAATCGTATATGTTGTTTTTACTTTTTGTTGTTAAGAAATGTTTTCATTTTAATCTAGCCTGTAGTTAGTATATCTGTACTGTAAAAGAACAAATATACATTTTCACTTAAAACTTCTCAGTAAAATAATTACACCTACAGTTTTAAACATGTTTAAAAAGTTTTAAACACATCGTGTGTCACTAAAGCAAGTCATGATGTCTATTGTCTTTAAATTAAACTTTAGTTTTATTCTTTAATTTCTTTAAAATAGCCTGATGATAATGCACCCAAGTGCTTTTCTCACATGAGTAGATAATTCTTCGGATGTGTTTGTGACAAACACATCATTTTTTACTTCAGAAAAGTTTTTCAAATGTATGACTGAACTTTTCTCATTTGACAGACCAACGTTTCAAATTATTTACCCGCGGTGTTTAACAGCCAGAGGGAATACATGTTGTTTTCTAATGTTCATGAAACCTTTATCGGTGTAAATTTCTCACCTAGAACACAAAACTTGTACATTTTGACTATTTGACTCTTTTGTAGGTAGCATGTCATTTGAAATGGTTTACTAAAAGATTAAAGCATCAGCATCTGTGTTTTCAACATGAAAGAGTTGTGCAAGGATGTTTCAACTATTATCGTTGTTTCTTTTCGACCCTAACAAACTGGTAATGAATTTTCTATGGCAGATTTTACAATGTACAGTTCTCATACTATGTGCGTAAATAGTTGTGCTACAACATTTATGATTATTTTTGAATGCCAACAGATTTTGTTAGGGATGTGATGCATCTAAGAATAATAATCTTTTGTAAATTATATATATTTTTTTACACCGGTAGTTTTAGTCATATTATCAAGATTTCAGATGGCCGTTCACAATTGTTTGTTGGACTGTGTACGTTTTTAGGTGAAGACAACTCTTTGTGAGATGTCATCATAATAGGAATAAATGAAAATCAAGAAATTAAGTAACAGCCTTTTGTCTTTGAGATATTTATTTTAGTGCAACATTGTGTCTGTCCACACATGAAGCATCAACACGAAAATTAAGTCTTGCTGTCTTACCCTTAAAACTATTACAACTGAAACTAAATTAAACTATTGCACTGAAAGCTGTACATTCATTTAAGTTTGAGCATGTTAAATTTCCACGCTCTTGTAAAGAGTATTGATACATTTCATCCATAATCATTCAAGAGACAAAATCACTAAGAAAGAGAGTATAGCAAGACAAGAAAATGTTTATAATGCAGATAGAATTCAGGAAATCTGATTCCTAAACAATTGTGAAAGTTTATTAAACGCGAATTTGTAAATGATATTTTTTACTCCACTGGATTTAGTCATCTTGCTCAGATAGCAGACGACACAATTCACATTTCGTTTCTTTGTCTGTATTTGTTTTAAGACTCCTCCACAAGTTCATGCTAAACTTTGCACGGGGAAAGCGTGCATGACGAGTACATACTTAATCATTTAAGAAAATCATTGAACATTTTTATTATTTTGACAAACCTCCAATTCAAATTACTTCCCTCGAGGCGTTTGTCCACAGAATCTTTTTCAACACAACGCCATTAAAGAATGTTATCAGTCACTATCGACAGCTTCTGTGACTCAAATAAAGCGACATCTCTGGTGGACGTAAACATCTACAATGGGTGCATGTGGTAAACATCTTTGTTTTTCCACTTCTGGCATATTTGTTAGATGTAATGTGAACAATATTTTGATAACTATGATGTTCCACGCTTTTGTAAAGGTTATAGAAAGAATTCAAACATAATCTTTACATAGGAATTATCTTTGCTCAAAGCGAATTGACTAAAATCATTGAATTACGAAATGCAAAAGTGTATACATCATTTAAGAAAAAGTGCTATAATGTATACAGAATACAGAAATCCTCCTCTTGATCTATTGTGACTGACATTTTACTAAGTCAGACGATCAGGATTATGGATGACGCGGCTCACATTTTGTTTGTTGGACTGTATATGTCATTACTATGACTGTACTGTAGGTGTGGCCTTCTCTCTGAGAGCCATCAGCATTCAGTGTTTATAGAAATAAATGAAAATTAAGATACATTTCTTGAGAGTGTTTGACTAAGTCGGTATGGTCTAGCGGTTAGGAACATATGGCCATATTTGCCAGAGGGGGCGGAGGGCTCCAACACGGCTGGTTTCCTCAGAGTTAATCTTTCCAAGTGGATCCCTTCCTTGAAAGACCCGTGACATCGAGATTGACCAGGCACATCACGTATATGATTGAAGGAAAAACTCTGATCGGCCGCGTACTCTCATCTTCCGTGTACTAAGATGGCATGACAGATCGGAGATCCTGAAAGGTGCTCGGCAGGCTTATCCGGTGAAATGCACACAGGACAATGTCACACTACTATTTTTTCCCGACTTTAGTCCAGCCACAACCATCAGGAGAAAGACCTTTAATCCGGTTTTGAAGAAGATGACAGTGCTTGGTCTCCAGCCCTTCCTCACCTATCCGGCGGTAATTAAACTACGGCACAAAGGTGAGCAGAGAAGTTTCGACTCTCCTCAGAAAGCGGAGGATTTTATCAGCTCCCTGTCACAGAGAAAGACATATGCTGCGGCTCTACAAGGCAACGGGAAAACGGCGGCCATCATCTCTTCGAACCGGCGGGAGGGGCTTGAAGGCCGGGATGGAGGCGATCCCAACTGCCCGGGAGAAGATGGTGGCAGGGTGGAGATGGATACTTGCTAAATCTCTTTTTATTTATTTATTTTTTCTTTCCTCTCTCCTCCTGGGATATTTTCTCCGACACAACTGTCTCTTTGCTGGTAAGACTAACACCCTTTTTTCTTTTTTTTGGAGGGGACTAATGGAGAATAGGTTTAATTACAATCATTTTTTGGCTAGGTGAGCCTTTCGGGGGACATGTCTTGCGTTGAAGTGGACCGGTCACGTATCATCACCATTTTTTTGTTGCTCAATCAGACCTACGTTCTCGGTAATGTGCGGTCTGAGTTGTTTCCTGTTTATAGTTGTTCCTTGTTCCTGTTTCTTTGTGGCTTTTATTTTTCACAACAGACTCACAATTCATATTTGTATTTACTTTACCTTATTTGTAAAATAATTTTTCATCTAGGTGGTTTGGTATGTAAAATGCACATCAGCGTTTACATGTTATTTACAGAATGGGAGTGCTTTTGCTTTTCTTCATTTACTGAATACAATTTTGGGATTACGAATATTCAATGCATACTCTAAATATTTTATCACTGAATGTGAATGGTTTAAATTCTGCTGTTAAATGAACCCGTGTGTTAGAATATTTACACCGTAAATCTATTTCCTGTGCCTTAATACAAGAGACACATCTGAAACAATCTGATGTGGCACATTTCCAGAGTAAGTATTATAAATTGGCAGCCTTCTCCTGCGCTCTTAATAAAACTAAGGGGGTGCTTATCCTTGTTAACAGGAAGTTACATTTAACGATTGAACACCTCGGAAATTATGAGGAGGGTAGATTTGTTTTTATCCGTTGCAAAATACATAATACTAGGTTAGCATTGGTCTCTATCTACGGTCCGAATGAGACAGACAGTGCATTCTTCACAAATGTTTCCAAAACTTTACTTGAGGAGATTGATTGCCCTCTAGTGGTGGGTGGTGATTTTAATGCTGTCGTAAATCCTGCTTTAGATAAATCTCAATCTGATACAACAGCCAATCCATCCTCTAAATTACTGAATAAATTTATCACTGAGCTCAACTTAATCTATCTTTGGAGAATTCAGAATACTAAATCTAAGGACTTCACTTTTTTTCTAATAGACATAAGACTTTCTCTAGGATAGACTACATATTTCTCAGCCCATCTTTAATTTCGTCTAATTCCTCCATCTCTATATTACCAATTTTATTATCTGATCATTTTGCTGTGTTGTGCAGTGTTCCTCTTTCCGATGTTAAAGCCAAATCCCCTAGATGGCGCTTTAACATATCATTACTAAGTAATCAGACTTTCATTACTTCTCTAAAATAATATATAAAGGAATTTCTTGAAATTAATATGCCCTCTGATGTGGATCCTCAAATATTGTGGGAAATGACTATACGAGTGTGCTATACGAGGTTTCTGTATATCTTTCTCTTCTACTCTTGCCAAAGCGAAAATTCACCAGTTTACACAATTAGAAAATAAAATCCAATCATTACAAAACCTACAAAAACAACATTTTACTGAGCAACAGGCTACCCAGCTGTCCTCTTTAAAAGAAGAATATGATTTACTTTCACACTCAAAGGCGGAATTTATCTTACATAGGACTAGACAAAAATATTATTTCAAATCAGAGAGACCTAGTCACCTATTGGCCCTTAGGCTGAAAGAATGTGAGTCTAAGGCATATATTAGCGCAATAAAATCATCGGATGATCAGGTCACCACGAACCCCGGGGCAATTAATGACATATTTAAAGGTTTTTACACAAATCTGTATAAAGCCGAAACAGATTTTGATGAACCAATTTGTAAGCAGTATTTAGATGAACTGGAATTGCCTCGGATCTCACAGATGGATAAAGAATCTTTGGAGGCCCCATTAAGTTTGGAGTAGCTCCACGTCTCTCTAAAAAGTCTTCAAAAGGGCAAATCGTCGGGTCTAGATGGTCTCCCCCGCTGAATTATATTTAGAAATTTGGGATTTGGTAGGGACACTTATGCTTAATTCATTTAATTTTGCAATTGAACATGGGGTATTTCATAGAGATCAAAAAAACATCATCAGAATCAGAATCAGCTTTATTCGCCAAGTGTGCGCAAACACACGAGGAATTTGTTGTGGTTTTTAAGAATCTCTTGGTACATACATGCATACATACATACATACATACATACATACATATATACATACATGTATGTATACATACATATATACATACATGTATATATACATACATGCAAATTTCAGGAGTTTGACCGAGGGGTCTTTAGAGGTGCAGTCGTTGGTGTAGATAGAGGGAGAAGAGCAGTGGGGAGAGAGCACAAACCTGAGGAGCTCCAGTGCTGATGGTGCAGGTGTTGGATGAGAATTTTCCCAGCCTCACTAGCTGCTGCCTGTCTGTCAGGAAGCTGGTGATCCACTGACAGATGGAGGGGTGTCCGGGATGATGGTGTTGAAAGCGGAGCTGAAGTCCACAAACAGGATCCTTGCATAAGTCCCTGGTTTGTCCAGATGTTGGAGGATGTAGTGCAATCCCATGTTGACTGCATCATCCACAGACCTGTTTGCTCGGTAAGCAAACTGCAGGGGGTCCAGCAAGGGTCCAGTAATGTCCTTCAGGTGAGCCAACACGAGCCTCTCAAATGACTTCATCACCACAGACGTTAAAGCAACTGGTCTGTAGTCATTAAGTCCTGTGATTTTTGGTTTCTTGGGTACAGGGATGATGGTGGAGCATTTGAAGCAGGAGGGGACTTCACACAGCTCCAGTGATCTGTTGAAGATCAATGTAAAGATGGATGATAGCTGAACAGCACAGGCTTTGAGGCAGGCTGGAGAGACACCGTCTGGGCCTTTGGCTTTCCTTATCTTCTGTCTCCTGAAGACTTTGCTTACATCTTCTTCACAGATCTTGATTACAGGCTGAGAAACAGTAGGGGGGAGGGAGGGGGAGGGTGTTGATGGCTGTGTTGTGGGATGGTCAGAGTGGGTGTGGGGTGTCAGACCAGGCTTTTGTTTTTGAAACCTACAGTAAAATTTGTTCAGCTCTTCAGCCAGTTGTTGATTGGCCTCAGTGCTGGGGGGAAGGGTCTTGTAGCTGGTAATGGCTTTCAGGCCTTTCCACACTGATGTAGAGACCTTACTTGAAAGCTGTTTTTTTAGCTTTCCAGTGTAGGTTTTCTTTGCCACTCTTATCTCTCTATTCAGTGTGTATTTGGCCTGTTTGTACAAGGCTTTTTCCCCACTCCTGTAGGCGTCCTCTTTGGCCTGGCGAAGCTGTTTGAGTTTTGTACTGAACCAAGGTTTGTCGTTGTTAAATGTTAAATAAGTCCTGGTGGGTACACACATGTCCTCACAGAAACTAATGTAGGATGTCACGGTGTCAGTGAGCTCATCCAAATCAGTAGCTGCAGCCTCAAAAACACTCCAATCAGTAAGTTCGAAGCAGGCTTGTAAATCCTGCTCTGCTTCAACAGTCCATCTCTTTACAGTTCTTAACCCTCTAAGCGCCAAAGTCGCAAAATTGCGACAAGACGTCATACTTGATCAAATAGACCGTAGTTCCTTATTTGGTGTAATATCTCATTTGTATTCCCTACCACTAGATGGCAGACATGTAGTACTTCGATTCTAGACCAAAATTACGTCATGTTCCTATTCAAAGTGTTCGAGGAAATAGCAGAGAAAGTGAGTGATCGTGTCATTGATGCGGAAGCAGTTCAGTTCACAGCGTCACGAGTGATTTGTGAGAGAAAATCGCCAAATGGCTAATAGAAAGTTGTACCGTGAGGATGTGTTGCAAATGTTATTCGCTGATTCTGACTCTGAAGGGGAATATTTGCCTTTTGGAAATGACGATCGGCCGTCTAATGATCGCGCTTCTCCCGGTACATCTTTGCAGCGCAATGGTGCCGCCGTGCAAGGCGAGAGAGTTCACGAAGCACAAACAAGTGATCATTTGACCCTTTGTCCAACGGGGATGGGGGTGGCAGGGGTGGACGTGGTCGTAGTGTCCATAGGAGAGCTGTTGATCTCTGAGCTCACGGAGCGCCGCTGGCTCCGCGCCGCGGTGCTGATGATCGGCCAGATTGCGTCTTTTTTTCTGATCGCGCGCGCTCTACGGGCCGCCAGTACAGGTGCAGTCAGTGTGGGGTTGGTCTACCATACTCTCAAGAACTATAAACTGTGTCACTTAGATACCTGAATGGGCAGATAGCTGGTCAACTGATCACAAAATAGGCACATGTATTTTACTATGGCAGAGTAATATAGTCATAATTTACTACTTTCTCCCGTTTTACTGTTGATTTACTCTTTTCCTGATCATTTGGAATGAGGATAAAAAGACAAAAAACAAAACAAACATGCAAATAAGCTCAAACATCCATTCAATATCTATTATTTCCTGAATATTACTGATGAACTGATCAAAAAGTAGGCTACTGTTCACATGAGTTTTACTACTATATAGGATAGTAATATAGTAATAATTTAGTACTTTCTCCTGTTTTATTGTTGATTTCCTCTTTTCTGATCATTTGGAATGAGGATAAAAAGACAAAAAAACAAACAAACATGCAAATAAATTCAAACATCAATTTAATATCTACTATTTCCTGAATATTATGAAATTCAAGAGGGCCGCCCCCCTGTTGACATCATAATATGCAAATTAGATGAGTATATTTACACCCCACATAAACTTTAGGTCATGCCCAACATTTTTCTAATTTACAGTAGATCTCTATCTTTAAGCCCTTTCAAGCCACAAGCTTTTGAAATCTTAATGTCAAAATCCAGCATTTAAAAAAAAAAACCCTGGCGCCTAAAGGGTTAAGACAGGCTTAGAAGATTTAAGTTTCTGCCTATAGAAGATGAACCAAACAGTGATCAGAGAGTCCCAGCGCTGCACGGGGGACAGAGTGGTATGCATCCTTTAAAACAGTGTAACAATGGTCCAGTATATTGCTGTCTCTGGTGGGGCATGTGATGTGCTGTCTGTATTTAGGCAGTTCGCGTGTGAGATTAGCTTTGTTAAAATCACCGAGAATTACAATGAAAGAGTCCGGGTAACGCTGCTCTGTGTGTGTGATTTGGTCGGCCAACAGTTCTAGCGCGGCGCTCACACGCGCGTCAGGAGGAATGTACACACTCACCAGAATAAACGAGGAAAACTCCCGCGGCGAATAAAAAGGCTTACAGTTGATAAAGAGAGCTTCCAAGTTTGGGCAGCACATCTTCTTTAAAACTGTCATGTCTGTACACCAGCCTTCATTGATATAAAAACATAATCCACTGCCTCTCATTTTCCCCGACGATTCGGTGACTCTGTCTGCTCTGAACAGCTGGAATCCGGATAGATGAAGCGCGCTGTCCGGTATAGCTTCGTTCAGCCAGGTTTCCGTGAAACAAAGCGCAGCAGAGTTTAAAAAGTCCTTGTTTGTGCGGGTGAGGAGTTGTAATTCGTCTGATTTATTTGCAAGGGAGCGGAGATTCGCCAGGTGAATACTCGGCAGCGGAGTCTTTAAACCACGTTGTCTGGATTTCACGAGCGCACCAGCGCGCTTCCCTCGCTTGCGTCGCCTGGAACGCTTGTATAGGAACGCAGCTCCTCCGACTAAAATGTAATGATATCATTGATATCATTACTTCTTAAAAAAGGGAAAGATCCATTAGATTGTTCCAGCTACAGACCGATTTCGCTTATCCCATGTGATCTAAAAATCTATGCTAAAGTTTTTGCTTCTCGTATGGAAAAGGTAATTCATAGCTTGATCAAGGAGGACCAAACCGGTTTCATCAAGGGGCGCAATGCATCTGACAATATGCGTCGACTCTTTCATATTCTTGACTTTGCAGATTCGCATCCGAGCCCTTGTGCGGTTATTTCACTTGATGCAGAAAAAGCCTTTGACAGGCTAGAGTGGAATTATATGTGGGCGGTTCTGCAATGTTTCGGCTTCGGTTAACACTTCATTTCTATGATTAAGACATTATACCACTCACCTGCAGCATCAGTCATAACTGGTAATATTATTTCCCCCCCGTTCCCTTTACAGTGGGGAACGAGGCAGGGATGTCCGCTTTCCCCCTTATTGTTTTGTCTATCTCTTAGCAACCCTTAGCACAAGCCATCAGGAAATCTGAAGTATCGATTAAGATTCATGATCATAATCATAGTATTTCATTATACGCTGATGATATTATTCTATATTTAGACCACTTTGATGTTTCAGTCTCTAGTATAATTAAGGAATTTGATAATTTTAGTAGCTTATCAGGATATAAAATAAATTGGAGCAAATCTGCTTTAATGCCAATTAACAATGTTAAAGTTAATTCTTCTATTCCCTCATTTATCCCTATTAAGGAATCTTTCAACTATTTGGGCATTACCATATATAAAAACATTCATAAGATTGCCAGAGAAAATTGTAATAATATTTTAGTTAACACTTAAGCTCAGGTGCGTTTTTTTTTAATTTTCGCCTACATTTTTACACTCAAATTCAAATGTTTACCCTACACACATACAATGGAGGAAATTAAAAAAATTGATTCATTGTAAAGAAAACCCTTTGAACTATAACATATGGGTGTAATTATTTATAAATAACATTGTGTTTCAAATATTACAATAAACACTAAAAAAAACATAGGCGCTTTTTGACTTTTTGTCTTTTTTTTTTTTGGAAATTTGTAATTCAGGTTCTATTAGGGCTTGCTCTTTGCAACTTACTTAGTTTGATGCCACTAGATGCCAAAATGTACCAGAAAAAAATATTTTTTTCAAATAACAGCTTCCAAACAGGAGTTACTGCATCATAAATGAAGCAAGTGAAATGATCCTATTTTGCAGTCAAAAAGTGTCATTTTGAGTTTCCTTTGCAAAAACAGGCTATATAAAACAAATTACACCCAGAATCCTATTTTACTATGTGCCATAAGCACCTTTCTTGATTATTGATTGAATTATGTGTCATTTTTATGTTTTTCTAAGTAGTGAAAATACAAAATTTCATAAGCGGTGTGGAGCAAATTTCACATTTTGTGTTTTATATTATCAGTTTTATTCTTTCAGGAGACACAAGACTTTATAAATTATAAAATATATCTAGTCTATCACAATCTAAAATAGAATCCACATCATCCAGCTTTATATTATTCCATTTATGTGCATTCTGTATTGTATAATGTTTGGAGCATCACCATACCTGGTTTCACATGTGCCCAGCATCACTTGCATCAGTCCGTTGTTGACCATGGAAACAAGCTAACAGTTACTCCGCATGCTGCTAGGGCTGCCTGTCACAATTCTCTGCCCTTCAGACCAGCAAACAAACAAATATATCTTCATCCACACTGCACTGTAATAATCTATGATATTTACTGTATATTCACCGAAATCCATACTGTATTACATGTTTCTATGATAGAGTTCATACGAGCGTTAGCTGTCCTATCGCGTATCACAACAATGATTATAAAACACAGAGCAAACACGTACAAAAGTTCTCAACACACTCACCAGAGCGCGTCATCTCCTCTCCAAGTTGCGCCTGCTCACCCTTCATCATCTATAACTTATATTTGTATGTCCAAAGATTGCTTTATCCACGACGTAGATGTGTTCGCGTTCATATGCACCATTACTGTACTCAAAACAGCCCAATGAACTGCATTTCCCAGAATGCACGCTCACCCAGAGACACTCTTCCCTCAGCGCGCCCCCGCCCCTCTCCTTACGCAGAGGTGTGAAGTTTCACAGCTCTGACAGGCCAGAGAATCTTGAGTGACACTCAGGCAGACATATATAAGCCACAGAGAAGCGCAGAGTTATATATTATCAGAGCGGCATCACAAGCGCGCTGATGTGTTGGAGAGTGTGTCTCAGGCTAAAAGACCGTCTGGAGCGCCGCTGAAACACATGACGATTTCTCGGCTTTGTAAGCAAGCAGAAACGTGAAAATGGTCTCGTTTGATAGAAGAGATCCAATCTAAAAGATAATATAGAGTTTGTGGCTGTTTGCGGCTGACTGAAGCAGTAGTAAGAGTAGGAAAATGACAAAAACAAAGTTTATGAAAACTGACAAATTTCTTTGTTGATTTCTATTGAAGATCATTCGATCTGTGATTGTCACACAATGAAATAATTTATATAGTCAGATTCCTGAGAATGAGAGCTTTCTTGTGATATATGGCTTGACTGTATTGTGAAAAATATAAAAAATACATATTCTTAGGAAAAATTGTTCTCAATAGTTAGGTGAAAATTCGTGTGTGGAACGAATACATTTCTAAGCTTAATTTTACTGCTTTATGTATCATAAAATACATAAAATAAAATATAAGGAAGGCTATGTAAATGAAGCATACACATTTTTTTTGCGATTTTGGGCCCGCCCATGGGTCCGCAGAGTCTAAAGGTCAAAAATTACATTCAAAGATGGAAGAATCTTAAAGTCTCTCTCCAAGGAAGAATCTCCACTGTTAAGATTCATTTGTTACCTCGATTTAATTTTTTTTTCTCTATGCTACCACTTTCTCCCCCTCCAGGTTACTTTAAGGAGATCAACTCCATAATTTCTAAGTTTATCTGGAATGATAAATGGACCAGAATTAAACTTACCACATTACAACATCCTAATCGCACAAGAGGACTGGCTGTACCAAATTTTGAATTGTATTATTGGTCGTTCCAGCTTAAGGCTCTTCATAATTGGATTGATCCTCAATCTACAGTTTCATGGAGAGTGATTGAAGCTGACAAGGTTAAACCAAATAATATTTTATTTACTGGCACAGGAAAAAAAAGGTAATAATTATAAATTTGGTCCGGTTGGGGCTAATTCCATTAAAACCTGGAAAACGATTGAACGTCGGATAGGAGGACCCTTCAAATTTTGTAACAGTACACCTTTATGGCACAATCTTAATTTTGTATGCGGAAATCCTCCATTTGTCCAACCCTCTTGGTCTTCTTGGTATGGAATTCCATGGACTTTTCCCATTTCCTCTCATCCTATGCAGGATTGGATTGCACCATCTGCTGGTCGGCCATCTGTTTCTTTGATATATAATAAGATTATTGATTGCATTACAAAACCACTTTCTATTAAATCTATTTGGAATAGGGAATTATCTGACCTTAATTTATCTGTCGACTGGGAGAGAGTGTGGTCTAATCTCAGCTTAACATCTAAAAACTTGGCTCATCGTCTTATTCACTTCAAAGCCATTCATAGAGCATACATAACTCCTTACAAAAGATTCAAAATTAAACTACAACTGTAGGAGCCATACATCAGGTTTGATTAGTCTTTTGTGATATTTCTTCTTTCCTTCTATACTGTGTATGTGCACGTGCGGTGTGACGTCATTTGTAACTATGGCACCGTGAGGGGGTGTGGTGTGTATATTAGCGTGTGTGTTCACCTGGGACATGGCGGGTTGTTTGGAGCATGGCTGCGGGGTGAGCATGGGGAAAAACTTTCTTTTGACCGTCACTACTGTCAATGACGTTACTACCATCACTATATATTACTATGCGCTGTTTGATGTATTTTCTTCATTTCAACATTTCATTTTGTTTGATGATTGGTGTTTGTTCTTTCTGCTGGTGAAACGGAGTAATAAAAATAATATCAGATGTAATGCTTCAGTGTGACGCGTCTTTAGTATAATCTCCTCGTGTCTTAGCCTGCTGCGGCTTTTGATATTTTGAGTATATGCCGCTATATTGTGTCAAAAGAAAGTTTCACGAAGCGCAGATTCAAACGTATTGTTGGTTAACGCTGGATTGTTAAGCGATAGACATGAACGCGCATTTGTCTCGTGTAAAACTTATTTCATTCACAAATTTTCTGTTATAATTGATGCTCATTTTTTTGACTACTACAGCCGTTTGTATTTGAAAAGTACACTGTAAACAATGTGGATTTCTGGTCAAAAAAGGATTGTATTCCCTGCTAGGCTTAGCGGTACTTTCACATAAGGTGATCGTACTGGTATGTTTGTTTTATTACCCTTTGTAGTATTTTGGTTTGTGCGTCAAGCGGGTGAAGCATTGCGCTTGGGAGTGCAGCCGTAGTTCTGGTCCCAAGACGGTTAGTCTGGTTCAAGACTATCGGTATAGAGGTACATAAATACCCACCGCTAGTTTGCACAGAAGACTAGGGTTGAGTTTAGCTTAGCTTTTGTGGATAATTTAGAGGGAAACGAAGACCAATGCATCGTATCTTGTTTTTGAGTGGAAAGTTAATTCAAGTATGCTGTGTTAAGTGTCATTAGCAGATATTTTTTTGTGATTTGTTTTGGATTATTTTGCAGATAAAATGGAGTTGAGTGATATCAGGTTGAAAGAGAAAAGGCAAATATCATTGACACCTAGGGCTTTTGAATATAAATTGTGAATGCTCCAAGAAGAACGTCAAACAAAAATAAGAAAGATTAAAGGTGCAATTAAAGATATTAAAGACTTAATGCAAAGTGCTGATAGTGCTGAATATATACGGTCACACCTTGAAAATATATCAAGCCTGTTTAATGAAGCAAGTCATCTTCATGGTGTTGTGATTTCTATGATCCCACCTGAAGAACAAGAAAAACAGAATGCTTGGTTTGATAGCATTGAAAAACATAAAACCGCTTTTGTGGAAGAGACAAATAAATGGCTGTTGAATGCGCCAGACATATCTGTAAAGGGCATTGATGCCCCATGTTTACGATCTACCGTTTCCAATGCTAATGAGGCCCATATATCTAGAATTATGGAAAATACAGTAGAAGATGATATTAGGCCAAGTGATAGCGTTTCTAATGTGTCAGTGAGGTCAAAGAAATGTAGTACAGTGGTGAGTAAATCTATGTCTACTGCATCATCAGCTAGAATGAGGGCTGGGGCTGAGACAGCTGCTCTTAAGGCTCGTCAAAGGCTGCTGAGTCAGAAGCATGCCTTGGAGGAACAGCAGGAACTGTTGAGGAGGAAGAAGGAGGAGCTCGATCTGGACATGGAGCTGGCAGCATCTATGGCTAAAGTAAGCGTGTTCAAGGCTTCAGAAGTATCTTGTGTGTCTCATGCATCTGTGAGATCAGATGGGATGAATTCCTATATGGAAAAAGGAAAAAAAACACAGTTAAGCCATGGCGCTGCAACATTTGTTCCTGAGTTTAACACTCAACCATCGGCTGCAGAGGCTGGAGATGAAGCTTTGCTTTCAGGTTATGCTGCTGTGAGGCCCAAGACACACAACAAAATTGGGCTGCCTGCTGTTGTGACCAGAGATTATTCATCTACTTTATCTTTTCAGCCTGCTGTCACGAATAATGCTGGTCTCCTCACTCTGTCAGAGGGTGCTTTTCATCCACCAGTTACTCGACTTCAATATGAAGCTGCACCTGTAACAGTGAATAACTCTGATCATCGTTTTCTTAAAGTTTTGGAAAGACAAAATCAAATTACATCTTTATTGATTGGGCAACAGTCACTTTTTCTATTACCCAAGCAAGATTTACAAGTTTTCGACGGAGATCCACTGGAGTATCAAACCTTCATAAGAGGATTTGAACACAACATAGAAGGAAGAACACAAAGTCAAAAGGACTGTTTATATTTCCTTGAGCAGTATACAAGAGGTCAGCCCAGGGATTTGGTCCGAAGCTGTCAACATCTGCCACTGTCTCATGGATACACTAAGGCAAAGTCATTACTTCAGGAACATTTTGGCGATCCATTCAAAGTAGCCTCTGCTTATATGGATAAGGTGCTTTCATGGCCGATGGTTAAAGCTGAAGATATCAAGGCTTTGCGGGCCTACAGTTTCATGTTACAGGAATGTTGCAACTCCATGGGGACCGCCGTAAGTGACCTGAATGTACCTACAAATATGCAGACTATTGTGAGAAAGCTGCCTTATAAGTTGCGGGATTATTGGAGAAGTGTGGCTGGTGATATTCAGGAGAAGTTTCATCGTAGAGCTACATTTTTGGACATAGTGGAGTTTGTTGAGAGACAGGTCAAGATAGCAAGTGATCCTCTCTTTGGAAACATCCAAGATACAACTGTGACAGGAAGAAAATAATTAAAAATGGTCAAGTCTCAAACTGGTTCGAAGGCTAGAGGCAGTAGCTTTGCCACTGCTGTAGCACCACCTGCTGAGAAGAAAGTAGAGTCTATGAATAAAAGGGAGAAGAATTCACTAGTGAAAGCTTGTTTGTTTTGTGGAGCTGGACATTCGTTGGATGTTTGTCTTCTTTTGGATAAAAGGACTCAAGATGAAAAAATGTATTTTTTGAAGGAGAACCGTATGTACTTTGGATGCCTGTGCATTGGGCACATGAGTAAGGATTGCAGAAAACGACTGATATGTAGAATATGCAATTATAGACACCCTACGTTGTTGCATATCCACCCCAAAGCTAAACAAAAGAGTTCAACTCAGGCCTTCGGTGGCTTGGAAATGACCAGAGAAGGTGCTGTGGTGTCAGTTCAGTCCAGTGGTTTGACTGGGGCTTGTAAACAGGACTGCACGCTCTCTATTTTGCCTGTTCAGGTGAGATCCAAGAGAGGGCAAGAGACTTTTGTCACGTATGCGTTTTTGGATCCAGGGAGTACTTCTTCGTTTTGTACAGAGCGACTCATGAATCGGCTTAATCTTACAGGAAAGAAACTGGGAATTCTCCTTAGAACTATGGGACAAGAGAAAGTGGTGGACAGTTATAAGCTGTCAGACTTGGAAGTAGCCGGATTAGATTCGACAACTTTTTTGGCCTGCCTGAGGTTTTTACTCAGAAGAGTATGCCTGTTTATCGAGGTAATATTCCATGCTCGAAAGACCTCCAAAGATGGTCGTATCTGAGAAAATTAAAAATGCCAGAGATCGATGCTGATGTAGATCTTCTGATCGGCAATAACGTCCCTCAAGCTCTGGAACCGTGGGAAGTGATTCGTGCAGCGAATGGGGGACCTTATGCAATTAAGACCATTCTGGGTTGGACCGTAAATGGTCCGCTCCGAGGAGATAATCAGATCAGTGATCAGTGTTTGCAGCCCAACATCACAGTTAATCGCATCTCTGTGGCAAGGCTTGATGAGCTTTGGGAGAAGCAACTGAAGGTGGATTTTCCTGAAAATCTGCAGGATGAACAACCTGGTCAGTCGAGAGAGGATAAGCACTTCATTGAGTCAGTTTCCGAATCTGCCAAGTTTATTGATGGTCATTACAGTATCGGTTTGCCGGTAAGACAAAAATACCTAAAAATGCCTAACAATAAACCAGTTGCAGAACAGCGTGCATTGAGTCTCAAAAGACGCTTGAATAAAGATCCATCTTTTTGTTCCGACTATATTGCATTCATGTCCAAGATGCTGGCTGATGGCTATGCTGAGAGAGTTCCGCATGAGCATCTGACTCGTAGTGATGGAAGAGTGTGGTATTTACCCCACCACGGGGTGTATCATCCTAAAAAGAAAAAACTGCGGGTAGTTTATGATTGTGGAGCCACATTCCAGGGGACATCTCTGAATTCACAGTTGTTTCAAGGACCAGATCTCACAAATTTGTTGGTGGGAGTCCTCACAAGATTCCGCAAAGAACATGTGGTGCTTATGGCAGATATAGAGGCCATGTTCCATCAGGTCAGGGTTCCAGCTGAAGACTCTGACTTGTTGAGATTTCTGTGGTGGCCCGATGGAGATTGCAGTCAGGAGTTAGTGGAGTACAGAATGATGGTGCATCCGTTCGGTGCTACTTCCTCTCCTAGTTGCGCTTGTTTTGCTTTGAGAAAATGTGCTGAAGACAATCAAAAGTGCTTCAGTTCTGCGGCAGTTAACACCATCCTACACCATTTCTATGTTGATGATTGTTTAGTGTCTGTTGGCTCTGAAGAGGAAGCAGTATCTTTATGGCAAGAGCTTAGTGCCTTATGTGCTGAAGGTGGTTTTAAGCTCACAAAATGGATTAGTAATCGACGTAATGTCCTCGCTGGAATTCCGCCGGAAGAGCGAGCCAAAGAGGTAAAAGATTTGGATCTGGATAAAGATTCTTTGCCCGTTGAGCGTGCCTTGGGTGTGCGATGGTGTGTCGAATCTGACTCATTTAAGTTTAAAATCGTACTTAAAACTCACCCACTCACAAGAAGAGGAATCCTGTCCATGCTTAGTTCGATTTATGACCCTCTTGGTTTCGTGGCCCCTGTCGTTTTGTCTGCCAAGAAAATCCTCCAAGACCTTTGCAGGAGACGTTTGGGATGGGATGATCCTTTGCCCTCTTCTGTTGTCGGAGAATGGAGGGCTTGGCTGGAAGACCTTCATGACCTTGAAAATTGGGAGGTCAATAGGTGCTTAAAACCTGTGGACTGTGGTCGTCTTGTCTCTGCTCAGCTACACCATTTTGCAGATGCAAGTGAGGAAGGGTTTGGGACTGTGACTTATTTGTTGCTCCATGACAATAATGGACAAACTCACAGTGCATTTGTAATGGGAAAGGCACGTGTAGCTCCTCTTAAACTTGTCACTATTCCTCGGATGGAGCTGACTGCCGCGGTGGTGGCTAGCAGAATGGACAAGTTGTGGAGGAAGGAGCTGCAAATTGACCTTGAAGAGTCGGTCTTTTGGACGGACAGCACTTCTGTTTTGAAATATATAAAAAATGAGACATCTAGATTTAAGATCTTCATAACAAACAGAGTGTCTGAAATATTGAAAACATCTAACGTATCGCAGTGGAGGTACGTGAATACATCATACAACCCTGCGGATCTAGCTTCCAGAGGTGTTAAGGTTCAGTCATTTTTAAAGACTGATGCTTGGCTCTGTGGCCCTGATTTTCTTCATGAGCCTGAGTACAGGTGGCCCGAAAATCCTGAGACCTTGGAAAGCTCTCTTTTTGGAGACCCAGAGGTCAAGGCTGTGGCGGTGAACGCTGCTTAAGTTGAGCAGGTTAGTCCGGTGGAGAAGCTCATTGGTTACTTTTCCTCTTGGTTCCGTCTTAAGAGGGCAGTTGGTTGGTTTCTCAAGTTTAAGATCTTGCTCCTATCCTTGGTGCGACATCGAAAGTTGCTGAGAAAAAACCTTTCTAATTTGGATCTAAGTACTGATCAGCTGGAGAAAAAGCTACAGGTTCAGATGGAAGGTGTTAAGGCTCAAGTGCCAAAGGATGTTTTATCTTTAGAGGATATGGTCATGGCAGAGTTAAACATTATCCGTTTCTGTCAAAAAATAAGGTTTCCGGAGGAACTGTCCTATTTGAAGAAAGGAGAGTGTGTAAGAAGGACAAGTCATCTCTACAAGCTCAACCCGATCATGGATGGTGATCTCATTAGGGTTGGAGGACGGCTCAGTAGAGCAGCAATGCCACTTGAAGCGAAACATCCAGTTATACTGGCTAAAGGTCAACACATTTCTAATCTCATCCTTGCTCATGTACATCAAGAAACAGGCCATGGTGGACGAAACCACATGCTTTCTCATTTACGTCAGAAGTATTGGATTACTGGTGCCTGTGTTGCCATCAGAAAGGTTCTGACTAAATGTGTTATCTGTCGTAAACTGTCTGCTTCACCTGGACAGCAGAAAATGGCTGATCTTCCTCACAACAGAATTACTCCTGATGAGCCTCCTTTCAGTCGAGTTGGTTTGGATTGTTTTGGACCATTTGAAGTTAAACGAGGAAGAACTGTGATCAAGAGGTATGGGCTCATTTTTACATGCTTGGCAATACGAGCCATACACCTTGAAGTTCTTTCGTCTTTAGACACGGACTCCTTCATTAATGGTTTCAGAAGGTTTATAGCGAGACGTGGACAAGTCCTGGAAATCCGTTCAGACAACGGTACTAATTTCGTGGGCGCTGAACGTGAATTTAGGCAGGCTATTGAGAATCTGAATCATGACCTCATAAATGATGTACTGTTGCAAAAGGGTGTTAAATGGGTTTTTAATCCCCCAGCAGCATCACACCATGGAGGCGCTTGGGAAAGATTAATTCGGTCAGTTCGTAGAGTGCTGAACTCGGTCTTTAAGACTCAGATTCTTGACGAAGAAAGCTTGGCAACGGTATTTTGTGAGGCTGAAGCGATTGTTAACAGTCGTCCAATAACGAAAGCATCTATAGATCCTCAAGATTTGGAGGCATTGACTCCTAATCATCTGCTTTTGCTTAAATCGCAGCCATTATTGCCTCCAGGATTGTTCAAGAAGGAGGATGTTTATTCTCGTCGTCGCTGGAGACAGGTTCAGTACATGTCGGATTTGTTCTGGAAGCATTGGGTAAAGGAGTACCTTCCTGGACTTCAGGAGCGCCAGAAGTGGAATTCCGTAAAAAGAAACTTTGTTTCAGGAGATCTGGTGATACTAGTGGATGATATGGCACCTCGAAACACTTGGATTACTGGAAGAATTGTGGATACTGTTCTAGATAAAAATGGACTGGTACGAAGTGTACGGATTAAGACTAAAACTAGCTATCTGAACAGACCAATAACCAAAGTCTGCCTTCTGCAGGAAGCAGAAGGGCAGTGAAGATTTTGTACAGTTTGAATGAACTTTGTTATTATTGGACTTTAAAGGACTAATAGTTCATTCTTCATATTCTGATTGGTGTCTGTCTCCCACAAGGTAATAGTGGTGGTTAATTATTACTATGAAATAATTTGGGGCCGGAATGTAGGAGCCATACATCGGGTTTGATTAGTCTTTTGTGATATTTCTTCTTTCCTTCTATACTGTGTATGTGCACGTGCGGTGTGACGTCATTTGTAACTATGGCACCGTGAGGGGGTGTGGTGTGTATATTAGCGTGTGTTCACCTGGGACATGGCGGGTTGTTTGGAGCATGGCTGCGGGGTGAGCATGGGGAAAAACTTTCTTTTGACCGTCACTACTGTCAATGACGTTACTACCATCACTATCTATTACTATGCGCTGTTTGATGTATTTTCCTTCGACTGAATGCATCTACCAAAGTAAGTGATTGGTGTTTGTTCTTTCTGCTGGTGAAACGGAGTAATAAAAATAATATCAGATGTAATGCTTCAGTGTGACGCATCTTTAGTATAATCTCCTCGTGTCTTAGCCTGCTGCGGCTTTTGATATTTTGAGTATATGCCGCTATAACAACCAAAATTTAACTGCCATATATGTAACACTGCATCATCAGGTACTTTTCTTCATATGGTTTGGGAGTGTCCCATCGTCATTAATCTATGGACACATGTAAACCTGGTTTTATCCTCCTTACTACAAATTGATTGGTTTGCTAACCCAAGTTTGTGTCTTCTTAATGATGATTCTGGTCTCTGCATAAGCTTAATACAAAAGAGAATGTTGTTTTCTGGTTTTACGGCAGTGAAGAAGACAATAATACAGAACTGGTTTATGCCACACATGTGTGGAAAAACATATTGGATCCATAGCCTCCTGCAATTAGTGACTTGTGAATGTAAAACAGCGCGAATTAATGGGGCCAAGCCTTCTACTATTGATGCTTGGCAGTGTTTTTTCTCTAATATACGTGATTATATAAAGGAATTACTTGTTTTTTTTTTTTTTTGTTTCTTTACCTCCTTCTCTCTCTCCCTTTTGATCTGACTTTTGGAATAGGGAGTATACGTCTGTTGTTTTGCTGTGTTTTTTTGTTTTGAATGGATATTGTGTTGTGATGTTGTGTGTGAAAATAAATAAAAAAATATTGATAACAAAAAAAAAAGTATTATACTCATTGAGCTATTCTGAAGTGAGACGCAATGATGTGAGGATGTCCTCTACCTCATCACCCATTGTATAAATGAGAGTATTAACTTGGTTCTCTTCTGTCTGTAATTCAAGTCCAGATGCCACTCTAA
This sequence comes from Schizothorax lantsangensis, assembly GCA_027422415.1. Lineage (NCBI taxonomy): Eukaryota > Metazoa > Chordata > Actinopteri > Cypriniformes > Cyprinidae > Schizothorax > Schizothorax lantsangensis. The sequence goes on along the minus strand of CM049843.1, from coordinate 24,390,683 downwards.
ATCTTTCAAATCTTTTACTCCATTTTGGCCATTCCTCTGGTTTTGAGAAGTCGAATTTTTGCAGTGGCGGTACCTGAAACTGATCCATTTTCTCTTATTCCGCAACTCTCTTCTCTGCACGTGCTGAACGATCTCTTTTCTCCGAAGTTTCACATTAAATAGCGTGAGTTGTATGCAACACTCTTGACGAAAGGGCTCTCTATGTCCTCCTATGCCGTTCTTGTGCAAACTTCTGACACCATGTTGCGTTAGGATGGCTATTTGTGTGCGTTTCGTGTTAAAACAAGCCAGGCGAGATGAACGTAATGACATGCAACTTTATTCTCAACTTCCCACTAGGGGTGGGCGATATGACCAAAATCTTATATCACGATATGACTAATTTTATATCACGATAACGATATATATCCTGATATAGTATTTTTTTTCTTTTAAAAAGGTTTTTATGATATTAAAATCTTTGATACTATAGAATTTTCATAATCCTTGTCACCAATGTCAATATCAAACTAATACAAGCCTAAAAAGAGACACACAAAAAAAACTCAAGCTCACTGAAGATAAATAAACAGTCAGTGATAAAATAAGAATAAGAAACTAATTGCAAGCAATAGGACAAAAAACTACAATAAATAAGAAAAGCTACATACATTGTGTAAATTAATTAGTCTTCACTGTGTTAATTATATCTATTTATCTATGATAGATATAATTAACACGTGTATTATGTATAGATTCTATACATATATATAAATATATCATTATAATTTATTTTTTTAAATAATATTTATATATATGTATAGAATATATACATAATACACGTGTTAATTATATCTATCATAGATAGATAGTGCTGTATCTATCTATCTATGATATATATAATTAACATGTGTATTATGTATAGGTATATCTTTTTTTTTTTTTTTTAATTTCTTATTAAAGTTACAAAAGTGATTTAGTCAAGAGCAGTGAGAGATTTTCTAGCAATGTGCTATGATTAATAGGAATGGCAGACAGAACGAATATTGGATCGCTTCCCCTTTAAGACCGAAGTCCGGATCCAATACACTTTACATATGCATTTTCTCTTGCAGCTGTTTTCTTTCTTAAGACCTAAATCGCTGTGTTTATGAGGATACTTGCAAAGACGGGGATTCTGACGCATAAGTGTGTTTATGTAATCGTTCAAAGCCAATAAAGCGGAAAAAAAAAAAAACCGCGGTCCTCTCACACAGAAACAGAGACGGTGCACACATAGCGCTGTTGTTTGCATTTCAACAGCTTAAAATCGGTTGTTTTAAAACTGCAGTGCTTAAAAACGCATGCCCATTCTACAGATGTAGTCCCTCGTTTAGTTCTGGTCGTTCTCCACCTGGTTCTGTCTCCCCTTCACGCCCCGTGGTGGCGTGTAAAGATCGCAGTCATCCAAATGATGAAAAAGTACCGTAAACAATGTATTTTGCGACACCACGAAATAAACGATAGAACATAATATGAAACGATAGACTTTTTATTTCGTCCATCCGATATATATCGTCATATCGCACAGCCCTACTTCCCACTAGGGGGCAGTAGTTAACCTTATCACCACACTACCCTCCTTTCAAATCACTCTCCAAAGCCACACCTCCTCCGAAACACAAGAAAACGTGCACAGGTAAACCAGAGGCTAACCAGCGACACGATGAGAGACGACGTTGGTGGAGGGTTGAATGCAACGCTGTCAGATTACCTCGTGTCTCATTCACCAGTGAGGAAACTACAGTACAAAGCACATAATATTACAGTCAGTGTTGGGGATAACGCATTACAAATAACACAAATTACGTAATCAGATCATTTTTTTTTTAAAGTGATTAGTAAAGTAACACATTACTTTTTAATTTAGAAAGAAATATTTGAGTTACTTTCTCAAATAAATAACGCCAGTTACTTTGTTTCCCATGTCTTGACTTACAGCTCTCATGTGGCAACGTTGAGAGAAATCAGGAGTAAGTGCAGAGATGTTGTGCTTACTGTGTGAACGATGCTTACTGTAGTTGTAGACTAAATATGAACATGTATTTACTCATTTCACCTGCACAAAAACAGATTCAGTATTCCTCAAAATGAATAAAAACAGTCAAATGCAAACTCAGAGTATTATACAAACCTGCAATAATTAAATATGTTAAATAAAACAAATGTAATTTATGTATTTAATACCAATTAATTAACCAATGCTTTTGCTACTGACCTTCGATGATCCAATTCAACCACACTAAGCCAAAACGACACATTTGTGTTTCATTTTTGTAGTGTTGAACTTTCTTCTACTGAGTCATAGGCTATTATTTATGCAATTTGTTTGAGCAGCGCCCTCTACTGTACATACATGAATTTACATTACAATTTATATTAAAAACAAACAAGCAAGCCCTGCCCAGATTTACAAAGTAACTCAAAAGTAATGTAACGCATTACTTTCCATAAAAAGTAACTAAGTAATGTAATTAATTAGTTACTTTTTTAGGGAGTAATGCAATATAGTAGCATTCCCCAACAGTGATTACAGTAATAACACCTTCCATTCTCACTCAGTCTGCAGTAGCCTAATGTCTGCGTAATCAGGGTGACAGGCGGGTATTATTTCTCAAGGCACGGCTCATTCATTCATTCATTTATTCATTCATTCATTAATTCATTCATTCATTTGCTGAGAAAAGCCCCCAAATAAAGGTAACTTTAATAACATAATACTTGATGAATGTTACATTTGGCTACCAATACATACTAATACAATAATACATTACCGTTACCAAGTATTTTCATTTTAAGTGATGCAGAAAAAACCTCATGACTGTGTCAATGATAATGTGTAAATAATAATAATAATTTACCTTAAATGTACTGTTTATTTTTATTATATTTAAATATATTTAAAACATACAATACATGTGTTCACTCTGTTACATTTATAGGCACGTGTCTTTGCAGACACTATTACATGTCATTGACCCATTATATTGTATTATAAAGTTCATTTTATTTCATATGAACAAAGTACTATCACTGTCCTGTATTCCACAGCAATCGATTTTGCTATTGAATCTCTCCGAGATATCACTGCCTTTCGAGTGTATCGTAGCCATTCATTCACAGAAGACGTATTGTGTCTTCATTTTGCTAATTCCTGTTCCTTGTGTGTTGCTTTATCATCTGTTCATTTGTGTCCCTTCACATTTTGCCAGAACTCTAATACCTTCTCCGGTGACCCCGCGATTGCTGTAATGAGCTTGGAAAGGTCCGTACTTTTAGGATCATTCACATAGGTCTTAAACTGAGAAGGATTTGGAGCACCAGAGGGATTTATGCCCAACCGTTTGAGACAAGCGCCCACATACGCGTCCTCTATGTTAAAGGGCTTTATGTCTTCAGAAGCCTCCACTATTTTAGGAGGAAGATCATTGGAGAAAACATATCCCATTCCAAGCACATACGTGGGGTATTTCGATTCGGGGTACAGCTCCTCTGTCACGTACCATTTAGACTTTTTGTCTCTGATGACAGGCTGGTCCCACATCAAATACCCTGTGATGTAGTTCTGTCTGGGTATGTTGGGTGACAACAGGAGGCTCATCAGGTTCTCCAGGTTTATATACATGTCAGAATCAACCTTCATAGCATAAGCTGCTTGAGGGCAACGAGTGGCCAACCAGTCCATGATCACCATTGTCTTTATGGTCAGATTGAAGTAAGAGTCCACAAAGTTGCTCTGCAGTAAATCTCTGTGTTGTCGACTCTCTTCCTCCAGCTGCTGTTGAGCTTCAGTCAAACCCACCAAGAACAGAGTCAGCACTGCTTTTCCCTGCACTGAGCTCTCATTCCCCCATGTGCTCCGGATGACGTTACGAGCATCTACCTCATGGGGGGCCACAGGGACCATCAAGACCAGGAACAGATCCTGCTTACATTTATCAGGTTCGTCCAGGATGAAATGATAGTTGCTAGGATGTGCTACAAATTGGTGAATAGAAATGTCTTCTGTTCTAATGGATGCAGTGGGTTTTTTCTCTGTGTTAGATGTTTCAATAGTTTGTTGATTGGTTAAAAAATTCCAGAAATGTGTTTTGCCAGACAACCGCTCAGACACCGCATTATATAATTTAGTTTGGTTTACAATGTTAAACCAGGCACGAGGGTGAGATAAATCATAAATATAAGCAATAATAGACAACAATAATGTCAATGTGACCAGCACACCAAATCCTGGTTTAATGTGACCCATACAAACTCTCCCTTGAGCCAAACAGCACCTGAGAGAAAAGAAAGAGAAACAGAAAGGTTAAAAGACTAAATAATCTGACTTGGACTACATTTTGCCTGAATGAACTGAAAAAAACAAATATATATATATATAATATATATATATATATATATATATATATATATAAACTGTATAATTACAAATTTTGTTTTAGCATCTGACTTAAAATAAGTTAAAGTTGAAGCTGAAACTGAAACTAAAATAAAAGGAAATTGAAGCTAAGCAGAAATATTAAAAAAATAAAATAATAATAATGACAAAAGCACATAACAAAATGAAACAACTGAAATGAAAACTGGAAAGAGTGAAATACAGGTTAAAAGACAATAAAAAATTTAAGTGTAGTTTGTGAATTAATAAATTGGAGAGATCACTTAGAAATATTAAATATGTCCATGCACTCTCAGAAAAAAGGTACAAAATCTGTCACTGGGGCGGTACCTTTTCAAGAGGTACACTTTTGTACATTATTTACTCCTAAAGGGTGCATTTTATAACTTTAAAGTATTAGAACTGTATATTACTACTTTGTGTGGAAAATATGGACAGAATCATGGAATCCAGTCATAAAAATGGAATTTACTGTATAATGCGGAATGTTACGGAATTTTCAAACTTTTGGATGAATAAATCAAAAGTAGGTCAGTGTGTAACAAAGTAGATAGTGTAAATTTTGATTTCATGAGGCGTTCAATGTAGTGCTAGTACTACTACTACTAATAAAATTATTATTAAAACATTATTCTTTAAAGAATATTTAGCATAAAAATTAACCAGAATTTATTTACCAGAACGAATGTAAATACACAATATTTCTGAAATAAGTAAATAAAATAATAATACATATTTCTTTATAAAATCAATTAATTAGAGATGCTTTTGATTATTAAAATTTTATGAAACCATTCAAATGGGATCCAGAAAATTATTGGAAAACACATTAACTTTACAAATTTGGTAAAAATAAAACTAAATTTGAGAAAAAAAAATAAAACAGAATTTTTTTATTTATTTTTTGTTAAACTTTTAATAAATTGCTGTTAAGTTGTGTAAGTTTCTTGATGTCATTAATTAGACATGCTTTTTTTTTCAAATTTATTTAAAGGTGCTGTATGTAGGATTTTGACTCTACTAAAGTATAAAAATACCATAATATGCTTGCAGACATTTAGGAAACATGTTAAGTTCCTATCGAACTTAACATGTCATGTGCGCTCGTTCCTGTTGGTGTCGTTAATCTGGCATCCTGCGTGTGCTTCATGTCTGAGGAGGAGGGGCTGGTGAAAAAAAACCGTCTCCAATATTTTGAATTTGGACTGCAATACCTAGTTCAACACTGCCTGCCCCTTTTCTTCCAGGCCAGCCCCTACCCTTCTTCCCCTTGGCTGTCTGATGTTCTCTGCAAACATCGTTCTAAGCTCAGGGCTGCAGAAAGGGTATAGCGCAAATAAAAAAATCCTTCTGACCTTCATGTGTATCAGTCACTCCTCTCTTCCTTCTCTGCTAATGTCTCCACTGCTGAAAGGACATACTATCATAACAAAATTAACAATTCGTCTAACTCTCGCATGCTCTTTAAAACATTTTCCTCCCTTCTTTGTCCTCCTCCTGCCCATCCTTCATCAACGCTAACAGCTGATGACTTTGCCACATTCTTCATTAATAAAATTACAACCATCAGTGCACAATTCTCCACACCACAAACTGCCAAGCACATCTTACCAGTAGGGTAGTCTCCGACTAAGGATTTACAGGCGAATCGGAATTTTCAAATCTTGCCGATAGTCGAATCTTATGTTTTGGGGCAGGGGGCACAATACTTTACCAAGAGTCAAGTCAGACATTCGACAGTTATAAATAAATGAAAATGTGTAACGGACGCCTCACAGATACAAACGGGGTAAATAATGTTTTATGTTTTGATTAAAAGATAGTTAATATTAAACGTCAGCGAAACCCTAAGAATTCACAACATTTTTTACAATAGTGCTCTCATTATAATGTTATGTATATGACTATTAATGTTCTGCATTTCTGTTTTGAGCTGCGCGCTGAAGATGACCAGCAGAATGAAGCATGTGATAGCAGGTTTTTAATCAATGGGATTTAACTAATTTATCTCATATAGAATGTGCTTCGTTATTTATACAACATAATGTTATATTACGACTTATAGGCTATCTGCACAAAACACCCCAAATGCAAATGAACGTGTCTGCGCGGCTCTGAATGAACTCCTTTTGTGGACGCGTTCTTCACGCAACAACGTGCAGAAACACAGCAACTAAAAAATTCACAATGTTTTATTATAATATTTTCTCATTGTAATGTTTTGTATATGACAGTCCCACCAGTCATTAATATTATGCATTGTTTGTTGTTGATCTGTGATCGCATGCAATGCATTTCTTATGCACGCTATTTTTTCCGATTTATTTTTTCATAAAAATAATATTGTTACAGACAAGGGCATTGAGTAGACAACACAAAAAGTGGCTTTTTCAAAAAGTCAATACCGTATGTTTTAATTCTTTGTCACTCATCATTAATTCAGCACAAGTTCTTATATTCTGTCTGGAATATATTTCTGGCCTCTGCATCACATCTGGCTCATTAAAGGGATACTTCACTCAAAAATTCTCTCATCATTTCTTCTTCATCTGAATTCTTCAGATGAACACAAACAAAGATTTTACAGGTTTTTTTTTTTCAAAATGCTTACACAGTTTTTGAAACTATGGCTCCATTTCTCAAAACTTTTCACACAACAAGCAAAACCTCACACATCTTGCAAAAGCAAACACTTCTTTGAAAACTATTTTAACTCTTCTAAAAATGGTATTTTGCATAGTAACTCTACACACAAACATTAAATAATTAGCCACATACATGCTAAACTACACACAGATGTACAAAAAAAAAAGCAAAACACTACTCTTGTGTGTCTTTTGCTTGTTTAGAATGCAGTGGAGCACAGGAGTTTGTCACGGCACTCTCACATGCTGTACATGCATATGCACATGTGTACACTGTATATACAGTATGTATGACTGATGAATTTTACACAGTTATGCAACTGAACTGAATCAATACTCAACTGTAAAAGTTTGTTTTATAATATCAAACTTAGTTTAAAGCATGTAATGTGCTTGTAGTTTTGCAGACTTGGTCTAAAGATTAGGTATATGATTGAATGGTTTCACTAAGTGGGCCTCAAGTATCACTTTTAGCGTCTAAGCAATTAAAAAAAACTATATATATATATATATATATATATATATATATATATAAGCTAAGTCAGAAAGTGAACTTTATTTCTAAAACACTTTGTACACTATAGATATGGAATGCCAATTCTGCCATAATTATAAATAAATGTACAAAGAAATGTAAAAGCAAAAATAAATATATAAATATACAAAGAAAAGTATAAAAGCAAAGACAAATAATTATTTATAATTTTATTTCCTTATTTATGTATTTTTTTATTTATACATTTATTTATTTCCACTTTTATTTATTTTCACATTTATGTATTTATTTACATATTTATTTATATCTTTATTTATTTCCACATTTATATAGTTCCATATGTATTTATTTCTACATTTATTAGTTTTCACATTTATTTATTTCTACATTTCTTTGTCTGTAGGGTAATGAGGAGGGCGTGTTTTACGTCAGGAAAAGCAATCGCGCTAGAGTAGTCGAGGGGTAAGCTTTGAGGCCACAGTGACACCTTGTGTTGCCCAAACGAAGTACAAGAAGTGTAGCCTACATGATGCACCTGTTGATAGTTTGGGATGAATGACTTAGATGCGCGATATGGCCAAAATCTTATATCACGGTTATTATTTCAGTTTCACATGGGGGGTTGTTTCGGCTGGGAAACGTGCAATCTGTGATCGCGTGCATTTGCTGAAGCTCGCGAAAGCGTGCAATCGCTCTCTAATGCTCGCTGTTTTTTTAGGTTTCACTTTCAACGCATACAACGCATGTTTTCAAGATTCGGAATAGAAGAAGGTTGTAGAAGATTTGTCGCCTCGTGCCACTTCCCGTGTGGACAGTCACCGCATCAACTGATTATAATGGGTTCTCTTGGTGTAGACACGGCTTTACATACGGATTAATCACATGTCTTGGGCTGGAAATGTCCAGAATTAGATCAAACAAAAGGTGTCCATGGGAATGGAGCTAGTGAAACACACACGCCATGAATTGAACATACAAGCATCATGCTCATCCAAACAACTACATTTTTTTAATGTAATCAAAAACCAAAAACAACATTGACAGCATCAGAAACAAACCCGTAAACTGATGTCCAGGGGTATTTTTTTAAACCGTATTAATGTATGCATCATGAATATGGAATGCCACGTTCTTAATTCCAATCGATAAATTCAGTTAAAATAATAAAGGGCTGTTACTAGTAAAAATCCAATCAGTGTCAACAAAAGCCATCAGAGACATCATTACTGAATGCATATACACTGCAATTAGCCTACAAATGCATAAAATGTTATGAAATGAATGTTTTAAATTTTGAAGGCAGAAATATGTCAATGTCAGTCAATTAAATTACAAGTTTAATATGAAACTAAAATAGACACTAGGTGGCGCCAAGTCACTGTCTTAACGAGCGAGTTCAATCTTGATTCCTTCAAATAGGTTACGCTGATTACAAAAACACCACTTGTTGCCACGGTTCAGCTGTGGATTTGTATCTGTGATAATTATATGTGGGCCTAATGTACCTATTTAAAAATATATATATATATATATATACTGTATATTTTCATGACAAAATGATCAAAAAGATGGCAGGTAGGGGACATGTTTGGGGGAACATGACTGCTTATGTTGAGAGAACGAAATTTATTTCTTGTGGCCATTAATGCACGAACCTGTGTGACCATAGCAACCTCGGATATTCAGAAATGGATATTATGAATACATTAATAGTTTGTTTTGAATTTAAGAAAGTGCAGAATTAAGAATTATTATATTAACACATACTGCACATACCATGCAGGCCAATATGTAGCCTAATATTTTTCCTTTCTTTATTATTATTATTATTAGTAGTAGTGTTAATATTATCATCATCAGCATCAGCATCATTATCATAGCCTATATCCAAAATAAATTAAGGCAGTGGCTATTTGCACTAAGTGTAAATAGCGATAGATGCTATTTACACTAAGTGAATCCGTAACACTCAGTGCGCCTATCAAAGCTTGGCGTGGGTCTATGGCAGGCTATAGGCAGTGAGCTTAACTGTAAACCGACAGTAATAATTTTAATTTGATTAAACCAGGGGTGGCCAAAGTCAGTCCAGGGGCCCGTTTCAGAAAGGAGGTTAAGTGAAAACTCTGAGTATGTTAACCCTGAAATGAGGGAAACTCTGGGTTTTCCGTTTCAAAATGGGAGGTTTGTCAAACCCGGGAAAGCAGGGTAAGTCAAGCCAGTTTCTGAAAGAGAGGTAACTTATACTCAGAGTCGGTTACCGTGGTAACTTACGCTATGAACCTAACCTGGTCGGGAGCAGGTTTTCTTTGGTAAACCCAGAGTTTCTATCGGTCTCCTCCCCCTTTTTAAAGTGTAAGCGATGTTTTAATACCTCATTCATTCATTCACGCTAGTATTTTTGTCTTATTTCAAGTACAAACGTTTAAAAATTCTTAAGTTAAGATGCATTTTCTATAGATGAAAAATTATCTAGATATTTAGTCTTGTTAAAATATAAAATTGTTCTCCATAGGGTAAGAAAAATAATCTTAATGCAAACGGAAATAAGAATAGGCTATTTTTAATTTCTTACCCCATTGCCAGATAATTTGCAAAATAAAATTATTTTTTTCCCTTCATGGAAACAAGACTAAATACCTTATATTATTTATTTTATTATAAAAAAATTTTTTTACACCGTATTCATGTGCATATTTATTTGAGCAGTACCATTTAAAATGGTAGTTTCTGCAGAGCACATTATAAGTCCTGTATGCAGATTTTAAGGAAAGTGTGCATCGCTCTCACACTCTTTCTGAGATTTTTTTCCTGGGCACAAATCCGTCAAAGAGGAGTATCACAGGACTGTAGGTTAGTGGTGTAGCAATCGGTTTAAATGAGGCTAATCTGATAAATGACGTTCACTTGATAACATCTTTCTGTGACCTCTGGAAGTAACCCAATAATCAGAATTTCCTTCAGGATTTCCAGTGTTGTTGGATGCATTGATGACAAGCATATCTCTGCATCGCACCTTATGAAAAACTGATTACTGTATGGAATGGAAGGATGCCAGATCGGTAGTACGAGCCGTAACCACCACCACAGCTGTTAAATAAACTAATTATTCACAATTTTTTTGGTCATCTTTATTTCCTAATACAAAAGCACAAGTTATTCTTTTTACTTTTGGATTTGAGAAATCTTCCAATACTTGACCATCTCCCCTTCATCTGTCAGTGGTGCTGCTGCAGGTTCTCCCTCTGCCTTCTTGCTGTCGACAAGTCAGTCGTTAATTTTATTACTCTAATTAAGAAATGTAACAGGTTGGATTAGAGAATATTGAATTATGTGAAAAGAGTGTTAGACTATGTGGAAAAAGCTGCAGCGCGTTGAAATGGACACTGAATGATATTTAATGTCAAATGTTTGTAAAGCCATTTAGCCCACACCATGAACCTTTCATGTTTAAAGCTTTACCTTGATCGAATTGTGTTTTTATACTTAATTTTTAGCTGCTGCCACGTTCTTGTTTCTTCTTTCTGTCTTTTTCCTTTTTTTTTTTTTTTTTTTGTGGCCATGATAAACCATTAAAATTAATATTAGTTCAATAATTTACAGTTTTCACCTCTGATATTATAACAAGTTATTGACAGTTATTAATAAGGTTAAAGTTACGCATTGATGGAAGTACACGTGCTGACGTCTTTTTGGCGGGAGCTGTTGCCATGGTGAATCGTAATTTCGGCGCTCCGCTGATCATGACTTTTCATAGTCGTGGTGCACGCGCTAAACTCAGAGTCAACCTACTTAGAGTTGAGTAAACTAACACAATTCAGCTGTTCTGTAACCGAAAACTCTGAGTTTCCCATCTCAGAGTACAAGTTTAAACTCAGAGTTGGTTGAACCTTCTTATTGAAACGGGCCCCTGGAGAGCCACAGTAACTTCAGCTCCATCCCTAATCAAACACACTTGAACAAGCCAATCAAGATCTAGGGTTAAAGCCAGGCAGGCGAGTTTTTAATGTTGGAGATCAACTCTGCAGGACTGTGGGCTTGTCACGGTGCACACAGCGGAGAGGAACGAGAAACACGCAGATGAGGATTAAACTCAAATATACAGTCTTTAATTCAAATCCAAACAAGGCAAGACAAGGCAAGGCAAGGCAAGGCAAGGCAAGGCAAGGCAAGGCAAGGCAAGGCAAGGCAAGGCAAGGCAGCAAGGCAGGCAAGGCAAGGCAAGGCAAGGCAAGGCAGACACACAGGAACACTGGGAGTAACGAGTAGACCAGACGAACACAAACTGAACAGACAGGAACTAAATACACAGGATAATTACAAACACACAGCTGAACGGAATCAACTAATAATGACACTCGACGAGGACAGGAAACAGGAAAGACCAAATAAGGAAACATGCTGCTGTACACTTGCATTATACGCATAAAGGCAGAAAGATGGATTTTTTTTCTCCCAAAACTCTAAGTCCGTGTTCATCTGAAGAAAGAAAGTCATATACATATGGGATGGCATTAAGGTGTAAAAGGATTTATTTTATTTTTTTCACTGTGCTGCATTTTAATTGTTCTTGTTGCAGTAGATAGATGTGTTTGATCTGTGCCATGGCATTTTGTATGTCTTTCTGAAAAAACGTTTTATGCAGTTTATTTTTCAGCAATTTCACTTTGCGTTGAGAAGATGGTTCAATGTGATTTTTTTGCTAGGTTACCTCTACTTTTTTTAATACTTGAGTACAATTTAAAGTTGTACTTTTTTACTTTTACTCAAGTATGTTTTTGGCCAGATATTTGTACTTTTAATTGAGTAAAATTTTCACTGAGTATCTGTACTTTCACTTGAGTATAATTTTTGAGTACTTTTTAGACCCTTGAATACAGCGACAGGACACTTGAACACGTACTGATTTAGTTTGGACTCTGAGTAACTAATTTTTATTAGGTAATATTGCTTAACTGTTATTTCTTAACTGCTAAACTATTTTTCATAGGAAAAGTGGAACTGCGTAACACGTAACATCATACAAATCTTTTAACATACACATTTTGTTTGAATAATTTGTAATAATTTATTATTTAACAATATAATCATTCTTTTCTTTTTTATTATGCTACTAATTAAACTTATTTCCTTTCTCTTGCTTCCTTGCTCTTATAATTGTGTGGATTCAAGGGATATTCATCTTCACCTTTACCAGATAAGGCGACTGTCTTTATTTCAAGGTATTTAACATCAAAGTACAATGTTGTGAAGGCTGATAAAAGATTGTTAATATCATTTTGGGTATTAAACAATACTTGGTGTTAACCAGTTTTGTGAACCAGGCCAATTGCAATCTTAAAGGGACTAGATTTAACATTTCTGACATGAAGACTTGATCTAACATTTTTGGTCAGTAAAATATCGACACAATCTAACACTATAAAATAAACTGTTGCCTGCCTAAAAGCAGCATGAAAACACAGTTTAAACACAGTTTATAAAAAAGCAGGAGTGAACGTACCTCTTCCGTATGCATTTGATCGCCATTACTGCGTGTTTGACTGCTTACCTAAAGGAACCAATGACAGATGTGTCAGTTGTTTTGCCCTACAGTAAGTTTCTTTGTTACTTCTCTTAATCATTTAACCAGGGGTGGGGCTAAAGTATGAAAAGTACTGAGTTAAGGAAGAGAAAGACCCACTAGAGGAGGAGGCTCTATTTGGCCTCTGTATAAATATATCTTGAATATCTATTGGCAGGTGACAGTAAACTAAAAGATGATATTAAAATGTTAGAATATGCCTAATCAGTGAGACAGAAAACCACTGAGGCTTTCTGAGGAACCTGCTTCTTTATTGCAAGACATTGCACAACACCAATATAAGTGCCTTTCTATGAGTTGCCTAGGTGGGCTGAAAGCTCTTGTAAATGTCAAACTGTCTAAAATGAGTTGAGCAAAGTAAGCACACATCCTGTTCACAGTTGTTTCTAACCGCATTTCCTTCTCAAAATGTGACAACCTTAAAATACGAATCCGGAGTTTTCGGTGGAGAATGAACTGATATGTTTGAAAGAGCGGTGAGGGAAGCTTTTTAAAAGATTTGGAGATTCGAATGTATTCACTTTACTTTATTTCTATTTCTATGCTTATCTCTTCCTTATAATCAACTGAAGTGAACACAAAGCAGAAACCAGCTCGAAAAAGTGTAAGTGTTCAGATTGTTGAAAGTGTTCAGATTGTGTGTGATTTGGTTATTTTGAACATAATCTGCCTGTATTTTTAAATCATTGCAGTATTGACTTTTAACAGAACAAAGACATATTGCCACATTTTAGGCTAAAACCTAGAAAACTGTTGATTTACAAAGATTCTGTTGCATGTTTCCTTTGTAGCAGAAATATTAAATTTCATAGCTGTGTTTAGGCACATTTTAATGCAAACATTCCAGTATTTTCAGGTTTATTTACTCTTGCGGAAACAGAATAATTAAACAAATCTTTGGGAATGCTGGACTGATAGTTCAGGACATCTCGTTTGCATATCAGATTTGTCTTTTCTTTTTTTCTTGACAATACAGAGGTGATTTTTTTTTTTTTTTGGAAATAAAACAAAAAATGTCCACAATATATGCTCAAATAAAAAAATACTAAGTTTTACTTACATCTAGCGTGTTTGTATTAATTTACTATTATGCACACACTTGATATTATTTCAAATGCAAATAATCATTAATCTAATATAACTGGAGTGTGTCTGAGCCCCAAATTGGGTCAGGAATGCTATTCCAGAGCCAAATATGAAAATGCTCTACCTCCTTTAGTGGACTTTGCTATCCTCATTCAACTGCATTGTCACATATATCAAATTTATGAGTCCATAAATTAAAAATGGTATAATCATGTCTGAAAATGGGCTGGGGAAAATGTAGTGTATTGTTGTGTCATGATGTTTTTATAGTATTTACAGCTTGCCTATAATCAGTGGTGTAGTGGTGCCTGGAGAAGTGGGTATACTCTTAATTTATGCCCCCGAGTTTTTTATTTATTTTTTTTAACGGCCCAGCAAAGGCCTGTACATAAAGAGTGACATGTAAAACTAGTCTTGCATATTTAGTTCACTATTGTAATATTTGCACACTGTCACTTAACTTCTGCTGCTTTAGTAAGGATCATTATAAAAATAATATTATCCACAGAAGAGGTGCAGATTTTGCAATAAATAATTAAAATAAATAAATATATAAACAGACTGCAGCATCTGACATTTTGTCAGAACCTCTAGTAAATTGCATGCTATTTTGTTTAGTTGTCTGTTCAGAATTGTGGGAGAATTGTGATCTCTACTTGAAAAAATAAGTCATGATTCTCAATCATTTCAGAAGTGAGGGGGACAGAAATGTCAAATATAATAACTTTGTCTAATTGACAGATTTTGTGACTATTATTATTATTATTAATTATTACCTCTTGCTTTTAATTGGCTGAGAAATCAAATACACTGCTGGACTATGCTATGTGTACATACCCGGTACAACCTGTTTTGCACATTCCTCTTGCACATCCCTGTTTATATTAATATTTATTAAATCCACAGTAGACTGTATTGCACATTTTATTTTATTTAATTGCACATTTTACTCCTTATTTTATTTTTATGTTATTTTATCTTTGTTCATATTTTTTATCTTAATCTTACCTATATTTATATATCTTCTCTTGTGTTATGTATCATCTTTTATTTTATTTTTTTGCACTGTCCATTGAGCGGACCTGTCCTGACCTACATTTCACTACTGATTATACCCTGTATGATTGTGTATGTGACAAATAATAAAGAACCTTGAACCTTGAACCTGGACAATAACCAATAATTTATAATATTTTTCCTGTATTTTCCTAATGACTATTTTATTATTTGTTTATAAACTACATTTTTTCCCCATTTTTCTCACAGAATAAGGCAGAAGATATATTTTATAGCCTAGTATCTATTGCCAAGTGTAATAAATGCTATGTCAATTAGCACTGCATTATTCAGAATCAGATGCTTTTTTATTACCTGGAGATGACTTGAAAAACACTCATAAACCATATAATGTCGCAATCATGTGTTTACTGTGTTCACGTCTTTTTATTCAGCTACAGTAGAGATAGCTTTGGCTACAGCGATAGCTGGGTTCTTGCATGTCGTGACTCGTAAGTTAGTAGCTACTTCTATGAGGCCGTGTGGGACTTTCTGCGGGAGAGCACCATCCGGCTTCGAGTATAAATGAAACATACACTGCATGAGAGTGTTTACTCACCGCATCACTGTCTTAACTTGATGTTTTTAGAGAATATTTGCATTTATTCACATGTGATTGGATTAGTTACTCATATGCTGGACTGTCGTGATTTGGCTAGTGCAGGACACTACTGAATGACGCGCATCACGGATTGGAAGTGTGTATACGGAATGCTGACTACGGAATACTGACTGATAAAGAAGTGTGTATACGGAATACTGACTGATAAAGAAGTGTGTATACGGAATACTGACTGATAAAGAAGTGTGTATACGGAATACTGACTGATAAAGAAGTGTGTATACGGAATGCTGACTGATAAAGAAGTGTGTATACGGAATGCTGACTGATAAAGAAGTGTGTATACGGAATACTGACTGATAAAGAAGTGTGTATACGGAATACTGACTGATAAAGAAGTGTGTATACGGAATGACTGATAAAGAAGTGTGTATACGGAATGCTGACTGATAAAGAAGTGTGTATACGGAATACTGACTGATAAAGAAGTGTGTATACGGAATACTGACTGATAAAGAAGTGTGTATACGGAATACTGACTGATAAAGAAGTGTGTATACGGAATGCTGACTGATAAAGAAGTGTGTATACGGAATGCTGACGTATACGCCGTATACCTGCGTATACCCTCCACTACACCACTGCCTATAATACATTAATTTATATTTGGATTCATGGGCAACAACTGTTGAAATGTGTAATAATAGTTTAAATGAAGATTTTTTTTATTCAATTGATGCATTAATGCATTCAAATATTGACAAAATGCTATTTTGTAGTTTGTTTCACACCAGTGGGGTTGCTGATAGAATAAATAGATAAACTTCCAAAAACATAATCTAAAACACCCACAGTCCCTAAATTGACAGTGAATAAGAAGCTAAATGCGGAAGCGTCGCGTCTTTGTCAATAAGAAGCTGGATTCAGCCTCATAGATTAAGTGGAATAATGTAGGGGGTAATACAGTGAAAGAACACAGCCGTATTCTTATGTAGCCCCTGCTGTTTTGATTTCTGTCTTCAAATGTTGCGAGTTTTTGTTTTTGTTGTCATGAAACATGCATTTCCTAATTGTTTACCGTGGAACTCGTTTTTTATTTTAGGTTAAAACTTGCTAATAATTTCTGTTGTGTACGACATGAAATTTAAAGCTAATAGCTCATCTACATGCAATTTGCAAATTACATGCAACATATAGTCTTGCACTTTTCAAAATTAATTTGTCACCCCAGATAAAAAAATAAATTAAAAAAGTTTTACGTGTGTGTGTGCGTGCGGTGCGCGTGTTTTTGTGACAAATGAGGACATAAATTTGATAATGACATGGGTATTACAGGGAGAAGGTGACTAATGAGGACATTGCCCTATGTCCCCATTTTTCAAAACGCTTATAAATCATACAGAGTAAGTTTTATTTATTTTTTTTTTTTTTTTGAGACCGTAAAAATTTCAGTTTCCTGTGAGGGCTAAGTTTAGGTGTAGGGTAGGTGTAGGGCAATAGCACATACAGTTTGTACACTATAAAAACCATTACGCCCATGGGATGTCATGTCCCCACTTTTCACAAAAACAAACGCGTGTGTGTGTGTGTGCGTGTGTGTGTGTGTGTGTGTGTGTGTGTGTGTGTGTGTGTGTGTGTGTGTGTGTGTGTGTGTGTGTGTGTGTGTGTGTGAAATTGCTGTAAACGGTACTTCTGTTTTCTCAGTTTCACTTCTTCAATCTGTTCACTTAAAACAAATGACACGAGACGATGCATATCAACAGTGGGGTTGTGAGAGAGGGCTTTGGGGACCATTCACCTCACAAATAAAGTATGTTTTATAATGCAATCTGTGATCGCGTGCAGTTGCTGACACTTGCGAAAGCGTGCAATGCCTTTCGTATGTGAGCTATTTTTTTCCGCTTTCACGTTCGAACACGTTCAGCAAGGAGGGGAGAGGGAGGAAAGGAATTATTTTGTGGCAATATTCATCAAACAAATCCAGCGTTTTGCAAATAAACACAATCTGCTTTGCTAAGAAATAGGCTACTTGACTTTCAAACAAACGCAAAGTGATTTGTAAATACAAAAATCTATTTGAGAGAAAATGCAGAGGTATGGACAAATATATGTATTGTGTGTTACAACCCAGATAGGAAAATGACTCCGGATCGGATCCGCCCCGAAGGTACCACAAGATCCGGAATGGATCCGCAAAACAGGTCCGTAACGGAGTCCACTTGCACAGCGCAGCGGATCCGGAACAGATAAGGATTACAGATCCGGACCCTATCCAGACCCTATCCATATTAGCGGTTCATCCGGCCCGGATCCGATCCGGACCCGTTAACGAAGTAGCTCATCCGGCCCGGATCCGATCCGGACCCGTTCATGAAGTAGCTCATCCGCCCGGATCCGATCTGGATCCGTTCATTAAGTGGGTTTATACCTTATTTAAAATGGGTAATCTGGACAAAACTAGCTATGGAAATACCTCAAGTAGAGCTGACAAACATTATGTAGACTAGATTGCTCTATAAAAGCTTAAATATTCCATAAGTCTCCCTTTATTAATATTAATAAACCAGAAAATCGTTCAAAACTTAAAAATCTAAACTTTTCTTGGCCAATAACAATGAAACGATCTATAAAAAGTAGGTATTACATGAAGATAAATAAAAAATAAAATGCAACCACAAATTGTACAAAAACATTATTTTATTTAATGAAAAACTTTACCTCTAAAAAGAAAATTCAGTTCGATAACTTGGTAAAATTAATCTTTATGAATGAATTAGCTCAATTCAACTATAAGGAATTTTATAGCATACAAAAGTTTCATTATTCACTTTGTGTCAGTTTGATGTTGATTTAATAAAAATGTTCAAAATGAATTCAGTAAAAATATTGCAAAATTAATACATTATGAAACAAAGTCGATTCGACAATAAAGCAGCTCTGGAGAAAACAGTGATATCATAATCCAACTCAATTCAGTTCAAGTTTTGTCATTATGCAATACAATGAAATCAGTATTATTCCTGAATATTCAGTGTCTTTTAAACCCCAGCTACGCAATCCAGAGGTGACAGTGGAACCTAAACTCCAGCAGGTGACTGAAATGAAGAAAAAACACCTTGGGAGAAACCAGGAGCAGTCGGCTCATCCCTGACATGGCGTCCCAGTTTTCCAAAAAGAACTTCAAATTTTGATTCGTCTGACCACAGAACAGTTTTCCACTTTGCCACAGTCCATTTTAAATGAGCCTTGGCCCAGAGAAAACACCTGCGCTTCTGGATCATGTTTAGATATGGCTTCTTTTTTGACCTATAGAGTTTTAGCCGGCAACGGCGAATGGCACGGTGGATTGTGTTCACCGACAATGTTTTCTGGAAGTATTCCTGAGCCCATGTTATGATTTCCATTACAGTAGCATTCCTGTATGTGATGCAGTGCCGTCTAAGGGCCCGAAGATCACGGGCATCCAGTATGGTTTTCCGGCCTTGACCCTTACGCACAGAGATTGTTCCAGATTCTCTGAATCTTTGGATGATATTATGTACTGTAGATGATGATAACTTCAAACTCTTTGCAATTTTTCTCTGAGAAACTCCTTTCTGATATTGCTCCACTATTTTTCGCCGCAGCATTGGGGGAATTGGTGATCCTCTTCCCATCTTGACTTCTGAGAGACACTGCCACTCTGAGAGGCTCTTTTTATACCCAATCATGTTGCCAATTGACCTAATAAGTTGCAAATTGGTCCTCCAGCTGTTCCTTATATGTACATTTAACTTTTCCGGCCTCTTATTGCTACCTGTCCCAACTTTTTTGGAATGTGTAGCTCTCATGAAATCCAAAATGAGCCAATATTTGGCATGACATTTCAAAATGTCTCACTTTCAACATTTGATATGTTATCTATATTCTATTGTGAATAAAATATAAGTTTATGAGATTTGTAAATTATTGCATTCCTTTTTTATTCACAATTTGTACAGTGTCCCAACTTTTTTGGAATCGGGTTTGTACTATAATGCTAATAATGCTAAAGAGCTAACTTAACTGGACATTCCACAATGCAATTTCAAAAATTAAAAATGCCAACAAAGCAATTAACTGCTTTATTGACGTTAATATTACTGACAACTGTACAAATAAACCATATTTTAATAGTATTCTTACCGTGTTCGGTCCTCTTCAACCTGGCCGGCCGCAGCTTCTCCACTCTGAGGAGGATTACTCTGACTGAGACAGGACCGGAAAAAAAAAAAAAACCTTCGTATGGAGAATCCGCGCAGTGTCTGTAATGAGTCCGCTAAATGACAGTGCGCAGTCTGGAGGCGGGGCATATTCTGGGCGAATGACCGAACAGAGTCTGACTGTACAGCGGAGCTGCCGACTTGAGGGCGGATCCGCCCCGGAGTCTGTTGCTATCAGGGAACTGTGAGACTCATGCCTTTTTATGAGGAAACTTGGCTTGATTTTCTCACAAATGCGTGCTGGCAGATTTTCTCATAAATACAATTGAGCAAATTTCTTTTCCAAAAACAGCAGATGGCGCTGTCAGTCAATTTACGCTAGTCTCTCGAGACGCCTGTTTACTTTTTCAGGGAATACAGCTGACCAACATGAGTGGGGAACAGGTGAGTTTCTGTCTTACTATATCTATAATTAACCATTTAGATGTTTTCACAAAGCGACCCTACTACAATGTCAGTGAAATTCACAATGAGTGCTGTAAAGTTGTTAACATGACTGATTAGTTAAAAATCAGTAGTGACATGGCTAAACATTTAACTAGGCAGTCTTTCCCTGTAAAAACCGATCCATTCTCCATACATCTTATCCTCTGTTGGATCGCATGATATAGAATATATAGGCTACATATGTTGATACAATTGTTCAACATTCAAAACAATGCAGGAGTATAACAATATATCGTGTCACAATATATTGTAATACTAAAATGCAAAAGTATTGTGGATAGTGACAACTGTGTACCAAAAATGAAAGCGTTTTGAATTTTATTTTTACGTTAGGTCAAGTAAGATTTATTGTCATTCTGCTATAATATATGTTGCTGCACAAGCTTGAGGACCCACACATTGCTACAGCCTACATCACCACAGCACACCGCCTGACAGCACCACAACCACTCCTGGAGGCACCAACACCCCGAGAGCCACCATTGTCTCCCAGCCGGGAGTGGCAGGTGCGTGTCTGATTGTTCTGCACCTTCGACGTCACTCACAGTTGTCTGTTGTGTTGTCTATTGGACGGACAACAACGTTCGAAAGGGGGGAATTCTGTAGCATTCGGACCAATCGGACACAATTTTTCATTAGATATGTCTGTGAATGACTCCAGGCCCCCGGTTACCATGGTAACCAGAACACCTCAGCCAGACCAGATAAACTTTATGACCTAATGGCATGTTGAGAGCTCTCCCTCTTACCATCTTTGAACCTTAGGAAAGACATTATGCCATAAAAATGGACTCTTCTCTAATTAATTCATAGAAAAATCTTTCTTTGAATGAACACACATATTCTTCAGGTCATTGTGTATATTATTACTGTTCTTGTATAGGTTCTTGTGTATTGTACACTGTTTTATGCATGCTTATGATAGATCACTAGTTAATATCACCTCACAGATACCATGTTTGGTCTCTATCAATTCGTCTTCGGATGATCTAATTGAGAGTGTATATTACTGTTCTAAGGATCTTTAATAGTTTGTATATCAACATCCAATCCAGTTCATATGCAAATTACCATGCTTGGAGACAAAGAGTCGTAAACTTTCCCTCCAACAGTGAAAGTCACCATTGGCTTTTTGACCCCCTGTGAGCAACTGTGAGCATTTGCCCACTCAAGTCAGTTACGATGACGAACTGCAGTCAGGTCGAGACCCCGATGAGGATTACGAGCATGCAGATGAGCTTCCTTGAGACAGTTTGTGCAGAAATTCTTTGGTTATGCAAACCGATTGTTGCAGCAGCTGTCCGGGTGGCTGGTCTCAGACGATCTTGGAGGTGAAGATGCTGGATGTGGAGGTCCTGGGCTGGTGTGGTTACACGTGGTCTGCGGTTGTGAGGCCAGTTGGATGTACTGCCAAATTCTCTGAAACGCCTTTGGAGACGGCTTATGGTAGAGAAATGAACATTCAATTCACGGGCAACAGCTCTGGTGGACATTCCTGCAGTCAGCATGCCAATTGCACACTCCCTCAAAACTTGCGACATCTGTGGCATTGTGCTGTGTGATAAAACTGCACATTTTAGAGTGGCCTTTTATTGTGGCCAGCCTAAGGCACACCTGTGCAATAATCATGCTGTCTAATCAGCATCTTGACATGCCACACCTGTGAGGTGGATGGATTATCTCGGCAAAGGAGAAGTGCTCACTAACATAGATTTAGACAGATTTGTGAACAATATTTGAGATAAATAGGCCTTTTGTGTACATAGAAAAAGTCTTAGATCTTTGAGTTCAACTCATGAAAAATGGGAGCAAAAACAAAAGTGTTGCGTTTATAATTTTGGTCAGTGTATGAAACATCTTTACAAAGTCTTTTGTATCGTTATTTTTGTGTTACAAACATGCAAATAATCACAGAAGTACTGGGATAAAAATGTATAGTTTGGATATATACACGGTTGTCTGCAGTAGTGATCAAAATAGAGTAAATCACTTTTTGCAAGTGACTTGATTTAAATAAAGATTGAATCCATTACAACCTAACACCAGCAGGTGGAGACAATTGACCTAAAAAGAGATTCGTTCAAAAAACACTTTCATTCAGGAATGACACATGAGTTAAATCATCGGTTCAACATGATTTTTTTTAAACAATTCATTGTATATTGAATATATTTTATAAAAAGACTGCAGAAATTAGCATTTTGTCAGAACCTCTATTCTATGTTCTATTGTGAATAAATGATTGGCTCATGTGATTTGAAAGTCTTTTAGTTTTCATTTTCTGGAATTCGGGTTGTATATTTTAAATGGGTCCTATGATGCGATTTCAAGTTTTGCTTTCTCTTTGTAGTGTTACAAGCTGTTCGTGCATAGATAACATCCCTCAAGTTGCAAAGACTAGTCTCAAAACTAAAGAGATATTCTTTATAAAAGTTAAGACTCTGCCACACCCTCCTAAAACGGCTCATTTAAACACGCCCCCACATGTCTACATCACGTGTGGGAAGATTTGCATAACACCGCCCAAATGTATACAAAGAAAGAAGGCGGAACTATTATTCTTGCTGTAGTATTGTTGCTGCTGCCAGCCCTGTGTTTCGTTGTGAAAGCGAAAGTACTTTGTTTGGGCTTCCAAAAGAGGGCACAACTAGAAATCAGTGGTTACGTTTTATTTATAAAGTGGAGCAATTCCAACTTTGCAAGGACAGTCTGGTGCTTCTGACTCACAGCCTGTAAGTACGTTTTCTTATTTAAAGAATTTGCAATCCATTTACACACAGGTCTGATCTGAAAAGCTGAATCTTTCGATTTGCACACACAGACAATAATCAAAACACCCGTGTTTTGAATTCGAAGTTGCAGATTAATAGTTACAAATGTGTAAAATGACATTCACATAAACAATATGACACACACAAATGTGTGCGACATATTTACTTTTGAACTTTACTTCAGTTTCAACTGTACAACCTCAAGTCAGCACTTACAACCTCTCAGATCTGGCAGTAGCCTACTTCAAATCTTAGCGCTTTGACTTTTGCTTCTCCTTTTGTGGTATTCCTGTTGCAAAACTCACTTGTGCACTTGTAAATGCAGACGTGAGAGCGCAGAGCCGGGGGCGGGGCTGGGCTGCGAATGAAGACATTTTATTGGTCGATGCCTGACCAATGAACAATGCCAGCCATCGCGACTTGCCCTGCAGAAAGAAACGTGTTTTTTATGCATATGTATCAGTTATTTGTAAAACACTGGAAACTATTTTCATTGAATATCCTTAGCTTTTACAGGATTTTAAGACACTGCATTCATCTTGTCACACAGGTATTATCTGGTAGACAAATAATGCAACATCCCTCATATGTATATCTGATTGCATATTGCAGAGTAATATCACTGTACCAGAGCCGCTGAGAAACAATTTATTGTGCATTGATAACTACGCTGACTACGCTTTACAATAGCATTTTATTCTGGGGAATGTGACAGCATTATGTTCTCATACTCCTTGGCAGTCAAATGTGATCAAACACCTTATGTGTCACGTTTAACCAATAAAATAACTGTACTAGATTTTAGCTCAGTTCTGTTTAGTTCATTTGAGGAGATTTTACTAAATAATAGGCGCAATAATTATGATCCATGAATGACCGTTTAAAATAACATTTTCTAATATGCTTATAATTTATATTACAATTAGTGTAGTATTTAGGGTTAAAATAGAGAAAATGTTTTCCAGTGCAAAGAGGCAAATTAGAGGCATTTGGTGGCCAGAAAGATAATATTCATATGTAATGCCATGGTTTAACCACTTATGGCTGTTTAATAAATAGGCTATTTAGCTCGACTCTAGTTGCTCAAAACAGTATTGCCGTTCATAACTGCTTATTTTTTTAGGTTTTGCTTTTTAATGTATGTTACGTCCCGTATGGTCTGGGAGGGATATTTTTTCTCCTTTTTCTCTCTCTCGTCTTACTCTCACCTCACAGGCCCTGTGATTGGACTATGCTTCCGTCAATCATCAATTCTACTCTACGCTTGGAGGACCAATCAGACGTTAGGGGGCGTGTATAAAGACCCGGATGTGACGCGAGTTCGGGAGAGCGTTTGCTTTTCATCTGTTTGCTCTCCCACGTCTGCTGTGGTTTTACTCCTGATTTTGGTTGTTTTCTGTGCTTAGGCTTTTCTCTTTGTGAAACCTTACTGTGCGTTTGCTGTGACTCGACTCTCGGTTTATCCGAGTTTATTCAAGTCCTTCTCGACATGTAGTGATGGGACCAGTTCAGCATGTCACGTGACTTACATTGTACTACACGCAGGGTAAAGTTGTCTAAACACACTAGTTTATGAGCGAGTGCCAACTTTTGTATTTTGTTTGTCAGTCAGCATAGTTAGTGGCGTTCTACGCTGAAGATGTTATTTTCCTTGATTTCTTTGTTTAGCTTAGTTTTGATCTGTGCTAGTTAGAGGGTTTTTGTTTATTATTTTCTTTTCTTTAGCACCGCTCTTGTCCCTCACTGTTGTTGTCCTTAATCAATTACATTTGTATATAATTTGTAAATAGATATTTGTTGGTTTGTTTGAAGGTATTTTGGGTTTGTTTGTATTATTATTATTATTAATTGTGAGCTTTGTAATATTGAATTATTTCTCACTAAACGCAATCTTGATATTCAGTTTTGCCTCTGTCTGCTTTCTAATCGCACACACCACACCTTAACAGCAGGGAAAAGTGTTTTAGCTTAAATATCCTTTTACCTATCAAATGTTTTGTGTTGCCTCCCAAAACCCTAGACGCCAAATAAATAGGGAGACGTAACATAATTGGGGGCTCGTCCTAAAAAGCGGATGCTGTCTCTTTTGCTGAGGAGTGAGATGTGTTATTTTGTTTCAGGCAGAGGTTTTTGTGAACGTTGGGTTGAGCAAATTTAGTCTTGTGGCACATTGATAAGGTCTGATGGCGTTTAACTTGCAGAGTTTCGTTGATCATCCCTCATTAGAGGTGATAGAGAAATGCAGGAAGGATGAGTTGTTAATGATAGCTAACCGCTTCCAAATTACGATTCCAAAGCAATCTTTAAAATGGAAAATTAAGGTGGAATTGATTGATCGCCTAAGTGAATTTGGATTTTTAAGCTTGCCGGATGTAGACAGAAGGGTGGTGCCCATGGACGAGGAGCAGGATGTTGTGGAAACGGGTATAAGGGAAGGTGAGTTAGCCGCAACCGAGGCGGAGGCTAAAGTTGGGGCAACTCTTTCACCTTTTGAACCTTTTTCACTAGGTACTCCCAAATCAACAGGGGAGGCAAGGTTGAAAGTGCGGATTGCACGGCTCCGTGTGGAGGCTCAAGAGAGAGCACAGGCCCGCCAAGCAGAGCTAGATCTGCGTCTACAAGTCCGCAAGCTTGAAATTGAAGCCGAGAAGGAAGTTAAGCTTCGACAGTTGGACATTGAGGCGGCAAAGGTTGCGGCAAGTTCCTCTGTCCAGCGAAACTTCTCTTCGGTAGGTGATAATTCAGCTAATTTGAATTCAGCCACTTTTGAGGTGGGTAAGCATATTGCTTTAGTGCCAAGTTTTCGTGAATCGGAAGTGGATAGCTATTTTAACGCTTTTGAAAAGATTGCGACTTCCTTGAATTGGCCAAAAGATGTATGGTCGTTGTTGTTACAGTGTAAATTAACAGGTAAAGCTTTGGAGGTTTATTCAACTTTGTCTTTAGAAGATAGCCTTAAGTATGATGTGGTTAAGCTTACTGTACTCAAAGCTTACGAACTAGTTCCAGAGGCCTATAGGCAGCAGTTTCGTACTCGTAGGAAAAACGCCAGTCAAACCTATGTTGAATTCGCCCGAGACAAGGGAGTTCTTTTTGATAGATGGTGTGCTTCTAGTAAATCGGATGATTTTTTGTCGCTTAGAGAACTTGTGTTATTAGAGGAGTTTAAACAGTGTCTTCCAGAAAGAATGGTCCTGTATTTAAATGAACAAAAAGTAGTAACAGTACCTCAGGCAGCGACGTTGGCAGACGAATTTGTGCTTACGCATAGAAACGTTTTTCAGTCGGTAGGCACGGAGAAAAGTTATGTGAAGTCGCCGGTGAAGGTTCAGCAGCCCAAATTGGGTGTTGAAAAGCCCAAAGAAATGCGGGAATGTTTTTACTGTCACAAGAAAGGACATGTTATTGCAGAGTGTTTGTCTTTGAAGCGTAAACAGCATGCTCAGACAAAAGAGGTTGCGTTTGTGAATGCTGTTAGTCAGAGTGCGCATTCTGAGCAGACAAAATATAAAGTCGACAGTGTATATGTTCCATTCCTTTTCAAAGGATATGTGTCATTATCAGGTAAGGAGGAGGATCAAGTAGAAGTGCAGGTCTTAAGGGACACTGGCGCGGCCCAGTCATTCGTGTGTGCAGATGTTTTGCCTTTTTCAGATCAGACATCAGTTGGATCTAGTAGACTGGTCCAGAGTTTCAGTATGGAGATTATGAGAGTCCCTGTTCACCGAATTCACCTGCAAACCGACTTGGTGTCTGGTTTTGTAGAGGTAGGAGTACGCCCGGTCTTACCAGTGAAAGGTGTATCCTTTATTTTAGGTAACGATTTGGCCGGAGGGAAAGTCGTACCTTCAATCGAAGTGATCGACACTTTGTCGATAGAGCATATCTCTGATGAATTGTCTCAGAGGTATCCAAATGCATTTACTGCTTGTGTAATCACACGTGCTCAATCAAAGAAAGATAATGAGGTGTCTTTGTCTGACTCTTTCTTATGTGTAGATCAGGAAGCTGAGGAAGGGCCTGAAAATAAGTCTCATGTCAGTGATCAGGTGAGTGAGGTCGTAGTGAGTGACCCATTAACTTTGACAGTAACTCGTGAGAAATTAATTGAAGCTCAGAAGAATGATGTTTCACTTGTGAAATGTTTTAAATTGGTTGAGAAGCCAGGGCTTAACAATGTCTCATTGGTTGTGAAGGATGGACTGCTATTGCAGAAGTGGCATAAAAATAACACTACTGACGATGAGTGGAATGTCGTTTATCAGGTGGTGGTTCCCTCAATCTTTCGCCAGCAAGTACTATCATTGGCGCATGATCATTTGCTGTCAGGGCACCTAGGAGTGACAAAAACATACAATCGTGTCTTACAACATTTTTTTTGGTATGGTTTGAAGCGTGACGTGGTGCAGTTTTGTAAGACTTGTCATGTTTGCCAGTATGCTGGGAAGCCGAACCAGGTGATCCCTCCAGCACCTTTAATTCCAGTTCCTGTTATAGGTGAACCTTTCGAGCATGTGATAGTAGATTGTGTTGGTCCTTTACCAAAGGCCAAGTCTGGTAACCAGTTTTTATTGACAGTTATGTGTACAGCTACCAGATATCCAGAGGCGATTCCACTTCACAAGATCACAGCTCGAGCAGTCGTCAAAGCTTTGATAAAGTTTTTTACCACTTTTGGTTTACCGAGAATCGTCCAGACTGATCAGGGTACTAATTTTCTATCCAAATTGTGTGCTCAAGTTTTTAAATCACTTAATATTACACATCGCATATCCAGTGCTTATCACCCGGAGAGTCAGGGATCATTGGAAAGATTCCATCAAACATTAAAAGCAATGCTTAGGAAGTACTGTATGGAGACAGGGTCTGAGTGGGACGAAGGTGTTCCTTTGCTTTTATTTGCAATTCGTGATACAGTGCAGGAGTCTCTTAAGTTCAGTCCATCAGAGTTAGTGTTTGGCCATACTGTGAAAGGACCACTAAAAGTCTTAAAAGAGAGGATGTTAGGCATTGAGGACTCTACAAAAACTAATGTTTTAGACTATGTGAGCAAGTTCCATGACCGACTTCAGCAAGCGTGTATGCTAGCTCGTGAATCTTTGACTAAAGCACAGGGTAAGATGAAAATGTGGTATGACAAATCTACTGTAAAAAGATCTTTTGCAGCGGGCGACCAGGTCCTGGTTTTACTTCCTGTTCCTGGATCGGCATTAACAGCACGTTTTTCAGGTCCTTATGAGATCTTGGAGAGGAGGGGTGAGACCGATTACGTATTGAGTACACCAGACAGAAAACGTCAAAAACGGGTGTGTCATATCAACATGTTAAAAGCTTACCATACCAGAGATGTTGCGAAGTCATTTCACGAGAAGGTAGACGATTCCATCCATCCAGTAGGGGTCGTGTGTAACGAAAGTCCAGTTGTTAAGCAGCAAGATGATTTGGAAGGCTTGATGGAGTCTGATGCTCCATTTTTGTCTGCCAGACTGACCAATTCTGAAACGTTAGCCAATTTGTCAGGTTTCTTAGCACATCTTAACACTGATCAGAGGGAAGACGTTGTTAAACTTTTTGGTAAGTTTTCTTCCATACTAGGTGATGTTCCCACACTTACAAATGTTTTACAGCACGACATTAATGTAGGTGATGCCCAGCCAATTAAACAACACCCTTATAGAGTAAACTTTATTAAAAGAGCTGTAATGAAGAAAGAAGTTCAGTATTTGTTGGAGAAGGATTTGGCTAGTCCTAGTGTTAGTTCATGGAGTTCACCATGTCTTTTAGTACAGAAGTCAGATGGTACTGCACGTTTTTGTACAGATTATAGACGTGTTAACGCTGTAACAGTGCCTGACTGTTTTCCAATGCCAAGAATGGAGGACTGTGTTGACAGCGTTGGCTCTGCCAGATTCGTGAGTAAGTTGGATTTACTCAAAGGATATTGGCAAGTTCCATTAACTCCTAGAGCATCAGAAATTTCAGCTTTCGTAACACCAGACCGTTTCCTGCAATACAAAGTTATGGCGTTCGGCTTGCGAAATGCCGCAGCCACTTTTCAGAGATTGGTTAATCTAGTTCTTGCTGAAGTTCCGAATTGCAATGCTTATCTTGATGACCTAGTGATTTACTCACAGAGCTGGTCTGAGCATTTATCACTTCTAGAGACAGTTTTTAAGTGTTTACAGGAAGCTTTTTTAACATTGAATTTAGCCAAATGTGAAATCGGGAAGGCTACGGTGACCTACCTAGGTAAACAGGTGGGACATGGTCAGGTACGCCCGGTGATGGCTAAAATTTCGTCTATAAATGAATTTCCAGTGCCTAAAACCCGACGCGAGTTGCGTAGATTTTTGGGTATGGCCGGTTATTATCGATGTTTTTGTCGCAATTTCTCCTCTGATGCTATACCATTAACTTCTTTACTCAGTCCTGCAGAACCATTTGTTTGGTCATCTGAATGTCAAACGGCATTTGACAATATTAAAGTGTTGTTGTGTAGTGAGCCTGTCCTGGCAGC
Organism: Schizothorax lantsangensis; assembly: GCA_027422415.1. Taxonomy (NCBI): domain Eukaryota; kingdom Metazoa; phylum Chordata; class Actinopteri; order Cypriniformes; family Cyprinidae; genus Schizothorax; species Schizothorax lantsangensis. The sequence continues at coordinate 24,360,864 of CM049843.1, read as the reverse complement.
TCCAAATTTTTCATTGCCGTTCAAATTGGAGGTGGATGCGAGTGATGTGGGAGCTGGAGCTGTACTCCTCCAGGAGGATAAGGATGAAATCGATCACCCCATTTGTTACTTCTCTGAAAAGTTTAATAGAAGTCAACGGAATTATTCAACAATAGAGAAGGAAGCTTTGGCCTTGTTGTTGGCTATCCAACATTTCGAGGTTTATGTCGGTTCTTCTACTTATCCTGTGATTGTCTATACTGATCACAACCCGTTAACCTTTATTTCACGTATGCGTAATCAGAACCAGAGATTAATGAGGTGGTTTCTTATTTTCAGGATTACAATCTCGAGATCCGATACAAGAAAGGTACGGATAACGTAGTGGCAGATGCTCTGTCTCGGATCTAAGGATAGTGCCTACTTTAAGTTGGTTCTATCAAACAGACGTACAGTATATGTTTGTTTTTAAGGATGAGGGTGTTACGTCCCGTTTGGTCTGGGAGGGATATTTTTTCTCCTTTTTCTCTCTCTCGTCTTACTCTCACCTCACAGGCCCTGTGATTGGACTATGCTTCCGTCAATCATCAATTCTACTCTACTCTTGGAGGACCAATCAGACGTTAGGGGGCGCGTATAAAGACCCGGATGTGACGCGAGTTCGGGAGAGCGTTTGCTTTTCATCTGTTTGCTCTCCCACGTCTGCTGTGGTTTTACTCCTGATTTTGGTTGTTTTCTGTGCTTAGGCTTTTCTCTTTGTGAAACCTTACTGTGCGTTTGCTGTGACTCGACTCTCGGTTTATCCGAGTTTATTCAAGTCCTTCTCGACATGTAGTGATGGGACCAGTTCAGCATGTCACGTGACTTAGATTGTACTACACGCAGGGTAAAGTTGTCTAAACACACTAGTTTATGAGCGAGTGCCAACTTTTGTATTTTGTTTGTCAGTCAGCATAGTTAGTGGCGTTCTACGCTGAAGATGTTTTTTTCCTTGATTTCTTTGTTTAGCTTAGTTTTGATCGGTGCTAGTTAGAGGGTTTTTGTTTATTATTTTCTTTTCTTTAGCACCGCTCTTGTCCCTCACTGTTGTTGTCCTTAATCAATTACATTTGTATATAATTTGTAAATAGATATTTGTTGGTTTGTTTGAAGGTATTTTGGGTTTGTTTGTATTATTATTATTAATTGTGAGCTTTGTAATATTGAATTATTTCTCACTAAACGCAATCTTGATATTCAGTTTTGCCTCTGTCTGCTTTCTAATCGCACACACCACACCTTAACAGCAGGGAAAAGTGTTTTAGCTTAAATATCCTTTTACCTATCAAATGTTTTGTGTTGCCTCCCAAAACCCTAGACGCCAAATAAATAGGGAGACGTAACAATGTACATTTAGACATTATCAAACACTCGATTTTTATAAGTTTGATTTTTTTTAATGTTGCATTTAAAAAGGTTAATTACTGACAAGCAAATAAGGAATTTAAACCAATAAAGTTTAAATATATATATATATATATATATATATATATAAAAAAATAATAATAAAAATAACAGAGTTATGTCGCAACTCTGGTACAGTGATATTACTCTGCAATATGCAATCAGATATACATATGAAGGATGTTGCATTATTTGTCTACCAGATAATACCTGTGTGACAAGATGAATGCAGTGTCTTAAAATCCTGTAAAAGCTAAAGATATTCAATGAAAATAGTTTCCAGTGTTTTACAAATAACTGATACATATGCACAGTGGTGTAGTGGTGCCTGGAGAAGTGGGTATACTCTTAATTTATGCCCCCGAGTTTTTTATTTATTTTTTTAACGGCCCAGCAAAGACCTGTACATAAAGAGTGACTTGTAAAACTAGTCTTGCATATTTAGTTCACTATTGTAATATTTGCACACTGTCACTTAACTTCTGCTGCTTTAGTAAGGATCATTATAAAAATAATATTATCCACAGAAGAGGTGCAGATTTTGCAAAAAATAATTAAAATAAATAAATACATAGACTGCAGCATCTGACATTTTGTCAGAACCTCTAGTAAATTGCATGCTATTTTGTTTAGTTGTCTGTTCAGAATTGTGGGAGAATTGTAATCTCTACTTGAAAAAAAAAAAGAAAAAAAAAAGTCATGATTCTCAATCATTTCAGAAGTGAGGGGGACAGAAATGTCAAATATAATAACTTTGTCTAATTGACAGATTTTGTGACTATTATTATTATTATTATTATTACCTCTTGCTTTTAATTGGCTGAGAAATCAAACACTGCTGGACTATGCTATGTGAATATACCCGGTTCTGTTATGGGGTTGACGAGACGTGAGACGAGAGGATCCATTTGCAAGGCTTTATTATTAAACATGGTCGTAACACAGGCAGGGTCAGTACACGGCAAACAGGTATGGCAGGGGCAAAACAAAGAGCAGTCCGTAAAGCAAGCGTGGGTCGACGATCAGCGTACAGTATCCAGAGGGCTAGGCAGAGAGATAATCCAAGGGAACACGGGCAGAATCAAACACGGGTAAACAAACTAGGTAACAGGGAACGCTTTGAATGTAGATAGACTAACAATACTCGGCAGAGAGTCAGACAAAGTCCAGAGTTTATATAGTGAGTGTGATTGGGTGATGGTGATGTGAGATTTTTTTCAGGTGTGTGCGTGATCAGTGCAGACAGCTGTGTTGGTGCAGTGAATGATGGGAAATGTAGTCCTTGAGTGATCTGTGACTGACTGTGTGGTGTGAAAGTCCATGTGATGGGTGAGTGACCTCTAGAGGTGAATGACCAGAAGTTCATGGCCTGGATTTGTGACATAGCCCCCCCCCAAGGAGCGGCTTCCAGACGCTCTTAAGCAATCCTAGGAGGGCGGTGGAGCGGAGGCGGAACAGGGGGAGGGACGGAGGGCCAGGTCCATGTGGAAGCCAGGGCGGAGAGGATGGAACTGGAACCCACCAGGGCGGAGCAGGCGGACCTGGAGCCCACCAGGGCGGAGCAGGCGGACCTGGAGCCCACCAGGGCGGAGCAGGCGGACCTGGAGCCCACCAGGGCGGAGCGGACGGGACTGGAGCCCACCAGAGCGTAGCGGACGGGACTGGAGCCCCCCAGGGCGGAGCGGACGGACCTGGAGCCCACCAGAGCGTAGCGGACGGGACTGGAGCCCCCCAGGGTGGAGCAGGCGTAACAGGAGCCCACCAGACCGGAGTAGTAGACCACCGCAGGAAAGCATATCAGAGTCTGAGATCTGGGGGGAACAGAGACAGACAACACAGAGAGAGTAGAGACAGACAACACAGGGAGAGTAGAGACAGACAACACAGGGAGAGCCTTCCTGGTCTCAGGGGCTGTGGCAGAGCAGGTCTGGGAATCACAGGCGGCCTCCATAGCCGTGCCAGGGCAGGACAGGAAATCCCAGATGGCCTCCGTAGCCGTGACATCGGGGCAGGACAGGAGATCACAGACGACCTCCATAGCCATGACAGGGCATCACCGACGGCCTCCATAGCCGTGTCAGGACAGGGCGAGAGTTCACAGGCGGCCTCCTTAGCCGTGACAGGGCAGGACAAGGATTCATAGACCGCCTCCATGGCCGGGGCAGGAGAGGGCGAGAGTTCATAGACGGCCTCCATGGCCGGGGCAGGACAGGGCGAGAGTTCATAGACGGCCTCCATGGCCGGGGCAGGACAGGGCGAGAGTTCATAGGCGGCCTCCATGGCCGGGGCAGGACAGGGCGAGAGTTCATAGACGGCCTCCATGGCCGGGGCAGGACAGGGCGAGAGTTCATAGGCGGCCTCCATGGCCGGGGCAGGACAGGACGAGAGTTCATAGACGGCCTCCATGGCCGGGGCAGGACAGGGCGAGAGTTCATAGACGGCCTCCATGGCCGGAGCAGGACAAGGCGAGAGCTCATAGACAGCCTTCCTAGCCGTGACAGGACAGGATGAGAGCTCACAGGCGGCCTTCATAGCCGTGACAGGACAGGGTGAGAGCTCACAGGCGGCCTTCATAGCCGTGACAGGACAGGGTGAAAGTTCACAGGAAGATACCACCGACACCTCTGGAGGTTCTGCAGCTAACGCCGCCACCTCTGGAGGTTCTACGGTGGTAACATGACCGGCTGAGAGTACATTGCTGGGCGCCACCACCTTGCAAGGGGCTGAGGCGAGCACCACCGCTTGGGGAGGTTCTGCAGCGGACGCCATCCCCTGGGGCAGTTCAGTGATGGTGTATGCGGCCCAAATGCAACATAACGCGATCCCCATCCTGGGAAGCGCTTCAGACAGGGTAATCAGTTCAGGGACAGGAGGGTCAAAGTGAGTGGATTTGGGGATACCAGCAGTGCGTACAGACACCAACTGTGCATCCCTCACGCTGGATATCAACCGGAGAACTCGCAGGACTGACCTTAAGTCTCTGGGTGGGATAGGCTCTGGCTGAGGAGCTGAGACGTGAAGAGGCTCTGGTTGAGGAGCTGAGACGTGAAGAGGCTCTGGCTGGTCAGCTGTGACGTGGCGTGACTCTGGCTGGTCAGCTGTGACGTGGCGTGACTCTGGCTGGTCAGCTGTGAGTTGGGTGAGTTCATGCTGATCCACAGTGGCTTGGTGTGACTCTGGCTGGAGAGCTGTGACATGGCGTGACTCGTGATGATCAACTGTGGCTTGGCTTGACTCGTGACGATCAACTGTGGCTTGGCTTGACTCGTGACGATCAACTGTGGCTTGGCTTGACTCGTGACGATCAACTGTGGCTTGGCTTGACTCGTGACGATCAACTGTGGCTTGGCTTGACTCGTGACGATCAACTGTGGCTTGGCTTGACTCGTGACGATCAACTGTGGCTTGGCTTGACTCGTGACGATCAACTGTGGCTTGGCTTGACTCGTGACGATCAACTGTGGCTTGGCTTGACTCGTGACGATCAACTGTGGCTTGCTTGCTTGACTGTGGCTTGGCTTGACTCGTGACGATCAACTGTGGCTTGGCTTGACTCGTGACGATCAACTGTGGCTTGGCTTGACTCGTGACGATCAACTGTGGCTTGGCTTGACTCGTGACGATCAACTGTGGCTTGGCTTGACTCGTGACGATCAACTGTGGCTTGGCTTGACTCGTGACGATCAACTGTGGCTTGGCTTGACTCGTGACGATCAACTGTGCTTTGGTTGGACTCGTGACGATCAACTGTGCTTTGGTTGGACTCGTGACGATCAACTGTGGCTTGGCTTGACTCACGGAGATCACTGGTGGCTTGGCTTGACTTGTGACGATCAACTGTGCTTTGGTTGGACTCGTGACGGTCAACTGTGGCTTGGCTTGACCTTTTAACATCAGCTAGGACTTGACTTGGCTCTTTAACATCAGCTGGGACTTGACTTGGCTCTTTAACATCAGCTGGGACTTGACTTGATATGTGACTGGCAGAAATGTTGCTACGGGGTGTTGTTGTGGCCGCCATTTTGTGAGCGTGCTCTAGCGCGGCTGTGATCTCACAATTGGGGGCAGTGTCTCGTTCCTCCGCGACCCCCACAGTGAATGCTGAACCCACAGTCCACAGAGCATAATCCAGGAAATGACTTAGTGACAAACGAGGGCCATTTTGAATTATTTTTGCTTTTAATGGCTGGTTAAGGCCATCACAGAAAAAGTCTATTAATAAACAGTCCGGTAAATCTGAGCCATTAGCCAAAGCCAAATATTCTGTGATGTAACCCTCAAGGGATCGAGTTCCCTGCTTGAGGGCTAGTAACAGGATCGCTGTATCCATACCTGACCAATGTTGGTTGGGAAAGCCGCTGGATCCTTGTTTGGTCCGAGTATTCTGTTATGGGGTTGACGAGACGTGAGACGAGAGGATCCATTTGCAAGGCTTTATTATTAAACATGGTCGTAACACAGGCAGGGTCAGTACACGGCAAACAGGTATGGCAGGGGCAAAACAAAGAGCAGTCCGTAAAGCAAGCGTGGGTCGACGATCAGCGTACAGTATCCAGAGGGCTAGGCAGAGAGATAATCCAAGGGAACACGGGCAGAATCAAACACGGGTAAACAAACTAGGTAACAGGGAACGCTTTGAATGTAGATAGACTAACAATACTCGGCAGAGAGTCAGACAAAGTCCAGAGTTTATATAGTGAGTGTGATTGGGTGATGGTGATGTGAGATTGTTTTCAGGTGTGTGCGTGATCAGTGCAGACAGCTGTGTTGGTGCAGTGAATGATGGGAAATGTAGTCCTTGAGTGATCTGTGACTGACTGTGTGGTGTGAAAGTCCATGTGATGGGTGAGTGACCTCTAGAGGTGAATGACCAGAAGTTCATGGCCTGGATTTGTGACAGGTACAACCTGTTTTGCACATTCCTCTTGCACATCCCTGTTTATATTAATATTTATTAAATCCACAGTAGACTGTATTGCACATTTTATTTTATTTAATTGCACATTTTACTCCTTATTTTATTTTTATGTTATTTTATCTTTTTGTTCATATTTTTTATCTTACTCTTACCTATATTTATATATCTTCTCTTGTGTTATGTATCATCTTTTATTTTATTTTTTTGCACTGTCCATTGAGCGGACCTGTCCTGACCTACATTTCACTACTGATTATACCCTGTATGATTGTGTATGTGACAAATAATAAAGAACCTTGAACCTTGAACCTGGACAATAACCAATAATTTATAATATTTTTCCTGTATTTTCCTAATGACTATTTTATTATTTGTTTATAAACTACATTTTTTCCCCATTTTTCTCACAGAATAAGGCAGAAGATATATTTTATAGCCTAGTATCTATTGCCAAGTGTAATAAATGCTATGTCAATTAGCACTGCATTATTCAGAATCAGATGCTTTTTTATTACCTGGAGATGACTTGAAAAACACTCATAAACCATATAATGTCGCAATCATGTGTTTACTGTGTTCACGTCTTTTTATTCAGCTACAGTAGAGATAGCTTTGGCTACAGCGATAGCTGGGTTCTTGCATGTCGTGACTCGTAAGTTAGTAGCTACTTCTATGAGGCCGTGTGGGACTTTCTGCGCGAGAGCACCATCCGGCTTCGAGTATAAATGAAACATACACTGAATGAGAGTGTTTACGTCTCGTTCCTCACCGCATCACTGTCTTAACTGGATGTTTTTAGAGAATATTTGCATTTATTCACATGTGATTGGATTAGTTACTCATATGCTGGACTGTCATGATTTGGCTAGTGCAGGACACTACTGAATGACGCGCATCAGAGGGGATTTAGAAGTGTGTATACGGAATGCTGACTGATAAAGAAGTGTGTATACGGAATGCTGACTGATAAAGAAGTGTGTATACGGAATGCTGACTGATAAAGAAGTGTGTATACGCCGTATACCTGCGTATACCCTCCACTACACCACTGCCTATAATACATTAATTTATATTTGGATTCATGGGCAACAACTGTTGAAATGTGTAATAATAGTTTAAATGAAGATTTTTTTTATTCAATTGATGCATTAATGCATTCAAATATTGACAAAATGCTATTTTGTAGTTTGTTTCACACCAGTGGGGTTGCTGATAGAATAAATAGATAAACTTCCAAAAACATAATCTAAAACACCCACAGTCCCTAAATTGACAGTGAATAAGAAGCTAAATGCGGAAGCGTCGCGTCTTTGTCAATAAGAAGCTGGATTCAGCCTCATAGATTAAGTGGAATAATGTAGGGGGTAATACAGTGAAAGAACACAGCCGTATTCTTATGTAGCCTCTGCTGTTTTGATTTCTGTCTTCAAATGTTGCGAGTTTTTGTTTTTGTTGTCATGAAACATGCATTTCCTAATTGTTTACCGTGGAACTCGTTTTTTATTTTAGGTTAAAACTTGCTAATAATTTCTGTTAAAATGTGTACGACATGAAATTTAAAGCTAATAGCTCATCTACATGCAATTTGCAAATTATATGCAACATTCATAGTCTTGCACTTTTCAAAATTAATTTGTCACCCCAGATAAAAAAAAATAAATTAAAAAAGTTTTACGTGTGTGCGTGCGTTTTTGTGACAAATGAGGACATAAATTTGATAATGACATGGGTATTACAGGGAGAAGGTGACTAATGAGGACATTGCCCTATGTCCCCATTTTTCAAAACGCTTATAAATCATACAGAGTAAGTTTTATTTTTATTTTTTATTTTTTGGAGACGGTAAAAATTTCAGTTTCCTGTGAGGGCTAAGTTTAGGTGTAGGGTTGGTGTAGGGCAATAGCACATACAGTTTGTACAGTATAAAAACCATTACGCCTATGGGATGTCATGTCCCCACTTTTCACAAAAACAAACGCGTGTGTGTGTGTGCGTGTGTGTGTGTGTGTGTGTGTGTGTGTGTGTGCGGGTTAATGTGGTTTATGAGGACACAAATTTGTTTAATAACATGGGTATGACAGAGGTATTACAATTTGAAGGTGGTTTATGAGGACACTGCCTATGTCCCCGTAATTCAAAAGGCTTAAAAAACATACTAAATGGTGTTTTTTTGAAAACCTAAAAATGCACACAGTCTCCTGTGAGGGCTAAGTTTAGGTGTAGGGTAGGTGTAGGGCAATAGCACATACAGATTGTACAGTATAAAAACCATTACGCCTATGGAGAGTCCCCGTAAACCACAAAAACCAACATGTGGTGTGTGTGTGTGTGTGTGTATGTGTGCACCTGGTATTTATCACGTCCTGGGGACCAAATGTCCCCACAAGGATAGTAATACCAGTAAATCTTTATCTTGTGGGGACATTTTGTGGTCCCCATGAGGAAACAAGCTTATAAATCATGCAGCATAAAGTTTTTTGAAAATCTAAAAATGCAGAATGTCTCCTGTGAGGGCTAAGTTTAGGTGTAGGGTAGGTGTAGGGCAATAGCACATACAAATTGTACAGTATAAAAACCATTACGCCTATGGAATGTCCCCATAAAACATGGAAACACAACGTGTGTGTGTGTGTGTGTGTGTGTGTGTGTGTGTGTGTGTGTGTGTGTGTGTGTGTGTGTGTGTGTGTGTGTGTGTGTGTGTGTGTGTGTGTGTGTGTGTGTGTGTGTGTGTGTGAAATTGCTGTAAACGGTACTTCCGTTTTCTCAGTTTCACTTCTTCAATCTGTTCACTTAAAACAAATAAGACACGAGACGATGCATATCAACAGTGGGGTTGTGAGAGAGGGCTTTGGGGACCATTCACCTCACAAATAAAGTATGTTTTATAATGCAATCTGTGATCGCGTGCAGTTGCTGACACTTGCGAAAGCGTGCAATGCCTTTCGTATGTGAGCTATTTTTTTCCGCTTTCACGTTCGAACACGTTCAGCAAGGAGGGGAGAGGGAGGAAAGGAATTATTTTGTGGCAATATTCATCAAACAAATCCAGCGTTTTGCAAATAAACACAATCTGCTTTGCTAAGAAATAGGCTACTTGACTTTCAAACAAACGCAAAGTGATTTGTAAATACAAAAATCTATTTGAGAGAAAATGCAGAGGTATGGACAAATATATGTATTGTGTGTTACAACCCAGATAGGAAAATGACTCCGGATCGGATCCGCCCCGAAGGTACCACAAGATCTGGAATGGATCCGCAAAACAGTCCGTAACGGAGTCCACTTGCACAGCGCAGCGGATCCGGAACAGATAAGGATTACAGATCCGGACCCTATCCAGACCCTATCCGTATTAGCGGTTCATCCGGCCCGGATCCGATCCGGACCCGTTCATGAAGTAGCTCATCCGGCCCGGATCCGAACTGGATCCGTGAATTAAGTGGGTTTATACCTTATTTAAAATGGGTAATCTGGCCAAAACTAGCTATGGAAATACCTCAAGTAGAGCTGACAAACAATATGTAGACTAGATTGCTCTATAAAAGCTTAAATATTCCATAAGTCTCCCTTTATTAATATTAATAAACCAGAAAATCGTTCAAAACTTAAAAATCTAAACTTTTCTTGGCCAATAACAATTAAATGATCTATAAAAAGTAGGTATTACATGAAGTTAAATAAAAAATAAAATGCAACCACAAATTGTACAAAAACATTATTTTATTTAATGAAAAACTTTACCTCTAAAAAGAAAATTCAGTTCGATAACTTGGTAAAATTAATCTTTATGAATGAATTAGCTCAATTGAACTATAAGGAATTTTATAGCATACAAAAGTTTCATTATTCACTTTGTGTCAGTTTGATGTTGATTTAATAAAAATGTTCAAAATGAATTCAGTAAAAATATTGCAAAATTAATACATTATGAAACAAAGTCGATTCGACAATAAAGCAGCTCTGGAGAAAACAGTGATATCATAATCCAACTCAATTCAGTTCAAGTTTTGTCATTATGCAATACAATGAAATCAGTATTATTCCTGAATATTCAGTGTCTTTTAAACCCCAGCTACGCAATCCAGAGGTGACAGTGGAACCTAAACTCCAGCAGGTGACTGAAATGAAGAAAAAACACCTTGGGAGAAACCAGGAGCAGTCAGCTCATCCCTGACATGGCGTCCCAGTTTTCCAAAAAGAACTTCAAATTTTGATTTGTCTGACCACAGAACAGTTTTCCACTTTGCCACAGTCCATTTTAAATGAGCCTTGGCCCAGAGAAAACGCCTGCGCTTCTGGATCATGTTTAGATATGGCTTCTTTTTTGACCTATAGAATTTTAGCCGGCAACGGCGAATGGCACGGTGGATTGTGTTCACCGACAATGTTTTCTGGAAGTATTCCTGAGCCCATGTTGTGATTTCCATTACACTAGCATTCCTGTATGTGATGCAGTGCCGTCTAAGGGCCTGAAGATCACGGGCATCCAGTATGGTTTTCCGGCCTTGACCCTTACGCACAGAGATTGTTCCAGATTCTCTGAATCTTTGGATGATATTATGCACTGTAGATGATGATAACTTCAAACTCTTTGCAATTTTTCTCTGAGAAACTCCTTTCTGATATTGCTCCACTATTTTTCGCCGCAGCATTGGGGGAATTGGTGATCCTCTTCCCATCTTGACTTCTGAGAGACACTGCCACTCTGAGAGGCTCTTTTTATACCCAATCATGTTGCCAATTGACCTAATAAGTTGCAAATTGGTCCTCCAGCTGTTCCTTATATGTACATTTAACTTTTCCGGCCTCTTATTGCTACCTGTCCCAACTTTTTTGGAATGTGTAGCTCTCATGAAATCCAAAATGAGCCAATATTTGGCATGACATTTCAAAATGTCTCACTTTCAACATTTGATATGTTATCTATATTCTATTGTGAATAAAATATAAGTTTATGAGATTTGTAAATTATTGCATTCCTTTTTTATTCACAATTTGTACAGTGTCCCAACTTTTTTGGAATCGGGTTTGTACTATAATGCTAATAATGCTAAAGAGCTAACTTAACTGGACATTCCACAACGCAATTTCAAAAATTAAAAATGCCAACAAAGCAATTAACTGCTTTATTAACGTTAATATTACTGACAACTGTACAAATAAACCATATTTTAATAGTATTCTTACCGTGTTCAGTCCTCTTCAACCTGGCCGGCCGCAGCTTCTCCACTCTGAGGAGGATTTCTCTGACTGAGACAGAGACAGGACCGGAAAAAAAAAAAAACCTTCGGATGGAGAATCCGCGCAGTGTCTGTAATGAGTCCGCTAAATGACAGTGCGCAGTCTGGAGGCGGGGCATATTCTGGGCGAATGACCGAACAGAGTCTGACTGTACAGCGGAGCTGCCGACTTGAGGGCGGATCCGCCCCGGAGTCTGTTGCCATAAGGGAACTGTGAGACTCATGCCTTTTTATGAGGAAACGTGGCTTGATTTTCTCACAAATGCGTGCTGGCAGATTTTCTCATAAATACAATTGAGCAAATTTCTTTTCCAAAAACAGCAGATGGCGCTGTCAGTCAATTTACGCTAGTCTCTCGAGACGCCTGTTTACCTTTTCAGGGAATACAGCTGACCAACATGAGTGGGGAACAGGTGAGTTTCTGTCTTACTATATCTATAATTAACCATTTAGATGTTTTCACAAAGCGACCCTACTACAATGTCAGTGAAATTCACAATGAGTGCTGTAAAGTTGTTAACATGATTGATTAGTTAAAAAATCAGTAGTGACATGGCTAAACATTTAACTAGGCAGTCTTTCCCTATAAAAACCGATCCATTCTCCATACATCTTATCCTCAGTTGGATCGCATGATATAGAATATATAGGCTACATATGTTGATACAATTGTTCAACATTCAAAACAATGCAGGAGTATAACAATATATCGTGTCACAATATATTGTAATACTAAAATGCAAAAGTATTGTGGATAGTGACAACTGTGTACCAAAAATGAAAGCGTTTTGAATTTTATTTTTACGTTAGGTCAAGTAAGATTTATTGTCATTCTGCTATAATATATGTTGCTGCACAAGCTTGAGGACCCACACATTGCTACAGCCTACATCACCACAGCACACCGCCTGACAGCACCACAACCACTCTTGGAGGCACCAACACCCCGAGAGCCACCATTGTCTCCCAGCCGGGAGTGGCAGGTGCGTGTCTGATTGTTCTGCACCTTCGACGTCACTCACAGTTGTCTATTGTGTTGTCTATTGGACGGACAACAACGTTCGAAAGGGGGGAATTCTGTAGCATTCGGACCAATCGGACACAATTTTTCATTAGATATGTCTGTGAATGACTCCAGGCCCCCGGTTACCATGGTAACCAGAACACCTCAGCCAGACCAGATAAACTTTATGACCTAATGGCATGTTGAGAGCTCTCCCTCTTACCATCTTTGAACCTTAGGAAAACATTATGCCATAAAAATGGACTCTTCTCTAATTAACTCATAGAAAAACCTTTCTTTGAATGAACACACATATCCTTCAGGTCATTGTGTATATTATTACTGTTCTTGTATATGTTCTTGTGTATTGTACACTGTTTTATGCATGCTTATGATAGATCACTAGTTAATATCACCTCACAGATACCATGTTTGGTCTCTATCAATTCGTCTTCGGATGATCTAATTGAGAGTGTATATTACTGTTCTAAGGATCTTTAATAGTTTGTATATCAACATCCAATCCAGTTCATATGCAAATTACCATGCTTGGAGACAAAGAGTCGTAAACTTTCCATCCAACAGTGAAAGTCACCATTGGCTCTTTGACCCCCTGTGAGCATTTGCCCACTCAAGTCAGTTACGATGACGAACTGCAGTCAGGTCGAGACCCCGATGAGGACGACGAGCATGCAGATGAGCTTCCTTGAGACAGTTTGTGCAGAAATTCTTTGGTTATGCAAACCGATTGTTGCAGCAGCTGTCCGGGTGGCTGGTCTCAGACGATCTTGGAGGTGAAGATGCTGGATGTGGAGGTCCTGGGCTGGTGTGGTTACACGTGGTCTGCGGTTGTGAGGCCAGTTGGATGTACTGCCAAATTCTCTGAAACGCCTTTGGAGACGGCTTATGGTAGAGAAATGAACATTCAATTCACGGGCAACAGCTCTGGTGGACATTCCTGCAGTCAGCATGCCAATTGCGCACTCCCTCAAAACTTGCGACATCTGTGGCATTGTGCTGTGTGATAAAACTGCACATTTTAGAGTGGCCTTTTATTGTGGCCAGCCTAAGGCACACCTGTGCAATAATCATGCTGTCTAATCAGCATCTTGACATGCCACACCTGTGAGGTGGATGGATTATCTCGGCAAAGGAGAAGTGCTCACTAACATAGATTTAGACAGATTTGTGAACAATATTTGAGATAAATAGGCCTTTTGTGTACATAGAAAAAGTCTTAGATCTTTGAGTTCAACTCATGAAAAATGGGAGCAAAAACAAAAGTGTTGCGTTTATAATTTTGGTCAGTGTATGAAACATCTTTACAAAGTCTTTTGTATCGTTATTTTTGTGTTACAAACATGCAAATAATCACAGAAGTACTGGGATAAAAATGTATAGTTTGGATATATACACGGTTGTCTGCAGTAGTGATCAAAATAGAGTAAATCACTTTTTGACTTGATTTAAGTAAAGATTGAATCCATTACAACCTAACACCAGCAGGTGGAGACAATTGACCTAAAAAGAGATTCGTTCAAAAAACACTTTCATTCAGGAATGACACAGGAGTTAAATCATCGGTTCAACATGATTTTTTTAAACAATTCATTGTATATTGAATATATTTTATAAAAAGACTGCAGAAATTAGCATTTTGTCAGAACCTCTATTCTATGTTCTATTGTGAATAAATGATTGGCTCATGTGATTTGAAAGTCTTTTAGTTTTCATTTTCTGGAATTCGGGTTGTATATTTTAAATGGGTCCTATGATGCGATTTCAAGTTTTGCTTTCTCTTTGTAGTGTTACAAGCTGTTCGTGCATAGATAACATCCCTCAAGTTGCAAAGACTAGTCTCAAAACCAAAGAGATATTCTTTATAAAAGTTAAGACTCTGCCACACCCTCCTAAAACGGCTCATTTAAACACGCCCCCACATGTCTACATCACGTGTGGGAAGATTTGCAAAACACCGCCCAAATGTATACAAAGAAAGAAGGCGGAACTATTATTCTTGCTGTAGTATTGTTGCTGCTGCCAGCCCTGTGTTTCGTTGTGAAAGCGAAAGTACTTTGTTTGGGCTTCCAAAAGAGGGCACAACTAGAAATCAGTGGTTAAGTTTTATTTATAAAGTGGAGCAATTCCAACTTTGCAAGGACAGTCTGGTGCTTCTGACTCACAGCCTGTAAGTACGTTTTCTTATTTAAAGAATTTGCAATCCATTTACACACAGGTCTGATCTGAAAAGCTGAATCTTTCGATTTGCACACACAGACAATAATCAAAACACCCGTGTTTTGAATTCGAAGTTGCAGATTAATAGTTACAAATGTGTAAAATGACATTCACATAAACAATATGACACACACAAATGTGTACGACATATTTACTTTTGCACTTTACTTCAGTTTCGCTGTACAACCTCAAGTCAGCACTTACAACCTCTCAGATCTGGCAGTAGCCTACTTCAAATCTTAGCGCTTTGACTTTTGCTTCTCCTTTTGTGGTATTCCTGTTGTATGGCAAGCCGTTTTAGCCTAAAATATACTAAGTGTTACTCGTCGTAATTGCATTTTTACTAGTAACAATTCAATTAGAGAGCTCTACAATTAAATTATTTCTAGTAACAATGCCAATTAGAGAGCTCTCTAAATCAATATTTACTAGTTACAATTACAATTAGAGAGCTCTACAATTAAATTAGAGAGCTCTGCAATTGCATTCTTACTAGTAAGATCTGAATTAGAGAGCTCTACAATTTGATTCTTACTAGTAATAATTACAATTAGAGAGCTCTTTAATGCAATTCTTACTAGTAACAATTAAATTATAGAGCTCTCTAATTAAATTAAAGAGCTCTGCAATTGCATTCTTACTAGTAAGAACTGAATTAGAGAGCTCTACAATTCGATTCTTACTAGTAATAATTACAATTAGAGAGCTCTTTAATGCAATTCTTACTAGTAACAATTGAATTAGAGAGCTCTGCATTTGCATTCTTACTAGTAACAATTAAATTAGAGAGCTCTACAATTCAATTCTTACTAGTAACAATGCCAATTAGAGAGCTCTCTAATTCAGTTCTCACTAGCAAAAATGTAATTACAGAGCTCTCTAATTCAATTCTTACTAGTAAGAAATCCAGTTACAGAGCTCCACAATTGCATTCTTACTAGTAAAAACCTGTATTAATTAGATGCAAAATGGATTTTCGATTACACCCATTGCCTTACCAAATCCCGCCTGTGGTGATACACTTCAAAATAAAAGCCCCATGAATTAATAGCATTTTCATTGTGTCAGAATGACCTTTAAAGTGAGATGACAGCTTAGATATGTTTTGTTTAAAAATATATATATATTTAATCATTAAATTAATTTACATCTTTATGGTCTACTTACAAGTGAAGAAGACACACAAATGTTTCTTTAAAAAAATGCTAGTCTTTGTCAAAATGTCTGGTAATGATGACATCATCTCATTTTGGTGTTTATTATGCACTGTAACATGCAGGAAGAATTTACATCTATTGGCTAATTTTGCCAGTGGTCACTCCTGACAAAATGAGTTTTAGAATTTAGAATATGGAAACCACAACAATTATAAAACAAACAAAAACATATCCCCGTTTTTTAAATTTGTAGATAGGCCTAATCACAAGTGAGATTTCAATAATATTTTGACCACTGAACTAGGAAGTGTCCCCGGTTTTTTGTTTCATAAATCTGGTCACCATTTTTGACCGGATAGATTTTGCGCCCTCAGTAGACTGCGTGAATTTCTAGGGGGGGCACAAATCACGGTATTATTCGGATGGGAAGCATGCGATCTGTGATCGCGTGCAGTTGCTGACGCTCGCTAAAGCATGCAATCGCTTTCTTATGTGTGCTGTTTTATTGGTTTCACTTTCGCTTTCGAAATCGATCACGTTCAGCAAGGAGGGGAGAGGATGAAAAGTGGGGGGGCACAGTAACTCGTTTGGGGGGGCACGGCCCGCGAATGCCCCCCCTTGGTGCCGGCCCTGCTCCCTCAACAGGTGTAATTCACGTTTTGAGAGTTAAAACACTCTCCACTTTTTACCATTGAACTTATATATAGGCATTATGATCACTTACAGTTATACATTCAAAATCAGATCTGTTATCGTGCTAAAAACCCGTCACTCATGAATCATCATGTCTGTCTGCTGATCCCTAGTGATTGGCTAAAAGTGCGGCCGCGACGTCAACATCAGCACCAGTCTCTTTGCAGTGCGCGTGTGTGTTTAGTAACGTTGTGATGACTGATTGGATGCATGCAGTAGGCTATATATGCACACTTGGGCTTGTTTGTTAACCAATTAGCCTATACAATTTATATGTTTTGAAAACCGCCAAACTGACCAAAAACCAGCCCAAATTTTGTCCACCCGCCCAAGCCAATATTTACCCGCACAATCAAATTCAAAACCGCCCAATCTGGCAACACTGGCGCAATCACTTGCATTTTTTTTCTGCATTCAAATATTTATTCATGTTTATTTTGTGCTGCAAATATTAAAGAGGAAAATATCATTGATTCGCATGCAGCTTGAACTGAGGTGAATATTACAATATTAGTGCAAAACACTTTTGTTTCTTGTATTTGATATTAAAATTGACAGAAGGATAAGACTTTGTTATAGGCCTACAAGTAAAAAAAAAAAAAAAAAAAACTTCTTGCATCATTTTGGCTTGCGTGCTACAATGAATGGACTTGAAAATGTTAAATCTATTTTTTTTTTTTACAAAATATAACATTTTTACCCTAGGCTATGCATTTAGAACACTTTTAATATGATATGAAATAAGTTACATGGGATAATTTTATGTTATAAAAAGAATGGAAAAAGTTTACAATTTATTAAATGGACAAGTGAAAGCATTATTATTATGTTTAAAATTTTCTTTTGTGATCCCAAAAAAACATATCTAAAAAAATCAAATGGCCTAATATGGCTTTATAACAGCATCAGTTTGACTTATTACTGGTTGTGAAGGGATAAATAGGCTAAACTATAAACTGACAATGAGCAAGCAAAATAAGTGTTAGGCATAAAAGAGCAGACAGTTATTCTGTGGTTGCCCCATATTTGGATTTTGCTTAGGGCCCCAAATCACTAAATCCGCCCCTGCAAAGGAGATGTTTTTAATTACATCAAACAATATCAAAACTTTTAAAAACAGGCAGCAATGTGATTCTTTTATTGAGCGACATCGTTGTTCCGGAAACACCCCTGATTAGGTGAAAACAGTGTCACCAGCTGGACGCGCGCTGCTGCTTCGGCCGTCATATGATTATCCCAAAGTGTTTGTTCAACAAGCTGACAGAAGTCGATCCATCCATAGTTGTAACACACGTGTTTTAAATATTTCCACAAGTGCTAGCAATACCAAATTTACACTATTTACTAGTTACCATATGAAAAAAGTGTGCCAAAATTCAAAAGTCTTTTGAAGATATCGCTGAACATTTATTTATTTTTACCATAGTAAAATGATATTTCTGGCTTAAGTAAATTTTTCATCTCAGTTTTTATTACTTATATAAAATCAGACAAACCTGCTATTATTTTAATCTCCAATCTGTTATTTATCGGTTTAGATTATTTTTTAATGCTTCAATAACTAGCAGAAGACACTAAAGGGTTTTAAATTCCAGCTGCGCATGATAGGGTATGTTGTAAAAACACTGTGTTACATTGTGCCCTGCCATGCTATTCTATGATATTAGCGATGTAATTCCCACTATTTACTTTAATACATTTTAATGAGAAACGACGAGAAACAAGTGAATAAAGACTGACAGTCCATGATTAATGTTCAGAAATTATTATTTCAAGACATGTAATGCATTTTGGCTCGTTATGTGGGCGGGTCCCAAGCATGGTTGCAATGTGTTCATTGTCAAACTCAAAAATCAGATTATTTTTAATTCTTAAAAAATGTCATTATTTTATTTTAAATAAATAATAATTTTATTTTTTTGACAAAATATTTTAATTTGTCTTGTATATTTTTTTAATGAGATCAGATAACATTTTAAGATGACATATGGTCATGTTACAACGTGCCCCTCAGCTGTTACAATTTACCCTACCTACGGGGCATGTTGTCACATTTCACTTCCAATTTTTGACGGCAAAAATAGAAAAATGTATAGGCCTACACTGTAAATATGAAACAAAGCGGCATATTTGTACTAGACAAGTGTGAAATTATTGTGAATAAAAAATTATACTCTGAACCCCATGTGGATTTACACAATTTGAGGAAGTCAAAAAGTGATACTTTGTGCCCCGCTCTCCCTAACTAAAATCAAATCAGTGGAAGCTTGTGAACAGTTTTGTAGCATTTTAAAATGCTGGTTTATTGTACTAAGTGATGATAAAAGACAAACGTACGAGACCAGAATATTAACGCAATAATGTTTTCCTCCCTTTCGAAAATGCCAATAAACGCTTATGCATTAAGACAGACAGTTAAAGTTCATATTTTGGGTTCGTCAGTTTTTTAGCCTTATTAGTAAGGTGTGTACAGAATGTAATCTTTAATACTGTATCGGTGCATGAGAGGGAAACGCACTGCGTGTTGTTTTGTTTTGGGTTTATGTGAATCTGCACATAGTATGCTTTACAATTTTGTCTAATCACTATTGGTACCTTAAGCAACATTTGTATTAAGCCTTATGTCCCTGTTCAAGTTCGCTAATTCACAAGCCGAGTGAGAATCATACTCGCAAAATAATGTTAATTATTAAACCAAACAAAATCAAAACTTTCAAAAACATGCAGCAATACGATTATTTTATTAAGTGACAGATAGTGGGTTTAATCAGTGACATTATAAATAGATTTACTCTCTGGTGTCTTCTTGTCATCTCCTCGACCTGCTTCCCTTGGGGTTTTTACACAGAGAAAAGGCAAAACAAAATACTGCACTGTCCAGTTTTCTCTGGACGAGTACTGGAGTTACTTTTGCAATTTTCGTTGCAGCATGAATGACATAATATGGTGACATTTTCCACAATCACGACAGAAAATCAAATACTGCCCTGAACTCAATAGTGGAGAGGTGTCGCGATTTTCCCAGTAAGGTGAAAAAAACTAAACAGCTTCCCAGAACTCAACACGGCGTGACGTCAGCTTCACATTCTCAGCCAGATGAATATGCATGAGGCTAATTATCATAATGAGGTCGCTTTAAATAGAGAGCTCTACAATGCAATTCTTACTAGTAAGAATCGCTATTGTAGAGCTCTACAATTACATTTTTACTAGTAAGAATGCAATTACACAGCTCTACAACTGCATTCTTACTAGTAATAATTACAGTTAGAGAGCTCTCTAATACAATTCTTACTAGTAACAATTCGATTAGAGAGCTCTGTAACTGAATTAGAGAGCTCTGCAATTGCATTCTTACAAGTAACAATTCAGTTAAAGAGCTCTCTAATTCAGATTTTACTAGTAAAAATTAAAGTTCGAGAGCTCTTTAATGCAATTTGTACTAGTAACAATTGTATTAGAGAGCTCTCTAACTGAATTAGAGAGCTCTGCAATTGCATTCTTACTAGTAACAATTGAATTAGAGAGCTCTACAATTCAATTCTTACTAGTAAGAATTACAATTAGAGAGCTCTTCAATGCAATTCTTACTAGTAAAAACTGAATTAGAGAGCTCTTTAATTCAATTAGAGAGCTCTCTAATTCAGTTTTTACTAGTAAGAATTCCAATTAGAGAGCTCTCTAATTCAGTTGTTACTAGTAAGAACTGAATTAGAGAGCTCTTTAATTCAATTACAGAGCTCTGCAATTAAACATATCTCTAATGTGTTTTTTTACTAGTAAAAATGTAATTATAGAGCTCTATAATTGCATTTGTACTTGTAATAATTAAATAAGAGAGCTCTCTAATCGGAATTGTTACTAGTAAAAATTGAATTAGAGAGCTCTTTAATTAGAATAGTTACTAGTAAAAATGTATTTAGAGAGCTCTCTAATTGGGATTGTTACTAGTAAAAACTGAATTAGAGAGCTCTTTAATTAGAATTCTTACTAGTAAAAATGTATTTAGAGAGCTCTCTAATTGGAATTGTTACTAGTAAGAATTCAATTGTAGAGCTCCCTAATTGGAATTCTTACTAGTAAAAATTCAGTTGTAGAGCTCTGTAATGAAAAATGAATGGAAGTCAATGGAGACATATGACTAGTAAAAATTCATTTGTAGAGCTCTCTAACTGGAATTGTTACTAGTAAGAATTGAATTAGAGAGCTCTGTAATTGGCATTGTTACTAGTAAGAATTTAATTGTAGAGCTCTCTAATTATAATTGTTACTAGTAAGAATATGATTAGAGAGCTCTCTAATTAGCCTTGTTACTTGTAAGAATTTAATTGTAGAGCTCTCTAATTATAATTGTTACTAGTAAGAATATGATTAGAGAGCTCTCTAATTGTAATTGTTACTAGTAATAATTTAATTGTAGAGCTCTCTAATTGAATTGTTACTAGTAAAAATGCAATTACGACGAGTAACACTTAGTATATTTTAGGCTAAAACGGCTTGCCATACTGTTGCAAAACTCACTTGTGCACTTGTAAATGCAGACGTGAGAGCGCAGAGCCGGGGGCGGGGCTGGGCTGCGAATGAAGACATTTTATTGGTCGATGCCTGACCAATGAACAATGCCAGCCATCGCGACTTGCCCTGCAGAAAGAAACGTGTTTTTTATGCATATGTATCAGTAATTTGTAAAACACTGGAAACTATTTTCATTGAATATCCTTAGCTTTTACAGGATTTTAAGACACTGCATTCATCTTGTCACACAGGTATTATCTGGTAGACAAATAATGCAACATCCTTCATATGTATATCTGATTGCATATTGCAGAGTAATATCACTGTACCAGAGCCGCTGAGAAACAATTTATTGTGCATTGATAACTACGCTGACTACGCTTTACAATAGCATTTTATTCTGGGGAATGTGACAGCATTATGTTCTCATACTCCTTGGCAGTCAAATGTGATCAAACACCTTATGTGTCACGTTTAACCAATAAAATAACTGTACTAGATTTTAGCTCAGTTCTGTTTAGTTCATTTGAGGAGATTTTACTAAATAATAGGCGCAATAATTATGATCCATGAATGACCGTTTAAAATAACATTTTCTAATATGCGTATTATTTATATTACAATTAGTGTAGTATTTAGGGTTAAAATAGAGAAAATGTTTTCCAGTGCAAAGAGGCAAATTAGAGGCATTTGGTGGCCAGAAAGATAATATTCATATGTAATGCCATGGTTTAACCACTTATGGCTGTTTAATAAATACATGTAGGCTATTTAGCTCGACTCTAGTTGCTCAAAACAGTATTGCCGTTCATAACTGCTTATTTTTTTAGGTTTTGCTTTTTAATGTACATTTAGACATTATCAAACACTCGATTTTTATAAGTTTGATTTTTTTAATGTTGCATTTAAAAAGGTTAATTACTGACAAGCAAATAAGGAATTTAAACCAATAAAGAAGTTTAAATTATATATATATATATAAAAAAAAAAAAAAAATAACAGAGTTATGTCGCAACTCTGGTACAGTGATATTACTCTGCAATATGCAATCAGATATACATATGAAGGATGTTGCATTATTTGTCTACCAGATAATACCTGTGTGACAAGATGAATGCAGTGTCTTAAAATCCTGTAAAAGCTAAGGATATTCAATGAAAATAGTTTCCAGTGTTTTACAAATAACTGATACATATGCACAGTGGTGTAGTGGTGCCTGGAGAAGTGGGTATACTCTTAATTTATGCCCCCGAGTTTTTTATTTATTTTTTTAACGGCCCAGCAAAGACCTGTACATAAACAGTGACATGTAAAACTAGTCTTGCATATTTAGTTCACTATTGTAATATTTGCACACTGTCACTTAACTTCTGCTGCTTTAGTAAGGATCATTATAAAATTAATATTATCCACAGAAGAGGTGCAGATTTTGCAATAAATAATTAAAATAAATAAATATATAAACAGACTGCAGCATCTGACATTTTGTCAGAACCTCTAGTAAATTACATGCTATTTTGTTTAGTTGTCTGTTCAGAATTGTGGGAGAATTGTGATCTCTACTTGAAAAAATAAGTCATGATTCTCAATCATTTCAGAAGTGAGGGGGACAGAAATGTCAAATATAATAACTTTGTCTAATTGACAGATTTTGTGACTATTATTATTATTATTATTAATTATTACCTCTTGCTTTTAATTGGCTGAGAAATCAAATACACTGCTGGACTATGCTATGTGAATATACCCGGTACAACCTGTTTTGCACATTCCTCTTGCACATCCCTGTTTATATTAATATTTATTAAATCCACAGTAGACTGTATTGCACATTTTATTTTATTTAATTGCACATTTTACTCCTTATTTTATTTTTATGTTATTTTATCTTTTTGTTCATATTTTTTATCTTACTCTTACCTATATTTATATATCTTCTCTTGTGTTATGTATCATCTTTTATTTTATTTTTTTGCACTGTCCATTGAGCGGACCTGTCCTGACCTACATTTCACTACTGATTATACCCTGTATGATTGTGTATGTGACAAATAATAAAGAACCTTGAACCTGGACAATAACCAATAATTTATAATATTTTTCCTGTATTTTCCTAATGACTATTTTATTATTTGTTTATAAACTACATTTTTTCCCCATTTTTCTCACAGAATAAGGCAGAAGATATATTTTATAGCCTAGTATCTATTGCCAAGTGTAATAAATGCTATGTCAATTAGCACTGCATTATTCAGAATCAGATGCTTTTTTATTACCTGGAGATGACTTGAAAAACACTCATAAACCATATAATGTCGCAATCATGTGTTTACTGTATTCACGTCTTTTTATTCAGCTACAGTAGAGATAGCTTTGGCTACAGCGATAGCTGGGTTCTTGCATGTCGTGACTCGTAAGTTAGTAGCTACTTCTATGAGGCCGTGTGGGACTTTCTGCGCGAGAGCACCATCCGGCTTCGAGTATAAATGAAACATACACTGCATGAGAGTGTTTACTCACCGCATCACTGTCTTAACTTGATGTTTTTAGAGAATATTTGCATTTATTCACATGTGATTGGATTAGTTACTCATATGCTGGACTGTCGTGATTTGGCTAGTGCAGGACACTACTGAATGACGCGCATCAGAGGGGATTTAGAAGTGTGTATACGGAATGCTGACTGATAAAGAAGTTATCCACTACACTACACCACTGCATATGCATAAAAAACATGTTTCTTTCTGCAGGGCAAGTCGCGATGGCTGGCGTTGTTCATTGGTCAGGCATCGACCAATAAAATGTCTTCATTCGCAGCCCAGCCCCGCCCCCGGCTCTGCGCTCTCACGTCTGCATTTACAAGTGCACAAGTGAGTTTTGCAACAGGAATACCACAAAAGGAGAAGCAAAAGTCAAAGCGCTAAGATTTGCAGTACTGCCCGATCTGAGAGGTTGTAAGTGCTGACTTGAGGTTGTACAGCGAAACTGAAGTAAAGTTCAAAAGTAAATATATCTTACACATTTGTGTGTGTCATATTGTTTATGTGAATGTCATTTTACACATTTGTAACTATTAATCTGCAACTTCGAATTCAAAACACGGGTGTTTTGATTATTGTCTGTGTGTGCAAATCGAAAGATTCAGCTTTTCAGATCAGACCTGTGTGTAAATTTCAACTTACAAATACGAATATTAATATGACAAGTTCTCACATTCAGATCAACAACCTCTCTTTACCTTCATATAATATTTCCATCTGACGCTTGAGGTATTCAGCCAATCACAATGCACTGGATATCTGGCCAATCAGAGCATGCCTCGCTTCTCAGAATGATGAGCTTTGTAAAAATCAGAGCAAGAAAGGCGGGGCATAGAGGAGCAACAATAATGTACAGTATGTGGAAAATAATGTTTTTTTTAACCTTAAACCACATAAACACATTGCATTACACCAAATACACCAAATAATGTTCTTTTTAGCAACGTCATATGACCCCTTTAATATTAGAAACACTAACAGTATTAGTTCGATTGCAGATATATTAGCCTACATACTTTTTAAGCTACGACTAATTGATTTTTAGAATATAGATAACGTTTCTCCCACGACTCTGAAAACGATTTTTTTAATGGTTAAATGTGCGTACATATCAGTCTATAGCTTTACATTTTTGTAGCCCATGTCAAATTTGTACCAGACCTCAAAAGTAACCCGGCCCCGGCCCGGACCCGGACGGACCCCCGTTTTCGCGACCCATGATCCAACACAACACAACACACATTTATTTATTGACAGCAATGGCATAGACAGAGTTAGCGCCAAAACACAGACATCTAAAGATTTGTTTCTCTGGACACAGAAAGCAAATACTTTTAGACAATCAACTGGTTCTGTTAAGGCCGGGACACATCAAGCGTTTGTCAGGCTATTTTTTCTGTGTGTGTTCAGCGTTAGTTTGCCCAATTCCCAAGTAAGAACTCTGATTGGATGTTCAGTCTACGAGTGAGTCAGTGTCCGAGAATTGAAGCGAAAGTTATTAAAATGAGTATGTAAATAGCCTAAAGGTGGCACAGGCAGAAGGCTGTTCTCATGTAACCTGATTACCCAAACATTCCAATATGCAAATATTTTCATAAACAGCATGAGCCGCTTAAAATGAGTAAAGTTATCAACATAACTGATATTCAAAATGGTAAGCAAGCGCTGCTTTGTTTACGTGTCCTATATCAGCTTATCTCGTATATCCTGGTTTCGGTTTCTATTTTTGAATGATGAATATATACTATTGATAGCTGCTGAGATAGACAGCTAATTCCTCTCATACAGGTGCAGAACACGTGTTAGTTTGCAGACGGCTGTAGCCTGTGCGGTGTGTTCAAGCACAGTTTTTGGTCCAGACGCTGCAGACGCGAGACCACAACACCGTCGGATTTCGTCGCCGCTAATTCTTTGAAGTCGGCTTGGTGTGTCCCGAAACAAGAGCCGAAAAGGAGAGTGAAGGCTTTGTGAATTTCAATATGGAAAGCCTAGACACACATACACAAACACAAACACACATATACATGTATATAGGATATATTTCCTCTTCAAGGAAAGTGCATTATAGCCAGTTCACAGAAGACGTGTTGTCTTCTTTTTGCTCATTCCTGTTCCTTGCATGCTGTTTTATCAGTTCATTTGTCTCTTCACACTTTGCCAGAACTCTATTAACTGCTTCGGTGACCTTGCGATTGTTGTAATGACCTTGGAAAGGTCGTGACCTTTAGAATCCTTCATATAGGTTCGAAACTGAGAAGGATCTGGAGAACGTGAGGGTTTTATGCCCAACCGTTTCAGACACATGCCCACATATGCATCCTCTATATTAAATGGCTTCATGTCCTTGGAAGCCTCCACTATTTTTTGGGGAAGATCATTGGAGAACACATACCCTACTCCCAAAACATATGTGGGGTATTTCGGTTCGGGGTACAGCTCCTCTGAGACGTAATACTTAGATTTTTTGTTTCTAATGACATTCTGGTTCCACATCAAAAATCCTGTGATGTAGTTCTGTCTGGGTGTGTTGGGTGACAACAGGAGGCTCATCAGGTTCTCCAGGTTTATGTACATGTCAGAATCAACCTTCATAGCATAAGTTGCTTGAGGGCAACGAGTGGCCAACCAGTCCATGATCACCATCGTCTTTATGGTCAGATTGAAGTAAGAGTCCACAAAGTTGCTCTGCAGTAAATCTCTGTGTTGTCGACTCTCTTCCTCCAGCTGCTGTTGAGCTTCAGTCAAACCCACCAAGAACAGAGTCAGCACTGCTTTTCCCTGCACTGAGCTCTCATTCCCCCATGTGCTCCGGATGGCTTTACGAGCATCTACCTCATGGGGGGCCACAGGGACCATCAAGACCAGGAACGGATCCTGCTTACATTTATCAGGTTCATCTAGGATGAAGTGATAGTTGCTTGGATGAGCCACATGATGATGCACTGAAATGTGATTTTTTAGTGCGGTAGTTGTTTGAATGATTTGTGGAGTAGTTAAAAAATTCCAGATAATTTTTTTGCCAGACAAGCCCTCAGTCACTACATTGTAGGACTGAGTTTGATTTACAAGGTTAAACCAGGTGTGAGGATGTTTGACTGGATTAAATGAGAAAATGTAGATACAAGAGATGACAAACAATGATAATGTCAATGTGACCAGCAGAATGAATCCTGTTTTAATGTGACATATTAAATCTCTATCCTGAGCCAGACAGCACCTGAGAAAGAAAGAGAAACAAAAGGTTAATTGTCTGTATACAGGGGTGCAAACTCGTCAGGAGTGAAAAAGGTGACAAACTAACCGCAAGTTAATTCACATAGCACATTATACACACAATGGCAAGTCAAACTGCTTTATAGGGAGAAAATATTACACACTGCAAAAAAATGTTTTTCTTACATTTTTGTCTTGTTTCCAGTCCAAATATCTAATTCTTAAATCAAATCTTTTTTTTCCCAGAAAAAAATAAGTCAAAAGAATCTTTTTTTCAGTTTGAAATAAGATTATTTTGCTTGTTTTAAGGAAAAACTTTAAAAGAAAATTTGACTTTTTTTTCTTAAAAATATTTAGATATATTTGGACTAGAAACAAGACAAAAACTCTAAGTAGGAAAGCATTTTTTGCAGAGCACCATTCAAGGATAAACACCTTTATATAATTAAAAGACGTTTGAGCGACAACTACGGTCTAAAATCAACAAGGATTGTTGTTAAGATGTTACATGAACTAGTCAGGGCAAATAAACCACTGTAAATCTTCATTTCAGCACTCAAATCTTTGAAGCAGCTGACGGGCTAAACGCGAGGTGTTTCTCCGTCTTGAAACAGGCTGTTACAGGCTGACACTTAGCGCTGCCTCCACTTCAGCTGAGTGATACTAATATTACTATACATTAAACGCTATATGCTTTACTTGTAGGTCGAACAGTTCTCAAATCGACTTCATGTCAGAGTAATAGCTTACTGACATGTGAGACAAATGTTAAGGTCGAGACTCATATGTCGAGGCATTTTTGCAAAGGGTAACGAACTAATGTAGCGATAACGTAACTTACAATCTTCATAACTATCGCAACAGCAGCCTCACGCAAAACAAAACAAACAAACAAACAAACAGCAGCCTCACGCGGTAATCACCATTTAAACTGGAACACCATCATTTACAGCCGATACAAATGCATTCCGTCCGAAATATGGACAGTTGCCTGCGGCGTCTAAAAGCTAGGCTTCGGGAGTGAGATTGGTTGGTTGAGGGAAACAACATTAAGGTAAGCCAATCAGAGGCAGAGTAGGGCGGGTCCATTCCTTCGCCAATAAGGGAAAAAAAGCTACAGGTGAGGTGACACAGATGACTCGCAGATTCGACGACGACTACGACAGTTTTAACATACAGCAATATACTGTAGGTGTTATATTGAGATCAATAGAAATGTAGACTATCAAAATTTGACAGTCATCATTATATATATTCTATAAAATCTACACTTTACATATAGAATGTTACCAACAAGGCTCTAATTAGTCCCATTCCTGGACTGTGTGTGTCTGTATGCAAAGCACAATTTATAGAGCAAATAAAAACAGGGGTGAACGTACCTCTTCCACATGCTTCTGATCGCCATGACTGCGTGTTTGACTGCTTTTATAAAGGAATAGCTGAAAGATGCATGTTATTTTTTTCCTGAAGTACCCTTGTTGTTTGTTCCTTCTCATGAACTGTGGGTGGGGCTTAAACATTTTCCAATATAATTATAAGAGGAGTTTCCACAAATTACTTTTTAAAATGTATTATTATTATTATTTTACATTTTGAGATAAACTGTTACCTAATATTAAATTGCAAAATTACTATACTCTTAAACAGTTTTTCACACATTTTAATTTTCCAGTTTCTCTGAAAGCACTAGGGTGAATTAAGTGAAACTATATACCTCATCAAAGCCAGAAGTTCTGGTTCAAGATCACAAACAATCTGGCACATTAACTCTCTGAGATGTTTACTCTGTTGGTACAAAACATGCTGCTCTGCTACATTTTTTTTTTAACAGTTTGCCCATCACAGAGGACAGGTGTGCGTGTACTCCAAGCAATGTGTGAAGCCAGATGAGGCCATACGTGAATGATAAAATGATCCTCCTATTTTCTGTAGTATAATGACTGTATAAACATGAAATACTGGTTGGATTTTTTTTTTTTTTTACTATAAACACTGGGAAAAAAATGTCTCTAGTTCCCTTTACATGTCCTCCTACAATATTAGTCTGGTTAAAAGTTAAGCTTAATAATTAAATAAGCTTCCATTTGTTAAAATTAGTCAACAATTTTAGTTAACATGAACTAATAATGCACAATGCTTCTATACTCTTAAAAATTAAGTTTCTTTATAGGCATTGATGGTTCCATAAAGAACCTTTAACACCCATGGAGCCTTTCCACCGTTTAAAAAAAAATAAAAAAATAATGCATTTTGGCTGATCACTTACATGACAACCACATTTTGGGGGCATTAAAATGTAACCTTTTGAAAACAGGTTTCAAAGTGCACGTTTTTTTAAAACAATACCATTATATTATCTCTGGAAACTACAAAAATGCACATTTGTGAAAACTGTGACATCAGAATGCAAAACTCAATGGAAAAATCACCCAAGAGTAAAATGTCAATGCAGAAACTAGCAGAGAACTGCAAGTTGGTGGTAAAACACTGATAATGTCTATAAAGATGGTTCATTTAATTAGAGATTTAAAATTTAGCATCTGTTTGTGGGTGTAACAGTTTACAGTTAATCGTTATATTTTATTGGAAAAGTCATATAAATATGGTTTTCATGATTTTACATGTAAATGGTTGAAGAATTACATTTCTAATAGAAGACAAGTTTGTTTGTTTTAAGGGTTGCTATTCTAGCAAAGCAAGCATACTCTGGGGTTCCTCAGGGGTCCATACCTGGACTACTACTGTTTCTTATCTATATAAATGACTTATCGAATGTTTCAAATATTCTTACTCCAGTAATGTTTGCTGATGATACAACTTTAGTTCTCTCTCATTCAAATTTCAGTTCACTGATTAAGAATGCAAATAATGGTCTAATCGCTTATGCTAATGGTTTCAATTAAACAAAGTATCTTTAAATATAAAAAATCTAATTTTATTATTTTTAGCAGTAAAAGGTATACCCTAAGGATTTACCAAAATTACTATTGAGTCTATTGAAGTGCCTCAAGTGTCAACTACTAAATTATTTTTTGTTGATGAGACTTTGAGTCGGAAGGAACAAGCTGACAATGTGAGCAGAAAAATTCTTAAGCTTAACTATAACTTAATTTATGCGTGTCTTTCATATCGTAATATAGTTTGGGCGAGTACTTTTCCTACTTCTCTTCAAAAAATATTATCCTTCATAAGCGTTTTATTAGGATTGCAACCCGCATATAGCTACTTCATCTGCTTCTTTATTTCATAAACTTCAGGTTCTTACTATTTATTATATCAATATTTTTCAAATGTTTTTTCATGTATAAAATATATATTTATTGTTGTTATAAAAATGTATAAAGGATGGATCATTTTAGTGCTGCTTTGTAATTGTGGTTTTCGCCTTTTGTTTTTGCATTTTATGTACCATATAAGGTTTGTTTTTGGAGTATATTATTTCTGGGTTTTTGACTACACTAAAGCTCTTTTGTCTCCCTCTGGTGGCTGAATATAGTGATTCTCCAATGAAGGACAATAGCTGACTTTAGCCAGCAGGGTGGTGCTCTGACACACTGAAAAATGCTTATGTATTTCATACACCATGACTGTAACAATTAACTGACACAATCAGACACATTAAAAATTATATGAATCATGTATTAACAATTATAATTTCTTAACAGAGCAATGCCATTACTTGAATTTAATAATATTTTCTTGAACCAAACCTACTATTATAAAGGATACCCAAAACAGAGCAATAAATAACTTAATAGCAATGTTTAATATCAAAATAACTCCACTTCTCAAAATTTAACAATCCCAACCATTTAAAACAAAGGAATGGGAAGTATATTTTTGATTGATTTAACCATTTTGATGAAACATCCATTGTGGTATCCAAGATTAGTTTGTTCAGGATGCCTTTCGGATTTTGTTTTGAGCAAATTCTTCAGCCCAGTGCAAGATGTCTGTAATATCTGTGAGATGGGCTGCTTTTCCTACACCTTTAGCCACATCGGTTGAGCCGTCTGCATTTCCTCCCAAGCGTGCACACACAGAATGAGCCCATTTAAGGGCTGAGCCACTGGCAGAGCCCTAGGAAGAGAGTATGAAGACAATCACATACCTGTGGTTATATCATAGTTGTGAGATTTTGTGCGTGCTGTACCTTGGGTACTTGGCAGGCACAAAGCACCTTCCCTGACAACTGCAGGTGAGACAACAACATAACCATGGAGTCTGGAGTACTCTTGCTCAGCTGAAGCACAGTCTTCATCAGCACCTAAACAAGATTGCATGTATACAAATTGTTTACATATGACACAAATACAATCATCAAACATCACCACAAAACATAGTAATTACCGATATCGAGTCCGTATGGATCAAGTCCACCACCACAGGTTTATTAGAGTGTTTGACCAATAGCTCTTTGGCTTTCAAGGCAGCCTGAAGCAGGAAAAAAAAAAAGATAACATATCAACAAAACCTCACAAAGCAGATGTGACAGAAATTACTACCCAGCTACTTACTTTTTGGGCATCATTTGATAGGCATCATCAGTGTTGGGTAAGTTGCTCAAAAAAGTAATCCACTACAAATTACTAATTACTACTTTCAAATTGCAAATTGATTACATTAATGATTACTTAATGTAAAAAGTAATGAGATTACTAATTACTTTCTAGTTCCTTTAAAAAAATATATAAAACCTAAAAAATATACTGCAAAGTGAAACAGTTCTTTGAGTAATTTAATGTTGAAACGTGAAATCGAGTGCAACATTTTGAAATATTATCGGCAACCTTTCATTGCATCTAAATGTTGTATAACTCGGCATCCATTTTAGCTCACGTTCCCCAGTTATTTATTAAAGGGCATGCTCATTAACTAACACTGCCGCAAAACACATGGTTTTAAAATGCATTTTAAAATCAATAAAATGCATTAAAATGCATCTTTTTTTTCTTAACTCTGCATTTGTAACTTAAAGGGATACTCCACCCCAAAATGAAAATTTTGTTGTTTTTCACTTACCCCCATGTCGTTCCGAACCCGTAAAAGCTTCGTTAGTCTTCAGAACACAATTTAAGATATTTTGGATGAAAACCGGGAGGCTTGTGACTGTCCCATTGACTGCCAAGTAAATTGCACTGTCAAGGTCCATAAAAGTATGAAAAGCATCGCCAGAATACTCCATCTGCGGTTCAATCATAATGTTATGAAGCGACGAGAATACTTTTTGTACGGAAATAAAACAAAAATAACGACTTTATTCAAAAATTAGGCACAGTAACGTCTCCTCTGTGTCAGCGTAGCGCCATTTTGGAGATTATCCCCAGGACGAAAAACAACAAAATTTTCATTTTGGGGTGGAGTATCCCTTTAAGTAATGTAATTATATTTACATGAGTAACTGTAATCAAATTACACAAACCTTAAATTTAATGCATTACATTACTGCGTTATCAGCTAGAGTAATTTGAATACAGTAACGTGTATACTGTGTAACGTGTTATACCCAACTCTGGGCATCATTAGTCCTATTCGGACGGAACTAGATTTACAGGGGGACGTTAGAGAAATTTGTTTCATTTTGCGATTTTAATCACTTCTGAATCTGCCACACCTGTTTTTCTTACACAACCTCTGTAATAATTCGAGAGCAAATTACCTACTGTTTTTTGGCAAATTCAGTGATCCTCGGAGAAAACTATAATCCAGTCCGAATGCTTGGTGTAAATATGTCAAAGCTTTGCAGAGATACAGCCTCAGATGCAGTTTTGGCACCTTGCCAGCAAATTCGTTGATGCGTTAAATGAAAAACATTTCGTATATCGACACGAAATCCATAACTTTTTGCCAGCATGGTCTTTATATGATCCGAGTCAAATTTGGTGAAAATCGGACTGACGGACTAGGATTAGTTCGAAAAAGTATGTTTTCAGCATAATTCAAAATGGCGGACAGGAAATTCAGCCTATTATGTCATAATTGGTATCGATGTTCTCAGTATGATCCAAGGAATCTATCAAAATCAGTTTGATAGATTGTCTCATTACAATAGGCTAATGTAAACAAAAGTTATTAGCATTTTTCGAAATTTCATTATAACTTTTGTCTGTGATTACGGACAATATTTTTTTCACAATGTGTTTCCTTGTTTTTTTGCCCAATATGAACTACCGTAGACGCTCTTACCGCACACATTTTTGATATGTTTGCCTCCCGGCAAAGAAATAAAAATAATAATAATAAAATCAAGAGCCAAATCACATAACTTAAACTGTTAAGACTGGCAACTGTAATATCAGCGTCAGGCAGGATTACTCACTTTCATTTCTGCACTCAATTACATAATGTTTTAATTACATATGTACCTTTACAAAAATTAAACATGGTTTTACTACAAATAATAAAAAAGTAACCACAAATTAACTATGGTTTTGTTATACTAGCCATAGCTTAATCATGGTAGGCTATTTGTAGTAAACCTGTGGTTATACTAATGTAATCAATCCGAATGATACGCAATGCACGCATACAGAGTGCGCGATCTCTGCAACGCCCAGATGTTCAAAACAGACCCTCCCACCTCTGTAATAATTATGGAGATGTTAGCCCCGTCTGAATTAGTCCATGAAAATCACAGACTTTAGGTGAATCAAAACTCAAACGTAGTTTAGAAAACTAGTCCCGTCCGAATAGGGCTATAGACATTTTTTTCTGAACGCAGAAGTCACACCTCTTAACTGAAAGGATGCTTTGCATTTCTGGTCTCCAGCGTTTCTGTTAAACCTATAATCTACCGTTAAACCTATTAGAATATTTAATTTTATTAACTTTATAGCGCCATCACTTTACAGTGTCGCAGTAACCGTCATTTGTCAGTGCCTCAATCCTCAAAGTTTAATGAGTGTGTAGATGACACAAAGCTGCCGACATTAGCTACATTAAAAACAGATGGACACTATTTGAATGGGATCCTATGGAGACCAGAACAGAAGAGCATTCAATCAGAAGTTAGAATTCGTAATGGCGGCGCTCATCATTTACTCAGAAAAAAGGTCTATAGACAATTTTTAGCCTATAGACGTGTCTACCTCTTTGATCTCCAATTTTCTTATGGTGTTGTTACTAGTCTTCTGCATTGCTTTCAGCCGAGTCTGCAACTCTTGCCTCTGCCATTGTGGGATAGGTGTAATATCAACTGCCTAAAACGCATCACAAATAGGATATAGACCAATGAAATTCATACATCATGAACTGAATCTGCAATGAAGATGAGCAGTTATGGAGAGTTACGTACATTCATTAGGAGTCCAACTTCTTTAGAGAGCCTCTGCGCTGCTGGTATAGACAAGGAGCTTGCAGCTCCTACCTGGACCGCCAGAGACTCCAACTCCTCTTGCATGTCTTGGGCCGTCTCACGAGCCTGAGTCACAGGAACAGTTAGTATCACAGAAACAGAACTGGTACGCAAAAGTAGATTTTGATTTTCAAACCTTTTTGGCTTCATTTCCAGTAACAGCAAGGATACGGCTAATGCCTTTCACCATCTGTCGCTCAGACACAATAACAAAGTCCCTAATTGCTCCCGTCTTCAATAAATGCCTGATAAAAACAACAATATATTGGTGACCTTGGCTTCAGCTTGGAAAAAGCCAAATGTTTGGGTGGTTTGCCCAAAGGACAGGTTGCCAACCCTGTTCCTGGACTTTATTGCTTTATTTTTAAAACTACAGGCAGGTGTGTTGGAGCAAAGTTGGAAATGCAGGAAGAAGTAGCTCTCCAGGAATAGGGCTGGCTACCCTTGTTCCCAAAGAGTTCCAGCAGTTTTGGAAGAACCTTACGTGCCACAGCAAAGCTCCACTGAAGCTTGTTCAGTGCTGTTTGAGTTAAGCAGATCTGAAACAGGCACGGCCACGGACACTACTCGCACTGGGTCTGGATACACCTAAAACAAACAACAGATCAAAACTTCACATGTAGACTGTTTCCACCAACAGGGTGCAGGGTAACAAAAAGTCCTTTTCTTTGGGGGAAAATGGGACCAGAACTTTGGAGTGGAAAATCATAGTCCATTCATTTTAAATCAGGATTGCCTAATTCTGCTCCTAAAAGGCCACTATGCTGTAGAGTATTTATTTCCAATCCTACTTAAACACACCTGAACCAGCAAATGAAAGACTTCAGGATCATGATTAGCTGGACTTTAGGACTAGAATCTTTTAAGCAAGTGTGTTGTAGGGATGTCCCGAGCTGATCTCAAGGATCAGTTTCAGGGTTTCCAATTAAGCATTTTTCAAGTGATTTGGATTGGCTATCCCAAGCCCAATCCTTTATTTTATGTCAACTGTCATGTGTAGATGACTTGACTGACAGACCAGCATTCTCACATCACAAGCTTCATCTATTCTATCCTTATCTCCATTATTTTTTTCTGCTCCAATTTTATATCTTGGAGTCTCTACTAAAGAGATGATGACCTAAATCAGACTGTGCTCCAGGAACGTGTTTGAAAACCACTGTACTATAGTAATTGTTATATTGGAACTACTCCTTAGTTACAGATGCCCCTTTTTTACATTTGAGCCCCTGCCCCTGAGGAACTCTCTGCATGTGCTTGTATACATTGGATTGATTTTAAAATCTTTAAAGTGTGCACCTAGCACTAGGAAGGTACAAGTATCAGATCAGGACTCGGTATTGGCAGATACTCAATATTAAATGACTTAGATCAGATTGGGGGGATAATAAACTTGATCGGGGCATCCCTAGATGTTGGGTCTTCAGGAGCAGGATTGGACTCCCCATTTTACATCCTCAAAATATAGATACCTCTAGGAATACAACAATCCAATTTTCAATATTGGTGTTATCTGGATAGAATATTTTTGATTAGGTCAGATAGGACAGATCCATATCTGATACTGTGCGTTATGGTTGTTAATCTCAAGCTCCAAAAAGGACAAAACAGTATAATAAAATTACCATATGTGTTTTTTGTAAAGCATATTCCAGGTCTTCAATATAAAATATAAGACATTCGATAGCTTTATTTGAAAAAAGACAGTAAATTAAGTTGTTAAACTTCCCTCTGCAGCAGTCATGTTATTCATCAGCATGGTAAAAATCTCCAAGATGTTCCAATGTTTCCATTATTATGAAAAATCTAAACATAAAGGTCTGTGCTTTTGTTTACTATGCAGACTTTATTTTGCTGTAGTTTATTGGTGATTCTGAATGGTGTGGTGCTTGTAATGAAAAGGCTTGATAAACTGTTGAACAGATGAAATACACTAGGAGTTTCTCAAACAGAATATCTCCACTCTTTGTACTCTAACTCTTACAAACTTTTCATTGAGAACAAGGCTCACCATGACTTAAAAAGTCATTGCTTTAAAGCATATCATTCTGTGACCAGGAGTGCATAAGCACTTTGTGCCGCTCTGCATTGGAACCTTTCATATAATAAACGTTTTGCACAATTTATCCAGGATAATTTTATATTGGTATCAGATTGGCATAGCTATCAGTTGATTTTCAAGGCTGCATTATTGGAAATGAGAAAGTGGTATTGAGTCATCCCCATTTACCTCATCTATTGTTCTCAGACCCGTAATCTGTTTAGCTTTGGACAGAGGGATCTCCTCTACATACACCTCTGCATTTTGACAAATGATGTTCTGGACCAACTCCTCAACTTGCTGTAGCTCAGACACACTCAGGGAGCCCTTTACACAAGAAAAAAACACATATATTAGACATTTTGGAAATCATTAAATCACCAAGGCAGCCACTCGGCCATTGTACCTTCACACTGAAGTCAAAGCGGAGCCGTGAGGCGGTGCAGTGAGACCCTCGCTGGCTAACAGAAGGACCTAGCAACTCTCGCAGAGCAAAGTTTAGCAAGTGTGTGGCCGTGTGCTTGACCATGCAGCCCATGCGGTTAGCCTAGAGTTGGAAAAGCAACACTTACTGTAAGGTATCTGCATAATGTATTACCATGGTGTTGGTACTTTTACTCCTACAACACCCACCTCATCCAAATGAAGTTGCACTTGGTCTCCAGTTCTCAAAGTCTCTGCTACTGTGACCTGATGTACCACATAACCCCCAGCTAGACGGACAGACTTAATAGGGAACAGCACATCCTGCAAAGCATAAGCACAATGGTGAAACTTGTGCTTATACATAAAAATAAGACATCTCAAATGGGATGTGATCAATAACCTGCAGTCCATCCTTGGTGAAGTAACCCTGGTCGTGCGCCTGTCCACCCTGCTCTGCATAAAAGCTGGTCTGGTCCAGAATCACACCACAGCGCTGACCCTCACTCACCTCTGAAACCAGAGACCCATCACAGTAGAGTGCCAGGACTGACGCTTTGCAAGGCTGAAACGCTGAAAGCGAAAAATGGGTCAGGATCCTCATTTAGTCTTATACTGTGTCCAAACAACGTGTGATGCCATTAAGTGATAAGCAATAAATCCAATCCAAGTGTTTTTTAGTGTGTTGCTGTGCGGTTACTGAGGTGTTCCTAGTGTTGTTTGCTTCAAGATAAAAAGATTTAGTCTCACGTCTGGACAGGACCCAGTTCCAAATATTTAACTGCCTGACATTATCTTTTCACCCTCCAGTACCATATTTTCCATCAGTCCCCAGACTGTAACAGTATTTTGGGGAGTCGTTCGTGTGAGGAACTCCTCGACTTTGTAGCTCCGCCAGACTATGAAGATCCAGCTGGTCAACCCTATCTTCATCATCCTCCTCTGACTGAGACCTCAACTGAGGAAAAAACCCCCCACAAAATTAGATATACCCCAAAAACTGAGCTTATTAATAAATGTAATGAGCCCATTATTCATCCACTAATCAGATATTACATTAAGGAAAGCAAAATGCTATCGCAAATACCTTTTCATATTCATCTTCAAGCACTGCCATCTCTTTTTTATCAACCATCTTGCCCTTCTCCTCCAGCATCAGGTCAATGAGATCAAGAGGGAAGCCCAAGTTACGATGTAGCAACCAGGCGACCGAAGCTGATATAGAAGCAACAATATAATGGACACAGAGAGAAAAACACACAGAGAGAAATATCAGCATATCAGCACTAATGAACCTGCACAGATAATAAAGAGGTATAAGAAAAGCGAATTACACAGCTTTGCGGGCTTTACCTGGAAAAACAGCCAAGTCTTTGTCCATATTGTTGAGGGTCCTGTCAATAACCCTCCTGCCCTGCTTCAGTGAGGACAGGAACTGGGCTTCATTCTGATTAATAAGATCCATGATCTACAGAGGAAGCACAAAATTTATCATATCATGTATAGAAAACAAAATTTAGTACCTGCACTAGCAGCTTTCCTAAATTGAAAAAGTGCCATGGTACATTGATATATACCACAAGTCATAATTTTAAGCTTCATTTTGAGATTTGCTAAAGATTACTTTTTTTGTGTTATTGAATTAATAGTGTTTTAATTTAATTGCATTTTAGAACATGGTAATACATACCATTCAAAAATATTTTGTTTTATGTTTTTAAAAAGGTCTCTTATGCTCACCAAGGCTGCATTTATTTGATCAAAAAATAATACTACAAATTAAAATAACTGTTTTCTGTGTTAAAATGTAATTTATTCCTGTGTAACATTATAAATGTCTTTACGGTCACCTTTGATCAATTTAATGTATCCTTGATAAATAAAAGTATTAATTTCTTAAAAAAACACTGTAATGTATATTTTCGTTAGAATTGACTAATAAATGTATATTAATAAATGTAAAACTGTGGTGCTTTTTGAACATGCTTACCCTCTCAGACTCTGTGTGCAGCTCAGGATAGGCATCTCCCTGAGAAAAGAGGAAAAAGGAGGAACTATGAAACTTCAGACACAATGCAGTGATACCAGTAATAACTTGGTCGTAATCATCTCACCAGTATATGAGCTACAGTAGGCACCAGGCTTGCCAGCGCACCTTCAGGGGCCTGAAGCACTTCTGTAGAAAACCTTACAGCACGTCTCAAAATACGTCTCAGCACCAGCCTATCATAAAGAGGGCATATATTGCATGAATTTTATTGTTTAAATGACTCTGCGTACTTTGATGAAGTCAGACTCACTCAGCGCCTGTCATTCCTGGGTAAACTCCATCAGCGATGCACACGCTGAGTGTGCGAATGTGGTCGGCCACGACCCGATAGGCCATGTCGACCTGACCCACATCAGCCTCTCCGGTCCTGCCCTGATATGCAGGAGTCTTAGAGCACTGCATGCACAAACAATAGAGGCAATGTGGTTTAGATTGTATTGAACCTGCAATATTATTCCTGTAAAATGTTAAATGAAGGTTAGAGACCTGGTGGATGGCAGACAATAGAGGTGTAAAAAGATCCGTGTCGTAGTTGGAGCGTTTCCCCTGCAGGACAGTCACCAGCCGCTCTAAACCCATCCCAGTATCCACACTGCACTGGGGCAGAGGTCGCAGGCTACCATTGACCTCCCTGCAACACAGAGAGAGACCAGTGACATATTCACACCCTCACAGTGTACATTATTATTATCGGTAACTAAAACTACAACTATTTTAAAACATTTTGTTGATTTAAATAAAGCTGAAATAAAAAATAAAATATTATATAAAAATAAAAGCAAAATAAAATAAAAAATAATAAACTAATAATAAAATGATGAATTGATAAATAATAAATAAATAAACTAATAAAAATGACATAAGCACACAACAAGATTACTAAAAACTGAAAATATAAAAAAATAAAAGCTAATATATGATTGGAAATGAAAACAGGAAATGTTGCCTTGGTTGAAGCAAAATAAAAACTAAAACTGAACTAAAAAAAAACAATAAATGTAAATAAAATAAAACTGAAATAAAAATAAAAATATATTGAACCTAAAACCTAAAGAGTAATAATAATAATAAATAATAATAAAAATGACATATGCACATAAAAAATACTAAGAAATTGAAATAAAAACTGAAAATATAAAAATAAATGCTAATATAAATGTTCGGAAATGAAAATAGTAAATGTTGCCTTGATAGAAAAAAATAAATAAAAGCAAAATAGAAAAATAAATAATAAACTAATAATAAAAGAATGAACTGATAAATAATACATAAATAAAATGACATAAGGACATAAGTGTAAATGTTGCCTTGGTTGAAGCAAAAATAAAACCGAACTAAATAAAAATACAATAAAATGTAAATAAAATTAAAAAACTAAAACTAAAATAAAAATATATTAAACCTAAAGAGTAATAAAAAACTAATTAAAATGACAAAAGCACATGACAAAATTACTAAAAATGAAAAATAATGTTTAATAAAAATAATAAATGAAAAACCTTAATTAAATATTAAAGAAATATTGCTTGAACTGAACCAAAACTAAAATAAATGAAACCTACATCGATGTTTTTTTGTCAGTCTTTTTAATATAATTTTGGTAATATCTACAGATTGAACCATCGCATCCCCACAGAACAAGCCTCCACTGCACATTAAAGTTTAAATAAATAAATACAAAATATGAAAAAAGAACATAGCTAAAATGTGTAAAACTTAAATGAAAATTAAAATAAAAATTGAAAATATAAAAATAAAAGCTAATTCAAAATATTAATAAAAGCTGCAATAAATAGTAAAATAATACTGGAAGCAACTTTTCTAACCTGTTATACTGCATAAATACTAGATTCCAAATTTCCACTACATCTGGACTGTCTGCGTTGACCAGTGAGGCGGCGTTCTGATTCCCATCGTGAGCGTAGTGAATCTCTGTGCAGGGGCCACACGGACCCGTCTCGCCCATTTCCCAGAAGTTATCCTTCATTCCGAACGGCAACACGTGATCGGGCCGCAGTCTGCACGTAAACGTCACAACAATCCAGTGAATCTCCAATAGAAAACTAATGCGTTTGTCAACTTTGCTTTGCACTTGTGAACGTACCCCATGCTGAGCCAGATTTGCTGCGTTTCCTCATCGGCAGGGAGTCCGTTCGCTGCGTCTCCAGAGAAGTACGAGACGTACAAGCGATCCGCAGGAATGCCGTACTCTTCTGTTAAAAGACGCCAGGCCATTGCACAGGCTTCCACCTGGATTATGAATTATTAATTAATTCAAAAATACATTAGAATGCTACAGAGACCTAAATAGGAGAAGGTGATGGTTAAGCTATGACTGGCTGAGCATGACCCGAAAAGATTAGAAAAAAAAAAATTGTATTTCAAAACATTGTGTTCACACACAAAAAAGTATTGTGTTCCTCCAAGAAACTACATTTGCTTGCGTTCTTGGAGGAACACAATAGTTCTGCAAGAGAACATATGTTTTGTGAGAGAATGCAAAGTTTCTCGTGGGAACAAAATACTTTTTGCGAGAGAAAAGTTTCTCAGGGGAATGCAATACTTTTGCGAAAGAATGCTAAAGATTCTGGGGGGAATGCAGTACTTTTGCAAGAGAATGCGAAGTTTACAGGGCAAACGCAATAGTTTTGCGTGAGAATGTAAAGTTTCTCGGGGGAATGCAATAATTTTGCAAGAGAACACCCATTTATTGGGGGGGGGGGGCGCAATAGTTTTGTGAGAGAATGCAATGCTTCTTGGTGAACACAATACTTTTAGCAAAGAAAAAGTTTCTCAAGGAAATGCAATAGTTTTGCGAGAGAATACAAATGTTTTGCAAGAAAAGGCAAAGTTTCTAGGGTGAATGCAATAGTTTTGTGAGAGAACGCAAAAGCATTAAAATATAAATGCTTTTTCTTGTCATATGTGACCCTGGACAACAAAACCAGTCTTAAGGGGCACGGGTATATTTGTAGCAATAGCTAACAATACATTGTATGGGTCAAAATGATCGATTTGAATGATCGAGGACATTAAGTAAAGATCATGTTCTATGAAGACATTTTGTAAATTTCCTAACTAAAATATATAAAAACTTCATTTTTGATAAGTAATATGCATTGCTAAGGATTTTATTTGGACAACTTTAAAGGCGATTTTCTCAATATTTTGATTTTTTTTGCACCCTCAGATTCCAGATTTTCAAATAGTTGTATTTCGGCCAAATATTGTCTCTGTAAAATGCAATTCTTACACATGATAACTTGAATAATAACTCTTGCATGATGAACATGTTTTTAATTACAATTCATTTTGATATTTTTAGGGGGCATGAAGCATCCAGATATCATAATTAAGAAAAAAATGCCTCATTAAATGAACTCAATAATTGACCAAACCTTGAAGTAATCACCAAACGACCAGTTCCCCAGCATCTCGAAGAAGGTGTGATGGTACACGTCCTTCCCCACATCCTCCAGGTCGTTGTGTTTGCCTCCAGCGCGGACACACTTCTGACTGTTCACCACCCGCCGGTACGACGCCATCTCACTGCGGGGGTCCGGACAGCCCAGGAGAATGGGCTTAAACTACGAGACAACACAGACCATGATAACCTACCATCAAAAGTATTATTACAGAAGACAGTCACCCCAAAAAGCACTTAAACCTCTCTTAAAACATTTTTTTTTTGGAAGGGGGGGGGGTGCTGTAAATAAAAAGTAAAATAAATAAAAGCCTTTTTTATTTTATTTGGCACATCTATACATTAATTCTTTTTTTATTTATTGAGTCTCTTAAATATATTATAAGAATTCAAAATTTACTATTTTATTTATATAGCCCAGTTAAGCTTTCCAAAAGTTTTAAATTGTTGAAATATAGGCATTGTTTCAAACCATCCCACATGGAAAAAATTCTGTAGTAATTTATAGTAAATGCTATAGTGTTTTTGAACCACACTATAGTAAAGTGTATTATTGCAACAAATTTTATTTGGGATAAACCCCTTGAGATGCATCATCTCGTTTTCAAGGGGGTCCTATTACACAAAAATAAAAAACATAACAAAACAAACAACAACAAACACAACAATCAAAACAACATACCCTACTACAATATTAATACGTGAAGTATTAATAATTATATTTAAATTAATTTATATTTACCTAGCACATATAAATAAAAACCTTAATATATAATCTAAAGCAATTACAAGAAGTTTCAAAACAAGAAAACAAACCTTTTTTGAACATATAAAATTAACTCAAAGATCGCACATTTAAAGGTAAATTATTCCAATCTGCTGGAGCCTTGTACCTTAATGCCTTTTTTCCCCAAACACTGTCTTAACTAAAGGAGAGAAAAAATTATTTGCAGAGTGTCTTAAATTATATGAAGAAGAGTATAATATCAAATTCTGATGCAAATAATTAGGATAATTAAAATTAATACATTTGAAAATAAATTGCAACCAGTGAATATGCCTTCTGATATTGAGTGGAAACCATTTAAGTAATCGATACAGTACTGATTCCACCTTACGAAGTATGATGTGTAGTTCAGGATATGAATCCACTCCAACCGTTACACACATATGCTTAGTGATCACAGCCACTCTTGTAAAGCATTAAAATCTGATTGAAGCGAAGTGACAGCATACAAATGAACAGAACAATGTGAAAGAACTATGGAAGATCACCCAATAAGCCCTGTGGTACCCCTCTTTCTTGAATAAATAAATCAGATAGTTTCCCTTGGACAGCCACACATTGTTTTCTACTATGTAAATAAGAATTAAACCACAATTAAAGTATAATATTATACTATATACAGGTGCATCTCAATAAATTAGAATGTCGTGAAAAAGTTCATTTTTTCTTGTAAGTTATTTCAAAAAGTGAAACTTTCATATATTTTAGATTCATTGCATGTAAAGTAAAACATTTCAAAAGTTTTTTTGTTTTAATTTTGATGATTAGAGCTTACAGCTCATGAAAGTCAAAAATCAGTATCTCAAAATATTAGAATATTTACATTTAAGTTTCAATTAATGACCACCCCTACAGTATAAATTCCGGGTATCTCTTGTTCTCTGAAACCACAATAATGGAGAAGACTGCTGACTTGGCAATGATCCAGAAGACGAACATTGACACCCTCCACAAAGAGGGTAAGTCACAGAGGGTCATTACTGAAAGGTGTGGCTGTTTACAGAGTGCTGTATCAAAGCATATTAAATGCAAAGTTGACTGGAAGGAAGAATTTGGGTAGGAAAAGGTGCACAAGCAACAGGGATGACTGCAAGCTTGAGAATACAGTCAAGCAAAGCTGATTCAAACACTTGGGAGAGCTTCACAAGGAGTGGACTGAAGCTGGAGTCAGTGTATCAAGAGTCACCACGCTCAGACGTCTACAGGAAAAGGGCTACCAAGCCACTTCTGAACCAGAGACAACGTCAGAAGCATCTTACCTGGGCTGTGGAGAAAAAGAACTCAGTGGTCCAAAGTCCTCTTTTCAGATGAAAGTACATTTTGCATTTCATTTGGAAATCAAGGTCCCAGAGTCTGGCGGAAGAGTGAAGAGGCACAGAATCCATGTTGCTTGAAGTCCAGTGTGAAGTTTCCACAGTCAGTGATGATTTGGGCTGCCATGTCATCTGCTGGTGTTGGTCCACTGTGTTTTCTGAAGTCCACAGTCAACGCAGCCATCTACCAGCAAATTTTAGAGCACTTAATGCTTCCTTCTGCTGACAAGCTTTATGGAGATGCTGATTTCATTTTCCAGCAGGACTTGGCACCTGCCCACACTGCCAAAGGTACCAAAAGCTGGTTCAATGACCATGGTGTTGGTGTGCTTGATTGGCCAGCAAACTCGCCTGACCTGAACCCCATAGAGAATCTATGGGGTATTGTCAA
The DNA here is from genome assembly GCA_027422415.1 of Schizothorax lantsangensis. Classification (NCBI taxonomy): domain Eukaryota; kingdom Metazoa; phylum Chordata; class Actinopteri; order Cypriniformes; family Cyprinidae; genus Schizothorax; species Schizothorax lantsangensis. The sequence continues at coordinate 24,316,139 of CM049843.1, read as the reverse complement.
GAGGAAGATGAGAGACCCCAGACCCAACAATGCAGATGACCTGAAGGCCGCTATCAAAGCAACCTGGGCTTCCATACCACCTCAGCAGTGCCACAAACTGATCACCTCCATGCCACGCCGAATTGAGGCAGTAATTAAAGCAAAAGGAGCCCCTACCAAGTATTGAGTACATATACAGTAAATGAACATACTTTCCAGAAGGCCAACAATTCACTAAAAATGTTTTTTTATTGATCTTATGAAGTATTCTAATTTGTTGAGATAGTGAATTGGTGGGTTTGTGTTAAATGTGAGTCTAAATCATCACAATTAAAAGAACCAAAGACTTAAACTACTCCAGTCTGTGTGCATTGAATTTATTTAATACACGAGTTTCACAATTTGAGTTGAATTACTGAAATAAATGAACTTTTCCATGACATTCTAATTTATTGAGATGCACCTGTATATATATATATATATAGTATTTACAACACTTTGTTAATGAATGCTACAGCATTACTGTATTAACTATAGTGATCTGATAAACTTTGATAAATACTGTAGTATACTTTAGTTTTTATTACAGTAAACTTGTAGTAGGCTATAGCTGTAGAAAACTTAGTACAGTATTGGGTAAATTAATTTGTTTATATATTACTATAGTTGTTATATTACCACAGCAACTATAGTATTACCACAACAAATTAATTCAAGTAGCATACTTTACTATAGTATGGTTCAAAAACACTATAGTATTTTAACTATAACTTACTATAGTATCTATATTTTTTCATGTGGGATTTGACTTTATAAACATAATAACGAGCAAATACAATAATTTAATCAAAAATAAATGCTAGATTTTATCACCATCCACAATATAAAGTGCGAACCTTATATTTCTCCTTATATATGATACCATTGTACGTGTCCAAAACATAGTAGAACCGTTGTACTTTGACGTGGTTGTTCGTTATTATATGTACATTATCCTGCATGTGTGGTTGTTGATTGTGTACCTGGTTCATCCCTGCGTTGACGAACAGAAGGCTCGGGTCTCCTCTCGGACGCACGGGAGAGGACGGCACAACCCGGTGTTCATAACCTTCCTTGAAAAAGTCGATAAACTTCCGCCGTACTCTTTTAGAGGTGAATTCTTTATGAGACTCTGAGTAGGACAGAGCCGAGCACCGTCTTACACCCGAAGATAAAACGCTTAATTTTGTATTTAAAAGCGCACAGTGGAGCTGTTTCACCAGCCCTATGCGCGCAGCCATCTTGCCGCGTCACAGCGTCAAACAGCAGCATCCAATCAGCGACGAGAATGAAACTGAAACTAAACATGACAATGAATATATTCTAAATAAATAAACAAAATGTAAATATATGACATTTAAAAGCGCTGAAAATGTATATAGAATATATTAGAAATATATAACACTTCAAATATATATGAATTAAATTAAGTATAGAAGTACATATAAAATATGATATATGAAACAAGTAATAGGATTTTTGGTAACACTTTATTTTAAGGTGTTCTTGTCACACGTTACATGTACTTACTATTATGATAACAATAAATTATGTAACCCTAAACCGAGCCCTAATCCTAACCCTAACCTATAGTAAGTATGTACTTCATTAATCATACTCCGTTCTTAAATATATAATTACACTGCAACAAGGACACTTTAAAATACAGTGTAACCGGATTTTTATAGTATGTTTTTGTAAGCTTTTAAAGCAAACAAACAATGCATCACCCTCAAATTATATCGCAGTGTTCAAGCACTCAAGTTATTAAACATCTTGGTGTCATACGATTATGAAATCTTGAAAAATATTTAACAGGAACTCAACAGGAACATATGTAATGAACCACATCAACCAAAAAATAAATTAATAAGATGAGTGAATTCATCTTCATCAAATGCTGTCAGTTAATATATATATATATATAATTATTTTCTTTTTTTAGAAGTTTAGAAGAAGAGTTGAAAACATTTATTATGTTGAAAACATTTGTGCAGCTTCATATATTTGTAATTATTTTCTCTTCAGGATTTGACAAATAGAACATAAAAAATTTGAATTAATTTGAAATAGAATAGTATAATAATTTAAATGTTTTTACTGTCACTTTTATTCATTTTAATGCATCCTTGTTTAAAAAAAAAAAAAAAAAAAAAACAGTATTAATTTCTTTAAAAAAAAATCTTACTGACCCTAAGCTTTTCAATAGTAGCCAAAGCTTAAACTATTGACAAATATAAACTACTTTATAAGAAAACACCAACACACAAGTCAAAGTATATAGTTTATTATTATCATCATTTCATCACATTTGTTACCAGCCAACTACAAAAGTGTAGTAGCTTGTGTTGCATTGCTGCATTATGAAATGTTCCTTCCACTGACCCTCATGAGAACATGCAAACAAAAGATAAAAAGAGCGATTGCACAAGTCATCATGTGTCTTTCACTCGAGCACTGCTCTCTTTTAACACTGCGAGCGGTTTTGTGATAACTTTAGGAGATGTCACCTCATGATGGCTCTGACAAAAGTCACATATATATTACGCTTCCTCCCTTAACAATCCTCACTGGCTAATAACAGTCAGCATATCCGCTACAGTAGCAGAGAAAACAAAAGTAAATAATGCATAAGAACAATTAAGGCACTTGGGTTGTCAGGTTTATTCTGTCAAACAGACGTCCCTTCTTTTGACTCTTCGGCTTCCTGTTGACAGAAAAAAAAAGTAAATGTTACTGATACATTCCATATGAAATATATGCTTAGCAAAGACTGACTGCCCTACATTTGTGATTGTTTGGAAAGCGTTTATAATGTACCTTGCCGTGTAACTGTTCCTGCAGGTTCTTCATGGTGTCTTTCTCTTTGTCCAGCTCTTCTTGAGTGCTCTTCAGGAGCTGTTGAAGTTTAGCGGCTGCCTGGCCGAGGTCTCGCGTCAGCTTCTTCTCTTTCTCCAGTCTCTCCTGATACAGACACATGCAAAACACACTGTTAGAGAGCACAGATCCTATATAAGATGGTTTAAACTTGAGATGGTGAAGATGTGTTGTAGGAACCTTTAGCTCTTCAGTTGGTCCTTCTCCAGCAGCTTTCAACTCTTCTAACTGAGCCTCGAGATCCCTGACGCACTTCTGAGCCTGAGAGAAGAAACACACCAAGAATTTCAAATTGTAAATAATGATCTACATAATATTCTAATTAAGTTAATAAAAATATTTATTTACACACACACACACACACACACACACACACACACACACACACACTAAACAAAATTTAATTAAATATACTAAAATAAAATGAATGAAATAAAACCAAAATTAATCAAACCAAAATAAAAATAAATAAATATAAAAAAACATATGCAATTAATCAAGTATATTTTAAAATATTTATTAATTTAATATACTTTTTAAGTTATTAAAATATTAATTAATTTAAATGTAATTTAAAAATCAAATTAATTAAAACTAAAAAAAAAATTAAACATCTAAATAAATTAAATTTAAATTAAATTAAATAAAAAAGAAAATCAATAAGAAAATAAAAAAATAACCTGAATTAGAGGCCATAATGCTAACTGAAAATATATTAATATAAACAATAAAAAAAAAAAAAAAAAAGAGAAATAAATTGAATTCAGTTCAATTAAAAAAAAAAAAATCGAAATAAAATACAAGTTAAGCCAAAATAGAATTAAGTGTAAATCAAAATAATTAAAGTAAATCCAAATCAAAATAAACCAAACCCAAAATGAAATTAAATTAGTCAAATTAAATATTAAAACAATAGTTCATTTTTATTTAAAATTATATTAATTTAGATCCTTTTGGCATTTTTATTGATTTGCTTTTTGTTTACATTTATTAGAGTCCTTAATATTAAATGGGACTAGCTTTTAATGTTGTAATCCAGCATGAAGAGATCCAAACAGCCTTCTTAAAGGTGTCACCTGTTCATAGTTGTTTGCAACCTGCTGTTGAATGTCCTCTTCTGTCTGCAGTTTATTTGATGCCTCCTCCAGCTGTGTTTTCACCTGTAAAGTTAGACATCGGTGAGTATCAGATGTAAGTTTGATCACAGTTACAATACCCACACACACCAGGACACAACAGCATATACATGTACACATGTGCATGTACTTTAAACACTCAAGACAAAAAAAAAAAGCATGCCAGAGAGCTGTCTTCAGGCCAGGCAGCACATAATACATAAGACATGCTACACCCTCCTTCACCTACAGGCTTTTATGAAAGACAAAGAACACAAGATGCACAAAACACACACTGGGAAATGAAAACAGATGCAGTTAATACACGCACAACCAGTATTGACCTGAGTGGACTGCGCGCTCTTGTCGTTCTGTACTTGCTGAGTCACTTCCTGTAGCTCCTGCCTGACCTGTAACGCACAGCTGTCACTCAAAGTAGAAAGCCACGTGTGCAACCTGAAACAAACTGATGTTAAACTTACCAGTGAAAGTTCTGCTCTCTGTTGCTGAGCCTCAGCTTTGGCTGATACCAGCTGGACCCGAGTTTCTGATAGCAATGCCTTCAGCTGAGAAGAATATAAAGAAAGATAACTGAACCGTGAAAAACAGCACCTTAAGTAAGACTGAGACTTCCTTTCTTAAGTAAAACTACATTCAATTAAACATTAATATAATATACACAAAAAAAAAAAAAAAAAAAAAAATGAATTAAATTCAGTTCAAAGAAAAATCAAAATGAAGTACAAACTTGTAATTTAACTACAAAAATAATATCGTTAATATATCAGAATAAAATGAAATTGAATGAAGTGAAAATTAAATAAGAGTTTATTTAATATAAAATCCCTTCAAAATATACCAAGATCAGTCAAAATGGAATTAAATGAAATGCAAAAATATCAAAATACTACAGTAATGTTCAATTTAAAAACAAAATTATAATTTTAATTTTAACAGTTTAATTTAAAATGAAATCAAATCAACATGAATCAAGATCAAACAAAGTACAAAGGAAAATGAAATTCAAAAAAAATAAAAAAAAATAAAATGAAAAATCTAAATTATGATAAAAATAAATCCAAATTAAAATCTATATTTATTAAATTTTAATAGTTTAATTCGAAACAAAATCGGTTAAATGTACTACTAAAAAACATTAAAATACATTTTAATTTAAAATGAAAATTAATCAAATTTACACTTCCATATTCAGCACAATAACCTTATCAAGTCAGTTAGTGGTTTTACCTGAGACATCTCTTCTGCGTACGTTTGACTGATGGTTATGGACTCCAGTTGTTTCTCCAGCTGTGCTTCCAAAAGCATCATCTGCCCCTTCAGCTGCAGAGAACAGAGAAACCACAAGTGTGTTAGATCAGCATGAAGTTTCTAATCTTGCATTTCACAGAAAGAAAAACTCATTTGGTTTTAAAGCAACATGAGTCAGAAACCGAAAACAATTCCCAAAACAGAAGAACAGTGCTAAATGTAGGCATGCACCTGATCAGTGTCTTCTCTTTCCGCATTTATCTTCTCTACTGTCTCCTCTAGGACCTTCACCTGATCCAGGGCCTGTGGGAGATCCATATAACTTAAGCACAACCACTTGGATGTAGTAAAAAGTCAAACAAATCCAGAATCAGTGTAGGATGTGCTTACCGCCTGTTTTTGCTGCTCAGCATCTGAAATATTTGACTTCCACTCGAGCTCGCCGTCCTCCACACTCTTCTGCAGAACTTTCAGCATGCTCTCCTGTATAAACCACAACATTTAAAACTTTATGAGGGCCTACTAAAGTCAAGGCTCCATTATTTATTTTTTTAGAGATAATAAAAGGTAACATTTATAGAATTTAACATCACAGTTTCATTCTGCTTCCTACAGATAAATAATGAATGTTTTATTCAACATCCATAGCTTTTACGGCAAAAAAAAATGTATTCTAGATGTTCATCACTTTTATTGTGAAATGATGTGTGTGTCACTGTACCGTTTCACTGAGAGTTGATCTGTAGTGTTCACACTCGGCCTGGAGTGAACTCTGGCTCTCCTCTGATAGAGCGAGCTTCTGCTGCAGATCCTGACACATGTGAACGTGAGACATGAGAAGAGGAAAAACCATAGATTGCAGGTTTGTGTCCATAGAGAGGTTCTCTTACCGTCGAATCTGAGCTTGACACTGTGTGCTGCTGTTCTGCTGGAGTCATCTGTGCTTCATGTGTGAATGCTTCCAGCCAGTTTGACTACAACACACATATTTAAGTTAAATTACCCATACCTGCTCGAAAACTATTAAAAGTTATAACTTTCATTAACATAAAAAAAAGGCAAATTCTAACCTGGTGTGTTTCTATGCTGATGTGAGGGAAGAGCTTGTGGAAGGCGTTTCTGGTTTCTGTCTGGAAAGAGCTCAGCTGCTGTTCAATTTCACTCTACACACACACAAATGTCTTTGATCACTAAATGAAATTGAATAATGCCACGAGAAAGTAGTAGTTTTAGCCAACTGCAGCATTTCGATGATAATGAACACCCAATTCTTCATGTTTTTTGTGTATTGTGTAGATATACAATTAAGTGTGTGTTTATACTGTGAGTGTGTATTAGGGTTACCTGTGCGGCCTTCGCTTGGCTCAGTCTTTCTTCACTCAGCCTCTCAGCAGCAGCCAGAGCCTCCACCGCAGCATAGTTCTTCTCACGCAGTTCCTAAACAAATCACAATTAGATGTGGATAGAGGTTTAATTTAGAGATGGATGGATTAAGGGATAGATAGACAGATAGTTATGAACTGGCAGTTATTTCGGTTAGATATGGGCAGATCTGTAGAGCAGATGTGATGAGCATAGATAGATATGGACAAATGAGTGAGTAGATATGGATGGACAGATGGGTTGAGTTGATGTAGACAGGTGGTTAGATATGGCTGACAGATTTTGACGGATGAGACAAGGGTGGGTTGAAATAGACAGGTTGGGTAGATATGGATGGATGAGAAAGAAAAGGTTTAGTAGATATGGATGGACAGGCTGGGTAGATATGGGCGGACATAGGTAGGTAGATATGGATGAACAAGTAGGTACATATAATTTAGTTGGGTAGATATGGTCAAACAGGCTGGGTAGATATGGACAAGACAGTAAGGTAGTTAGATATGAATGGAGAGGTAGTTATAGGAGTACGTACATTTAGATGGATGAATAGGTAGAAATGGATAGAGAAGTAGGTATATATAAACTGTTTGGGTAGATATGAATGGACTGGCTGGGTAGATATGGACGGACACATAAGTAGGCAGATATGGATGGATGAGACGCTAAATGAATGGGTTTGGTAGATATGGATGGACAGGGTGGGTAGATATGGACAGACACATAGGTAGGTAGATATGGATGAATAAGTAGGTACATATAATTTAGTTGGGTAGATAAGGTCAAACAGGCTGAGTAGGCAGGGGCGCCGTAAGGGGGGGGAAAGTTAGGACGATTCTAAGGGCCCACGATGGGAGGGGGCCCCCCGAGGGAGAAACGTGATTTCTACCGAGGGGAACGCTAGAGCCCTGCATTTCAGCCCGACCCCGACCGGGCTTCGATCGGGCCAATTTTCACGTCATAATTCAGACTTTTAGGCTTCTCCTTATGTTTATATTTTAGACATCCATCAATTAGTGATGAAAAAAATTGCCGCGCTGGTGGAAACAACACAAGACCGTGTCCCGACTGTCAAGAGCGGCTCGACAGTGTTTAGTGTCCCGCAGCAGCAGAGAGCCGTCAGCGCAGCTGAAGAGTTCTGCTTCAAATACACGCAATAAAGCTTGCCATAAACCCCAGCAAAAGTAATTACCATGAATGTGTCAGGAGGAAATAGTAATGAGATATTTGAATTATTTACTAATAAACTAGTGTTTTGTGTGTCAGTGTTGCAAAGATGAAGAATCAGATGAAGATCCTGACTCGCCGTCTCCTCATTAGACGCGCCTTTAGAGAGAAGTGCATCTTCACGGATTATAATAAAATAGTTTTTGTTTCGATTTGATTTATTTCGTTAAGTAGTAATTTAAAGCTTTCTATAGATATATTTATCATGTCTGTGAGTCATGTATTCGCTGACTTTCGGTTCATTTTTGTTTAGTGCTCCTGTTCAAGACGAGACAGCACATCATTGTTTTCTTTATTTTATAAAATAATTTTATATATATTCAGGGCTCTAGACTGCGACCATTTTTTTGAGAGTGTGCGAGTATAAATTTGAAGTGGTCGCACTTTGTGTCACACACCGCACGCGTGAGCAGAGCAGAGGCAGTGTGTATGCAGAATGGGCGTGTCAGCACGAGCGTAAGGTGCGTGCAGCGGACGGAGCACAACGGAGGATTTGGTTTTCAAACTAAAGTAAAAGACTGCTTCTTAAAACAGAGAAGGTGAACATGTTGGTATTCTTGTAGAGAAAACATGCAAGTCCTGTCAGCGACAGACAGTTTAGTTTGACTTTTTGTTTTCATTTTGAAAAGCTTGTCATCTTTGCTGTTTACCTCACGTTACACTATGAAGGCTTTCCTTATTTTTTTATATTTGATTCCTCAGTGTTTGCTAAACATTCTGTTATGTATTAGGTGGTATAATACAGCATGTGATGTGTCCTATGCCTCATCTTATTCGTTTTTGTTAATAAATGTTATGTAAGCTAGTTTGTCATTGTAACATACTGTTTTATTGTTGTTGTGCTTTTTAATTAAGAATACCAATGAATCCATCTATTGTTTTAGTCTTAAAAAGTGAAAGGTGCATAGATATAAGCAAAGCAGACCATTATCTTTTCTCGTAAAGCTGACACCAAGATCTTTTAAGTGAAAGCAAAAAAAGGAATTCCTGTCACAAAATATAAATCACAAATAATACTGATGAAAAAGAACGGGTTGAATGTTGAACACTTTCGTTACCATATAACTATAAACTATGATAAAAGTTCATCAGCATGCATTGATTAATCAAATGTTGTATAAAAAAAAAAAAAAAAAAAAGAATTTGCTACCAAATGATGTGCTGGTGCGACCAACTGAGAAAGTGGGAAGAATGAGTCTAGAGCCCTGATATTTTATAAAAAGCTTTGTAAAGTAGACCCTTTACAGTTCCGAATGATGTATTACTCTTACTTTTATGAGCAAAAATTACTGCAAGTTGTTTCAGTTGAAAAAAAAGCAATTGATTGCACTGGTGCCTCCATGTCACTCTCTGCACAAACTACTGGATGCAGCGCACATTTATCTAGGTTTAACGTTAAAACATTGTTATATGCTTGAACTGTTTTAGTATATCTATAGATTTTATTTTAGGCAAGTCGTGATGATTTGAGAAGGCTAAATTGATCAAACATGGCTATGATCAGCTCACTGTCTGCCGCTGGCCGCTTGGTCGTTACTTTAAGAAAGAAAAAACGTATTTAACGAACAAAAAAAAATGCTCCAAACGTTTTTCTAAATTAACTTTATAAAAAACCAAAACGAAATATTATCACTTTGCCATTACATACAAAACTGAACGATTTTAATAGCTGAAACTGTATAATCCCCCCCCCCCCCGGAACGCAGAAGGGCCCGAGTGAATATGCTGTCCAGGGGGCCCAGAATCCGTAGCGGCGCCCCTGTGAGTAGGTATGGACAGACTGACAAGTTGGGTAGATATGAACAGTAAGGTAGTTAGATATGAATGGAGAGGTAGTTATAGGAGTACGTACATTTAGATGGATTAATAGATAGAAATGGAAAGAGAAGTAGGTATATATAAACTGTTTGGGTAGATATGAATGGACTGGTAGGGTAGATATGGTTAGACAGACTGATTAGATATGGACAGAGGTAGGCATGGACCAATGAGTTGGGTAGATATTACAAGAAAGGTAATTGGATGTGAATGGATAGACGGGCAGATATGGACAAGATGGACAAGTGTGGATGGAAGGGTAGAGTAGAGATGGACTCACGTTGCTCTTGGCCTTCATTCTCTCCATCTCTTCTTTAAACTGTTGAAGTTCCTCCTCTAGTGAGATCATGCGCGCGTCCTTCTCCAGACTGACAGCACAAAACCAAATGTCATTATCAGAAGCATAAATGGAAAAAAAGTGGCAAACATCTAAAGGAACTGACGAAAAAAAATATCTTGCTTACTTCTCAAATGGAGGCTCTGCTTCAGCACTATCAGCCTATTGAAATACAATTCTAAATCAATTAACATGTATTACACAAATGCAAATATTACTGAATTATCAAATGCTCCACTCACACTTTCCATCTTTTCCAGCTGAGCCTGTAGAGATGCCACCAAATCCTCTTTTTCTTTTAGACTGATGATAGAGTGAAAAAAAAATCAATCCAAATTGTCTACAAAATATACTTAAAGGGATACTCCACCCCAAAATGAAAATTATCATTTATCACTTACCCCTATGTCGTTCCAAACCCGTAAAAGCTTTGTTCGTCTTCGGAACACAATTTAAGATATTTTGGATGAAAACCGGGAGGCTTGTGACTGTCCCATTGACTGCCAAGTAAATTACACTGTCAAGGTCCAGAAAAATATGAAACACATCGCCAGGATACTCCATCTGCCATCAGTGGTTCAATCGTAACGTTATGAAGTGACGAGAATACTTTTTGTACGGAAATAAAACAAAAATAAAGACTTTATTCACTTTATTAAATCGACGAAGAAGACGCATCCCTGTGTCGATGGCTGACACAGAAGACTCTACGCATTTTGCGTCCAGGGGATAATCTCCAAAATAGCTCTACGCTGACGCAGAGGAGATGTTATGGTGCCTAATTGTTGAATAAAGTCGTTATTTTTGTTTTATTTCCATACAAAAAGTATTCTCGTCGCTTCATAACATTACGATTAAACCACTGATGGCAGATGGAGTATCCTGGCGATGTGTTTCATACTTTTCTGGACCTTGACAGTGTAATTTACTTGGCAGTCAATGGGACAGTCACAAACCTCCCGGTTTTCATCCAAAATATCTTAAATTGTGTTCTGAAGACTAACGAAGCTTTTACGGGTTCGGAATGACATGGGGGTAAGTGATAAATGACAAATTTTTCATTTTGGGGTGGAGTATCCCTTTAAAGAAAGCATCAACTGTATTGTATACCTAGTTTTAAACAGGTCGATCTCTGCGGTGTATTCCCTCCATTCAGTGTCGACCTCATTTACCCTGAAAAACAGGTCCATGTTTGGATCAGAGACTAGAGCTGCACATGCACATATACTTGAAGGTCTAGTAACAACAGATGTGATTAATTCCATCTTAATTTGAAGATTAATTCAATTCAACATCAAAGACCACACCTATTCTGAGTTTCCTCAGCCTGAGTTCTCTTTACTTTGTCAAGCTCCTCCCTCAGCTGATTAATCTCCGCCTCCAGTGATGTCAGCTGGTCCTCCCTCTCTTTCAGACTTCAAACAAATACATCAAAATACTCATGTTACCATTAAACTTTGAATATAAAAAATAAACTAAATTTAGTGATTCAATCAAATGAATCCAAACAGAGTTCACATTACCTGTTCCTCAACTGTTCAACCTCCTTCTGTACAGAATAAAAACAGGGATGAGAATAGTATTTTTTTTTTTCATTCCAAAACATGCAGTACAGTATCTAATATTAACCAGGGGCTTGTTTCATAAAACAAGTTTACCAAATAAGCCAGTCTTATTTCAGTTAGTCTGACTTATTTTGAACCAAATCAACTGACACCAAGTCAGACTAACTGAACTAAACCTGGCTTATTTGGTAAACTTGTTTTATGAAACAGGCCCCTGGTATTGGTGCATTGCAAAGGCAACCTATCAGAGTGTACCAAATATTTGTACCTGGATCTCAGCCTGTGCTGTTGCTTCCGTCTCCACAGAGGGCTTTTCCTCAGTAACCGTTGTTGTCTGAGACAGCTGTGCTCTCAATATCTCCAGGTCTTCACATCGGTCTTTCAGCTCTGTCTCTGTGGCACACATTCGCTCCTGGAGTTCTGTAAACAGAATTAATTTACGCCTTAAAGTTACAAAAACATAAAATGCTACAAATAGAATATGGCTACTTTAAATGTCTTCTAAAACTCACTGTTTCCATCTGGGAACTGAGCCAAGGTAACACTCATATTCATATCAAATGAAAGAAGATGTGCGTGTTTGTGTGTACTGACCGGTGAGAGTCTTGGCTTGCTCTTTTGCTGCATCTGCTTGAGCCTGAAGTGTGGTGCTGCCGTGCTGAGCCTCACGGAGTTCCTCACTGATGTGATCCAACTTCTTCTGCAGAGCCTGCTCTGCTTTCACATGGGATGCCTAAACACAGACATAGAGGATAGTCAAAGGAATAGTTCATCTCAAAGCAGCCATATAATACTTTGTTTAAAAAGCCCAAATTTAAATTAAATCTAAAGCTATTGTACAGCCTCATTTAGAATGTAGCAAAATATAGTGCTTTTTTGTCCTTTGTGGAACCTGACAGTCACTGTTCATCATCTACTTTCATTGTATATGATAATGCAAGACATGTAGGTTTGGACTAACAAACTATAAATTATAACATAATCTACATATTTAGTAAATAAACTATCTGTTTAATATTAAAGAATGTATCATTACTAAACATTCAACATGGAAGTTTTAACCACAGGGGTTTACATTTCATGCATAGCCAAGCTGAAAAAAAAAGAAAAACTAAAAAAAAAAAAATACCCACCCACACACAGATAAACAAAAACAGACAAAATGTCCTGAGAGAATTGCAAGGCATCAAAGACAGACAGGCATTGCTTTTAAAGGTTGCATATGTGGTGAAATTCCTACCCAGAATTATCATGGTACAAAGACCATAACCACCTCAAAGAGATGAGATAACAGGAAACAGGTCAGGGGTCAGGGCTTAGGGCTTACTTTTGTTTGTGCTAACTGTTCTTCGGCAGCCGCCATCTTGGTTTCCAGAGTCTTCCTGCGCTCCTCTTCAGCATGTTGAGCGGCCGTGCGTTCTTTCAGCTCTCGGTTGAGACGCACACAGTCCTGACGCAACTTTGCCAATTCAGCATTCTGCCTGTGTACGTGAAAAAAACACTGATTTACATAAAAGAAATGGTTAGATAAGACATTTTATATCTAGAGGCAGGTTAAATGTTAGTTTGGGGTGTATACATGGTCCAATTCAAAGAAACACATGTTCAAGTCTCTGGTCCTTAGATATGGCTCCTTTTGTTCAGGTTATTGGATTTTTCCCACCCAGTTTGGCATCCACCAGTTGAAATTGTTAGTATACCTTCTTAATGTCCACAGGGAATTGGACAGAGTTACTCCAAAGTTTTACACTTCATTGGTTACAATGCAAGGTTATATTGGGACTTCATGTGCAATACCTGCTTTCTGCTTGGCTAGTGGCTTTGTTGAGGGCATCTCGGAGAATAGAGTTCTCCTGTTGCAGACGAGCCAGCTGAGCATTGGGCCCATTCTCTAACTGTTCTTGCAGGCTTTGGATCTGCAGCCACACACACAACCAGAACATTCAATAACCTGACAACATACCCAGCATAGTGAGAAGGAAAGTGTAAGAGGCTGGTGACATCTGACCTTGCTGTTGAGCTGTTGTGTCTCCTTGACATGCTCCTGGTTGGAAGCCTGCATACGAGCCTGAAGAGCTGCAGTCTCCTGGCCATGGGTGCTCAGCTCAGAGCTCATACGGGTCTCCGCGGATGTAATCTTGCTCTTTGCTGAACTCAGCTCCTATTAGCCAGAGCAATGAGAGTTGGAGATACAGTTAACCATCAAGACCCTCAAGGTTAATGTCAAATTAGCAAATAGGACATGTTCTTGATCAATGTAATTTTTGGTCCTAGGATAACATTCCTATCAACCAATCAGATTTTCGAGATAGGGCGGGGATAGGGTCAGAATTAAGGCCTTACAGTTGAGGATAGAGTAATCACAACCAATCAAATCTCTGTTTTTAAAGTAGTTAATGGTTATAGTATGGGGACAGTGTTATGAGTAGATTTTGACTAGAACATTGCTCTATCCATCAATCCATCTTCCACAACGCTTGTCCTTTGTAGAGTTGTGGGGATGCTGGAGCCTATCTCACCATCTAAAGCATCGTAGGCAGGGAAACGCCCTGGAAGGATGGCCAGTTCAACAAAGAACAAAATATTTTTTTCAGCAGCCACTCAAGACCTTGCTCTGAAGCTTGATAATGAGTAGAAACTAGTTTGCATGCTGGCAGGTGTCACCTTGGTAAGCTCTTTGACACGGATCTTGGCTGCAGCTATGTTGCCTTGCTCAGCAGTCAGCTGCTTTTCCTTCTCCTCCAGCTGCTTCTTCAGTGCTGCCAATGGGTCACCCTTCTGAGATGCCTGCAAATAAGAATGAAATAAATATAAGTGCTAACAAAAAGAGACAAGTATTGGGGGTTTGAAGAGGGGTTGGTGAGATGTAGATTTTTTACCAGTTGCCAGGAGTCCTTTCCTGCCTTCTTGCTGATGATCTCAAGGAGTTTCTGGGTCTCTGACTCGCTGAACGATGCACTATTCAGACTGGAGACCAGATTTTTATATGGTGATGGCTGAGGGACATTGACCGTTTCCACAGAAGCCACTTAAAAGAAATTCAAAATTAGGATAGACTGATGAGGGTATTGCAAAGAGTGCAAGTTTGAACATCTACTATTACAGCTGTCCTAGATGGATATGTCCAAAGGATACTCACCTGGCTCAGCCTTCTTCTTAGACTTCTTCTTGGTTGGAGCTTCGGTTTTGGGTTCTTCAGTTTTAGGAGGAGCAGCAACCTCAGGGGCGACTGCTGCTTTCACCGCTACCTCTGCAACCACTGGCTCCACCTTAAGTACAACTTCTGGGATCTCCACAGGTTTGCCGGGAGCTGGTTCCACCTTGGCCACCTTCTTCTTTTTCTTCTCCTTGGGGGAAGGAGCAAGTGGGGCCACCACAGCACTTACAGTGGGAGGGACAGGACACTCAACAATCTTAGGAGCTGGTTCAGGTACAACTGGCAGGGGTTTAACTTCAGGTTCAGGCTCGGGAACAGGCACAGGTTCAGGTTGGGGCTCTGGTTCAACTTGGGGTACTGCTTTGGGCTCACTGTTCTCAACCACAGGTTCAAGGATAGGCTCAGTTTCAGGTTCTGGAAGGTTCCCATTTGGCTTCTCCTCTTTCTTCTTGGCCTTGTTTTTCTTTTCAGATGCCTTTTTCTTCTTGTCAGAGCGCTGGGGTTGGATCTTGCCCGAGTCTTGCTGCTGTTTGGCCAGGGCTTCCTCATAAGAGGTCTCCTTCATTGAAAAAGTTGACACAAGCGTAATGCCAATGGCAGAGAACACCATGAAGCCACCAAACACCACAATTCCCAGAGTTTGAGGGTCGTACACATCCATCTTTGCTCAGTCCCGTCCTTCCTAATCCTAATCCTGCAAATAAGGACTATTTAATTTTAGGGACTGTTTAAGGTTAACAATAACATCCTAGCATTTCATACAAGTGCCAAGAACCATTTTACACAAGAACTTCTTGTTTCTTGGAAGACAAAAAGCAATGCTAAAATGTATCCTGCATTTCTACATCCTAACATTTACACTCAGATAAATGCCCCCCAATCATTAATTTACGTCCAGTTGTAGATGTCTTAAATACACATAATATTCTTCAAGAATTATTTAGAATATTTTCACACGAATAATACACTAACGTTTTGTTACATTGGCCTTTTGGACTTGATACTGCCACCTATATGTGTGGATGCAGCACCAAGAAAAAGAAAAAGCTTTCAGTTACTGACATAAATATGCTACAAGCATAGGCTATTTGTCCCCTACAAGTTATTCATTCTGCTTGGTTGTGTATTATTCATGTATTATGCATGTTAATGTTCCTGTGGCTCAGTGGTAGAGCATTGCGTTAGCAGCGCAAAAGGTCGTGGGTTCAATTCCCAGGGAACACACATACTGATAAAAAAAATGTATAGCCTGAATGCACTGTAAGTCGCTTTGGATAAAAGCGTCTGCTAAATGCATAAATGTAAATGTATTAATTTGGCTGAACATGTATTCATCTTACATGAAAGGGCAAAAAAGATTAATACTGAAGAACTACACCACAAAAAAAAAGCACCTGGTTGCACAGTGCTGAGTGGATGGCAGTAAAAAAATGACGTCTTGCCCTTGAGACAGTGTGAAAAATCTCTTCCTCTTGCAAATTTTGAGAAAAGTTATTTTTACTTAAGCCAGCAACTCCATAACTTTTGCCCACTAGTTCAGGTTATGCAACACGCAACTGAGACTACCCTCCTCAACACTCTCTCTCTTACACAGAGAGGCATACATTCAGTTTCCAGGGGACAGGTCTGTGTGCAGCAGACCACAATAACCTTCCCCCAACCTCACGTTTGCACTAGCCAGTGCAACTCTTGCCTGGAATTTCTATAGAGGGGGTGTCTAAATGTCTGCCTCAGGCACTCAGGTAAGAGGGGAAAAGCTGTTTCGGCTTAAAGGAAATAGTCTTTACAGCATATAACTTAACATAGGCATTATAATTTATAAACTTCTTAGTTTTAATAGCCTTAAGGAATGCCAACAAAAGGCCCTGTGGTGGTACTATAGCACAGTGATGAAATCAGCTGGTGTTGAACAATACCATGGTATTTATAAGGTACTTCAAAGAACACCATAGTATTAGGGTCAGTGACAAAAAGGGGTTGGCAAGATGAGAAATTCAAAAATCTTGTTTTAAAAGCATGCATCAGGTATTTTAAAATGTACACAGCATGTTTATGTTGATTTTATGTAGTTAAAAATGACATATGTACCATTTTTTACAAAAGTTAAGACTGAATGTACATGAAAATGTCAAATGGTGTAACCACCAAAGAATGAGAAATATTAAATATTTTATCCACCTAGATGGCATGTAAGCTTTCTCATAGAAATAAATAACTTCATTTTAAAATTTCACATGAAAATAGATTTTAGAGTTATCTCTAAATGTAAATTTTAATGCATGTTTGCAATATTTGGCAGGACATATGCTGAAAACACAAATTCTTTTCTAAATAATCTTTGACAAATTATGTAAAAAAATGTTAAAAACCATATTATTGTACTAAACTAGATGATTACATTTTATTCCACGTTAATTTTCCTGTATATAATTATATTTTTATGAAAAATACTGGTTACACCAATTGACACAAACCAGTTACACCACCTGACCATGTTGCTTCTACAGCCAAAGGCAATTGTTTGTTGAAGAAATTGACACTGAAAATCAAGCATGACTGTCAACAAGTTCAGATGAAGTGTTTTTTTTTTGTTTTTTTTCAGTGCTAAAAAAAAAAATCTGGCAACACAAAATTATCATGGTGATGAACAGTGAACTCATGTCTCTGTTGCCAAATGACCAAATGACTAAATGTAAATGTAAATGTAAATGTCTCATTGTAATTACAGTTAAGAAACAATATTTGACAAGAAAGCATCATGGTGATGAACAGTGAACTTATTCAGTGAATTTATTGGCCTCGTATTGTAATTTTAATTTTCATCTTGTAATTTCGTATTGTATTGTGGCATCAATTGGGGAAAAAGGGGCTCTTATATCATATTAATTATAAAATGTCAGAAATTTAATGAATTGTATTTTACAGATGTAAATTGTAATCTTTGGTTAACATTTTTATCACAGAATTTATGTTCAAATGTACTCACCCACTTCATTCTGCTACATTATTAAATCATTTATGTATATTACATTATATTATATGATACTATAGATTGCTTAAAGGGATAGTTCACCCAAAAATGAAAATTTCCCCATGACCCCCCTCCCCACCTTTAAGCCATCCTAGGTGTACAGTATATGACTTTCTTCTTTCAAATGAATATAATTGGAGTGACATTAAAAGTGAATGGGTGATATTCAATAGTCCAATAAACTGCATCCATCCATCATAAAAAAGTGCTCCATCAGCTCCAGGGGGTTAATAAAGGCCTCCTGAAGCGAATCATTGTGCTTTTGTTAGCTTCTGCTATCTGTCGTACTTGCGTTCACAAGAGAGTGGCATTCCAGTGGATGATGTAGGACATAGCATAAGCACTAGTGAGAATATGCTAGTCTCACGAGAACCAAGTTTTGTTTACAGCAAAGGAAAACCAATCTCCTCTTGGCTTATATTGAAATCCTTCTATATTTTTCTTTACAAATCCTCATTTTGTACTTATAATTCATGACCAGTGCTTTGTTTTGCTCTCTCCTCTACGATTCCATGTTCGTCACTTCTCACCAGAGCTTATGCTACGCCTACGTCATCCGCTTGAACGCCACTCTCGTGAATGCGTGTACGGCAGTTAGCAGAAGCTAGAAATTACGATTTATAAAGTTTTAAATATGGATATTTTGCTTACAATAGCACATTGATTCGCTTCATGAGGCCTTTATTAACCTCCGGAGCCGTCTGGAGCACTTTTTTATGATGGATAAACGCAGTTTATTGGACTTCTATTGGACTATTGAATATCACCCATTCACTGCCATTATAATGCTTGGAAGAGCCAGGACATTTTTTTAGTATAATGCTGATTGTATTCGTCTGAAAGAAGAAAGTCATATGCACCATGGATGGCTTGAAGGTGAGTAAATCAGGTGGTAATTTTCATTCTTGGGTGAACTGTCCCTTTAAAATGTTAAGTGAATGGAATAGAAATATGCATTAAAGCTAGCCCAAACATTTCAAAAACACTAATGTTGTGCAACATAATTATTTTATCCTAGACTTACAGAGCTTTAATAATAAAGTTGTAGATAAAGAACCACTTTCTCAAAAAATAACATTTAACACTTGAAAATAGTTTCAAATAGTAGGTTAGTTTATATTACATCTTTAATCAGCATCATAAACTAGTGGTATTTGACTAAATTGGCCAATAACAGAAAGGCTTGTAATAGGAGTCAAATGGTGTAACCGGTTACACCACTTGACATTTCAATTTAAAATCAAATTCGACATGCATTATCATGGACACCGATGTAAGTACATGGCCTTGGTGGGAATATTTTGAATCTAATTTTTAACATTAATACTCATTTTCATAATAATGGTGAATTATCAATGTATTTTCTGAGGTCATACCATTTGACATGTATACCTAACAATACCTGACCATACCCTAAAAATGTCAAATTATCTCACATTTTAAAGAGAGTTACTAACCTTTGCATGCAGCAGTTAGTATCACCAGAGGTCCTTCTCTGAGATATAATTTCCTGTCACATGATCTTCTTGCAAAATATTAACAAAATGGCTCCTTTAATGGTGGTTACACCACCTTGACACTCAAGGAATTTGTCTTGACTCCCCTAATTCCCCAAATTAATTATAATATTCAGAACAATGGTGCTCCGACCGCGATACCATTCGGTACTGAAATTTTAAAAACGTCCATTTCCCGCTAAAATTTGAGCGGATTATTAAACAGCGCTGATTGGTCATTGTGTTCACGCACTCAACAGATAGGTCTGTGATTGGCTTCAATGATCAATGAAGCGCTCGGTGAACAGTGTGAAGCGATGATCATTGAAGCCAATCACAGACCTATCTGTTGAGCGCGTGAACACAATGACCAATCAGCGCTGTTTAATAATCCGCTCAACAGCACTCAAATCTTAGCGGGAAATGGAAGTTTTTAAAATTTCAGTACCGAATGGTATCGCGCTCAGTACTTTTGACAACACTAGTACTAATGTACGGTTATGCCTAACTAGCTGATCTGGTGTTTTATTGAGAATTTCACCTTTTTTAAACAAGATAATTTTTTTGGTACAAGGTTTTTACAGTTACACCACATTGACATTTTTGCAATAATCCCTCAAATATTCTCTCAAAACTAATTAGAATTAGAAATTTTCAAATTCACAATTTTTTTGTGAAATTCACAAAAAAAGAGAATGTATGCAATTAATTTGCATATTTATTTTGAAATTTTAACCTTTTTAAATTGAATTAAACCATATGGACACAAAAAAAATTGTGTCACGTCATTGACCCATTAACATGGTGCATGTCCAAAATAATTGGTAATGCTACTGGTTTGTTAGTGAAAACTTGTGAAATGTGATAATGGACACCTCAGATCTAGCTGTGATAAAAGTATAGAAAAATTGTATTAACACATCAAACAGTTTTTTTTTGTTTGTTTTTTAATTACAAAACCATTTTTTCCTGCAAATATTTTCCTTTAATGATCACAATTTTGGATCCACATGTGACAAGAGAGAGGACTTGGCAGACAGGAAATGAAGAGTTCCTATATGCAGGACACATACTCTACATCTGAATGAAAGGGGGCTGCTTTCCTATGCCTGACATTAACCCTTTCAGGAACACTGCTGACGTTACATAATAACTGCCATAAGGAATCTGTCTTTAAAACTTATTAAACAAAGTATGGCTAATATCCCCCAGTTTTAACTTAACTATTTCTTTGGTTTGATACAATCTTTTTTCCTTTCTTCTTTTTTAACCCTCTCTGCCACTTAAGCCTCACAAATCAAGGAGAATATTAAATACATTTTCATGAAGAAATCAATGAAAGGCAATAGGAAACTTTGAAAAATGTTAAAGTAAGCAGGCATTTTGGACGCGTATTACGTGTTAAAGGTTTAAAGTCTAAACATACTTAAGAATGAAACGCATTTTAATATTTTAAATCATGCAAGAGACACAAGGCAAACAATCCCGCTACTCAAAAGTGTACAAAGCCAGTAAGCAAAGCAAGACATATAAAAAGAAAGTTTGAATCTATAAAGTAAATGAAAGCATAATCTCGCGCAGAAGAAAAACGCTTTGAATCAGATCACCACAAATCCAAACTACTTGAGAATGCAAGTTATTTTAAAGCACAACTAACCTAAAACAAGGATAATTTCAACAACACCATCAGTCAGACTGACAAACTTTAGCCAGAGAACATAAAAACACACAAGAGTGATAACGCTTACCTGCGGTCAAACTCACAGTGATAAAGAATCGTCGCTGACTTTTGGAGTCGTGGCACTTTTTGCGAGCTGGCGCGGCGCCCGCCTGTGAAGCCGATACGCGACCTCATGCGAACATCTGATTGGATAATCGCCTGTCAATCAACGCTCTTTAAACCAATCGCGTCACGCGTAGTATCCAAAAGCAAGCGGTGGGCCGCGCTGAGGGCTGTGAGCATTCGGTGGAATGATGGAAGTATTTGAAATATAAACATAAAACATCGGATGTAATACTTTAAAAGCATTATTTAAGCATTAAAGACACATTCTCTAATATTACCCTCAAACAAGTGTGGTATCATAAGGAAACGCATCAGTGATGCTAAGGTAGTTTGATATTTCAGGAAGACTAGTTGTAACACTTTTTTGTGGGATGGGATGGGAGAACTTTTCTGGGACAGTTTCCCTACTGTCCCCCCCTCCCCCACTCTTTTAAAACCACTGTAGTATTCATGTCCTTGACATGTATTTTCCTAAATGACATTCAGATATGGTTATGGATTGAGATTTTACCCCCATTTAGTACTCCGCTAGGCACAATTATCAAAACCACATAGTCATCACCATTCATGTATGTAGCTCAAATGGTGCAAAAATATTAGGGTTGTTTGTTGATTAAATGCTTGCTGTAGCAGAAAATAACACTATTATTTGAGTTAAGGTGCAAGAAAGCACTGTCAGCCTTGACTGAACAAGAAGGGGAGAAAAGTGGGAAATGTGCTAGCTATTGCAAAACCCATTATCTTTCCCCTATCAGCTTGAATAAAGCTTAAATGGCAATATGTTCCTCTCAAATGTGTGTAGGTGATGTAATTATTAGCTCTAGAAAGACTTCCAGTAATCTGAGATAACTACAGTTTACACTGAGGGCAAATAAATGTCACCGAGTAACTGTTTACAAAATCAATAGTTCACAAAATGTAGAAAAAGAGTCTTACTGTGTTGTGCTAGAGTTTAGATGTAGGTTGTACTGTATGTGTATTGAAAGGCCTTGATGTAAAAAAGAAGTAATTGACTGGAAAAAGTGTGTTTTTGGTTTTACCCCAGTTATTCATTTAGTAAAAGCAAGCATAGGGCCCTTCGTTGCTGTCTGTTTGCTAATATATTTATACTGTATATCTTTGTATGATTATTATTAGTGGTGTTTGCTAAGGTGCAACATACTTCGGGTTAAAGATCTGAACAAACCCCTAACAATGTGTTTTAATCTTAAGCATGCAACTCAACCTACACTGTTTGATTATAATTATAACCTACACAGACATGAATGTCACTTTAAAACATAGCTTGTTGATGTGACATGCAAAACCTTTCTCCATTAAATGTGAAAATCTGCTTGCACATTACTACACGATGGAAGCCGTTTTCCCTTTAAAAATGAGATAAAGTTTGAAATAACAAATACTGCAAGGCATAAAGTGATACTTTGACATGGAAATTAGTAGTGCTGTCAAGCGATTAATCGCGATTAATTGCATACGAAATAAAAGTTTTTGTTTGCTTAATATACAGTATGTGTGTGTTCTGTGTATATTTATTATGTATATGCAATTAATCAGCACTATAAATTAGCAGAAAGTCAAAATTACGAGACAATACGAATGACGAAACAAAGAATAAATTAGCGAAAAGTAAATTTTTAGATAAATTCACAATTGCAAGATAAAATGTTGCGATTTGAGAAGTATTTGCAGTTGCAAGATCATGTTGTAAGATACAAAGTCACAATTACTAGAAACAAAGTTGCAACTACAAGATATAAAGTCTCACTGTGAGAAATAAAGTTGCAATTCTGAGAAAAAATATAGTTGTTTTGAGATAAATTTGCAATTGCAAGATATAGTCGCACTGCAAAAATATATAAAAATGAAAAATGTGTGTAGAAATATAGCCAAAATAGTGAGAAACAAAGTCAGAGTTCCAGATATAAAATCAGAGAACTACAGTGACATTGAGAGACAAAAAATTCACAATTATGAGAAATATAGTATAGCAAGTGTGAGATATGAAGTGGAAACTGGCTTCTGAAAAAAGTGGTCAGAAATTGCTAATAAATTTCACAAATAATTACAAAGAAACAGCACACTGAATTAACACATTGAATTAAAGTAGAAAGACAAAAATTGTTTTTTTTCTGGTAAAATATACTACAGTATACAATATATTACAGTGATTTTTAATGTAATTTACTCTGCGTGTACTGCATACACATGAATATATAGTTGATTACACCAAATGATCTACATGATGATGTAATCAAAAAGAAAATTCGAGAGGTTTTATTTAATCAACTTTCATTAAAACCTTGCATCAGTCCATGTTCCCCCAAAGCTTTGCTCCAAAGGTCATGAAACTTTTGAAGATCTAAAACACTGTTAACATTGTACACATCCACCCACTCACACTAACACAGAATGTTTCTTTTTCTCAGAAACTATTTAATGTGTGGCAAGGTAAAACATCGTAGCTCATCTGGAGGGAGGCAGTTCACACATCATTTCCAGACCTGATGAAGAAAAGGATGGTCTACAGATCAACAAACAGCCAGAGAATCTGTTTACTTAGTACCGAGACACCCATTCCCATGCTGATTTCTTACAGGAGTAGCACCCAGCTGATAAGTCTACTTTTAAGGTGTGTTGATAGGACGGTACATCAAAACGGCATAAGACATATCGAAAAAAATGAAAAAATGGACTCAGGAGCCACTCAATACACCAAAATACCAATACGTGCCAATATACAAAACAACAGCATTTCAGAGATAAGATTCCCTGTATTCACCGCCAACACTTGCAAATTGAAAGCGTTTAGAAAACATATTTGCTTAGACTCCAAATTCCCTGTTTGAGCCCCAGTGCGTTATGGTCTTTGGGAACAACCACATCTGCCAGCAGCGGTAAGTACAATTACAGAGCCGTGGAGGTGAGGGGGTGGAGTACACTGGATGTTTGCTTTAGCCGCCACTGACGAGGGGTGTTCCATCAAACAAACCTTTATGGCAACCCCACAGGACATGCAGCTGAGCTACTCCAAACACCAGATGTGCATGTTCATCCTTCTGACTCAGGCTCCGACTATCGCAGAGACATAGATATTTTCCACAGTAAAACAATTGACCATCATGACGGTTGCATTGTGGGTATGCAGGGTCGGGTAAAAACATGCCATGCATGAAGGAAATTCAAGACAATCACACTACAGGAGAACTTAATTAACAAAACATGAATAATTACATAAAGAATTTTGACTAAATATGCCTTTTTTTTGTTTGTTTGTTTCTTTAAACTGGGTTTGCATAAAGAGTACTGTTAATGTCAAAACTATAAACACAGCCATCATACCAGATTTTATTTGTACAGAACTTCAACATTGTTTTCAGATAAAAGTAAAAAAAAAAGTTAAATTAGAATGGTTTGAACTCTGTTTTGAAGTCCATTTTAAAGGGTAAATTAGAACATTCTGAAAAGTTTTCACCACACTATAAAATTATTTTTGATGTTGTAAATAAAATGAGTACATTTTTACAAAATAATACTATTTATAAAATAAAAAAATCATATTTAATTCAGTGTTACTTATGATTTGTGAAATTTTACAGCAATTTCTACGTAAAACTTGTTTCAAAGTAAATTATACACCAAAGTTCAATGCATTATCTATAAAGTCAAAGTTAATTTATTAAAAATGATCAAATATAAATCCATAGTTGACATTTCAAACACTGATAATTCTATTACTTTTGAAAATAGCATGTGTATGATAACATGTTCATGGGTGATTCATACTGGAAAAAAAATACACTTTGGAATTGGATTTTAAGAAATACACAGCTGAATTTAATTCAGTTTTAATTATACTTGAATTCACATTTTATTTACAAAAGTTTTCTTCCTCAGTTCAAAATAAGGAATTGATTTTTTTAATTCAAAAGACATTCTCGATTAATTTCTAATGGCACACAACCCTGGCTTTATATATATATATACAGTATATATACTGTATATACTATATATATATATATATATATATATATATATATATAAACAGAAGAAAAAAAAAACACATTAATAACTTGCTCCTTGAGTCAGTCAGTATCATACAATTTACTCGGGTTTCTCTCACAACTGGTATTTATTTATTTTTTTGCCCCTATGAAAATTAACTATGGTTCTCTCACACACACTCACACACACATACTCTCTCACACACACACACACACACACACACACACACACAAAGTTTTGTCCAGTACATTGTGTCCTGCACTGAGCAGTTCAACACACTTCTGCAGGAGATGAGGACAGAGAACAAGGAGGGGTGGGATGATGAGCGGAACATTATAACTTTTAACATGTGGATTCAGACTTGAGGCAAGAGGAAATGAAAAGACTTACTGAGGAAGCAAAGATGTTATTTAATAAAACAACATCTTTGCTTTAAAGCAGGCACCCTCAAATCTGGCCCACTCCTGCAGAGTTGAGCTCTAACCCTAATCAAACACACCTGAGCATGCTAATCAGAGTCTTCAACATCATTAGAAAATCACAGGTAGGTGAGTTTGATCAGGGTTGGAGCTAAACTCTGCAGCAGATTGGCCCTCCAGGGAAATCTTTGTGTTTGCTTTAAAGCAATTGCCTTATTGATTTTTGTTGGCAGATCCATAATCGGTCTTTACACCAGACATGGAAGCTTTGAGTTGATAAAACCATGCTGGACTATACAGTATTCAAAATACTAAAGATAAGCAGTTTTGCAGTGACTGGAATCAACAGTTATGCTTGGAATAGTAGGCCTACACTACCATATTTGTGACCCTGGACCACAAACCAAAGGGGTTTATACGTCATCTGAAAGCTAAATAAATAAGCTTTCCATTGATGTATGGTTGTGTAGGCTATATTATGAACATTTTTGATATCAGCTATGATTTGTAAAAAAAAAAAAAGAGACAATTTTGATCATTATTTGATAAGAATGCAAAGAGTTAAGGTGTTTTTCCACACAAACGCAAAATAACCATTTTTATATCCGAAAACATGTTGCATAATAATATTTGATCATGTTTGGACTGGAATGTTACATAGCCTACTATGCATTGACAATCAAAGTGATACATTTTTCAATTCATGTCTGTGCAAAATATCTTAACGTGGTAGTCCGATCAAATAATAAAACACGATCGTTAAAAATCGCACCTGATATAATGTGAGCACTGCACATGCGCAGTAATCTGCTCTCCCTTTGACTACGCCGCCGCTCCTGACCGGTAGGCGGCAGTAAAACGCCCGACATCCTACTGAAATCACCACAAAAGAATCTACTCCATTCTGTTTTCTAAGTGCCCTAGCCATCTATCACCCTGCTGCGCTAACATTTTCCAGTAATGCTCAATAACTATGTCTAAGGCCTCTAAGGTTGTCCTGGGATTATCGATAGTGCTCAGTATCAGCACCGTTGCAGGCGTTCATATCAAGCAGAACTGGGACAGGCAGGTAAAAACACTCTTGCCCTACTAGCCATATGAGCACCATGCCTTTATGAGGCACTATTATTCATGCATTAATTACTGTTTACCTGTAGTGTGCTATCGAAACAAGATGTGCTAGAGAATGTGTTTTAATGTTTTTATCTAATGCATTAAGTCTCATCCTACAAAAACATAACGTTACTAACATTATTTTAAGATATTAACGGTAACGTTAGTTACTGTGTTATTTTGGCTGAAATGCTTTGTTCGGAGAAATACGTTTATTTTAACTAAACTATTGTTTTAACTCTGGCAGTTGCTGTTGTTGCAGTTTATAAGTGTGTTCAAGCTACTGTTTTATAATAAATACCATATTTTTTTGGTATGGGAACTTACCATGTTAATGAGCAGTGTTGGTAACGCATTACAAGTAACGTGAGTTACATAATCAGATTACTTTTTTAAAGTAACTGGTAAAACAACGAACTACGTTTTAATTTAGAAGGAAATATCTAAGTTACTTTGTCCAATAAGTAACGCCAGTTACTCTGTTTCCCATGTCTTGACTGACAGCTCTCTTGTTGCCATGTTGAGAGAAATCAGGAATAAGTGCTGTGTGAACATGTGACTGTAGTTCTAGATTCAGTATTCCTCAAAATGATTAAAAACAGTCAAATGCAAACTCGGAATATAATACAAACCTGCAATTGTTAAATAAAACAAATATAATTTATGTATTTAATCCCATTTTATTAACCAATGTTTTTGCTACTGACCTTCGAAGATCCAATTCAACCATACTAAGCAAAAACAACACATTTGTGTTTCATTTTTGTAGTGTTGAACTTCTCCTGCGTCAAAAATTGCGTTTTATTTATGCAATTTGTTTGAGCTGCACCCTCTACTGTACATACATGAATTTACATTTCCTTCAGCCTGAGGCGTATTCATTTTACTTTTGTTGAGAAAGGGCTTTTATATTTGTAAAATAACTTTTTTATATATTAAAAACAAACAAGGGGGTCCTGCCCAGATTTAAAAAAGTAACTCAAAAGTAACAACACATTACTTTCCTTAAAAAGTAACTAAGTAAAAAAAAGTACTTACTTAGTTACTTTTATAGGGAGTAACGCAATATTGTAATGCATTACTTTTAAAAGTAACTTTCCCCAACAGAGAAGCTATACGTTTGGTTATTACTTCAAATGCCACATCTGAGTAGTATAAAATGTGGAGTGTTTCGATGTTAACACATCTGTCACATTCGCAGAGGCTGCGGGACGGAGTTCTGCGGGACCTGGAGCGCGTGGAGCGAAAGCGCGAGAACCTGCACGCACTCGAGGAGCAGATCCAGCTGACGAGAGAGCTCTTGAACGAGCGCGACAGACAAGAGGCTGAAGCGGCACGACCACACAGTTCATAAACCAACTAGTTAGACTGGTACAACAAATTATTATTATTTACAGCGAGTTTACAGCTTTTTGTTAAACAAAATGTACTTTTGATAATTTCCATTTCAATATCATTCACCATGGCTAAATATGAATGCATCTTATTATATAAAGAAAAAGTTTTATTTCAGTTGGCCCAGAATTCTACTTGCCCTGCCAAAATTTTCACTGGCCCTATCAAAAAATAATAAATAACTGTTATTGTTTTCATTGTTTGTGACCCATGTAATCTTGTATTCTAATTAATAAGATCACCAACATTTTAGATACCTGTAAAACTTCACAGTTGTCTATTTCAATATTCTCTATTCCTGCTAGCGCAACTAATAGAATGTTTAAATATTTTTAAAGACAAGTAAAAACTCAGTCATAAAATAAGAACAAACAAACAGATGAATAGCATATAGCACAAATGAAACCGTGATAAGATGCGAAAGAGAACTCAGTTCAGTGTTCACACTCTGTCTGAGAGGCGGCTTTTTTGTACAAACAAAACAAAAAAACGTTGGTTCGTCAGAAATTGCATGCTGTCTGAGTAGATAATTTGACCTTACTTCACAAGCGTTAAAAAAAGTATGTTCTATATGTGACCCTGGAGCATAAAACCAGTCATAAGTAGCACGGGTATATTTGTAGCAATAGCCAAAAATACATTGTATGGGCCAAAATTATAGATTTTTATTTTATGCCAAAAATCATTAGGATATTAACAAAGTCCCTTTCAAGGAAAGTTCATTCACTCGGCCGCCATATTTGCAACGCCTCCGGGCAGCTCAAACAAGACCAAGTTCTATCTAAATGAATGGGGGAATCCTGAAATCTCAAAAACTGCTCGCTGAACTCACGATTAAATTACGTATTTCAAATCAGCAACAAAATCTGAAATGAACTGCCCCATTAATGTTGTTTCTTATGTTCAAATAGCATTTAAAAAGCTTATTTTTCAGGCTAGACCAGCCAATGTGCATGCTTAGTTCCAACGTGCTCATGACTACGTGTGCCCATCGGCTGGTCCAGCCTCGGGTTTCTATGGGAACCAGAGCTCCTAATGGCCACTGCAGTGACAAGATGACTTTTCCAATCAGCGATTGGCTCTTTCATTTAGAAGAAGGCGGGACTATCCCGCCATATTGCCCATTGCAGTTTCTCCCATTTCATAAGTATAGGAGTGAACCATCTTTGTACTTCTATAGTCTTATCTTATATATTTGATATTAAGGAAAGATTATGTTCCATGAAGATATTTTGTAAATTTCCTACCGTAAATTTATCGAAACTTAATTTTTGATTATAATATGTGTTGCTAAGGACTTCATTTGGACAACTTTAAAGGTGATTTTCTCAGTATTTAGATTTTTTTGCACCCTCAGATTCCAGATTTTCAAATAGTTGTATCTCGGCCAAATATTGTCATATCCTAACAAACCATAAATCAATGGAATGCATATTTATTCAGCTTTCAGATGATGTTGAAAATTGACCCTTATGACTGATTTTGGGGTCCAGGGTCACATATCGTATGAATTGAATATGGGTAGTATGAAAGAAATTCAGATGTACTACATCTGCCATGTTGTCACAGTCACGTGACCTACCAGCCTCAGTTGCATTGATTCACTGCCATTCATAAATCCTCTCCAGTGGCCTCATGGGATATTAAAGTGTCCATCGAATGCGCACTTCAAAATTTCGACAGAAGTATTTGGTCATCTGAGTATTTTTTGCTTACTGTTTTTTAAATACAATGAATCCAGACTTACTTTTTGGCTTACTGTAGAGAAGCATTCGACTGCAGCACAGCATGTCTCAGTCTGTGCGAAAATACTGAATTCAGTTCTCTTTCACGTCTTACTGCGGTTGAATGGTTTAAATTGGCAAGAGCATCCTGAGAGTCATTCACACTGGCCCCAGTCCTTGTTGTCCCTGGATCTAATCTCTTCCTCTTATCTTTTAGATTGAAAAATGGACAGTGGGGACCAGAGAGGACTTGTGGCACAGGATGAGGAGACCATGTGCACGTCAGCCTCTGAGGGTCTGGAGGAGGGCGAGGTGGAGGGAGAAACTCTCCTCATTGTGGAATCAGAGGACCAGGCGTCTGTGGATCTGTCACACGACCAGAGCGGAGACTCTCTGAACAGCGACGTCGGGGAAGATGGAGAGGGAAGCTGGAATGAGGACATGTCGTTCTACTGCGACAAGTGCCACAAGTGGATCCCAGCTGGTGAGAAGACCAATGACAGGGGACGGCACGTCTGATACACCCTCATGTGACCAGATTAAGATGTGATGTCTAACTTGTGATGAATTTGTTCACTCAATAAAGACTGGTCTGAAAAAGTACTTGGTCTCAGAGCTGTCTTTCTTTTCTTTCTCCTTGTATGGTTCAGCCCAGCTACGTGGAGAGCAGCCAAGCTATTTGAAAGGAGACAACTTTTTCAAGTTCACATGCTCGGACTGCGCCGAAGACGGGAAGGAGAGTTTTGAGAGGATGAGGCTGACCTGGCAGCAGGTATTTAATCTGGAACAAATAAAATAAATAAAACCATATTTAGTTAGCTAGACAAAACTGTCTAAAAGAAAATTTCAGCTTCTGACCTTGAAGAAAATTTACAAGCAGCATTACAAAACTGAAAAAAAATAAAGAGTCATGACACGTGATTTAATTCTGTATTCTGGCAAAAAAAAAAAGTCTCTAAATTGTTTGATTTTATGCTTATAGGTGGTGATGTTGGCCATGTATAACCTGTCTTTAGAGGGCACCGGACGACAAGGTTACTTCAGATGGAAGGAAGATATATGTGCATTTATTAGTCGGCACTGGACCTTCCTGCTTGGTTCTAGGTGAGACTGAGTATCAAAATTGTATCACAAACCTTATATTTTGTTTTAGAATCACTATAAACCGCAGTCTTCTTGATGCAGTCAACCCAGGTTCGAACCCGCCTTTTGCTAAACTTTTTTTCCTCCCTTTCAAATATCATATCACAACGGAAAGGCATTTATTTTCCATAAAAATTAAGGAAATAATCAAAAAGTTGAAAATAAGAGTATCGGGTAGGTGTAGGGAGGGCTTCATTGTCCCAATAAGGTGTCATCCATTTAATAATTTGAATTAAAATTATAATTTACACTCAACACGTTATTATTGCATACTGTTTTATAATGTACTACAATACTGAGGTGCAGATAATTGCCATTATTTGCATTAAGTAGTATAGCATATAGCTAAAAAATACTGCTATTTTAACAGTGTAAACAGAATCCATTGCTATTTCTAAATAGCATCCATCACTAAGAAAATGTGCTATTTTCACGCAGTGTAAATAGCATCTATTGCTATTTGCACTTAGTGTAAAAAGCCTCTATCGCTATTTGCACTTAGTGTAAAAAGCCTCTATCGCTATTTACACTTAGTGCAAATAGCCACTGCCATTAAGTATGTTAATAAGTATGTTTTATGATTATACACTCTCAGGAAGAAGACGTCCACATGGTGGAGCACCGTGGCAGGGTGTTTGTCTGTCGGCAGCCCAACATTTTTCCGTTCAGGAGCACAGGAGTTCGGAGAACCCGGCTGGTGGAAGCTAGTCCAGAATCGGCCACCTACTCTACGGCCCGAGGGGGAGAAAAGCTCTGCGGCTTCACTTAAAGTCAAAGGTAGTGGTACTTTACATTAGAATGAACTAAGGTTTTGCATGTTTTGAATAGTGGTCAAAAATTATGTTGAAGTCGCAACGTAACAGATGTATCAATAGATCATTTTTCCGTATTGTGACAAAAATCCAGGCGAATGCACTATTGAAAATAAAAAATGTAGGGGAATTGTTTCTATGCATCGGTTGTTGATTGGATAGAGGCAGATCTGAATACAAGCTTGCAGCTATTTGTAAGAAAGGGACAGGGTTTAAGCAGACTATATTATTGGAGGTCTGTTGTTTTGCCGGACATTTTGATTAAAAATTACAAGGTTCAAAATGTCAAAAATCATGGATGAATTATTCACAATAGAAAGCAAGAATTTAAATTTCATGCGGACTGTAAATGTAAAGCTGCAAAATATATTGGTACCATAATGGTATCATACCTGAAGTTAATATTAAAAACTTTTTTTTATTAATTAATGTAATTTGCAGTAGTTGTAATTTGTAGCAGATCTTAAAATAATAAAAAAAACTGTTTAAATCCTGTGATTATTTTAAATTTATTTAGATGAAATAGAAGTATAGTAGTATTCACCTTATTTTTCAATGTGAAAGTAAGCCATTTTCTGTTAATTTGCGAGATTTTCGTTTCATTAGCCGTTATAGGTAAATGACTAGAAGAATAACAAAGTGCAGTAAAAACCATTTGCGCTACAAACCAGTGTGTTTATGATTATGATAATACATAAAAGTTATATGATATCGAATAACAGTTTGCAATATTATTTTTGTATACCTAAAATGACTTGTTAGCGGATGAAACCAGAAGCCTCATACATTTAAGTAAAAAATGGTCCCGTCCGCTTGTACATTAAAAATAAGGTGAATAGATGACATTGGTTAAATATGATAACATAAAAATATTTATTGGCTTATTGGTATCAGTGATTTAATATAATTTTTGTACTGCGGTATTTTTCCTTAATTTTAAATTTAAATATAACATTTTTGGATCTACATGTTGTTTATCCAGCTGTGTCAAAGCCGTCCCTGGAGCCCATAATCACTGTGGAGGGTTTGAGGAAGCGTGGAAATCGGAACCCAGTGGAGAATGCCATGCAACTGAAAGAAAAGCGTTCCCGAACACAGGAAGCTAAAGAGATCCGGCGTGCGCAGAAGGAAGCGGCCGGGTTTCTAGACCGCAGTGCTTCATCCACACCTGTCAAACTGGGCAATCGTGTGCGACGGTCAGAGCCTTATCTGGAGAAGGGTGAAGTCATTGACTTTTCCTCTCTCAGCTCCTCTGACAGAACCCCGCTCACCTCTCCCTCCCCCTCCCCTTCGCCTGACTTCTCCGCCCCTGGAACGCCCGCCTCACACTCTGCTACGCCCAGTCTGCTGTCAGAGGCTGATCTCATCCCGGATGTCATGCCCCCTCAAGCTCTTTTCCACGGTGAGATGCTACACTTGGTAACTGACCAAACACCTACTAATGGTCACTTTTCTAAGCAATTAGACTTAGACTTTCCACCTGATAGATGCTAAAATGGGCGAAAAGATGCCATATACTTACCCTGAGGGTCTGTATGTATACACCAGGGGTCAGTTGCATAAAGTCACTATGTTAAGACTGTCTTAAGAACTAGTTTGACCAACTAGCAGCTATCCAAGAGGTAATCAGTCTTACTTTTTCGATTCAAGGGCCAATCTACCTTTTTGTAACTGGCTTACAAATGACTTACAACTAGTCTAGAAAACAAATTAGATGATGAACTTTTAAGACTAGTCTAAGCAGTTTATGCAAACAGCTCCAGATGGCAATCACATAGCAACATTCTAAGAACCACCCAGAACACCCTAGCAACCAAATAGCGACATCCGTACAAACTACTTAGAACACCCTTACATTCATAAATGGACAAAATGTGTTTCGTGAATTCAAAGTTGCTCTGATTAAAAGCGACTGCCAAATGCATAAACATGAATTTTAATAACCACACAAAACACCCTGGCAACCAAATAGCAGCATCCTATTGATGACCAACCCAAACACCCTAACAACCACATAGCCACTTCCTAACAACCATGCAAAGCACACTGGCAACATTATAACAACCACGCAAAGCACCTGAGCAACCACATTACAACATTCAGTACATGACCATCCAGTACACCCTAGCAACCACACAACAACACCCTGGCAGCCACATAGCAACATCCTATCGATGACCACCCAGAACACCCTAGAAAACACATAGCAGTATCCTAACAAACACTCAGAACACCCTGGTAACATTCTAACAACCATGTAGAACAATTGAGCAGCCATAAAATAAGCTACATTATTAAATGACCATCCAGTACACCCTAACAAACACTCAAACACCCCGACAACCACATAGCAACATCCTATTGATGACCACCCAGAACACCCTAGAAAAAACATAGCATCTACCCAGGCCACATTCTAACAACCACGCGGAACACTCAGGCATCCACATAACAACATCCTAACAACTACCCAGAGCACTCTGTAAACACTCTTGTAACCACCCATAGTTCTCTAGCAACATCCTAACAACCATGCACGTTCTGCACAGTGCTGCTTCATGTCGAACACACATAATAACTAAAGCGCATTAGCATCAGTGGTCCGTCGCTCAATTGTGAGTTACTGTCATTACCGTTAGTTACTACAGCCTACAGTTTGCTAGCTAGCTCTGCCTTCATCACGTTAATACCTGGTTGCGATAATTAAAAAACAACTGAGCTCGGTCTCCTTATTTAAATTAAGCTGCTGCTAGAGGAAGACAGTTGAAAGAGACGGCAGCTTTTCTGCAAGTGGGCGTGGTTTCAGCGCCGCCAGAGGACACGCCCCCAGCATTTGAGAGCAGAGAATACGGCTTATTTCTTTTCAAGATTTTGATACCTTATTTTATTTACTTGGCGGGTTTTTTTTAGCATTCAAATTTGGCTGGGTGGTTAATAACACATTTTTCTGTGGTGTGGCAAACTCGGAACACACATTTAATATTGACTTTACACAGACTTTAAATACCCGTTTTGGCAAGTATTCTGGTAAACACAGTCGGTTATGTCTTAAAGGGATAGTTCACTTTGAAATTAAAATTTGGTATCTATCAGCTTACCCCAAGGGCATCCAAGATGTAGGTGTCTTTTTATCTTCAGTAGATCCAATTTTGATGTTTTTAGGTCAAACCGTTCTAGTCTGTCAGTCATATAATGGCAGGTATAGGTCACTGTCTCTATAAGAGGGAAAAAGAACATGCACAGAGAAATCCAAATTAAACAATTCCCCATCGTAACTACACATTGATGGCCTAAGACACGAAACGAGCGGTTTGTGTGAGAAAACGAACAGTATTTATATCGTTTTTTACCTCTTGTACACAACCATGTCCAAGTGATCTGAGTGCGCACACACATCCGGTGTGTGCGCGTGCTCTGGCTCACGCTGCATTCACACGGGGCGTCGGCGTCAACGCTTGACGGAGGGCGTGTCTGAAGCGTGGTGCTGATGTGCCGTCATAGTTACAACAACCAATCACATACTTCTCTGGTGTTGCATGAACGGGATTGGGTATTTGCACGAGGCGATCTGATTGGCTGACGCCTCCGTTGGCGCTAGAAAATTTGCGTCAGCACCACGCTTCAGACACGCCCTCCGTCAAGCATTGACGCCGACGCCCCGCGTGAATGTAGCGTGAGCCAGAACGCGCGCACACACGTCACACACCGGATGCGTGTGCGCACTCAGATCACTTGGACATGGTTGTGTACAAGAGGTAAAAAACGATATAAATACGGTTCGTTTTCTCACACAAACTGCTCGTTTCGTGTCTTAGGCCATCAATGTGTAGTTACGATGGGGAATTGTTTAATTTGGATTTCTCTGCGCATGAACGGTTTGACCTAAAAACATCAAAATTGGATCTACTGAAGAAAAAAAGACACCTACATCTTGGATGCCCTTGGGGTAAGCTGATAGATACCAAATTTTAATTTCAAAGTGAACTATCCCTTTAAGTGAACCGAAACAGCTGAGAAAGAAACCGGATGTGTGTCAGTATTAGGTACGTGTATTTGGTATTAAAGAGACAGCAGCCTATAAATACCTGCAGTGAAGAGCACTATTGTTATTTTACAATTAATTACATTTCTGCACCTGAATACTAGTGTTACTGACTTTATTAGTAACTTTGTTGTATTCATCTACGCTTGTCATTTGTGTAATTGTTCTTGTTTTACTACTGACTTTATTTGTTCAGCTAGTAGTTTTTGCTGTAGTATAGAAGTACTTAAAGTAAGCTTTCAGTAATTAATAAAAAACAAATTGTTTGTTTTCAAAATCCATAATATGATCCGAACCGTGAGTTTTGTGATCCGTTGCACCACTAATAAACATGAATTTAAATAACCACACAAAACACTCTGGCAACCATGCAAAGCACCCTGGCAGCATTTTAACAGCCACGCAAAACACTTGAGCAATCACATTAGAAGAGCATTCAGTACATCCTAACCACACAAAACACCCTGGCAACCACATAGTAACATCCTGTTGATGACCATCCAGAACACTGGAACTAACGAACACCCTGACAACATTCTAATATCCATGCAGAACACTCGGGCCTCTGCATAACAACATCCTAACAACCATGCGAAACACCATGGCAAGCACAAAGCAACATCCTATTAATGACCTCCCAGAGCACCAAGGCTACCCAAGCAAACAAACAGCAAAATCCTTACAACCACCCAGAACACCCTGGCAACATTCTAACAACCATGGGGAACATTCGAGCAATCACAAAGTTACATCATTAAACGACCATCCGGTACACCCTAACAACCACACAAAACACCCTGGCAACCACATAGCAACATCCTATTGATGACCATCCAGAACACCCCAGCAACCACCTAACAACATCCCAACAACCACCCAGAGCACCCGAGAAATGCCCTTGTTAACCACCCATAATTCCCTAGTAAAGCCCTAGCACCCAGAACATCTTTAGGGGCTTTCGCACAGGAGGAACCTTTTCATATTTCCTAGAACTAATTGCAGAAGCTCCTGTTTTTGGTGTGTTCGCACAGCAGGAACTAGGAATGGTTTTAGTTCTAGGAACTCTATTTGGGGGGACTAATGGTGCTTTTCCACTGCATGGTACAGAACGGTACGGTTCGGTTCACTTTTGGGGGGTTTTCCATTGGGTACAGTACCTTGTACTTTTTTCAGTACCACCTCGGTTGAGGTTCCAAGCGAACCGTACCGTTACCAAAACGTGACGTGTAAACTCTGAGGATCACTGATTGGCCGGAGAGAATCGCCACTACCTGCATCATTGAACTTGCGACACGAGACACAATAGACCCGCTAGATTTAAATCAGCACAGACAGCAAAGGATAGAACGTGTTGTGAACGAGCGCACCTTTTTTAACAACCAAAAAATGGCTGTTTCGTGGTCTATTGAGGAAGTACAGAGGTTTCTCTCGTTGATAGCCGAGGAGCAGATCCAGCGAGAGCTTGAAGGAGTGACACGGAATTGAAAAGCTTTTCAGGATTTACGGCAGTAGAGGCAGCATATGAATAATCCCGCCCACTCTAAAGTGGTACTAAACTGCAGTGGAAATGCGAGCTGAGCCGAGCCGTGCCGTATATGTAACACTGAAAGTTGTCATAGGAGATTGTCAGATTTTCATGCTCTTTCAATCGTGTAAATTGTGCGTTTACATTCAATCTCCGTCATCACGAAACCTACGACACACAACAAAAACAGCTCCGATCACGGCGTCCTCCATTCACCGGATGTTGATGTTTGTAATTGTCGTGCATAAAGACATTGCTTTTGGGCGCTTCAGAGTTCCTGCTGCTGGTGCGAATGCAACCAGGAAAACGGCCTGAGGGGAAATTGGTTCTCTAGGAACGACCCTGCTGTTTAGTTCCTAGAACTACGTAATGCAAAAGCCCCTTTTGTTACACCTAGTAACGCCCTACCAATCACTCCTATTTTTATAGTTTTATTGATAGTTTATTCATATTTGGTAATGGAACAGAAAAACTGTTAGGCTTTTATCACAGCATCTAGTTTATTGACTTTATACAATGTGTTACTTTCCATCAGACGATGAAGAATTGGATGCCGAGGGCGTCATCGACCCTGGAATGGAGTATATTCCCCCTCCCAGCATGCCTTTGGCCACCGGCACCATCATGGTCAGAAAAAAGATACGTCCAGCAGAGCTGATCAAACAAGAACTGGAGAGTGACGACGAAGAGCGGGGTAGAGATGGTGAGGAAGACGAGGGCCAGAATGAAGGCTTGTTGCTGGCGGGACAGGGGCGTGGGATTGAGCGTAGGAAGGTTCTCCAAGATAAGGACGAGGGCTGCGTATCTTTGCCTGTCCCGCGCTGCACATTCATCAGCCTTTACGAGGAGCGTTTGCTGCTCCACAGGCTGGAGACATGTCCGCAAGCGCTGGCCGTCACGCCACAGGCCAAAAGACTGCATCGCAAGCTACTCGTGCGACAGGCGAAAAGAGAGCGAGGACTCCCCCTGCTGGACTTGGATCAGGCCGTGAGCGCAACTCTCAGTCTGGTGGGAGGTGTGTACGGGGCACAAGGGGGTTTGGCCAGCCACAGGATGAGCAGAGAGGAGAAATACAGAACCACCAGCCAGGACCTTCGAATACTTGATCGCTTTCAAGTAAGCCAGAAGAAAACCTGTAGCTACAGTATGTATTGTAACTTCTACTGAGAAACTAATTAAAGTCTT
Source organism: Schizothorax lantsangensis (assembly GCA_027422415.1). NCBI lineage: Eukaryota > Metazoa > Chordata > Actinopteri > Cypriniformes > Cyprinidae > Schizothorax > Schizothorax lantsangensis. The sequence goes on along the minus strand of CM049843.1, from coordinate 24,277,700 downwards.
GTTTTGTTCCTCAGTCAACAGTGACCGTAAGGAAAGGGTTTTCTCAGCATACAGTGTCATTCTGGCACAGGCTGATGGGTTCTGATGCCTGCATGGATCAGACCATCAAGAGTCCCTACACATCCAGAGTGCTCAAGCCGTACATCAGGTACACATTCTGAACATTTATGCCAACTTAATTTCTTACTATTACAAGCTGTTGGGATTTGATGCATGGTGCAAAACTAGACTTTTTTTTTTTGCTCTTTTGAAAAAAAGAGTTTAAAGATGAGATGAAAGGACAAAATAGTGGCAAGTCTGTCTTGAAATTAATCAAATTTTGTATACTTCAGGTCCGTGAAATGGATTTTGTTAATTGCTGAGAATGTGAATTACTTGAGGAATTAGAGAACCTCAATGTTTGAGTAATAAAGAAAATAGAGATTAATTAATCATTGTTTTTTTTTACATCAAATAGATATAATAATAATAATAATAATAATAAAAAAAAAAAATTAAATACCATTCTGTTTTGTGATATTTTTTGACGAAACTTTGGAAATGGGTAAGACTATCAAAATACAATTTTCTTTTTTTTCAGATTTATAAATAATTTTTTTATAGATTTAATTTTTAGGATATTATTTATTAGTATACACTACTGTTAAAAGGTGTGGGGTCAGTAAGATGTTTTTGAAAGAAGTCATTTATGCTCACCAAAACTGCATTTATTGGGAAAATACAGTAAAAATGATAATATTGTTAAATAATAAGTTAAAATAACTCTTTTTAATGCATTTAATGCATTCTTGATAATTAAAAGTATGAAAGTAAAATGTATTTCTTTAGAAAAAAAAGTTCTGACCTCAAACCTTTGAACAGTAGTGTATTTTTGAAATAACGTTTTCTTAAAAATGTGTGTAAACTAGTGCTGTCAAACGATTAATCGCATTCAAAACAAAAGTTTTTGTTTACATAATATGTGTGTACTGTGTATATTAATTATGTATATATAAATACAAACACATGCATGTATATATTTAAGAAAATTTAAATTTTTATATAGTAAATATACTTATATATATATAATATAAAATATAAGAATATAAATGCATATACATGTAAATATTTTCAAAATACATACATGCATGTGTTTGTATTTATATATACATAATAAATATACACAGTACACATACATATATTATGTAAACAAAAACTTTTTTTTGGATGCGATTAATCGTTTGACAGCACTAGTGTAAACAAACTCCTTGTTGATCAGAATGATCAAAACACACCCCTAGTTGAAATAAATCGGATTATTTATGGAAGCTATGCTGCAAAACAGACTTGTTTAGGAAAAGTTGTGGCTATGAGCCGTGAGGACATTAACATACAACCAGCCATGTTTACAAGTCCCAAGGTGACCTATGTGTATTTTTATGATAATGTGTATTATTGTGTGCAGGAGAGACTACGAGAGTCGGCCGCCGAAGCTGCGTTTGCTCTCAGAGATTCGTGCGTATCCTCACAGGAAGGACCCAAATTGGGTTGCTGAACCTGATGCATCTATAGACTACTGCTATGTGCGGCCCAATCACATCCCTTCTGTCAACTCCATGTGCCAAGACATCTTCTGGCCTGGTAATCATCTTTTCATCCTGCCAAACACAGATTTTGGGTGAAGCTAAGTCCCGATAGAGTAATAGGTTATTCTGTTTATCAGGTATCGACCTATCAGAGTGCCTCCAGTACCCAGACTTCAGCGTGGTGGTGCTTTACAAGAAAGTTGTCATCGGTTTTGGTTTCATGGTGCCGGATGTGAAATACAACGAGGCCTACATCTCCTTCCTGCTGGTGCATCCTGAATGGAGGCGAGCTGGTATCGCCACATTCATGATCTACCATCTCATACAGGTGAGTCAAATATAAATCAGCCACGTTGAGTTTACAAGCTTCAGTTGATACAGGAATCTTCCTTTCTTTTCTCTGTAGACCTGCATGGGAAAGGATGTAACCCTACACGTATCGGCGAGCAACCCTGCCATGCTGCTCTACCAGAAGTTCGGCTTCAAGACAGAGGAGTACATCCTGGACTTTTATGATAAATACTACCCGGTGGACAGCAAAGAGTGTAGGCACGCATTCTTCCTGCGCTTACGCCGCTGAGGAGCATACGCTTTGGGTTTTGTACATTGTGTAACTTTGTTGTCATGTGACTCGGATGTCAGTCAGGGAGTGTTTGTTAGTGTTATTACTATTTGTGATAACTTGTAATAACGCGGTCTTATTTGTTGCGTTATTACCCGTTTAAGGCTTAGTGTGACTTGCGTCATTTATTTTAGATTTGGTTCAATGTTTAAACCAAAGCGAAGAATTTGTTTCTCTGTATACATACACCAGCATAACTCTCTCTTCTGCACCATAAACACAGCTAAATTAGTTTTCTGTAGTTTAAAAACGTATTTTTACCACCTGTGTTTTGTTTTGTATTCACACAGTTGCGCAGCTAAAAATGTTGCCTCCTGTTAATTAAATATCAAAATGTTTAATAATGTGTTGGTTCTTTTTTTATATATTTTTCTTTGTCAAAAGTGCATTCAGTGGTTTGGTACTAATTTAAAAAGTTTTACACATTAAAGACATTCATAATTATAGCAATATGAATAAAGATAGTAGTGCTGTTTGGTCACGCAAAGAGCACAACAAACAGAACACAACTATTATCATGCTTTAAGAGCAGCAGCAATGGGAGACTCTGTACCTGTACATCCAAAGAAGCCGAAATGGTCTGAAGTTGTGCTGTCAAGCGATTAATCACATCGATGAATCACATCGTTTTGTTTACATGATACATGAGTGTGTATATTTATTATGTATAAATAAATACACATACAGCCATATATTTATATTTCCATATATATATATATATATGTATAA